>CM077507.1:5010313-5610313 GCA_039654745.1 Houttuynia cordata
TTTTCTGTACAGAATTTTTCCTGCATCTTCTTCTTCCTCCTCTTCTCATTCTGTGAAAGCATTGCATACTTGTGGTTCGCTGCGCGTATTGTTTGGAGTGCTCCTACAATACGAGGTTGATCGTCTTATACCTGGGAGGCAGACGCCCAAGAGTCCTAAGCACCATAGGGAGGGCGAATTCTGTCTTAAGGACAAAGTGTTTCGCTTGATTCGATCATAAACTCTTCTACAGTTTTATCATCTTTGCAAAGGTACACAGATATTTTCCTTAATACAGTAGCAGTAAAGTAATTTTGATAACAAAATTGACATTGTAAATCTAAAGAAACTGATATATAACCTGCATGGAAGTGAGCAGGTTCAGATACGTTTATTGTTTTTAGTTTATTCATTTAACTATAGTTGGTTCCATAAGATTTACAATTTTGTTCAGAACAAGTGAGCAACCATTAAGGATCATCTAGCTCTGCACACACATGCTCAAGTATTTTAAGAGGACATCAATTATGCCCATATATGAAAGTAAAGTTAGATATCAATTGACATCTGCGAATAGATACTTGGTACCCCGTAACTCTTAATAATGATTATGGTTGCTGGTAATCACATTGCTTGAGGATATTTTATAAGACATTCCACATTTATCACTTTTCTTACACGGAAGTTTATTTGAAAAATTGTCAATTTGAAGTTTACCATCTGCTTTTTCAATTTTGATGGAGCTGCTAATTCCATAAACAGTGTTCTCTTCATGCAAAGTCTTTGGGCTCCTTGTCAGTACCGTTGCAACAGTACACATCGGGCTACTGATTACTGATTTATGATACACTAAAACCACACTTGATTATGCAAGACCTGTCAGCAATATCTTCTATTACATCATATACGTCGTATCCCAGGTATCTGGTTCCATGACATGGATTCCATGCCATATTTCACTATTAGAATCAAAATGAAGGTACAAAATCCAATGCAAAAATTAGTGGCAAGTTTTTATGCTCGATGCCCTTCTTAACACAACCGTCTAAAGAGGGCACACAATAACTTCTATTTTATTGAATCAAATGATTTAGCAAACTGAAACAATTCTTTCTAGTGTGGCAGTGATTGTTTTACCCAAAACCATGCTAAGTCATGAATGAACTTCTACATGTTCTACTTCATTATCTTACAGTTGTAGTTGTAAATGCAGGTGTTATAGAGTGAAGAAAAACTGTTTCAAACTTTGTCCTCCCCCCCCCCCAAAAAAAAGTGAAAACTCCATGTCTGTCCCAGATGACCAGAAAAATCGACAGTACTTCACTCCAATGACGTGCGAAAGTATAGTTTACTTACCAATAATATCAGTATGCACCTAAAGAAATGCCATTGTTATTCCAGATGATATGCACATCATATGAAACATACTAGCTATTTTGATGCAATGTTTGGACAGTTTGTTATGTACTTGCATTAAAAAAAAGAGTGGCAACACATTCTCTCACGCTTTCCTCTCATCCCAAGCTCAATTTCCTCTCAGCTACAAAACACACAAAAATCAACCAACAGTAGAAAAAGGAAAAAAATAAGGACGGATAAATAATATCCTCACCTATAAACATAGATAATATTCATTCCATAAAAAACTTAACAAAGAAGTGCTCAATTATCTACCAACATTAATGAAAAAATTAAAAAACAAAGAAATGACCACAAAGTTCTCAATCAAAAGATCTTTAATATGACAAAAGGAAGTAAAAGGAACCTGAATACTAATGATCGGGGGGGGCTCGCGTTATTGTGGACGGAGGTCGAGGAGGAGAATTGCCCGAGGGGTTTTGTGGGTTGGGTTTGCTTGTAATGCAAGAGGGTTTTAGGTTGGGTCTGGTCCGGGCAAGGTGGGGTTTTGGAAATTGGAAGGACAGAATTGACTGAGAAATTGTATTCACCGAAATCCCTTTTTTCGCTCTCTTTGAGAGGCTGTTTTGATGCACATTTGGAGGTTTTGAATTCATGCAATAAAAAGTATTCTCCAACGAACTTGGGGGTTTTGGGTGAATTTCAAATTGTACAGGAGTTAGTGAAATGAACGCTGTTATTTGGACCCAAGAATTTCTTATGTCCCCCGTTATTTGTGCACCCATCAACAAAACTAAAAATTTCTCACCCGTCCCTCATTTTCAAATAATAAATAAAATATTTTTTACACGAGGTGGTCTTTGTCATATTTCTCGGATTTTTACTGGCTATTACGGGGAGTGATCCCTGCAGTGATTTTTTAACCTTTTGAAGATTTATCCCTAAAACCCTCCATTTAGAAAGCACTATTCTCGATTTCTTATTGACGGGGAGGAAACCCCATTATGTTTATGTAATTTGGCGGGGACCAATCCTCTAAACCTCTACAAATAGTGAATTATTAGATCTCACATAGTCGTCACCATATGAGGGTTTTTTCCATGGCCAATGCAATTGAAAAGGCAGCACCTTTGGCCCTATCACGATCAGCCAAATAGCAAGAAGGAAATAGAGAAGTGGAGGAGGAGTAAGAAGAACAGCAGGAGGAGGAGAAGACGAGAGGAAGAAAACAAGATGTTAGCCACCAATGAAGCCGCCGGAGGTCCACTTCCATTGGGCCACGAGTGACTCTGTTGAAAGGAAAAAGAGAGAATGGGGGAGGGAAAGTGTTTTGGAATGTTGGAAGATAGTAAGAAAATTAGTAGGAGAAGGACGGGGCAGGAGTAGAACAGAAAATGATGGGGGGGGGGAGGGGGGGGGGGGATCTGTTTTTATCTTTGAATCCTTAACAGAGGAAAAGATATTTTAATTGAGCTATATGTGTAGAGTAAAGCGAGGTGACTTCATGTGGTTGTAAGGTAAGTTCAAATATTTTTTAAAACAAAAATGCTTAGTCCGTTAGTAGATTTCTTTCTTACTCCCTCGAATCGATTTCTGACCCTCGAGGGAGTAAGAAATCAATTCCTGATTCCTCAATGTCATAATTGTTCTCCACAAAAAAGAGCAGTCAATAACCTAGGAAAGTGGAATATTTGTAGGAATTGAATACCCAGAGACCACATTCCCATCTCACCTCACTAATGAGACGAGTAGTTCGGAGTTGATTTTTGATAGTTGTGGCGGTGTTTAGGTTGTTGGCAGCATCCATAATACGAGCCTGGAAAATCGTCTCGCCGATATATCGGTATCGGGCCTAAACCGATACATCGATACCCATCAATATCGATTTTTAAAAAAATTCCAAATATCGCCGATATATCGGTATTTTTTTAATTAAAATTTTTTTTTAAATTTTCAAAAATATATTTTTAAAAAAAAAAAAAAACTTTTCATGTTTGTTTTCTATCCTAATATGCATATTTTGAAATTTATTCTTTGTTTAAATTAGTATAACTCATTTTAGAAGCTAGATTGTGAAAATATACGATTAAAACTAGTTTTTGACTACCGATATTTTTTTACACAATATCTCCGATATTTTGTCTCTTTGGCCGACCGATATTTTATCGATATCCGATACGACATTCCATGAATACGAGAAGCCCGCTCTAGAAGACGGCCAACATCACACCCGGTGTACATGATATACAACAACTGCCTCTCCACCTCCTCATGCAAGCTCTGAGCTTCCAAAGGACACATCATTTCAGCAACAAAGATGCCCGATGCACAATAGACAGCGCACAACGTTCTTGCAGGTACAGGCTGGTCTAGCTACCCCACAACCAATACACAGAGAGTAGATATTGTGAACTACTCATCATTTACATTTTTTTTGCCAAAGATACGGAATGTACAACAGATTCAGGCTTGCTTCAACATGAATTTGTCCGTTCCGACTGTTCTTTATAAGATTCAGTAGAATGAAAAATATAGTCAGACTATTTAAATACGAAATGGAATAAAATTGAAGATAGATTCCGACAGAATCAATTATAGAAAAGAAGTATTATGTTTAAATAAAAAAGTATTTATGTTCCACTAAAAAAGGATTTATGTTAGGAATTTAAATTTAAGTGAATGAGATTTGGATTGGAGTTTATGGGACAACTGGAATCTTGGAATTTTTTGCCTAGATAGATAAAACAGCCCTTACTTTATTTCCATATTGCCTTATTCCAGACCCCACAACTGCTGTCAAATCAACATCTGAAGCAGAGTGTCTTGTGCAACGAGTGTCTTGGAGACTACTGCCCATGGGAGTTGCGTATATCCAGTCACTGATCTCTAAGAGTCCAGATTTCTTAAAAAACGGCTCTAGAGTCCAGATATAAATTTTCTTGCCATCTCCCACTTTCCATCTTAGTTCTTAAGCCATATGAAGGAATTTAACCGAGCAAGTCAAGTCATCCAAGCCAACTGATATTGCAAACCACCATGTCTTATAACTATTATTATGACCAAATTTCCCAACAATATATTTTACACTTTGAGTTTCTCTTGTTCATAAACCATAATACACACTGAACAAATAGGCAACGTTCTCCTTGCAAGTTAAAACAATAAAGATGGCCATGCATTTTTAACATCCAAGGTAGGACTATGTTGAAATCACAACACATCCCATCTACTGCATATTGTCTCACGAAATCTAGGTCAGTAGTGATAATAACAACTATTGGAAACAATTATGGAGTGCCGTAGATGCATGAACCATTTTTACCTGTATTCTGGTGGAATTTATTCCACCAAAATCTAAATTTCATTCCAATCCGTATCCACCGGGGATTTTCCGATATACTTCTACTGATGTTTCTGTCAGCTACTTTATTTTCTAAATGCATAGCCTGAAAACACAAAAAATTGTAATTCAACAACATTATACAATCAAATTATCCAACTAGCATATGAATTTCTTGTGCTAGAGACAAAGTTGGTTGCATTAATCCACTCCAAAAAGAGTTACAATGTTCAAATGCATTTTCCTGGCTTTCACACATGTTTTTTGTGCCAAGTCAAGGAATAACTCTGTTATATGTGACTGCATTATAGTAATCCTCTTCTCTATAGATTAACTACTTTTTTATGAGTTGAAGCAACTAGTGCTAATAGAAAGTAATTAGAACTTAATACATGAGGCATGCTGCAGTCGAGATAGTATTACACTTTAGCTTTGGCATTTAGGACATTCTATTGGCAAAAGCATGATATTCCACTATTTTAAACCAGGAAGAAGTGACTATTACACTTCGAGCAAAAAATGCAGTATTGCCGTACTTGATTCTCTAGAAAATAGTAATTCCAAGTTAAGATGTATGCCACATCATATAATATATCCTCAAAGGTGTTAGGGCAAAATTTGGGAGTGTGATTTTGTCTCTTAATGTATGTCAATTTAATGTACAAAAATATATGGGGTATGTGAGAGGAAAAATGGGGTATATGTACAAATTGGGGTACATATACAAATTGGGCTATATGAAGAGGTTGAGAGGAGACAATCTCAAGAAGAAGCCAACACAAGTGGATCTTGAAGAGAAAGCTATCATATTGAGCAAGACACTCCAAGGTGAAGCTAAAGGAAAATGAAGATCACAAAAGTCCAAGACAAAGTGGGAGCACACCACAAAGCCCATGGCCAAGACATCACTTAAAAGTAACCTATTGAAGGCCCATCATGAAGACATACAAGAGGAGTGCATATTTTCTAGAGGATCAACTCACAACCATTAGATCATCCATAGTTGTCCTCTAGGCCCATAGCTTTTGGATCAAATTTGTTAGGTTCAAGAAAAACCCACTAACCAAAGTGATCCAAAGCTTCTTTCAAAGCCCACCTAAGGTCCTTAGGAAAAGACATTTAGAAAAAGCCCATTTGTGAAATGGGTTCTTGGGCTAAAGGAACCACCCATTAATATGACCCAACCCACATAAGAGAACCACTAATGGGTGGGTGGATATGAGGTGGATCCACCCATGGGTGGGTGGATATGAGGTGGATCCACCCAAGGATGGGTTGATACACACCTCCCTCTCCATCTATAAATACCCACCTCTTGGAAAGAAATGGGCAAGCCTTCTCCCCAAAGCCTCTTGGCCTTATTCTTTGCATATCATCTAGAGCCTTGAGGGTTCTTGATTATTCTTCCTCTCCTTTCTTTGAAAGGGGTTTAAGATCTTGTTATGAGATCTTAGGAAGAGATTCAAGTCCTCTAGAGCCTTGATGCTCTTGATTATTCTTCCTCTCCTTTCTTTGAAAGGGGTTTAAGATCTTGCTATAAGATCTTAGGAAGAGATTCAAGTCATCTTGGATCATGGTTTCTTGGAGCATATAGAATCATCCTTTAGAAACCAAAGCCCCCACTTGACCTTTGAACCAAATACTTCCAAATTCTCTCAAAGGTCTTGAATACTTTGATCTACTCTCCGGTCCCTCATTAATGATTAGATGGGTTCATACCATTGACCCTTGAGAGTAGTTCAAAGTATCTTTGGCCATGGTTTTCACTTAATCCCATAGGAAAATTCTTAGAGAAACCAATCCCTTGTCCAAAAAGCCTCTACAATTTCGGAGCATCACTAGTTGAATCCAAGGATGGACAATGGACGGCCATAAGCTCAAAACTAGGTTGAGCTAAACGGGTAGGATATCTCACATCCTCCCTTCAAGGGTATGTACTCTAGTCACTCCTACTTCCTAGAGTAAGTACTCTTAAATATCTTCTTTACATGTGTTAGATTGTGGTATAGACCATAGGGTCAAACCACTCCTTTGAGAGAGAGTTGGGTCGGTGTGACCCATAGTGAGTGTGGATTCACTCTTGTATGGTTCCCGGTGATCCAAGCAAAACCGGTGAGTGTATGATGTTGTGGGTGAGCTAAAAACCCTCACTTAGTGAATGTCGGAGGTTCCTTGGATTAGGTGCTCCGAGAGTGGATGTACCCGTTGAAGCGAGTTGCTTGGCGGCGAACCACTATAAATCTTGTGTGATTGCTTGTGATTGCTCGTCTTGCATAATGTTACACACACACACACTCCACACCTCTTAAGTCTCTCTCACTCATGCGCTTCCAATTACTTGTTAATAAGATAATGTTGCATTGAATGATTATTTAAATTAACATTATCTCTTATTAAAATAGAGTGAGCGTTTTTAAGTGGTTGTCCTATTCACCCCCCCCTCTAGGACCTAAAGAGCACTTTCAAGTGGTATCAGAGCTTGGTCACTCTTACTTAGGTGATAGCATCTTGAGTGTGATCCAAGTGCTCTTAATGGCTAGATTTGAGAGCTCATCTACTACCAAACCTCCTCCATTTGATGGTAGTAACTATGCATATTGGAAAAATCGCATGAAGACCTTTTTGAAGGCTCATGATGAATTGGCATGGTATTGTGTAGAAAATGGTTGGAAACCACCCACTGAAACCATAGAAACAAATGGGGTTACTACTGAGCGTCCCTTAAATATACTTAGGTGGTCTGAGATAGATAAAAAATTGAGTATGGGAAATAACAAAGCCCTTAGTGCCATCACTTGTGCTGTATCCCCTGATGAGTATAAACGTATATGTTTGTGTGAGAGTGCCAAGGAAGCTTGGGATATTTTAGAAGTGTCGCATGAAGGAACTAGTTTAGTTAAGAAATCTAAACTCCAACTCCTTGTAACTAGGTTTGAAAATATCAAAATGGGAGAAGATGAAACATTCATGGAATTCTATTCTAAACTTAATGATATTGTAAATTCCATGTGGGGACTTGGTAAGAAACTACCTGAACCTGACATTGTAGACAAAATCCTTAGGTCTCTCCCTATTAGATTTTCTCCTAAAGTGACAGCAATTGGGGAATGTAGAAATACTGACCTAATGAAAGTAGAAGATTTAGTTGGCTCTTTACAAACTTATGAAATGCAACTTCCCACACAGATTAAAAAATCTGTAGCTTTGAAATCTACTAGCAAACAAAGTCAAGAGTCAGATGATGAGGTAGATGAAGAAATTGCTTTCCTTGCTAAAAAGTTTGCTAAACATTTTAATGGAAGATTTAGAGGGAAAAGTGTTTCTAAAACTAAACCTATAGACAACTTAAAAAGAAAAAGTAAATCAACCCCAAGAAACATTGAATGTTATAATTGTCATGGGATTGGCCATTTTGCTACTGAGTGCCCGTCAAAGCAAAAATTTAAGAAAAAGGAAATAGCAGCTAAAGCTTCATGGGATGAATCCTCAGAAACTGAGGAGGACTTAGAAGATTCCTCTGACCAAGATGAGGTAGAATCTTTAAAAGTCTTTATGACTTCCTCATCAATCATTAATGACTTATCTAAGGTGGAAATGCCAAATGAAGAATCATCTCAAAGTGATTCAGATTCTCTTACTTCTGACAACGATAATAATGACCTTCAAAGTTCATATAATTCTTTATTCAAAGAAAGCACTAGAATGACTGAGAAGAACACTATGCTAAAAAGGGAAAATCTTAGGCTTAAAAAGGAACTTGATTTTGCTATGAATGATATGCAAACACAGGAAATTGTTAAGTTGAAAAATGATTTGAAAATTAGAGAGCAGATACATAAAGAAAAGTTAGAAGAATTAAAAGTAGTTATCTCTGAAAACTCAACTCTAAAAGAAGAACTTAGCAAATCCAAGGATAGTCTAGTTGAGAAATTTTCTCAAAGTAGTCAAACTCTTCAACATATGCTAAGGCTAGGAAAAAGTTCAATGGATAAGAATGGGCTTGGTTACACTAGTATAAACAAGTCTAAAGGTGAAACTCAAACTATCTTTGTAAAAGAAAGTCTTAACGAGTCATCTATTGAAGAGGAACACCGAAGAATCAATCCTAGACCTATCATAAGGAAAGAAAAATCTATCTTAGGAGAATTGTTTCAAGATAAAAATGCACCAGTTGATAGGGGATATAATGCAAAGAAGATTTATAGGAAAAATAATGATTACACCAAAAGTGAACTTCTAGAATTCATTAATTCCTCACATAATGTTGTTCCTACTAGACTTATTCCTGTGACTACTAGGATGGTTCAACTTTTTGAAGAGATTGCTAAAATAACCCTAAAGCATAGGAATACTCAAACAGAGCTCAAGAGCAAGGAAAGCAAGAGTAAAACAACCACCTCAAATAGTCCATCTTCTAGGTATAAAATAGGGAGAACATCTAACACCACTGTATGGAGACCTAAAACAAAGGAAAGGAGTCTAGTTGTTCACACAGCCCTCTTAGCAGAAAATTCCCCTAAATGGTACTTAGATAGTGGGTGCTCTAGGCACATGACTGGAGACAAAGGAAACTTTTCTGAGCTAAAAGAATTTAATGGAGGATCGGTCACCTTTGGAGATGGTAGTACTGCAAAAATCATTGGCAAAGGAACTCTAAAAGTACCAAACATGCCTCACCTTAAGGATGTACTATGTGTTGAAGGGCTAAAACACAATCTCCTTAGTATTTCCCAAATTTGTGACCAAAATCATTATGTTAGCTTTGGGAGTCACAGTTGTAAGATCACCAACAAGAAAGGAGAAACCATTATGAGAGGTGTTAGAACTACTGACAATTGCTATATAGTTGAGGAAACATGTCAACCAAACTTTTCTCAATGCCACATATCGCAAACAAATGAAGCAGAACTATGGCACAAGCGTCTTGGTCATGTAAACTATAGAGACTTATCTCGACTAAGTAAGAAAGGGATTCTTAGGGGTCTACCTATCATTAGTTGTAAGGATAAGAAAGAGTGCGGTGAATGTCAGATAGGTAAACAAGTTAGAGCCTCACACAAAAAGGTAAATACTATCAATACCTCTAGACCTCTTGAACTTCTACATATGGATTTAGTTGGACCCATGAGAACAGAGAGTATAGGAGGGAAAAAGTATTTCCTTGTGGTAGTAGATGACTTTTCTAGATACACCTGGGTTGCCTTTCTTAGAGAAAAGTCTGATACTTTTCTTGAATTTAAAGGGATTGCCAAGCAAATCCAAAATGAGAAAGGTCTGACCATTGTCAAGATTAGGAGTGATCATGGTGGAGAATTTGAAAATACTTCCTTTGATAAATTTTGTGATAAATTTGGAATACATCATGAATTTTCTGCACCTAAAACTCCTCAGCAAAATGGTGTTGCTGAAAGAAAGAACCGTGTTCTACAAGACATGGCCACAGTATTTTTAACTAGTAAGAATCTTCCAAAGAATTTGTGGGCCGAAGCAGTTAACACTGCCTGCTATATTATTAATCGAGTTTACATGCGAGCAGGTAAGGATAAAACTGCCTATGAGCTATGGCACGATAAAAAACCTAGTGTTAAATATTTTAAGGTCTTTGGCAGTAGATGTTATATTTTAAAAGACCGAGAAAATCTAGGCAAGCTTGACTCAAAAAGTGATGAAGGAATATTCCTTGGATACTCCTTCAATAGTCGAGCTTATAGGGTATTAAATCTGACAACCAACACCATTCAAGAATCTATCAATGTGGTTGTTCATGATGCAAAAATTGAAGAAGGTTCTCAAGACCATCCTGAAGAAGATGAAGGAGCACTAGAAGAGGGTCCCACTATTGAGCTCATATCCTCTCCTCCTCCTTCAAACAATGACCTGAAAGAAGTAAAGGATCATCCTATAACTCAAGTCATTGGTGACCCTCGTGGCCCTATTCTAACTAGACAACAAGCTGAAATAATAAACAGTCATTTTTGTTTCACCTCTAACATAGAACCTAAGAATGTTGATGAAGCTTTCACAGATGAACATTGGGTTAATGCCATGCAAGAAGAGCTAAATCAATTTGTTAGAAATGAGGTATGGTACCTAGTTCCTAGAACAAGTGATATAAATGTCATAGGAACTAAGTGGATTTTTAAGAACAAAAGTGATGAAAATGGGAAGATTATTAGAAACAAGGCTAGATTAGTTGCCCAAGGATACACCCAAATTGAGGGGATAGACTTCGAGGAAACCTTTGCTCCTGTAGCTAGGTTAGAGTCTATTAGGATCTTGATGGCCATTGCTTGTCATTTACAATTCAAATTATATCAAATGGATGTCAAAAGTGCTTTTTTAAACGGAGTACTTAATGAGGAAGTATATGTTGAACAACCAAAAGGATTCATTGATCCTAAACTTCCTCATCATGTATATAGGCTCAAAAAGGCACTCTATGGTCTAAAACAAGCACCACGTGCATGGTATGAGAGATTGACCTCATTCTTACTCAATAATGATTTTTGTCGAGGAAGTGTTGATAAAACACTTTTTGTACAAAAGACCAAAGATTCCATCTTGATTGCTCAAATATATGTAGATGATATTGTTTTTGGATCTACTAATGAGAAAAGAACTATTGAGTTTGCCAACCTTATGAAATCGGAGTTTGAAATGAGTATGGTAGGAGAACTTTCCTTCTTTTTAGGTTTTCAGGTCAAACAATTAAAAGAAGGAATTTTCGTGTCTCAAACCAAGTATGCTAGGGAGCTAGTCAAGCGTTTTGGTCTTGACTCTGGTAGACATATAGCTACTCCTATGAGTACCACATTAAAACTGAGCAAGGATAGTGATGGAAAAAGTGCTGATTCTCATGTTTATAGGAGTATGATTGGTAGCCTACTTTATCTGACTGCTAGCAGACCTGACATATCATTTAGTGTAGGAGCATGCGCTAGATTTCAAGCTGATCCTAAAGAATCCCATTTAACTGCTGTTAAACGAATTATCAGGTATGTAGCAGAAACCTCAGATCTAGGGCTCTGGTATCCATATGACACTTGTACCGCTCTAGCTGGATACTCAGATGCAGATTGGGCAGGCAACTTAGTTGATAGAAAATCCACAAGTGGTGGATGTTTCTATGTTGGAAACTGTCTAGTTGCCTGGCATAGCAAGAAGCAAGCTTCTATTTCACTATCTACTGCAGAAGCCGAGTACATTGCCGCTGGTAGCTGTTGCGCTCAATTATTATGGATGAAGCAAATGCTTCAGGATTATGGAATCCAACAAGGGACCATGAGCGTATACTGTGACAACACTAGTGCTATTAATATTTCTAAAAATCCGGTTCAACATTCACGCACTAAGCACATTGATATTAGGCATCATTTCATCCGTGAATTAGTTGAGGATAATGTAGTCGCACTAGAATATGTTTCTACTAATAATCAACTAGCAGATATTATGACTAAACCACTAGACTCCTTGAGATTTACTAATCTTCGAAAGTCCATTGGAATTTGTGCTAGTTAGATTAGTTTCGTATGTCTTTTCTTTTTTTTGTTTTCTTTTGTTTTTTTTGCTCGTGTTTTTTTTTTTATAAAAAAAAAAAAAAAAAAAAAAAAAAAAAAAAAAAAAAATCTTTGGAGAGTCACTATCAAATTTTATTGGGTACTAAAACCAAAAGTGACACTCACAACTTGAGGGGTATAATGACAACGAGTAGGGTTCACCCTAACTATCCACGAGTTCATAGGTTTGCTCTCAAATGAAAATCACCTTTATTTTGGTTTGGGAATCATTAGAGTTATTAATCTATTAGGATTGTAACTAAGACATTCATTGGTTGTTTTCCCATTTTGTTAATGATGTATGTTTTGATCCTATGTGCCTATGCTTTCATGCTCTATCTATATACTTCTCATTGTTATGCTTTAATGCCATTTCTCTATTAAGCACTTTGAAGTTAATGTACTCTTTTTATTGTGCTTTAATGCTAAACCTCCCTTAGTTACATTTTTAATGTATGACTCTCGCTTGTTATCTACAATTCTTATCTAACCTTGCCAATTTGATTAACAAAAAGGGGGAGTGAGAAATTCCCACCTAGTGTACTAGAATGTGTTTGTCTTACAGGGTAAAACTTGACATGCCCATCGAAAGAGGAATTGCTTCATTAGAGGGGAATGCAACTTAGGGGGAGTTGCTAATTAAGCCTCTAATTTATATAAGCATTTTTGTCATTCAAATTGACAAGGGGGAGCTTGTTAGGGCAAAATTTGGGAGTGTGATTTTGTCTCTTAATGTATGTCAATTTAATGTACAAAAATATATGGGGTATGTGAGAGGAAAAATGGGGTATATGTACAAATTGGGGTACATATACAAATTGGGCTATATGAAGAGGTTGAGAGGAGACAATCTCAAGAAGAAGCCAACACAAGTGGATCTTGAAGAGAAAGCTATCATATTGAGCAAGACACTCCAAGGTGAAGCTAAAGGAAAATGAAGATCACAAAAGTCCAAGACAAAGTGGGAGCACACCACAAAGCCCATGGCCAAGACATCACTTAAAAGTAACCTATTGAAGGCCCATCATGAAGACATACAAGAGGAGTGCATATTTTCTAGAGGATCAACTCACAACCATTAGATCATCCATAGTTGTCCTCTAGGCCCATAGCTTTTGGATCAAATTTGTTAGGTTCAAGAAAAACCCACTAACCAAAGTGATCCAAAGCTTCTTTCAAAGCCCACCTAAGGTCCTTAGGAAAAGACATTTAGAAAAAGCCCATTTGTGAAATGGGTTCTTGGGCTAAAGGAACCACCCATTAATATGACCCAACCCACATAAGAGAACCACTAATGGGTGGGTGGATATGAGGTGGATCCACCCATGGGTGGGTGGATATGAGGTGGATCCACCCAAGGATGGGTTGATACACACCTCCCTCTCCATCTATAAATACCCACCTCTTGGAAAGAAATGGGCAAGCCTTCTCCCCAAAGCCTCTTGGCCTTATTCTTTGCATATCATCTAGAGCCTTGAGGGTTCTTGATTATTCTTCCTCTCCTTTCTTTGAAAGGGGTTTAAGATCTTGTTATGAGATCTTAGGAAGAGATTCAAGTCCTCTAGAGCCTTGATGCTCTTGATTATTCTTCCTCTCCTTTCTTTGAAAGGGGTTTAAGATCTTGCTATAAGATCTTAGGAAGAGATTCAAGTCATCTTGGATCATGGTTTCTTGGAGCATATAGAATCATCCTTTAGAAACCAAAGCCCCCACTTGACCTTTGAACCAAATACTTCCAAATTCTCTCAAAGGTCTTGAATACTTTGATCTACTCTCCGGTCCCTCATTAATGATTAGATGGGTTCATACCATTGACCCTTGAGAGTAGTTCAAAGTATCTTTGGCCATGGTTTTCACTTAATCCCATAGGAAAATTCTTAGAGAAACCAATCCCTTGTCCAAAAAGCCTCTACAATTTCGGAGCATCACTAGTTGAATCCAAGGATGGACAATGGACGGCCATAAGCTCAAAACTAGGTTGAGCTAAACGGGTAGGATATCTCACATCCTCCCTTCAAGGGTATGTACTCTAGTCACTCCTACTTCCTAGAGTAAGTACTCTTAAATATCTTCTTTACATGTGTTAGATTGTGGTATAGACCATAGGGTCAAACCACTCCTTTGAGAGAGAGTTGGGTCGGTGTGACCCATAGTGAGTGTGGATTCACTCTTGTATGGTTCCCGGTGATCCAAGCAAAACCGGTGAGTGTATGATGTTGTGGGTGAGCTAAAAACCCTCACTTAGTGAATGTCGGAGGTTCCTTAGATTAGGTGCTCCGAGAGTGGATGTACCCGTTGAAGCGAGTTGCTTGGCGGCGAACCACTATAAATCTTGTGTGATTGCTTGTGATTGCTCGTCTTGCATAATGTTACACACACACACACTCCACACCTCTTAAGTCTCTCTCACTCATGCGCTTCCAATTACTTGTTAATAAGATAATGTTGCATTGAATGATTATTTAAATTAACATTATCTCTTATTAAAATAGAGTGAGCGTTTTTAAGTGGTTGTCCTATTCACCCCCCCCTCTAGGACCTAAAGAGCACTTTCAAAAGGTTCAGTTGATATATATTCCACGTATGATGTGGCGAGCAGAGAGCTCAAAAGAGGGGCAGCCAGTCATTTTTTGGTGGAGATACTGTTAGAATATACAATAAATGAATAAAGATTTTCATTTCCAAACAGCTCGAGCTTTTGGAAAATTTGGTTATCTAACATGGTATCAGAGCTCCAGGTTGTGGAAGGTCCTGGGTTCAAGTCTCGCTGGAGGCATTTATACCCCAATTATGTTCCACATGTTGCGCTTTGAGGACGCTTGCACGTTAGAGGGATGTTAAAATATACAAATTTCCGTTTCCTAACCACTCGAAATTTTGGAAAACTTGGATATCTAACTGATACGACACCAAGCTGGCATACTAGAGTGGTGTGGGTCACCAATCAATAAAGGACATGCAACCCCCTTGTGAACCTGTTAAAACCGTCTGGGAGACTAGAGAAGTGAAAACTACTCTTTGTTAAAAGAGTGGAGGAATAGTACCACTCTTTTTTTCCATTTTTTGAGCCTTATCACAGTATTTCCATGAGAAGTGAAAATATAGATGTACTCAAAAGCAATGCGTAAGAAAATAAGTAGTTTAAAAAAGAAGCTTAGAGTGGAAACTTTTACTCTCAAGGCAGGGAAAAAGTCGTCGTTATCCTCATCTACTGACTCACAAAACTCAGTTTGGAGTACACTTGCCCATCTTTCCTCTGTAGCATCTTGTAAGATGGTCCCTACTTCCTTGATTGCACGAGGAACTCCTTGGCATTTTTTCACAATTTCGATCCCCATATCCCTCAAGTTGTCATCTATATGTGCATCAATCCTTCGGAAAGCATTCTCTTTAAATAATTCCCAAGAGTGACTGTCTCCTAAAGTCTGTAATTCATAAGGGTCCATAGTACGAATAGCATCCGCAATTTTTCTCTCTCGAGTAGTAACAAGAATTTTACTTCCATAAGCACAACGACTAAATGGGGCATCCACTCCAGCCCACCCTTTCATCGTCCGTATGTCATCCACCACAATCAAACATTTCTTGTCCTTCACTGCATCTTGAAGGTGCCGCTGTAATGCTCCCAATGACCTATTCGAATAATTTTCTGTTGTAACGTATTCCAAAAGGTCTTTGGTGATTTTGGCAATGTCGGAAGCATTAGACGCGCATGCCCAGCTTTGCAAATCAAAATGACTTTCAACTCTTTGATCTTTAAATATAATTTGGGCCAGAGTAGTCTTCCCTATCCCTCCCCTCCCCACTATTGGGATCACTTGACATCTTCTTATTGAAATGCTTGGACTATTAGTTAGCAACGAGTCTATCAGATTTTCTTTATCATTCTCTCGACCATGGACTTCGGACTCGTCTACGAAGGGACTCGTTTCCTGTCGAACTTGAGCCATTACACTCGTCCCTCCTGTATTATTTTTCAGCCCAAGGGCATCTGCCTCCTTTGCATACTCATTCAGCCTCCCTAAGACCTCATTTATTCTCTTTTTTATCATTCTACCGAAGAAAACTTTTTTGATTGTTTCTTTTCCATAATGCCATATTTTCATCAGGAAATTGCTTACCTGATAAGTGCCGACTTGATCACTCTCTGCTTGCTCCAACCTTAGACGCTCAGTGTTCATCTCATCCACGATCTGCTTCATCTCATTACTCAATTCTCTGAGTTCATCCATCCAAATATCCGATCGCATTCTGGCTTGAGTACCATTGAGTACTATTTGAATTTTTGAAAGTGTTATTTCAAGTTTTTTGAACTCCTCATTGACACCCCAAAAGTTGAGAAGCTCTGGACCGAGGTGCTCAAAGGAAGTCTGAAAAACGGTGCTAAGAAAGGCCTCTACTATCGACTTGGCAACCATATTCATCTCGCCTTCTCCCATATTGAGGATAACAGTTGTGTAGATGAACTTGGCTCTCTCTAAAATGGAAAAAAAGGAAGTCAGGTGGAATGGTAAGATCAAAGATGCAGGAGCTCCTACCGGGAAACTGGTTGACTTTAAAAAAGGAAGGAGTTGACTCGAAGACTTGAACAGCAGGTGTTAAAAATCACTTCCTCTTTTGGTAAACATGGCCCAAATACGCTTCTGAGACGACCCATATATACACAATAAAGCCCATTAGGCCTCTCCTTTTTTGTATACAATTAGGCCTTCTCTTTACAAGCCATCCTAAGATGCAACAACTGCAAATTTAATTTCCAATGGCCTATTTTGTACTCCCTCCATCGAATGTTACTAGCCTGAAGTTTAAAACGTACTCCCTCCAGTCACTTTTAATCGAGGTAATTAGCAAAAATTTGCATACCTCACATTTAATTAGTGGTGGCGAAATTAGGGCAGTGAGCTTAGGTCGAGGTCTAGGTCTAGATCTACCTTGCGAGCTCACTAACTCGAAAAACCTACCAATAAGGCCTTTACATCTCAATAAAAATGACAAATTATGTGACGGTCTCAATTAAAAGTGACTAGAGGTAGTATATGTTTCTACGTTACATAGTTGCATTTGATTGCTCAAGACCCAAAACGCTGAAGGGAAGAAAAATAACTCTTTATTTTAATTTGCAGGTTCTATTTGTGGCTCTACAGTCCAGGTTATTTACTAATATATTTACCTTTATAAATTTATGATTGTATTAAAGAAGGATTATCTACTGAATAAGTTTTTAGATATACTACACCTAGCTGCTTAGTACGTGCCACTTCCACTATTATTTCAAGATGGAGTTCAAAATCTTTGAGCATTTGTGAACATTAACAACTAACACAAACCGTTTATTTATTGTCTTCCTCGCTCGAAATTTTTAACATGTATTAAACAGCAGATCCTTTCAAGAAAAATAACACTAAACTATGTTAGAAAAAGTTGTCTCATCTCATGCAGTAGGAATTATATATTCCCTCATGGTAGGTTCAAAGAAACAATATAGGCTTACACTGAGCCAACATATACAGGATTGACATCTACAAAAATTCAATTAAATATATATACTTAAAAACAACTGTAGTGGTTAGAGCCATGAGATAATGGATAAATCCATGCTGCAATGTCCTTGCAAACGGCCAGCAGTATTCCATATCTTAATTCATTTCTCTCAACCATGATCCTGTGAAGTGAATAGAAAACTGGAACAAACCAGCCCTGTTTCTCATCCAAAAAAGTTTCAGAACCACTAGGCATTGTCAAGCCAATCGGCAATCTTAGAAAATCAACTCACTAGTGCTTCACATCTTCAGCATACGCTGTCCAACTTCTCATTTGATGGATATCTAATTGCATTTAGGCGACAGGATTGTTCAGTTATTAGCTTATAAGTTTCAGGTCTTTCCCATGGGACTATGCCAAAATCATCATTATATTTTTCCATGCCTCGAACCAAAAATTGCCAAGGAAAGGCTCCTGCCCCAGATCCTTTCTTCTTTGCTGATTCATAGATGATGTCATAAATGACTTTGTAAAATGCATCACGCTGAGCTGGTTCAAAGTTTTTGTTTTTGTTTGATAAACCAAACTCAGTAAACACAACAGGCTTCTTTAAATCTTTGTCACCATCCTCAACGTGTGAAATTGTCCAATCAGAGATGAACTTGAGCTTCTCACCAAGTTCTCGACCCGGGAACCTGCAATCAGAAGATACTAGATTAGAGTAACATATAGAGAAGTCCAGTAAAAATATCACATTTGCACACCGGAAAAGCAGCCAACAAGAATGCTTGGCCATAAGACCAAATAAATTGTAAAAAAAACACAAAAACAATTATTTTGTTAAGAATAGTCCGATTGAGCTGAACATGGTTAGCCAGGGTCAAAAGGATTTATCTGATCATCTTTTCAGCCTACCCAAGAAACAGAACTCAAACCTCAAAAAAGAAAAAAAGGAGGACAAGTTGAATGTAGCCAAAATGGAGATGCTAAGGTGGATGGGTGGCATAACTAGGAGATAGAGTAGGAATGAGTATACACCTGGTGCTATTGGTATGGTCACATAGAAAGAAGACCAATGATGCCCTAGGAAGAAGGTTGGAAGGCGATTTATGCAAATGACAATAGAAGAGAGAGAGGGAGACCTGCAAGAACTTGGGTGGAGATAATAAGAAATGATATGGATATACTGTCTTGTGAAAGAGTTGGCTTTTTAACAGGTTCTAATGGAGTAAGATTACTTTTTATGACGGATTAACGAGAAATTGAGCACACATTTCTTCCTCGCAGTTTGGTAACAACAAAAAATTCCAACTAGTCCTATAAATGCAGCAGTTCAACCCTCACCATTGATCAGGATATATATGAACTGAAGTAAAATCTACTGTTGGGATTTTGGAATTTCGTATGAAATCAGATCCAAGGCTACTTGCCCATTCTCCTGGGTTTGCAGTCAATCTTTTTGGGCTTGTTGGACCGTAAAATCCCTCAAGGCCTAATGTCAATAAATGGTTTCTGTCAATTGACTTCACAAAACTGGCCATATCTTCAATCCAATCCTGCAGTTTTTGAAGTGAATAGTTCAATTAGTAAAAATGCAATATCTTAACAAATAAAAATTGTGTCAAGAGGGAATATTATTAACTGGCTGGAGAAACAATATTTTATACGTATAATATCTGTTGATATGTTACATAAAAATTTTAAAATGAATACTTGTTACTTAAAATGAACAAAATAAAATAACAAGAAAAATCGAAAAGAAAAGGCCATATATGTAAGCACCAAGATCATCCAAATATGCCCAAGTTACTCCAGTTGCCACATTCAGTGTAATAATGAGATGCTGCTTTGAAAGCAAATCAGGTGCTTGTATGCAAATCTTAAATTACATATCTTCAATAGAACTTACTTGGAGAGTGTCCCCTGATGGATCAGACATGCAACGGGGTTCATTTATCAGTTCCCATGCAAATATTGTCGAATCATCTCTATACTCAATTCCTGTTATGGTGTTTTTTCTTGTTAAGACGGTCTGCATGAAGAAGAAATGGTGAGGGGAGTGAAAACGGAGACTGCATACAACAATCAATTTATGGATATATAAAATTGAATGACAGTAAGATGATATTTAAAAAACTTACCCTTAAATATGTTTTAAAATAGCCACGAATGGATGGATCAAAGAAGAATGAATCGTTGGAAGAGCTCAAACCAACTCCCTCTTCCCATGCCCATTTGACATATTGTGTCTTCCCACCAAAAGCTTGAAGATTATTGACTAAGCTGAGAAGGAGTCGTATCCCAGAGCTTTGTGCCTCTGCAATAACTCGATCCAATCCCTGCAAACAAAGGAAAAAAGTTTTGAATGTCAAATTAAATTACTAAGTTTTACCTGTTATTCTGGACCTTGTAAGCTTTATGTTCAAACGATTCCTATCTCTAGATATTCCTGTAGTACTCCCTCCAGACAAAAAAATCTGTCTGCATTTGAAAATGACTTAAATTTATTGGACTCCAAGGCGTGCAAAAAAACTGATTTCTCCCCCCTTCTTTCGGTGTTTTTAGGCCTGAGGGAGCTTCAGCCACTTGAAGATGGAACAGTCTTTTTTCTAATGCAGACAGGCTTTTACGGATGGAGGCAGTATATTTTATCAGAAATTTGCTTAAGAAAAAAGGAAACTGAAAAGATGAAAGACAAAAATCTCTGAGTCAGAATTAAAAATATGGACCAGATAATGAAGGCTTTCAACACCAACCCCCATTAACGATGCTGCTCATATAAGGGCACCACCATGCATGTAACCCCAGTTAAAAAAAGCTAAAAATCTAACCAACAAACAATGACACGTTCCTTGTAACCTGCATCGTTGGTTTTATATTCATTAGGAAGAAAACCAAGAGCAGACATGCTCAGAGAAGAAAACAGATCTTTGTGGAATTCACATGGGAAAATTGAAGCAGTTCAATTGGTACCAATAAAACTACATTTTTGGTAGACATTTCATCTCTTCTATCGGAGCATTAATTCAAAAGCTGAAATCAGGTATCTTCAAATTTAACCAAAGATGAGGAACTACATTGTTGATGCATCAAAGCCTTCTTGTGTTTAGACCAAACAATACATACAAGGACTCCCCTTCCATCTTCATTCTATTGAGAAAAGTGGTATCATTGTCAATCTTTCTATCACCCTAGCTGAGCAAAAAACAAATCTCCCAATTAAACTCCATTACTCGCAGACAGCGTATATCTACATCTAACCCACTTAAACTGCTATGAATTGCGATGTAAAGCTTGTACCAAAAATAGAAAGATCAAGCAAAATCCAAAAGAACAGGCTAAATAGAAAAATTGCAGTGTTTTTGGTACCTGGAACACACGCTCATCAAACCGGCCAGGAGAGACCTGAAGGGCATGGTAGGCGCCATCATTGAACGCCCAAGTTCTGCAGACAGAGAGACCCATCTTTGCTCCTTGCTGAAACATGGACCTCACCCTGTGCCTGCTGAACTCCTCCACAGCCTGATCCATCATCCAATAGGAATTCCATCCATTCACATAGAATGGCTTCCCATCCAAATAAAACTGAGTCCCATTCCTCTCCACAAATGGCATCTTTGGTTCAGCAAATTGGAATCTTAGATCACCAAAGGACATGTAAAGGAAGGCCACACAGGAGGCAAAGCCAAGAACAGGGAAGAGAAGCCCATTGCCTGCCATAAATGTCCCAACCACCACAGACTACCAGATTGAATCTTTAAGCAGACCCAGATCAGATCTTGGCACCCTTTCAACTCTGTAGCATAAAAGAACCTACTTTTTCCTCCAATAGCAGGAATAGAGGTCAGACTAGATCAGCCATGGCAAGTCCCAGATCCAGGGAGCTTAGCCAATCAACTTCAAGACCAATAGGCATTAGCCCAGATGAGGTGAATGGGGAACAACAGAATCTATTGCAACATCCATCTCTTTGGAATGCTTTCTGATTTGTATGTAATCTATGACAATCTTCTCTTTGGAATCAAATCTGTAATTCTCAGGAAGTTGTAGATTTGGAGCACTTGCTTGTGATTTTGAGGTGTATATAATAATAGTAAGGTTGTGTGCTTTGATGAAGCTTGAGATGGAGGAACTGGTGATGGAAGTACCTGCTCCCACTCTGAGATGAAGGTGAAGGCTGGTGGAACGTTGATATCAATCGAACACTGCTTGCGTGGCCAACCTTTTGACCAAATGTGGAAATTGAAAATGCTTTTTCTTCTCCCGCTTTATTTTCACGGCCATCTCACATGGCCGTCATTTCCTTTCACAATGCTAGTACGTGAAGTTGGCTGTGATAAGAAAGCGGGAGGAATAGAACCATGGAAAATCGTATCGGCGATATATCGCCGATATATCGGTATCGGACAGAAACCGATACACCGATATATCGGTCCGAAACCGATATATAGGTATTTTCTGAATTAAAAAAAAATTTTCAAAAATATTTGGTGAGTTGATAAGGAAAACGATATTCCAACATCAGTTTTCCTACAACACTGACAAACATAGACACGTGTATGTCATTGAATGGAAAACTGATATAGCAAGTCAATGCAAATGATGATCTTACTACATCATTTTTTCATTCACTGCGATACACGTATTTGTGTATTTCACTGCTGTTGGAAAACTGATGTAAGGATATCATTGTCCAGTTGATAAGTACATACATAACTCCAAAAATGTTAGCAAAGATTTTTATTTTATATATATATATATATATATATATATATATATATATATATATATATATATATATATATATAACAATGACTTTTCAAATGATAGGGAGTGAGATGCAAAGAGAAGGTGTGAAGAATCACATCCCTTTTTGCCTTGTGAAAGTAATGTTGTTTTATTAGGGGAATGATGGAGTGAGCTTTGGTAGTTCCTTAGAGAGTTTGGTTGCAAATCTACCTGATGATGATTACTTAATTATTCACCGATCAAACTTTTAGACTGCCATTGAGGATCTGATGAGCCCAATCTAATGTATATAAAATACAACTAGTGAAAGTGCACATGTATGTGCTAATACATAAAAATGATCATTATTTAGCATTTTTTATGTGTTTAAGTATTGAAAAAAAAAGAAAATAAAAGCCATCAGTTTCTAAGTTTCCAATTCAAATAAGATTATCAACCAACAACAAATTACATACTTCAAGCACCTTGAACGACCTGGTTCCTTGTGAATTATTCATAATAATTTTAACAAAGTCCCAATTGCTTGACAAAGATCTCAACAAAGCAAGGGATCTCACATCCTCAACAAGCTTAATTTTAACAGTCAGTAATTGATTGGAGATGCTATGAAATTTGTTTAGATGACTAGCAACACTATCATCTTCGTTCATCATCAATTCGAATAGACTTGAAACCAAAAATACATTGTTCATTGTTGTCGGGGTTGCATATAATTTATGCAATAAATTGAACAACTCCTTCGTAGTCTTCGCACCCTTGATGTTTAAAGCAACCGATGAAGCAATTGTCAACTGAACTGTTCCAAATGCCTTCCGATCAAGCAAATTCTATTCTTCCTCTTTCATCGCTCTAGGCTTCTTGACATCGATTGGCAAGTACAAATCCTTTTGATAAAGATAGTCCTCAATTTACATGAGCCAAAATTCAAAATTTTGATCATCAAATTTCTCACTCCTTAGCTTTCGTTCCTCTGTCATCGTCTCCAACTAGGCTCTCAAAACTGATTGTTAAGAAAGTACTACGTTGATCTCCCTATGCATACGAAAGGATCACCTAAGAGATTAGAGCGATAACACAAACACAAGCAAAGACACGAGAGATTTACATGGTTCAACTATATGCCTATGTCTACGGGGCCACAAAAATTCACTATGCTTTTAAAGGGATTACAGAGGAGAATATAGGACACTCTCAACTCTTTCAACAAGCCAAAGTTTGTACAAATCACAGTTTAATGGAGATCACACGTAGGGTTAAAGGCTACTTCTTTTGTGTCCTAAGTTCTCTGCTCTAAAATTAAGTCGTATAATACAACAAAGAAAAAAAAGCCTTCAAACAGGATGCCCAAAACGTGATGCCACGTCGTCCCAGCAACATTAGTGGTCAACCGCTCATGAACAGTAGCAGTTGGTTGGATGCCCTTCCATCCAATCTGAAATCCCATGGTATTGTACCAATAGACTAATCATGATCTCCGGTCTACCGTACACCCTTCTATTGGTTCCGTCGGGAGAAGTTATTTCCTGCGCGCCTCGTATGGGAACAGTGTGCTCATCACCAATGGGTGATGGGCACGTTCCCCTTGCTTGTGGGTCCTTTGTGGCAATCATGACAAGCAGGGTGAACGTGCCCATCACCCATTGGTGATGAGCACACTGTTCACCCTGCGCGGCGCGTATCTAATAATTTTCCGTTCCGTCGGATAGTAGCGGTCGACCACTTGTAGGCTCCTGTCGATCCGAAGCACCTCTGTCAACTCCGCTGATTTACAGATTTGTTACCGGTCAATCGCCAGTGAAGCTCCAGTTGATTGGTGGGCTTTTTGTCGAAAGTGCCTTCCTCACGAGCTATTGTGTTTACGAAAAAAATCTTCATAATATTTACCCTTATACTTTTTACTAACAAGTCGGACGGAGATGATTAAAAGTTAAAAAAATTGCGTAACGAAAAAATATCCTTTTGGTAGTCAGTGGCATCTGCAATAGTGTTTGAGAGCCAAGCAGGCAACTAGATTGATCAATCTGCTGTCGGCAATGGCAACAAGTAATTAACCTTGTACTGATTAAACTAATCGATACATTATGGAGACCATTTTATACAATAAGAAGTCCTTTCAATCTATCTTTCATATTAAAAAGCTCAAAGAGGAAAGTCTGACAATGGACTCGCCATCTACCTGTGGGAGACAAAATAACCATAATTAACTACATACTACCTTATCAAACCATAATGTTTATAGGACATAATTGTTCTTTGCCAAAGAGATGCAGAATTTATCAATAAACAATTATGCAAATAAGACAAGAGGGAAAGGCAGTTTGCTTCTTCCAGCTACAAAGAACAAACATGAAGAAGAAACATGGAAAGTGCCAGCATATCTGTTCACTTGTGGGAGATGGCAAAGAGTGAAAATTTAAAAAGAAGTTCAACTAGAGGAAGAAAAGAAAAGATGATTCTTTATTGTCACCAGATCTGGGCAGTTGTACCTGTTAACCCATTTTTCTTTCCAACTTGAAGAAGAAGTATACAAAGCCAGGTTGCAACTATACACTCATGCTTACTTCACTATGTATTACTCCCCCCATCCCATTTTAAGTGTCCTATTTGGTAATCCTAATCAATATCATACTTACAATCCCAGTTTAGTTATTCCAATCATTAGCCATGATCCTACTTAACCTTATAGTTACAATCAATTATATACTCCAAGGATCCTAGTTATTCCAATCATCTCCAAGGATCCTAGTTATAATCAATAGGATCTCCTATCCTATTGATTACGATCCCTTGAAACTTCCATTTCTATCCAATCTCCAAGGATCTCCCATCTTCATATGTGCAAAAGGATTGGCCAGGCGTGATTTTATATGTAGAACAAGCCAGACATTGTTCTGTTTCATTTGATTGAGCTCAGATTTTTTATTTTGGGTAATTTGATTTTTTGCTCAAATTCCTTTAACCGTTTCTTGGTACTCAAATAGTGTACAAACTAATAGTAGAAGAATGTCGGCAAGGACATAGAAAGTTTAAATATCATCGATCAAAGAAATTGAATCAAAGTCCCATATATGATACTCATACTGTATTGTTGTGGAGACAAAAGAGAACAACAGCGGAAAAAAAGAAATTTGTTGATAGAGAAGTAGCTACCCTATGTGAGATGGCTCCTCTCCAAACTCATATCTGATGTGTTACTATACAGCTTTTGATGTAGACAAGGTGTGCATAAATAAGTCATGATGATAAACAATGGTGCATAGTTTTCAGTAATTACAATGCACGGAAGAACAAGATGTTGGCACGATTGATCATAAGGTAAATGATGCCACTATTTTTAAAAAAAATTGGTATACTGGAGCCACTAGATTGCTTTGCAAGGTTAATGATCTTTCCCTGAACAATTGAACCCCTAATGAGATTCTATTTTATTTTATTGTTTGACAAATGCCCATAATGAGAATGGCACTTCATATTGAAAATGGGAGTCTATGATCACTCTAATTTTTGGACAGGCTGTTAACTTATACTGCATTTTGAAGCTAAATTCTCTCAAAGAAGAAAAAAGAAAGCTGACATTAATTGCTGGGCTAATAGGAAGGAATGCTTGAACAGATTCTAAATTTCCTTTATTATTACATTAAAATGTGATGCCATTTGTCTATCTGTTTTTGCTACAGCCTGGGCCATTTGCCTTCGTGTCTCTTTCAAGAAACGAAAAATGAATATAGAAAAACTAAAGTTTGCAAGAAGAAAAAAAAAACAACCATGGAGATGCGGGGTATCGATCCCCGTACCTCTCGCATGCTAAGCGAGCGCTCTACCATCTGAGCTACATCCCCATATATGGAGGGTTTTGTATCCCTATTTATATTTTATTTTATTTTTTTCTGTTTTGGAAGCGACGTTCGCAGAAGTGTTATTCCTTTGTAGCTGCTTCATTTAGCCAATAGTGGATTTTGGATTTCTTCTAAGGGGCCGTTTGGGGCGTGATTATTGCAAAACATCCAGACTGGATTCTGGATATCTACTGTAGCATCCAGGTGGATTTTTACATCCAGCTGAAACACGTCCTGAGGTGTTTCAGCTGGATATATAAAATATCCAAATGCTACAGTGTAGCAAAACATCCCATCTGGATGTTTTGCTTTTAATCACGCCCCAAACGGCCCCTTAACCCTCATTAGCTGGGCTTTCCACCATTTAAGAAAAATCAACTTATTTTTAAATGGAACATCTAAAACAGGATGGAGAGAATACATTAGTTTGCTACAAATGCTTAATTGTTTGTTTGTCCAGCTTTCATGAGTTGATTGATATTGCTGTTGAAGAGACCACCCCCTCGAGCAAGTGGATCTCCTTTGGCTCAAAAGAGACCTAGTCCATTTTGGCTGTCCAAGAGGCTTTTACCGTATTGACCTTCAAGTAGACTATATATACAAAAATGACCCTCCACAACATGTATTAACAATATTGGCCCCTAAGCACATACAAATGACTATACATATTGTAACAAAAGACTTAACTACCCCCTTTATCTTTCTCTCCTAGCATTCCCCCCCCACGTCTCCAAATCTGCTCCACCTGCTCTAGCTTCTCCCTTTCTCTGGTGCCACTGCCTCCGCCATCGTATCCTCCTTCCCGACTCCACCATCTCCTCCTCCTCTTTTGTCACCACCTCCCGCTCCTCCTACTCCTCTTCCCCGTGGTGCACCACCGCCACCACCACTGCCGCCATGGCCAACATCACCACCACTACTGCCACCATCACCAACACCACCACGACTCAACATCCTCTTCCATCAAGGCCTCCTCCACCATCACCGCCACCTCCTCTTCTCCTCTACCACCACCATCACCTCCTTCTCGTCGCTGGCCACCACCTCCTCCACGTCGGGAGTCAAAAATTTAATTTTAAACCACCCTTGTATATGTGATACGTGAAATGGTGGATTTAAAATCAAATTTTTGACCCCCGACGTGGAGGTGGTGGTGAAGGAGGCCTTAAAGGAAGAAGAGGTTGAGGTGGTGGTGCGGTAGTAATGGTGGCAGTGGTGCATCACGAGGAGGTAGTGTGGCGACCTAAAAAATTGTACAAAATAAAATAAAATTTTGGTCAACCCTAAATTAGGAAAGTGAATTTTATTTAGAAATATTTTGGTGCTAGTTGAATGAGTTTATCTTATTTTCCTAATTGGAGTAGAAATATGATTTAATAAAGTAATTAGATAGGTTTCCATTTTAAACTAGAACCCTGAGAGTAGCCTGGCGCCATGGAATGTTGTATCGGCGATATATCGATATCAGCCTTCAACCGATAAAACACTGTGATCTCGATTTCAAATTTTTTTAAAATATCGCCGATATATCAGTTTCGGTCGGATATATCGGTGTTTTTGAAAAAAAATAAAAGAAAAAAATTAATTTTCCCGATTGTTTCACAACCTATGCCAAGTGGAAGGATACGGGTTTAAAATGCAAATACATATTTTGAATTATATACACATTTTTATGCATATTTTAAAATTTATGTTTGTCTAAATTAGTATCACTCATTTTAGAAGTTATATTGTGAAAGTACATAGTAAAAACTAGTTTTAGACCACCGATATTTTTTTACACAATATCTCTGATATTTTGTCTCTTTGGTTGATCAATATTTTAACAATATCCGATACAACATTCCTTCCCTGGCGCGAGGGTCAGGCTCAGAGCTATGACTAGCGCCAGGGTTTAGTGTGAAGGGTTGTAGATTAAAGCAAATCTCTAGGGAAGATACACTCCTAGTTAGAGAAGGAATAGGGTAAGACTAGATAAACTTTGGAGATGAGACAACATGTTGGGCACCAGGTAATTTTTGGGAGAATCCTTTTTAGTTACCAACTTACTTGATTTAGGAATAATTCAAATTGGAAAAAGGGTTAAGTTTCCTTTTTGAATAGGGAGCCAATTGGGATGGGTGCTAGGGTTTTTATTTGTAAAGCTTATAATTGGTTAGATATGATTTGAGATCAACTCAAAAGGGAAAAGTGGTTAGGTTTCCATTTGACTAGGGTGCCAATTGGGATGGATCCCATGGATGGTTATTTGGAAAGCTCCTGATTGGCTCATCTTGATTGAGATCAACTCCAATTGGGGAAAGTTGGTTACACTCCTACTTGTAATGGGAAACCCTAGGATGCCATATACTTAAGGAGGAGCAGGACGACCTTATTGCAATTGTTGGTCGCCTATCTCTCTCTCTCTCTCTCTCGCTTCTCTCGACTCTCTCTTCCCCTCCCAAACTCCCCGACCACTCATCCCTCTCTCTCGACCTCTTCATATTGTTGGCCACCAGAGGAGTTGGTGAAGAGGAGCGTGCTCATGGCTGGAATTGTTGCTAAATGAGAAAATTTTCTATGTTAGAAAACTACAATGAACTAAAATCAGTTCATTTTGGCTTTCTAATGTAGACAAGTAATTGTGGACTGAGGGGTAGTATTATAATTTATAAGGTAAGGGACAAACATTATAATTTATTAATGGAAATTTAAATATGAGCCTTGGCTCATAGGTGGCGGCATGGGGTGAGGTAATATGAGCTAGCAGGTAATTTGACCCGCATTAGCTTGTACTTTGTGGATGTTTTGCTAGACTGTAGCATCCATATGTTTTTTCCTATCCAGCCGAAACTCGAAACATGGATGCTAGATCTACTATAGATATTTGCTTATAATCACGCCCCAAACGGCCCTAAAGAACAGTTTTTAGAATTGAAAGTCAAGTTTTTTTTGGGTAACTAGGAATTTTTCATCTAAAAATTAAGATTACTGAATAGTGCCATTTTCGGTATCCAACGTAAAAAATTAAGATTATTTTGGTATGTATTTGTTAGGTGAAAAGAAAATACTTTTTTTTAATTATAGAAAAGTAAGATTGCTGATGGTTGAATCAGTTTATGTTATTCTGCTTGGTATCAGTTCTACCGAATTCCATTAAATAAGCCCAGCCTGGAATGCTTTCATGTCTGCATTGCGCATGCACAATGAGGGGATTGAGGGTTTCCAAGGCAGGTCACATAATTCCTAAAATCCTTATGTGATGTGATGTGATGGGAATCTGGACTTGAAGTACCCAAAATGCCCTTTCTTCTATTTTTTCGTGCTAACACTGTGCGAAGAGGCGTGTTGTGTACAACACGAAAAGAGGGTGAAGTTCTCCGGCGATTTACATCGGCGACGTCACCGGCGACCGGCGAGTTGGAGCGGCGATTCAACCGGCGGAATACACGGACGAGTTCGAGCCTATTCGCGTCCCCCATCTCGATATCGAGCTGCCCCCCTGCTGGATTTCGACGACACGACTGAGGGAGAGTGGATAAAGGCGGCGATTTGAAGCGCATCCGTCGGGGTTTCTGATCTTCAACCTTCAGAAGACCCCCGCGGCTCCCTCCGCCTGCATGCAACAGGCGGATTGACCGGATTGAGCTTCGGTTGACGGCGAGGAAGACTGTGAAAGGCACCTGCGAGGAAATACACACATACAGACGACTAAACTGCGGTAAGTTACAACTATCCTTACTGATTTTAGTTTCATAAGGTCCGACATTTGAATTTTTAATTTTTACTATGAACTATAAAGTCGTGTCTATAGTAGACACGACTGTGTATTTAGTCGTGTCCGCGACGACACGACTATTATATTTTCGTGTTGCACCGAGGACACTTTTCTACTGACCACTATACCTCACTCCTTGCAGATGGATAAAAAAAGAGATGAGTCTATGGAGGAAATACCATCGGAAGAGGAGGAGGATCATGATTTTGTCTTCGCACCTCGGCAGCGAAATCAGAGGGGCAGGAAAAGGAAGGCTCCGATGGACCGACCAGTGAAGAGAACGTATAATGCGCGACCGGCGCTGAAGACGTGTTGTCAACCGGGAGCGATGAAAAAGTGTGCGGCCCTCCTACAGCGTCACCAAAGATGTGCCCAAGTGATCAAAGAGGCTGGTTTCGCTGTCATTTTTGAAGGTGAGGACGTTGTTGTATCTCGGAACCTCCTCGACCATTTGGTCAGGTACTGGGATGAGTCGGCGAAGGTCTTCAATATCAAGGGTAGGACGCTACATTTCACAGAGGAAGATGTTGCCCTTATCACCGGATTGCCCGCAAAGGGCGACAGAGTTGAGGTCCTCCCCTCCTTGACACGCCGACCGGAAGGTCAATTCTTCAGAAAGTACTTCGCCGCGAGGAGAGCAGACATTCCACACATTGAGGAAATGATAGACAAGCTTAGCGCGGGCGAACTGAAGATGGAAGAGGAGGACATTGCGAGGATGATCATCTGCCTCCTCTTCTGCACGGTGTTGTTTCCACACAGCACTAGAGCGGTTCATCCCTCTTTGTACCGTTACATTGACGACCTCCCAAGATTGAGGTCATACAATTGGGCTGGGGCTATACATAAGATGTTGGTTTCTGGTATAACCCATACCAGCCGACTAGTGGGAGCGAGATCGCAAGGAGAGTGCCTGGGCGGTGGATGCCTAAATGGCGCCGCATATGTCCTTCAGGTATGTAGCAATCATAGTCTTCGATCGGGAAAAAGTCTTATACAATACCACTATATATATAGTCGTGTATGATAGAACATGACTATATTTATAGTCGTCTATGATAGAACACGACTACGTATATAGTCGTGTTCTTGACGACACAACCATAGTTCAATTCGTGTTAAACTTATAGCCGACTAAGGCAACCGCGCATTGTTATAATGTTTTCATCTGTTTAATATGCAGATTTGGTTTTTCGAGCACACGACAATCTTCCATCCTGTCATGGGCCCTACCAGCCCACGGGCGAAAAGATGGCCAGGAAGTGGGGCCCTCATTACAGAGGTGAAGAAAGGTGCACAGAAGAAGCACCGCATGGCCGACTATTGGACGGGAGTGTTCCACAATCTTCAAATAGGGGAGGAACTCGTCGACGCAATCAGCCCCATGGTCGGAGAGGCATATCTCCTTGCTTCGTCAACCTCAGGGGCCCATCCTCCACGACGGCAGAGGCCGGAAATGAAGAGGACTCCCAACCAACCTGCCTCCACTTCCTCGAGGACGGCTGCCCAGTCGACTGCAACTGCAATGGGCCGATTGGAGGGTGCCCTTCAGGGCATACAGTCACTAATAGAGATAGCTCTGTCTTCCTATGAGGAGATGGGAAGGAGAGTCGGACCTCTGCGAGAGATTCTCCACTCAGAGACGATTATATGAAACTAACCTGCTGTATGAAGGCCGTATTCACATTCATGCTAGCGATATTTTGTCTACATCTGGTATGAGTCAAAAAAAGAATTGGAAGTATGTGAACTTTGTACATTAAAATGAACTTTGTACAGTGAAAGAGTACGGTATTTACAGCAAATGAACTTTGTACATTGAAATAATGTGAATAAAATGAATTTGAAGTTATTCTTTATCCGGAAGCCGCAAAAAACCCGCAACTGTGACAGCATCTTTTGTGCCTTGTCCGGAATCGTCGTCAAACTCGCTGTTAATAACCCCCCGAATCAAGGTTGAAGCGATGACTGGTCGCCACAGTCGTGTGATTGTGGACTGATCAAACTCCGGGGGGTTCACATTGGACGCCAAATGCACGACGTACATCATGATGAAGATGCCACAGTCTTTCGAATTTTGTTGCCACGGCGCTTTGGTTATCTGAGTCATCTTCCAGTCTAGCAAACCAAACCACCCCAGCTTGCCTGCCATCACAACGTTCATGAACTGCGTGAATTTGTCAGCAGCTTTTCTGTGATGCGGATATAATTGGGATCTGCCAGACAGCGGGTTGTAGAAGCGTCATACACAGTGCGGGAAATGGACATACACGAGGCAGAAGTGGGAGCCGGTGCGGATTGGGAAAAATGCGTAGAACATGTTCCTGTTCAAGCCGTCCAGCATCCTCCCGAGCTTTTTAACCAATTTGGCATTATTTCCCCCTTCCTGGTGCTCCTGCGAAAGCGAAAGAGATTTAGACAACGATGCTCGTAATATCATACTTAATTACTTATCACTCCTTATGCAGGGAACACTTACGTTGTCAAATATCTCTTTGAATGCGTGGCAACCAAAAAATGCCCACGGATATTTCATCGGGTTTCTCTCATTGCGCTGGCTCAACAGACTTAAAAACGCATCTATAACCTATGGAAAACATCCACAGGAGTCATTACACTTCGGTAAGGCAACATACAACTTCCAATTAAAAGTCGATTATTCTATATATACGATTTCCATGCTAGTCGTGTCCTCGATAGACACGACTATGCGTATAGTCGTGTATTTCACAGACACGACTACGCGCAAAGTCGTGTCTTCGAATACCGACTTTACGTCTACAAAAAGATATGAGGAGTATAGGTTTACTTACATTGGTGTTTATTTCTGTTGTTTGTAGGAGGGATAAATAGTCGTCATCACATAGCATTGGGATTGGATAAGCCTTCCTCGGATTGGCGATCCATCCATCTATTGCAACTCTATCCCGCTCTAACAATACCCCCATGTCGAAGCATAACTCCGAATCGGCATAGTTGTCGGGGAGAGCAATTACAGACTTAGACTTTTGAGGGGTTATGAGGACATCGACGTCAACCGGCTGTGATGCGGTTAAGCCAGTGCCCTCCGCGACCTCTTCCTCCTCCCTCGCCTTCTCCTCCTCAGCCTCCTCTTCCTTCACCTCCTCCGTCTTCTCCTCCTCCATCGCCTCTTCGTCCGCCTGCACCTCCTCCTCCTTCGTCTCCTTCTCCAGAACATCCGCCTTCACCTCCTCCTCTTCGACGTCCCCGCCCTTCACTTCCTCCTTCACCTCCTCCTCGACGGTTTCGATATCCGACTGCCGTATGGAAGAGATGACCTCATCGATGATAGAGGTCGCTTCTCGATCGGATATGGTTTGTTCGGAGTCGGCTTTCGGCTGAGGGGACCTATTCCTTCTTTCCTGCTCCTCCGCCATTCTCCGTATATGGTCCTCTTCTCTAATCCTCTGCAATTCCCTCGAGCCGACAGTCCTCATTCGCTTCCTTATCACTACAGCAGGGGGGAATAGGTCCCAGCTGTACGTCGGACGGGACTCGACTTCTACACGCTCCATATCTGCCTTGAATTCTGGTTGGAGCTTCTTCAAAAACATCTTGGCAGAGGATCTCTTTGCAGCCCGTTCCATCTTGTCTTCCTCATCCGCGCGTTTGATGGGAGCTAAAATGACATTTTACTTCTTCATGTCAGTAGTAGCAGCACGATAAAAAACATAGTCGTGTTGTATGCAACACGATAAACCACATAGTCGTGTACAATTAAACACGACAAAAGAATGGGGCACGAAAAAATAAATCATCGTCTACAACTTACCTTTACCCCATTTCGTCGAATCCAGATGTGACTTCCTTGCCAGCTCCTTTGTCCGCATACCGATAGGAGTATTCTTCTTATGCTCCTTTTCAAGGGGCCGCTTCTTTGGGTCCATCTGATGCACTGATGACGATTGTGGCCCCATTTGGGGCCGCTTCTTCGGCTCCATCTGATGCACCGATGACTTCTTTCGCTCCATTACGGGGCGCTTCTTCGGCTCCTTCGTCGGCTCGTCAGTCATCTCCTCCTTCGGATGCTCAAAGATCTAACCTTCTAACAGCATTGACGCTGAGGCGGCAGAGGACTTCATAGAGTGGAGAATCTCTCGCAGAGGTCATACTCTCCTTCCCATCTCCTCATAGGAAGACAGAGCTATCTCTATTAGTGACTGTATGCCCTGAAGGGCACCCTCCAATCGGCCCATTGCAGTTGCAGTCGACTGGGCAGCCGTCCTCGAGGAAGTGGAGGCAGGTTGGTTGGGAGTCCTCTTCATTTCCGGCCTCTGCCGTCGTGGAGGATGGGCCCCTGAGGTTGACGAAGCAAGGAGATATGCCTCTCCGACCATGGGGCTGATTGCGTCGACGAGTTCCTCCCCTATTTGAAGATTGTGGAACACTCCCGTCCAATAGTCGGCCATGCGGTGCTTCTTCTGTGCACCTTTCTTCACCTCTGTAATGAGGGCCCCACTTCCTGGCCATCTTTTCGCCCGTGGGCTGGTAGGGCCCATGACAGGATGGAAGATTGTCGTGTGCTCGAAAAACCAAATCTGCATATTAAACAGATGAAAACATTATAACAATGCGCGGTTGCCTTAGTCGGCTATAAGTTTAACACGAATTGAACTATGGTTGTGTCGTCAAGAACACGACTATATACGTAGTCGTGTTCTATCATAGACGACTATAAATATAGTCGTGTTCTATCATACACGACTATATATATAGTGGTATTGTATAAGACTTTTTCCCGATCGAAGACTATGATTGCTACATACCTGAAGGACATATGCGGCGCCATTTAGGCATCCACCGCCCAGGCACTCTCCTTGCGATCTCGCTCCCACTAGTCGGCTGGTATGGGTTATACCAGAAACCAACATCTTATGTATAGCCCTAGCCCAATTGTATGACCTCAATCTTGGGAGGTCGTCAATGTAACGGTACAAAGAGGGATGAACCGCTCTAGTGCTGTGTGGAAACAACACCGTGCAGAAGAGGAGGCAGATGATCATCCTCGCAATGTCCTCCTCTTCCATCTTCAGTTCGCCCGCGCTAAGCTTGTCTATCATTTCCTCAATGTGTGGAATGTCTGCTCTCCTCGCGGCGAAGTACTTTCTGAAGAATTGACCTTCCGGTCGGCGTGTCAAGGAGGGGAGGACCTCAACTCTGTCGCCCTTTGCGGGCAATCCGGTGATAAGGGCAACATCTTCCTCTGTGAAATGTAGCGTCCTACCCTTGATATTGAAGACCTTCGCCGACTCATCCCAGTACCTGACCAAATGGTCGAGGAGGTTCCGAGATACAACAACGTCCTCACCTTCAAAAATGACAGCGAAACCAGCCTCTTTGATCACTTGGGCACATCTTTGGTGACGCTGTAGGAGGGCCGCACACTTTTTCATCGCTCCCGGTTGACAACACGTCTTCAGCGCCGGTCGCGCATTATATGTTCTCTTCACTGGTCGGTCCATCGGAGCCTTCCTTTTCCTGCCCCTCTGATTTCGCTGCCGAGGTGCGAAGACAAAATCATGATCCTCCTCCTCTTCCGATGGTATTTCCTCCATAGACTCATCTCTTTTTTTATCCATCTGCAAGGAGTGAGGTATAGTGGTCAGTAGAAAAGTGTCCTCGGTGCAACACGAAAATATAATAGTCGTGTCGTCGCGGACACGACTAAATACACAGTCGTGTCTACTATAGACACGACTTTATAGTTCATAGTAAAAATTAAAAATTCAAATGTCGGACCTTATGAAACTAAAATCAGTAAGGATAGTTGTAACTTACCGCAGTTTAGTCGTCTGTATGTGTGTATTTCCTCGCAGGTGCCTTTCACAGTCTTCCTCGCCGTCAACCGAAGCTCAATCCGGTCAATCCGCCTGTTGCATGCAGGCGGAGGGAGCCGCGGGGGTCTTCTGAAGGTTGAAGATCAGAAACCCCGACGGATGCGCTTCAAATCGCCGCCTTTATCCACTCTCCCTCAGTCGTGTCGTCGAAATCCAGCAGGGGGCAGCTCGATATCGAGATGGGGGACGCGAATAGGCTCGAACTCGTCCGTGTATTCCGCCGGTTGAATCGCCGCTCCAACTCGCCGGTCGCCGGTGACGTCGCCGATGTAAATCGCCGGAGAACTTCACCCTCTTTTCGTGTTGTACACAACACGCCTCTTCGCATAGTGTTAGCACGAAAAAATAGAAGAAAGGGCATTTTGGGTACTTCAAGTCCAGATTCCGGGTCATATGAGATTTCACGGGAAAAACCTGGTAATATGGGAATATTAAATTTGGCGCCTGGTAATATGGAAAAAACTCTAGTTCCTGAGAGTTTGGTTGCAAATCTACCTGATGATGATTACTTAATTATTCACCTTTCAAACTTTTAGACCGCCATTGAGGATCTGATGAGCCCAATCTAATGTATATAAAATACAACTAGTGAAAGTGCACATGTATGTGCTAATACATAAAAATGATCATTATTTAGCATTTTTTATGTGTTTAAGTATTGAAAAAAAAAAGAAAATAAAAGCCATCAGTTTCCAAGTTTCCAATTCAAATAAGATTATCAACCAACAACAAATTACATACTTCAAGCACCTTGAACGACCTGGTTCCTTGTGAATTATTCATAATAATTTTAACAGAGTCCCAATTGCTTGACAGAGATCTCAACAAAGCAAGGGATCTCACATCCTCAACAAGCTTAATCTTAACAGAGATCTCAACAATGCTATGAAATTTGTTTAGATGACTAACAACACTATCATCTTCATTCATCATCAATTCGAATAGACTTGAAACCAAAAATACATTGTTCATTGTTTACGGAGTTGCATATAATTTATGCAATAAATTGAACAACTCCTTCGTGGTCTTCACACCCTTGGTGTTTGAAGCAACTGATGAAGCAATTGTCAACTGACCTGTTCCAAATGCCTTCCGATCAAGCAAATTCTATTCTTCCTCTTTCATCGCTCTAGGCTTCTTGACATCGATTAGCAAGTACAAATCTTTCTGATAAAGATAGTCCTCAATTTACATGAGCCAAAATTCAAAATTCTGACCATCAAATTTCTCACTCCTCACCTTTCGGTCCTCTGTTATCGTCTCCAACTAGGCTCTCAAAACTGATTGTTAAGAAATCACTACGTTGATCTCCCTGCGCATACAAAAAGATCACCTAAGAGACTAGCACGATAACACAAGCAAGGACACAAGAGATTTACGTAGTTCGGCAATATGCCTCTGTCTACGGGGCCACAAAAATTCACTATGCTTTCAAAGGTATTATAGAGGAGAATACAAGACACTCTCAACTCTTTCAACAAGCCAAAGTTTGTACAAATCACAGTTTAATGGAGATCACTCGTAGGGTTAAAGGCTACTTCTTTTGTGTCCTAAGTTCTCTGCTCTAAAATTAAGTCGTATAATACAACAAAGAAAAAAAAGCCTTCAAACAGGATGCCCAAAACGCGATGCCACGACGTCCCAGCGACATTAGTGGTCGACCGCTCATGAGTAATGGCAATTGGTTGGCCTGCCCTTCTATCCAATCTGAAATCCAATCGTATCGTACTAGTAGACTACTCACGATCTCCGGTCAACCGTACACCCTTCTATTAGTTCCATCGGATACTAGCGGTCTACCACTTGTAGGCTCCTGTCGATCAGAAGCACCTCTGTCAACTCCGCTGATTTACAGATTTGTTACCGGTCAATCGCCAGTGAAGCTCCAGTTGATTGGTGGGCTTTTTGTCGAAAGTGCCTTCCTCATGGGCTATTGTGTTCACGAAAAAAATCTTCATAATATTTACGCTTATACTTTATTACTAACAAGTCGGACGGAGATGATTAAAAGTTAAAAAAATCGCGTAACGAAAAAATATCCTTTTAGTAGTCAGTGGCATCTGCAATAGTATTTGAGAGCCAAGCAGGCAACTAGATTGATCAATCTGCTGTCGGCAATGGCAACAAGTAATTAACCTTGTACTGATTAAACTAATCGATACATTATGGAGACCATTTTATACAATAAAAAGTCCTTTCAAGCTATCTTTCATATTAAAAAGCTCACAGAGGAAAGGTTGACAATGGACTCGCCATCTACCTGTGGGAGACAAAATAACCATAATTAACTACATACTACCTTATCAAACCATAATGTTTATAGGACATAATTGTTCTTTGCCAAAGAGATGCAGAATTTATCAATAAACAATTATGCAAATAAGACAAAAGGGAAAGGCAGTTTGCTTCTTCCAGCTACAAAGAACAAACATGAAGAAGAATCATGGAAAGTGCTAGCATATGTGTTCACTGGGAGATGGCAAAGAGTGAGAATTGAAAAAGAAGTTCAACTAGAGGAAGAAAAGAAAAGATGATTCTTTATTGTCACCAGATCTGGGTAGTTGTACCTGTTAACCCATTTTTCTTTCCAACTTGAAGAAGAAGTATACAAAGCCAGGGTGCAACTGTACACTCATGCTTACTTCACTATGTATTATTCCCCCCATCCCATATTAAGTGTCCTATTTGGTTTTCAAAATTAATTTAAATTAGTAACTCCTAGAGGGAGAAGCATCATACAGGAGGGACATACATAAGAAATTCGGTACACTAATTGGAATAACTATAAGGTTAAGTAGGATCATGGCTAATTATTGGAATAACTAAACTGGGATTGTAAGTATGATATTGATTAGGATTACGATCCCTTGAAACTTCCATTTCTATCCAATCTCCAAGGATCTCCCATCTTCATATGTGCAAAAGGATTGGACAGGCGTGATTTAAGATATCCGAGAGGCTTTCACCGTATTGACGTTCAAGTAGACTGTATATACAAAAATGACCCTCCACTGAGTCTAAGCACATGCAAATAGCCATACATTTGGTAACAAAAGACTTAACCACCTCTTTCCTCTTTCACTCCTACTAGCATTCCCCTCCCACATCTCCAGATCTGCTCCACCTGCTCTGGCTCCTCCCTTTCTCCGGTGCCACTACCTCCGCCATCGTATCCTCCGTCCCGACTCCACCACCTCCTCCTCCTCTTTTGTCGCCACCTCCCGCTCCTCCTCCTCTTCCTCGTGGTGCACCGCCGCCGCCACCACTGCTGCCATGGCCAACATCACCACCACGACTCAACATCCTCTTCCATCAAGGCCTCCTCCACCATCACCACCACCTCCTCTTCTCCTCTACCATCAGCATCACCTTCTCCTCATCCCCGACCACCACCACCTCCTCCACGTCCGGGGTTAAAAATTTAATTTTAAACCACCCTTTCATATGGCATATGGCACAGTTCACAATACTAAATTCACTATGAATAATAATTTTAAAAATCAGACCGGACAGGCCGGTCCTACCGGAGCCGGGGACCTTTTTAGTCTGAGTCGTCCGGTCCAATCCTGGTTACCCCTCCTCTCTTCTCCCCCCTTCGGCACCCCCCGGCGCCCCGCTGCTGAGGCATAGCCACCCGCCGTGTTCGAGGTGGGCCGCCCCCTCGAGCAAAACCCCGACGAGGGGCTCTGCCTCGATGGCCCCCTCCGGTAGTTGCCAGACGGAGCAACCCCTTTTTTTTATTCACCGGGTCAACCCGTGTTGACCCCCGGTTAAACCCAATTGGACCTACCTGGTATGAATTCCGGGTCAGTCACCGGTCCGGTTTTAAAAACCTTGTTATGAACTGTGATATGTGATATGTGAAAGGGTGGTTTTAAAATCAATTTTTTTACACCCAACATGGAGGAGGTGGTGGAGGAGACCTTAAAGGAAGAAGAGGTTGTAGTGGTGGTGGCGGAAGTAATGGTGGCAGTAGTGCATCATGAGGAGGTAGCGGTGTTTTGAAACCCAGTTCGGTCCTTGACCCAGTTTGATGACCGGGTCGGGCCAACCGGTATGACCCGGTGGGTCTACCCGGGTCTGCCCGCCCCTATCCCCCCTCTCTCCCCTCTCCGCCTCTCTGTTTTTATCCCCCCCTCCCCACGGCACCCTGGCAACGAACCCCTCTCCTCCCCGGCGACGGCTCTCCCTCCCTCCTCTCTGTTTGGCCCGGTTGCCATGTCGGCCGGTTCGCGGGTCAACCCGTCCGGCTCGCATATGACCCGGCCAGGTCGTCAACCCTCTTCAGCCCGGCCGTTCCATCCCGGAAAATGAACCGGGTCCGGTTCAACCAGCCGGGTCGAACTGGATTTTAAAATAGAGGGAGGTAGTGTGACAACCTCAAAAGTTGTACAAAATAAAATAAATTTTGGTCAACCCTAAATTAGGAAAGTGAATTTTATTTAGAAATATTTTGGTGCTAGTTGAATGAGTTTATCTTACTTTCCTAATTGCAGTAGAAATATGATTTAATAAATTAATTAGATAGGTTTCCAATTTAAACTAGGACCCTGAGAGTCCAGCCTGGCGCCATGGAATGTTTTATCTGCGATATATCGATATCAGGCTTCAACTGATAAAACGATACACTGTAATCTCGATTTTAATTTTTTTTAAAATATCACCGATATATCGGTATTTTTGAAAAAAATAAAAAAAAATCAACTTTCCCATTTGTTTCCCATCCTATGCCAAGTGGAAGGATACAAGTTTAAAATGCAAACACATATTTTGAATTATATACACATTTTTAAGCATATTTTAAAATTTATGCTTGTTTAAATTAGTATCACTCATTTTAGAAATTATATTTTTTTACACAATATCTTTGATATATCTCCGATATTTTGTCTCTTTAGTCGACCGATATTTTACCGATATCCGATACAACATTCCTTGCCTGGTGTTGGGGTCAGGCTCAGAGCTATGAATAGCACCAGGGTTTAGTGTGAAGGGTTGTAGATTAATGCAAGGAATAGGGTAAGACTAGATAGACAGTGGAGATGAGACCACATGTTGGGCGCCAAGTAATTTTTGGAAGAATCCTTTTTAGTTACCAACTTACTTGATTTAGGGTTAATTCAAATTGGAAAAGGGATTAAGTTCCCTTTTTTAATAGGGCGCCAATTGGGATGTAGGGTTTTTATTTGTAAAGCTTATAATTGGTTTAATATGATTTGAAATCAACTCAAAAGAGAAAAGAGATTAGGTTTCCATTTGACTAGGGTGACAATTGGGATGGATCCTAGGGATGGTTATTGGGAAAGCTCCTGATTGGCTCATCTTGATTGAGATCAACTCCAATTGGGGAAAGTTGGTTACACTCCTACTTGTAATGGGAAATCCTAGGACGCCATATACTTGAGGTGGAGCAGGCCAGCCTTATTGCAATTGTTGGTCACCTATCTCTCTCTCACTTCTCTCGACTCTCTCTTCCCCTCCCAAACTCCCCGACCACTCATCTCTCTCTCTCTCGACCTCTTCATATTGTTGGCCGCCAGAGGAGTTGATGTCACCCAAAAAATTAGTATGTTTACTAAAATTGTTATTTTAGGAAATTGGTCTAAAATAGGAAAGTTTAGATGCATGTTTGGATTTTTGGTTATGTTGTGTGATTTGGTATGTTGATTTATTGATATGATGCATGATGAACTGCTTAATTGATCGACCAAATTAGGCAAGATACCTGGGGCGCTAGGGTCAACCTAGCACTGAGGATGGCCTGGCACCAGGGGGTGAGTACACCTGACGCCAGGGTACAAGTATGAGCATTATGATTTATTAAGTTGTATCATAGTAATGCGAGAAGCTATGTATGGTAAGTTAAATTGTACGTCGAACAGCAAACGAGGAACCAGGCATCAAACGCACTGGGCACCAGGGCCACCTGGACGTCAGGTCCACCTGGGCGCCAGAGAGGGAGACGTAGCTCATGTGGGGTTACAAGTGTGCGATGCGAGTTGGCAAAGACGTATGGTTCATGAACTACGCAAGTCGGAGTAGCGTGCAATGTGCGTGGGACATCAGAGACATGTTACTATGGGACATGTGCCAAGACACAAGTTACCTGGACGTTTGGACCACGTGGGCACAGGTCTAGGACATCATGCTCACATGGACAAGGTGGCACATGGTAGTTACCAAGATGGTTAGAGGAAATCTGGTTAAAAAAATTTGATTGGATTTACCCGCAGTGATTAAGGAGTAACCAGAAGTAAATCAGGAAACTAATATAATCGGTTGGTGAGAATAATATGAGATAATCTTGGAAAAGGAAAGAATATTATGGAAATCAACATCAGCTAATCAAAGAAGGAATATAATTTGGTATGGGATGTCCAAGAGAGGTATGATAAGGATTAGGCAGTTTCCTAATCGGGTGATTGATTCAATTAAGAGATTTGGTCTAGATATGATACCAAATCCAAACTGATTTGAGATTCTATATGGGATGACGTTCTTGGCTTATTAGGAGTGTGTTTTGGATCAACGGCTGGGATTAGAAGGTATGTGGATCATGGGAGGGAAGTGATCTAAAGAAGGAGATTACCTAGTTGGAATAAGATTTGGTTTAAAAGGCACATGAGGGGCCCGGCCCATGCATTGGATGCCCTAGCCTTGTGACGCCCTTTTTGGTTCTTTCTTCTCCTTTCCTACACCAAACCAGCAAGCTTTCGACCTTCTATCTCGATCCAAACCTCGTCCGATTTAAGGAACGAAGGCGGCTTTGCAAAGAGGAGGCATAGACGTACGCAAGGAACGAAGTAACGCCCGTGTGCAAGTGTGGTAGGATGATTTTTTCCCGAACTCTTGAATCTGAATTTTATACTTTGTTCGAGTGCTTCTTATGATGATATATTGATTGACAATTGTGTATTTTCATAGGAGTTGATGGCTAAGTACCAATCTCATAAATTATCAAGTTATGATGTGTTATTTGCTCAATCATGTGAATATTGATGTTCTAATTCATATTTGTTACACATGCTAGCTCTTAGATGGAAAAGTTTGAATTGTTTGGATATATATTCATGCGTCCTTGTGGTCTTATGGTTTCTGACATTGCTATCCAATTGGTATCGTCCTAATTCATCATGAAATTATGGTGATTTCATCGAAGATAGGTTTTAATAATTGGTTATGATCATTAATGGAAACTAAAGGGGCATATTACCATATGATATCTCATAAATTGGTGTCATGAACCTACTGGTCGTTCGATGGAATATTTGTGTGAAGTCAATTCTCTGATCTTGTGTGTACAGATATCCCTAATTAGTTGTCCAATTTGCCTAATTTAACTATTAAAAGGGGTACATGAGTAAGATGAATAAAGAGGGTAAAAGTACACCCTAATCCTTATAAAAATTATCAAGAATCAGATCTCATAAAATTCTGGAATATGTAAGAGATGGGAGATATTCAAGTGTATCATGTATTAGTGGACGGATTATGAGGTAAACCTACTTCTAAATTGATTAGAGCTATAATTAGGGGTATCGGCCAGAACTGTTTCTACATTGACGACCTTCATTAAAATATATATAACTAATTATAAAAAATCAAAAAAATATGTCATCTGTTGGGTTGGAAACTAGACTCATATGACTATTAACAGTAAAAATTTCAAAATTAAATTCAATCTGTGCTGACACTGGTAAGCGTCGGAATTCAATTGTTATGCAAAGACAGGACACTATAATTATGATAAAAGTTGAGAAAACTTTATCAAAGCAATTGCCTATGCTAGAATAAGTATACTAAGAACTTTATAAGTATATACAAGACTTTTCAGTAAGTATTACAGTATAATGGACTAAGTATAATACCTTAATATCATGAGCTAATGGTGGGTAGTTTGGCGTTCATCAAGTCTTATGTGTTTCACCGTTGATATTGACTCGATTCGTGTTTCCAATTGGAAGCCATACCATCTTTTCTCTTTGACCAAAGTCTTAAACCTTGAAGTCATGACCAATGTTTTTATGACCGAGTTTAGTATTGAAATTGTTCCATTTAGGGCAAAGTATTGTGTAACACTTCTGTTGTTGAGACTTTTATTTAATACTCCTATGGTGAGTCGTGTTATGATAGAGATAAAGTAATCTCCTTAATAATCCTTTGGTGAGTCAATTGCATATTAAGATATTGAAATCTCATTAATACTCCTCTATGAGTCAACGTTGAAAGATGATAAATTGATGCAACCTCTATTGTTGAGAATGATTGTTCAGTTCTACATTAACTGCTTCTCCACTAAGAGTCCTTGCGTGGATCTCTCCGAGGTGGAATCATAGTATGCTTAGAGAGCCATTGCTAAATCCAAAGTGATCTCCGATTTATATTGAACCTATGTAGTTCAGTCGATGATAGGCACATATGTATGTTTTTAGATTACAAGATATTATGAAAGGTCTTGCAGTTTCTACTCATTATGCCTGTAAGCACCGATGGGACCAACATCCCTAGGCGCATGGCCAGGTTTCAAAGAGAGAACCTCTAGGATGATCTGGTAAGTATCCACATGAAAGTGAAAGATCTTAGAGCAGAAATTAAAATCTCCTTACAATATAGATGTCTGGAGTCAGAATTTGTTAATATTTTCTCCCGACATTTTGGATGTTCAGAGTCTTGGTTATTATTCCTATCTCTCCATAGTTTTGAGTTGGAGTTGTCTTTGATTAAGGTTATTATTCATGTAAGGTAAACTTTGTGTTTCAATCCTGATAATGTGAATGTTCAGTTCTATATTGTGATCTTTTCTTCATTGTTATCCATTATATCCTATGTGGATTTTTACATCCTATTGAGTATTTCTACGGAGTACTCATGCATCATCTGATGCATGCATGAAAAGAGAATGAACCAAAGCAGGTTGTGATTCTAGGAGATGTAGCTGGCTGCGCGGAGTTCAAAGCTTGGAAGATATTTAGTATTTTGTTTATAATCAAACTACTCTGAATGGTTGGCTAGTGTGTGCCAAAACTTTGATAATTTTCGATGTTGACTATTATTTTCTCAACTGTAATAAGACTAAGTAGGATCTATGGTTCCTCATTTCATTCTATTAATAATGTTTTATTTTGAGACTGAATGTGTCACGCCCCGCGCACCGCCCGACCTGATCCTAACCCGGTTCACACGCCGAATGATGTACGGGGGCGACGTTATGTCGGACAAAGCGGAAGACTTACACCCATATACAGGTGATGACATAATTTCGGAGCTTCGCGCCGCTTTGTGTAAGAGTAAACAAGTAAAAATTCAACGAGGTATAAAGCCTAAAATATCAACAAGTCTTACACCCACAATTAGATAGAGTCCGGAGCCATACACGGGGCTCGGATAACAAGTCTAAACAGTCTGAAATATAACCCGACATCTACTGTAATCTCATGAAAATAGAGAGTACGATAACACAACTTTAATCATCATGCTCAAACTAATCCCATACTCCTGGTCGCTCCTCGAAGAGAGGATCCTGCGCGTCTGCGTGTAGCACCACGCAGCCCCAAAACAAAACAAGGAAGAGGGGTGAGTATAAAACTCAGTAATGATTTTCAAGACACATCGGAAATCCACAAGAAACATCAAAGCATGAAAATTCATCAAATAATATACGTAATCCACGTGATAATACCTTATAAATCATACATCCATCTCACAACATCTTATACCATGGAATTTTATCAACATACCTACTGAACATGCATACTCGTCATAAGACAATACATAATAATATCTCAACCACAAACTGTCTAAACATGCATTCTTGTGGTATGAATCTCATAAAACATGATACACAATCATTCATAGCATTCATAATAATGCATCAATACAATGGTGAATGCCTCCATCAAGGAGTAAGCACAATATCTTTGGGACACAATCAAGCCTAAGAAGGTGTATCATGGTCCGGTTTCCTCGCTGGAAACAAGGGGGTGTCGTATACCCCAAAATCTGTTCGCCCTGGACAGCCCTGGCCAAGGGTGCCCGAATCGTACACAACGAAACTAGAACAGGTGTGTTCGCCCTGGGTAGTCTCCTGCGGTGGGGGAGAGCCCGAATCCCGGTTACGCGGGACCCTAGAACACATGTGGTAGGGGGTGCACAAGCCTACCACTGGGAATACTCATGTCCTGTACGACTAATCTCAATAGTATCAACCGCAAGGCGAGTACGAAACACGCCCCCCATATCATCCATCAAACTCAAACCGGGGAGTGTCCGTGATCCACGAAGGACCAAATCGAAAACGTGTCCTTTCGGACCAACCAAGTTCGATAATTCTCCGATCGATTAATCCGGCACGCAATTACATCCATTGCATACAATCGATCAACACCGATGAAGACACGGTAAAATCTCATTCATGAAGTTCGATTCATGATGCATGCTCTCAGGATACATACGTGAGCAAATCCTATGTGGGTGCCAACAAATGAAACATGCTCTCAACCCATTCCCACATGCATCATAATCAAGGTATAATTACAATCTCATGGTAAATCCCCATGCGTGTGTGTAGTCATGCATATCCTAATCACATGATCCATACTTATCATAACTCATAGTGTCATATTCATATGTTGAAAACTCGTTTAAGTACTGGTCACAATCCCAAAATCATGGTGAAAACCACCGTAAAAACATAACTTTACTTGCATGAACTCGACAACATTCCTACAAGCATATTCACATTTATTTTCTATAATCCAACATACATAAGGTATTATATCATCATTTCTACATATCACGTAGCCTCATTAACTCATAATATACTTCTCATGTCATTAAGTGAAGTAAATCATGGAAAAAAATGCAAAATTTCCAAAAACCCATTTAACTGTAAATTTTCGAACATTACTGAGTTTATTGAAATTTTTTGAAAGTTACTAAGTTATATGTAATTGCGAACAGTAAAGAACAATTCCATGTTCCTCAGTAAAGTTTAATAATTCCAAAACACTCAGTACATCCTCATTTCGAAAATTAAACCGAAACACCATTTTCATAACTTCAAACATCAAATCGAAGCATCAAACAATATCCAAATTACACCAAACTTTTCAGAAATCCTATTTAGACCATCACAAATCAAAACCCAAAGAAAAGAAAGCATGAGATTAAGGAAAACTAATCTTACCATTAGAGACCTAAAAATGAATAAACCCCTTCAAAATACATTCATTAAAACAAGATTTACACTACCCAAGCTGAGATTAAAGAACCCATTACCTTGATTTGGATGACCATGAAGTCTAACACCTTAATCACCTTGAAGAAAATATAAATCCATTGTTAATACTCTACTAATCGCGATTAAGCTTGAAACCCAAAATAAACCTTAAATCTAGGGCTTTTAATCATATAAAAACGAAATTTGAAGCTTAGGGTTTGAAGATACATATTAAAACAGAGATTTTTATCCTTCAAATGCTTTGAAATCATTTGGAAAATCAAGGTTTTGAGTAAAGATTATTGAAAATCAAATGAAAATGAAAGATTAAGCATAGATTAGCATACCTTAACTCCTTTCCTCTTTTGGAAATGGGGAAAGAGGCTGCTGCTCCAAGCCAAAACCCTTTCCCAAAATGGGGAGGGCGCAACCCTTTCCTTTTATAGAAAGTTTTGGGGTAGACCTAGGTAAAAACTGGGGTAAAATGAGCAATTTTGGCTAAAAATGGGTAATTTAGCGATTTTAATACCAAATTAAGCTCAGAAAATTCTGAAAATTTTTATAACGACTTTGTTTAATGTCTGGGACTTTTTGGTCACAAAACCTAATTTCGTCGACGGGGCCCGTCGGGGGTCCCGTCAAACCCTAATTTTCGGGAAAATAGGTAAAAATCAAAAAAAAATTCCAAAAATTAAGATTTGATTCTAAATCACTTAAAACTCATTTATGTGAAGTTGTTTTTGATTGAAACCTTTGAAAACCATTTTTATTTTCGAAATCAACCGAATTTAATATGAAAGTGCTTAAACTACACGATAATCCACGTTTAACAAAAATAAACCGGTTTTTAAGGTGAGGGTTCTTACAGAATGACTGAAGTGATGATGTCAATTACATATCCTATTGAGATGGCGTAATTGACGGAATCGATCGAGTATTCGATCACGTGCTCAGGTTTCTGTCCTCATGGACTTTGATGATTATAGTTGCTTCTGCACTCTAATCGAGGCTTGAAATTTCGGGACGTGACTGTTGGTGAAGAGGAGTGTGCTTGTGGCTGGAATCGTTGCAAAGTGAGAAGCACATCATACTACATAAGATATATGATAATTGCTAATGTATTAAGTTGAAGCACATCATACTTCAATAGTGAGATAAGGAGCTTTTAACAATCCCGTTGAAACCTGCCAACCAGAAGCAGTTACAGTCACTTACGAGGTATAGGTCTTGTTCCAGTGAAGCCACACTTCACCCCTTGATTCTTATGGGAATCATTGCTTTAATCCGTTTAGTTCTAAGTAGAATTACTAAGTAAGTGCTATATCAACCCTAATTAGACCAAATAATTGACCACATGTCAAATTAGTGCCCTTGACCAGAACTATTTTCTACGCTGATAACCTGTACTAAATAAGTCATAATTAATTCTAGGAAAATTAAAAAAAAATATGTCATTTATTTTTTTACACTATAGATACACAAGGGTCACATCAGTAAAATATATCCAGTTCTGAATCTTCTAGTACTGTCCATGGGAGTTGCGTCAACCCAACTGTTTCGTTTGAACAGAATACTATTTTCCACAAATACTATCGTTTATGTCAACCTCATAAACCAATTATAGTAAAAGTAATGAAATTAATATTGTATACACTCATCAATATAGGTCTAAGTACCTCTAATTAATTGTAGGTACAGTATAATAGACTTTAGTAATGAAGAAGAATAAAATGATTGTTGGCGGTTTCTTTGAAAACCAACCGAATGTAATTAAACCCTAATTGAATGTATATGAGTATACAACTGAATGAATGACTTAAGGCATGTAAAATAACTACTGCAAAAGTCTCTAAAAGTATTACAACTCTTTCTTAAGGTCAAGACTTGTAGTGACCATGTGTCTTTCTCAAGAGATTTTCATTATGAGTAATAGCTCATTGTTGTTGGAACGCTCCTATTGAAGCTATTCGTTGTGAGATAGTTAGAATTAGGAGAGTCAGTCTCCTCTGGAATAGTTGCGACTTGTCTGTTTAGTATAATGATTGCTGAGTTCCATATTGGTTGGAATATCGTCCTTGCAAGGCTTCGTATACTCACAAGGCGTTCACCGATTTGAGGCACCCTGAGTAAGTTTCCACATGGATCGGCAAGGCTTGTATACTCCAAGACCCAGTGGAAAACTTTCATAATATGCTCAATAAGTCATGATAGATCTGCGAGGCTTCTGTGTCGTGGTTTGCATGTGCTCCAAGTCAATACTGCTAGTACATGTTGTAGAGGGCTATTTTTTATATACGGTCTACTTAGCAACACGCCATTTCTGAATGGAAGATACACTTACTCTACCTTGAAGTATAGATGATAAAAGAAACGGTTCAATTGTATAAATAGCATCACTCCACACAATTCAGAGCATGCTGTGCTGTTACTAAATGGACCAGCTTGTCAAATTCTCATCTTTTATCGCAATAACAAGTTAATAGGTTACAAAGGATATAAAAAATTCACAAAATATCAGAAAACTGATACCAAATTTTGGCTTGGTGCTGCAAGTATCCAACACTGGATGGCTGCAATGGCCTTTTTGCCGTCTCATATCAGAATGGTTTTGTGGAGGCTGATTGTAGGATAAGTGAGTTTGTGAATCTCAAATCAAGTTCAGGTAAACTTGGGGGCCTTAATTTCTCAAAATAGAATCCCTGCATTTCAAATTGCATGTGCTGTAAAAAACTTGCTGAATTCCTTTAAAGAACTCGCTAATTTTATGCGCTGTTACAATTAGCCCATCCCCTATTATGCGACTTGTATCCAAGTCAATGAATCATTTTGCTAAGAGAGCACACTGAACCAGAGAAGCTCCCTTCTATTAAATAGAGAAAGCACCAAGCACAGGTCAAGAATGTAAGTGGCAATGAGGGCATAGATGGAAAGAAGAAAAGTAATTTTTTTGCACCTGGAGGTGTATTCTTGCAGAGCTTTAGGGGCCGTTTGGGGCGTGAAAAATAAAAAACATCCACCAGGTGGATTTTTGGGAGTAGATTTTTCACAATCCAAACGGCCCCTTACTCTTCTTTCCTTTGCTGAAATAGAAAAAAGGTAACTGATTTAATTGGCCTTCTGTGGGCTGGTGCAATGCCTCACGGTAGTGGATGAGGTTCTAGGGTCGAATCCCATTGACCAATAAGATGAGTAGTTCGTGACCTCACATTTTAGCCAGCCACACTTTACAGTTGGTCGATATCCACCCTCGTATTTTCAGACGGTGGATATCCACTTTATGTGTACAAGGGGGGTGGGCTGTTTAAAACTAAGTGTGGTGAACGACTCATCCATGGTGAATATGTGCATCTTAGGGGGTGTTTGGATTGTGAATTTGAATGAATCTGAATCTTAACTCAGAGTGACTATGTCCAGGCTAATTGATGTAAAATGTGAATTTCATTTGGTTGTTGAATTGAAGATTCACAATTCAATTTATGAAAAAAAGATTCACAATTCAGTGTGAATTTGTTCATTGATTTGGGGCCCACAAGCTGAATTGGTGAATCTCCTCATGAAAAAATTCACAAATTCAGCCTGAATAAATGGAGAATACTCTTTCAGGCTGAATTCCAACTTCAAGAATTAAACATGAAGCTGGGCTGAATCATGTTTGGTTCATGAAGTTGTGCTGACTTTAAAATTCAGCCTGAAAGAGTATTCTCTCTTAATTCAGACTGAATTTAGACCTAAATTCACGAACCAAACAGCCCTTATTGCATAAAATAATGACATCATTGTCGAATGTAAGCCATACATAAGCATTCTAAGTTACGATACTAGTGACCAGTAAGTACAAAATGACAATTAACAATATATCTCCAGGAAAGGCCAATTAAAATGATCCTGACTCTTGCATTTTTAGCAGATGAGTTACGGAAAATATAATCAAAGAGGATTGAGAATAAGATTCAAATTAAAGGCCAGTAGCAAAAACAACTCGTGAAGAATGTAAAATCGTCACTTACTGGACCTCGTCTTTTTTTGTCGAGACACCTTTCTTCAGCTTTCAGCCGCCCTCGAGCCCTTCCAGAGGTTTTCTAGTTTGTTGTAACTTTTTCACAACCTCTTCCTCGTCCAAAATTCTTCCTTCCAGAGGTTTTTCAAAATGAACAAGAAGTGGCTCATTTGAAAAAAAACTTTACGTTAATAGTAATTCTGAGACAGGTACAATACGAATAAAAAGATCATTGTTATCTCAACTTATAGAAAGAAAAACAAAATATTAGTGCCACATTTGATATGCACAAACTGCAGATACATTCCCCAATTATCACCCTTTGATACAGAGAAATGGCTACCAGACTTGACTATCCCAGTTGATTGGATCTGCATATGAGAATATGCAAACAACAATAAAGTAATAAGAGCAAAGGTGTCCACACACCTGGTCCAACCTGTCACTTGCATTTCTCCGATCTACAACAATAAGTGCATGGCACATGAGAACTGATTGCATTAACACTCAGTACCATGGAACAAGAAAAAAGGTACAACTCGATAACCTTCACACAGACATAAACCAAGAAAGTAAGTCATCAAAAGGCATTCAAAATATGATTCATACCTAATAACTTGTGTACCCTCAAGTATGTCCACTTTTTTTTGGAATGGAAGAAGACCTACAATTTGGAAAATCTCAAACCTAGTTACCAAGTAATCTTGTGAGGAACAGGAGTAACATCCCAAGGGTTTACTCATAATTGTTCAAATATTAAATATCCATACTTTTGTTGACCACGCCCATATCCTAATTCTCCATATTGAGCAGTACCCCAGCTTATACACGAGTTATCAGCTCCACAGAACTGGAACAACGAACCTGAATCCATGCAACAAATATTCCATCCACTGATAGAAAAGAGGAAAGTTCACAATATAATAAGTAAAAAAGGGAAAAGCCAAAAATAATTTGACCCTGATAGACACAAGCCAAAATACACGTTTAAAAAAAGCAATAATGTACAGTTTGCATCACCAAAGAGCAACATAATCTACATGCAAAAGATAAATGTTCAAACATGAATGCTTATAAACAGTAGAAGTTACTCTTCAAAGTCATAACAGAGCGATTATCAACACAAAATGAGGTAACAGTGGATCACCTTAGATCCAAAATAGGCTTCAGATACATCCAGTCATCACCTGTATATTTTTCCTTACCCCAGATATACAATTGTCCACCACCTGAAATAACATAACGCAATTATGGTTAAAAAAATTGTCAATACAGTTACATTATTCAAGCGCCATATAACTATGCATGTAATTTTTCTTTTCAAAGATACTGTAATTATGAGCTTTTTCACTCAGTTCACATTGTAGAAAATCAAAAAAATGAACAACTAAATACTTCAGTCGTCCAAAAACATAAAGAATCAATAAATGCACAGTGCTTGTGCTAATTGTTTCGGCATATTTCTATTCATAATAAAGGATGTTGGAGCTATCAGTAAGAAAATGCACATCCATCAGTGGATAAAATGAGAGGCACCATTTTAAAAAATAGGATGCAAATATCCTCATATCCAGCTTGAAAAACCTTTATTCATATCCTCCTTTGTGACCATCATGTCATGGAGCCAATCCACATATTTGGAAAGGTGTATGATGAATATGATGATGTTGAATCTTCTTATCATCGTCCCCTCTTCAGAAGGTTGTGTCAAGAAGGGCATCCAGCATAAAAACTTCCCACTATGTTTCTTTGTATGGATTTTGTACCATTTTGATTACGAAACGCAGTATATAATCCATGCCACCTGATGTAGGACAATTAATTTGAAATCCGATAAAAGTTAAGCAAGTAAAGAAAATTATAAACTTTAGCAATCCTACTCAGGCAAGATAAAGAATTTAATGTAAATAGCTACGAATAATTCAGATTTGATTTCAAAGGGTTGAAGGGCAGCAACAGTTGAGAAACTGTTTTAGGCTAGGACTAAAAGGCTTGACGTCGAATCAATGTTTACCGCGCGCTTGCATCACAGATCAAGTATGATATTTTAGATAAACAGCTAAAACCACAAAGATGCAAAGAAGACAACTTACTTGTCCGCCCGAGGTGATTCCCGAACTTGAACCAGTCTGGTCTGTTCAAGTGAAAGTCGATCCAAAATGGTCCGAACCGTCTCGTTTAAGTAGACCCGAACCGGGTTCGTGATTTGGTCATGCTCCTCGATAGCACTCTGGTCAGCCGACTGAAAGAATGACGATCGACTCCTGTTGGTCTGCTCGAACGAAAGGAAAGAGGGGGCCGGCGTACACGACAGCGACTGAAACGACGGCCGTGATTCGTGATAGTCAGGACGATGCTCGAACTAATAAGGCGGCGTCCAAAAGGGCGGCGACAATGACGGCAAGGCGGCGGTGGCCTGGGTCTTGGGACCACGACAAGTTTCTGACCGAAAGGTGATGGCTTTGGACAGCCAGAGCGCCGGAGAACTCCACTAGGTAGCGGCGAAGGCTATGGCGGCGGCGGCTCTCCGAAATTGAGGGTCAGGAAGACCGGCGGTGGGAAATCAAGCGGCTGCGACGACCACGACGATGACGACGAAGGCACAACGTTTGGGGTTTGGATTCGGCACCAAGACCCACCACTGGATTCGGCACCAGTGGTTTCCGGCTTCGGCACCGGCGTCGGATTCAGCACCGACGGGATTTCTCCTTCACAAAGGTATCAAAACAATATTTTCTTTGCATAAACTGAAGTGTTTTATTTCACAGAGGAATAGCCATTAAATAGGCATTACAAAAGTCTTAAATCAAGCAACTAATTAAGCTTGCCCAAATTAAAAACGGGAATCAAGCTTTTCTAATCAAAGAAAAATTCCAAATTTAAATCAAATGCGGAAAATAGAGAGTACTAAATAGGTAAACAGAATATTAAGCAAATCTAATGGGCACGGGTCCTATTCCGGCGAGTGTAAACCCGTATAGGCCTCGTGTCCGCACCACCACCGACCCCATATAGCTAAGATAAGGCATATGATGATGATGATGATGATATCCTCCTTTGTGAATACTCATAATTTAAAGGATGTAAATAAAAATAAAAACTAACTCAAGGAAAGAAGGCACAAAGTTTATACAATAATACATACATGAAATTTCCACAATCCTAGTAAGCATTGGAAAACTTTATCGTTAAAGCACTATATACAGACCAGCAGTACAAGAAGAATTTACAGATCCTGCTGAAATCACAGCTTCTGGAGGTAAGGTATTATTCCTTTGAAATACTTCAACAACACGAGGAATCCATTCACCTTTCTGCTCTCAATGCCCAAGCCTATTGATCGAAAGAGAACCTAATAAAAGCTACTATGAAGTTCAAGTTAGTAGAAATATGTAACATAATCTAGAATATCCTCAAATATCCACATGTACTAAACGTGTAATACGCCAATACAAAGAGCACTGCTACTACATTTTCACCTCCCATATCCACATAATGCCCATTTGCATTTATGAATAAAGACAGAAAGTAGTAAATTCCAGATGCCCGGCATAATTATGCAAATAAGGGAAAAAGTAGATATCTCACATTTAGAAAAGAGAAAGGATACATATTTTGAAGGTAAACACAGTGAAAACTTAGAAATACAGAATTCATTTTATATAAAAAAGCATGTAATAGCAAGGAATAACTTTGAGTTTATACATAAATTGGGATAGAAAATCAAATCATGTTTTTATTTCTGCAAAATGTTTGACACCATATGCACATAGGCAATAATGTAACCAAATCAATATCACTCTTATATGGCTGTTCCCCATAGGTGCATGATTCTGTATTTTCTTGTAAAAGGTAATTTGCTTTGGAAAACATCATATGGTTTGGTAAATACAATTTATTAAGAAAAGTTGCAGTAGCATTGTCTTCTACTATAATGCAATCTTTTATTTTATTTTTAGACTACTTAAAGTAGCCTTCTATTTAAGGTGGATGTGTAGGAGAACTAGAAGGTATAGGATTAGAAATGAGTATATTTGTGAGAATTTGGGGTAGCACCTCTCTGGAAGATGCTTAGGGAGTGTAGGATGCATTGGTATGGGCACGTTCAAGTAGACCAAGGGATGCTCTTACAAGAAGTTTGGAGAGGATGCAAGTGGAGGAAGACACAAGGGGGTGGGGAACCCAGCGACTAGGATGGAGTTAGGAAGGATATGTAAGTTAAAGGATTCTTTCTCATATATTTTGTTTTCAAGGCCTCAGTGGTAGGCTTTACAGTATGGGGACATTAATGTCCATTTTTGTTCTTTCTTATTGGATGGCCCTTTGTTAAGTGATGGGTTAGGATGCCACCATCTGAGGTTTATGGGTACACCATACTTCCGCTGCGCAGGAAGCATATTGAGATTGATTACCTCTTCGTTCGAACTCATTTTCATGTTTGGACATTGACACTTCTCATGTCTCCTCCACTCTAGATTTCTTTGCAAAGCCTTACACAATGGCTCACTTTTAGTTTTAGGGGGTCGTATTTTGTTGAAGCACTTAATGTTAGGTTTGAGATTATAAGGGTAGTTTAGTCATTAATTTGTATTTTTGGTTTCTTATTGGCTGGCCTTTCTTTAAGTGATTGGCAATACAGTACTTTTCTGTAATTGATGTTCTGAATTCTGAAGCCTATTAGAGGCTGCTCGACACTTTTCTCTTGTACAATCTGATGTTAATAAAAAATTATTGGGTTCTTCCTCTGAAAACCCTAGTTCTCCATTGAATCTATCACTAAGTAGGTATTTCTTGTGAATGAGTTAGCAACTACAATGGATGCATAAAAGCCACATCACTGATCTCAAATTGTTGGGGGCTACTTGATTATGATCTCATACCAGTTTATCAATGAAAAAGTAAATTGGTTTTGAATATTACCAGCTATGTGATGGAAGATGATTGTATTCATGTTTCATGTGCAACCATCATCTCATGAAATCAATCCTCATAATTGGAAAGCCTATATCAAATTGATGACTTGAACCTTCATCTCATTGCCCCCTCTTTAGAGGGTTGTAATACGATGAGCATCTGGCGTAAAAACTTGCCAATAATTTTCTTTACATGAACTTTTGTTGCATCCTTTTGATTCTGATAGGAGTTAAATATGGTATAGAAAACATGTTGCCAAGGGATAAGGTGCAAGATGATGATAGAGATCTGATACCAATTTGTTGTCCTAGATGTGTGAGTGGGACAAGCATCCGAAAATGGGGGAGCATGAAATTGAGGAGCAAAAGGATGGGAAGACTTGGTAAAGATGTCCGCTACTTGAGATGTTCCTGGAATGTGAGCAACTTTAGTTGCACCATTGAGAACATGCTCCCCTCCCTAATGAAATGCATATCAATGTCAATATGTTTGGTCCAATTATGGAAAACTAGATTCTTTGATAAATGCACAGCACTAACGTTATCACAATACATTGTAGGAGCTCTTGATAGAAGAACTTGTAGATCCCGAAGAAGGTGAATGAACTACAAAACTTCAGCAATAGTGGCTACCAAAGCGCAGTACTTTGCTTCAGTGCTCAAGCGGGAAAATGTGGGCTGCTTTTTGGCACCTCAAGAGAGAATATTAGGGCCAAGTAAATGGTATAACCCGTGTTGGAGCACCAACTGCAAGGACAACCAGCCCAATTTGCATATGAAAATGCACGAAGAGAAAGATCATGGGTCTGCTAGAAGAGAAGAGCTATGAGAGAGTGTCCTTTTGACATAAAACAACCTCAAGATGAGCAACACAAGGCTTTTGCATTAGATGGCATACATGGTATCACTCAGGTTCTGATGTTGCCTTCTTCCTCCTTGGTTTTTCATGGCATCCTCCATCACTGAGACTGCTTCCCCTTCCACAAACCCTGATGATGGGTCTTCCATGCTCCAAGTTGTGAAGGCGATTACCCAAGATGTCTCTGTTAAATTGACATCCTCCAACTATCTTCTCTAGAAGATGCAGGTCGCCCATGCCCTAGGCTATCATGGGCTCCTTAGCCTAGTTCTTGGCACTTTTCCACGACCTATTGGTGATGATACATAGGCCCATGTTTCTCAGTGGAAATCTAGCATGTTTTCAAAGCACTATATGGCGCGATGACTCGGCCTAGGGTTCTGCAATTAAAGCTTGAACTCCAATCCATTTCCCAGGGTTCTTTTTCTATGGTTGATTACATCAACAAGGCTAGAGGCATTGCTCATGTCCTTGCTAGAGTCGGCAAACCCGCTGCCAATGATGATTTCATCATGTGGCTTCTCAATAGATTGGGTTCTTACTACAATCCATTATGTGTTGCCTTGGATGTATCTCGTCATCCTCACTTTATTGAGGAAGTGCCCACCTTGCTTATGAATTTTGAACTTCGTCTTAAAGGTACTCACTCCACCCATGATGTTTATGTTGCTATGGTGTCCATAAAATCTGAGGATCGTGGCTCCTCCAACAACTCTCGCCATGCTAGTGGTCACTCTAGTAGGCGTGGGATGCTTCTTGCTGGATGTGATGCCTTTGCTCACAGCACTGCCCCTCGTGGCAAAGGGCAATCCTCTTAAGGCCACCCCTATTTAACCCCTATTATTGGTGACGAGTTGTCCATCTACTGCTACAAATGCGGTTAATACTCATGACTAAGCACATGCAATGCAAGGCACCAGATGGCAAAGAACTCACATTTCCTTACTAACCAGAGCGCAACTGTCCATGTTTATTCCAACCAAAAGAGAAAGAGTTGACATCCTCCGTTACAACCACAATGTGTCTCCTCCCTGCCCCGTTCTAACAATTTTATACCTGTGTCCAATATAACATTTACAATGATAAGCACTTGAACACCCTGAAACGGAGGCGTTTTGAGAGCGTTCATGGCTGTGGCACAGTAAGGCTGCAGGAAGATGGAAATGTAGAAAAAAAAAACTGCAGGCTTATGGTGCCACAGCTGTGAACGCCCTAAAAATGCCACCATTTCAGGGCGTTCAATGGCTGGTGAAAGTCATCCCGGTGGTGGGGACTTGAATTCGGCCTACACTTTGACCGCCATTGCCAGAGAAGGGGCCAGCAATCAAAAACAGGTGGGCAGCAGCAGTGTATAATATTTCCCGCAAGTACATATCATAATTGCAGCAGCGTATAATATCATTTCCCACACATACATATCACGTGCCTTTAGCCAACAATGAATGCATATAAATGTGCCTATATACATATACTCATTAATTGAAAACTAATATATACAATGAAAACTATTCAAAAACACACCACAATGAGATGAGTTCAAACCAAAGAATATAACATAATAATTAAAGAATTTCCATACTCCAAGTATCCATTAAATGTCACTTCTAACCTACATGGCTAATACAGAAAACACAACTCAATGAGATGAGTTCAAACAAAACTTTAAAAGATAACAATTAAAGGATTGCCGTAATCCAAATTTCCATCGATTGTCACTTCTAATCAGCACAGATAATGCACGCTTATATGATCTTCTCTCTCCTGTTATTGTGCTAAGATAAAATGGATTGACAAGATAATTTTAGCACAAACTTAGTTACCAAAAAGTTAAGTGCAAACTTATATTAAAGACTGCTTTGACATAAGAAACCCATTGTTCATGCCTTTGAAAATGTATCGCAAAATTCAAGTATTAATTCCCCGTACCAATGTGCATTGCAATTCTTGATATTAATTTTGTATGCAAGGAATGTATAGATGATATACTGCAACAGTACAATTCTGTTTTCTATTATTGTTCACGTTTATAAAAGGTATGCCATATTGTGAAAATGCCAGGATTAGCTTCTCCCGAACAACCTTCTTCAGCCTTAATAACAACTATCTATTAAAGAACTAATCACAATTGATAACAGATTACCTAGCTAAAAAAATCTGATGGCAGATTTTAGTTTTGTTGAAAAATTATATATAAAACCAAATATCTGCTAAATATATCCAAGATATTTATGTATATTTATGTCCCTGGACCGATAAAAGATATGTAGCTTCCCTTGTACTGAAGATATATCAGCGACATATGCAGACATATATCAGAGATTGCCAATTTTCTAAGAATTAACCCCACAATTTTAAAGAAAAATCAAAAATAACTTTTTTCCGTATGTGTTAGATGCTCAATTACCTTTAAATTATCAAATAGCTGAATTTGTGTAACAGAACCTTGAGGAATACAACCCCTTTACTATCTAACTTGTAAATCCTACTAGTGCAAACCTTTTTTCTTCTTTTCACAATGTCATAACCACTACCACAGCAATCATTCCTGCTGACATGCTATAAATATTACCACATATGCCATGGCTGCACCTACTACTTTCATTGTGATTAAATCTCAAATGAACAGTTGAGTACTAGATGGATGGTACTCTATCTTTGTAGCAGTTGTATATTCACATCAACCAATTTTTTATTTTGATTTTGCAAGGTTCTATTAGTTTCTAAATTTAAATATACACCTATGCAATCAAGGTATATGCGGAAACTCCATTATTGGTAACCGATATTATTTCCTGCATTATCTCTGCTATCTGGTATTGCGAATTATCCTACAGTACATAGATCTTGAAACATTACTAGAAAATTAGAAACTTTATCTTGAGGTAGCCCGTATATCTCCGATATCCAAAATTGAGAACTATTCATTATCACAAAATTTTCACTCTAACCATAAAATCAGAAACTTACTTTCATAATCCAGATACAACAGTAGGTCTATCACGTAGAAGGGTATCTCCATGTCCCAGTTGCCCTCTCTGTAGAAGCAAAATATGTGAGCAATTGGATGAGCAAAAATAGAAGAGTTCAAGAGCCACAAAAGAAATACCTCATTTCTTCCCCAAGTGTAGCAATGCCCTTCAACATCCAAAGCAACACTGTGACAAGAAACTGCAGAAATCAATAAAATTTGAAGCACAGTATAATGGACATTGTTGGAGGAGTATTTTGTTAGAATTGGAAGAGGGTAATGTAGTCTGCTTACATTTCATTCATAGATCAAGTGTATTTATACACATAATGAAGTACATAAAATCAAAAGATGTTAATGAGGGCAGGTGGTGGTTGTGTAGGTAGGTGGATGTAGATATGCTTTTAAAGCTAACCCCCCCTTCCCCCCTTCAAACTCTTGATGGAGAGAACATCGAGAGTTTGCTCAATAATAACTAAAAACGAGCAACAGGATGAGACTTTGTGAAAAAATCGGCAATCTGCTGAGCATAGGAGATATGAGGAAGCGATAAAGTCCCAGCACGAAGATGATGATGAATTGAAAATCAATCTCAACATGCTTCGTACACTCATGGAAAACAGGGTTGTGCGCAATCTAAATGGCACTTACTGTCACAATACATAGGAGTAGGACCAGTAAGAGTGACACCCATGTCACCAAGAAGCCACCAGAACCAAACAATCTCTGTTGTAGTAGTAGCCATAGTCCTGTACTCAGCCTCAGCACTAGAGCGAGCAACACAATCCTGCTTCTTACTCTTCCAGGCAATAAGAGTCACCTAAGAATAGACAATAGCCAGTAGTAGATTTTCGATCTACTACATCACCTGCCCATTTGGCATTAGAGTAAGCACACAAACTGAGATCAGAATTAGAGGATATAAGCAAACTCCGACTCATGGTACCCTCAACATAGTGCAGAATCCAAAGAACTGCAGCCCAATGAGGAGAGAGAGGAGCTGAAGAAAACTGGCTGGTAACATGTATGGCATGCTGAATATCTAGCCTAGTAACAGTAAGATAAATCAAGGAACTAACCACCTCTCGATATCGAGTGGGATTATTTAAAGGAGCACCGTTAGTAAAGTTGAGCTTCATATTGACTTCTATGGGACTATCAATAGGCCGAGCATCAGTCAACTTAGAACAAGCAATGATCTATGAAGCATACTTCGCCTGAGATAAAAGATAGCCCCGAGGAGAAAAGCAAACTCAATCCCAAGAAAATAACGAAGAGGCCCTAAATCCTTCATCTCAAAAAGTTGTTGCTGTTGAGTTTTAAGGGAAGAAATGCCAATAAAATCATCACCAGCAAGAATCATGTCATCCACATATAACAAGAAAATAATATGACCAGCAACGGAATTCTTAAAAAATAGGGCAGAATCATGATCACTACCAGTGAAACCCAACTCTAATAGCAGTGGTGAACTTCTCAAACCAGGCCCATGGTACTTGTTTGAGATGATACAATGCACGCCATAGCCTGCAAACCTGACCAGGTAGATGAGGAAGACAGGAGGTGGCTTCATGTAAACTTCCTCTGCAGGATCTCCATTAAGAAATGCATTCTTCACATCCGTCTGATATAAAGGCCACTGATGGACAGAAGCAACATAAATCAAAGTATGAACGGCTTTCATCTTTGCTACAGGAGCAAATGTCTCCTCAAAGTCAACTCCTGAGCATATCCTTTTGCAACCAACTATCCCTTGTACCATTCAAGAGAGCCATCAGACTTGATCTTGACCTTATACACCCACTTACACCTAATTGCAAATATACCTGAAGGGAGGGAAACCAGATCCCAAGTACCAATCTTATGGAGAGCATCTATCTCTTCCTACATCGCCCTCTACCAATTTGGATCAGCAGATGCCTCTTTATAGGATTGAGGCTCATGATAGGTGAAAAGAGTGATAAAAAGGAAACGAAAGCAGAGGAATAAGAAGCAGAAAATCATACCGAAGAGAAGATGCTCCAGCTAGCTAAGTAGAACCCAGATGGAGAGACCGAAATAGCAGGAGGCAGTCCAGCCAGCCGAGCACTGCGCCCGAAGTGTAGGGGCAAGAGGTTCAAAAGCTTCCTCCACTAAATCTTGGGTGCTCTTCATTCGATGTTCATAAGCATGAGTGATAAGAAGATGATCAGAACACAGCTTAGACTCATCAGTAGACCGACTAAAATCCTTAGAGATAGATGCAGGAAAAGGGTTGATGGCCACTAAATCAGATTTATTAACCTATGGAGCTTGATTAGGAAGAGCATAGTAAAATACATGCTCCAAAAACACAACATGACGAGAAAGAAATAACCGACTAGACAAAGGATCATAGCATCTATAACCCTTTTGTCCAATACCATAACCAAGAAACACACACAATCGAGAGAGAAGTTTTGTACACCCCACTGCATGAAGCAAAACATAATATGCATACCCAAAAACTCGTAAGGATTGATAATCAATCACAAAATTAAAAAGGCACTCATATGGAGACTTTCCTGCAATCAAGGAGGAGGGTATGCGGTTGATGAGGTATGTAGCAGTGAGAGCTACTTCACCCCAGAAAGTTGAAGGAGCCTATGCAGAAAGTAAAAGAGAACGTGTTGTCTCCATAATGTGATGCTGCTTACGTTCCACAACACTATTCTACTGTGGCATGTGAGGACAAGACAACTGATAAATAGTCCCCTCACGTGTTAAAACAGCCTGAAAAGCATGGGATAGACCACCAGAATCTGAACGAAAAACTTTAATGGCAGCGAAAAACTGAGTGCGTACCATGGTAAAAAAAAGTAGTATAAATTGAGAGAAACTCAAAACGATTGTGCATTAAATAAATCCAGCAAAACCGACACAATCAACAACAAACACAACATAATAGAGAGACCCACCCTTTGTGGGAACAGGTGCTGGTCCCCAAACATCAGAATGAACTAAATCAAAAGGATGAGCTGAAACTGAGTCACTTTTATTGAAAGGTAAGGCAGTGAGCTTGTAAAGCTTACAACCATGACATGCAGAAATATCACTAGCATCCATAGAACCTAAGACACACTGAGACATTAAAAACTGTAATCTAGACTTAGAGAAATGACCTAATCTAGAATGTCATAAATAAAACATAGACAACTCTGTTCCTAAACTCATATTCATCAACGTCGAATGAACAACAACAGAACATAGAAGATGCAACTGTTCCAAAACATAAAGACCACCAACTCTAGGCCCGATCCCAATCTGCAAACCTATCTTGAGGTCCTACAAAACACAACCAGAAGAACAAAAAATAGCATGATAACCAAGATCAGTGATCTAGCTAATAGACAAAATACTCAAGGCCAACCGGGGAACATGCAAAACATTAGAAATAGACAAGGATGAGAACTGCACTTTTCCCACACTAAATGACATAGAACTGCCATTGGCTTTGCGAACCGGGGAAAATTCAGAGGAAGGGCCACAATCCACAAGATATGTTGAATCAGAAGACATGTGATGTGTGGCCCCTTAATCAAATATCCAAGTAGTGGGAGCAATGTTAACAGATTCGTGAGAATAAGGCAAGCCTGAATCGGTGACAAACATGGTAGAGGGAGTAGCAGGAGTACCCAAAAGACGTGTGAGCTGAGCTAATGTTGCTTGGATCTCAACATCTAAACCCCCTCCCAACGAAGAAGCAACTGAAGTGGTGGTGGATGAATCAGAGGGGTAGCCAACAGATGACCACCTCGGAAACCTCATCCTCGGTTCTGCTGGAAAAGACCACCTAAACCTCTCCCTGAACGCCCTGTTTGTTGGGCGCATTTGAGGCAGTCATTCTTCCAATGCCTCGATTCATTGCAGTAGTTGCACTCATCATATGCTATTTTGCCTTTGGCTTACCAGAAATCTGAACAGGACCAAAAGATGTAGCCAAGACAGTGGGAGAGGTTGTGGAAGGACAGAGATCTTCAATCTAATTTCTGCAACAATAAATAGACTGGCAACTTCCTCAACTGTAGGAAGAGGAGTGCGTCGCAAAATGGACACCAGCAATGCCTCAAAATCACCTCTCAATGCAAACAAAAACTATATGAGTCAATCCCTCTCTCTATAAGCAAAAAGATCAGGATCAGTGGACAATTTGTTAGGTCCCATCAGGGCCAATTGATCCTAAAGAATAGTCATCACATAGTGAAAATCCTGAATAGATCGATCTCCCTAAGAAGCAGCACAAGTCTCCATTTCTAACTGATAACATCAGGCATAATTATGTTGGACAAACATCCTCACCAGATAATCCCAAGCTTGCTTGGCTGTCTTAAACTTTGCCAGCTAAAATCCAATTTGTAGATCTACAAAATTATTGATCCAAGTCAATATTTTATCAGCCTCCCAAGTGTACATCTCCTTCTCCAATTCTTCTGGTTTAACACCATCCCGTTCCTTGGGCTCAGAAGCCTTGTAAAGTACTTCCAGAGGTGTCTACCTTTCAGAAATATAGTCATAGCATAACTCCAATAGGAGTAGTTGGTCCCATTCAGACGAACACTGATGGCTTGTGGATCTTTATCAAATTGTGTCATGAGAACCAATTGAACGACAGGGTTCAACAAGTGTCCTGCTAGTCTCCGGTCACGACAACAGTCTGAAAAAAATTCTTGAAGCAGAGAGTGTTGATTGTGACCACCTGCAAATGCAGATTGGCACCTTGCTGGCCGCGGGATCGGTGCAGATCTAAGAGTGGTGGCATTGGTGCAGATCAAATAGCGGCAGCATTGATGCAGATCTAAGAGCGATAGCACTAGTGCAGATCGAAGGCGGCGAACACATGCAAACAAATTGTGGCAGCTTCACGGATGTAGACGAACTGTGGCGGCAACACAAATGCAGACAAACGGTGGCTGCAACATGCAGACAGAGGGCAGCAACTTCACAGATGCAGATGGAGGCGTGATATTGACAAAATGCCACAACACTCAAGATGCAGACAGATACAAATTGACCAAATTCCTAGCGCTCTGATACCATGTTAGAACTGGAAGAGGCTAATGTAGCCTGCTTACATTTCATTCATAGATCAAGTCTATTTTTACACATAATGAAGTACATAAAGTCATAAGAAGGAGTTAATGAGGGCAGGTGGTGGTTGTGTAGGTAGGCGGATGTAGATATGCTTTTAAAGCTAACATATTTTACTGTTGATCATGCATTTGGTTAAATTAGTAGGGCAACGTTGGGAGTAGTTTAGACATTGTTATAAAATTCTTAATGTGCAATTGGTCAGCCCTCCACTTTACTTTTTTTTTCTTTTTTGACAATGTCAGCCCTCCACTTAAGTGAGGGCAAATGGATCCTTCCTTGTTAATAGCCAACGCAAGCCTATTGGAGGCAGGTCAACCGCCCTGATTTGTATTACAGCTCTTCTTTCAGTGAAAGAGAATACCTTCTTCCTCTCAAGCCCTAATTCTATCAGATATGGCTCACTAAAGCAAGAAACAAAAACTGTCATAGAGTAGATTTAAAAGTAATATGACAATGTAGTCTCAAAATCATTAACCACATTGAAAATAAATTTGCCCTTGTCAAGAATGTAAACTCATAATGCACTAGAAAAGCCAAACTATCTACAAGATCAGTAGATTTAGTTCTACTTAGTTCCATTTACTTCAGATAGTTCGATTTATAAGATCTGAACATATACTACAGCCAATATACAGTTCAAACAACCATGTCATGCGATCGCAGCAAGTAGCTTATTGTAAATCATCACATGTGAACCCTAGCCCAACAAGAAGCACAGTCATTCAATTACTTTCATATCATAATATGCACAACAATGGTCCATTTACTAGTACTCCCTGCGTCCAAAAATAACATACATTTCCCTTTTTCTGCATCCGATAATGATAGGTACAGTTTAACTTATTTCTCAGCCACAGGAATTTTCCCATTTGTGGCTTCCCAGTGGCTTAAAGAACACAATTTCCCACACTGTACCCATCCTTTTCAAAAGAAGGGCGTACAAAATAACCCTCGATTAACTCAATCCTGAACCCGAGTTTCTCTGGAGTTCAATCCACTTTTTTCTTTCCTTCCTATCCCAAAAAAATGAAAAAAGAAAGGGAGGAGGGGATTAGTAACTAAGAATTTTTCATATCTCTAATCTTCTTCTTCACCCCCTTTCCATCCGAATATCAAGAAGGAAAAAAAGGGGAACCACATTGACTAAACAGCATCTCCAAGTGTAACACCCGAAAAATTGGTGCGTTAACTAAAAGTTTCTATTTTAGGAAACTGTTCTAAAATAGGAAAGTTTGTTGCCTGATTTGATTGCTGGTTGTGTGATGTGCTTTGATGTGTTATTTGATGTTATGATGTGGTATGATTCGTTAATCGCATGACTATTAGTAGTAGAAAATCAGGACGCGAGGGTTGGTCCTGGCGCTGGGCACAACCTAGTGCCGAGGCCAGCCTGGCCCCAGGGTCTGAGAACACCTGACGCCAGGAGTGGGGCCAGGCACCAGGGCACGTGTTCAGTGGATGAGATTCACTTGAATTTTATAATTAATGGGTTAATTTTGGTTTTATATGTGGTCCGTGGTCTACGCGAGATAGTGTAACGAGTAGTGCAACCGCGGGACACCAGAGTCATGTGTGCACAGGACTCAAGCCAAGACGCACAGACCTGGCGTAGGGCCATGTGGCACAGGCCCATGGAGTCATGTGAACGTGGGTAACTAACCACAAGGAGATCTTTAGAGGATTGGAGCGAATCTTGGTGCAAATCTACAGTTTGACCTAATCGCGGTGGATAAGGTAAGTACTGCGGTAATTAGAAAGTTATCATTTCAGCGGAGATAATTATGAAGATAAATATGAATTAAAAAGGAAGTAATTAGAGTATCTTCTACCAGCCAATAGGAGGAGGAGATGCCACATAAGCAAGAGAGAGAGGGCGTCCTATTTGAAGACTCCTATTTGGTAGTCTCCTAGTTGAGTAGGGAACTAGACTTGATAAGGTAATATCCTAACTAAAAAGATTGCAACCTATCTAATGATGGAGTTAAATTGTTGGGCGCCCTAATCATAATTAAGGGAAGGATTCTAATTGGTTAGTTGGGATTTAGGATTATGAAGGATCTAATTAGGAGATATCCTAGTTGGAGGAGGCTTTGGCTATAAAAGCCAAGGAGGAGGTCGCCCATATGCTTCACGCCAAAAGCCTTGGACGACTTGTGCTAAACCCTAGCTCTTCTCCCTTTCCTTTCCACCAATTCCAGCAACCTTCTACCTCTTCCCTCAACCTCTTTTCTCCTGCGATCGAAGGTGTGGAGGCGTCGTTGCGAAGAAGAAAGAACGAGCTACGCGTGAAGGTGTATTTTGTATACATCTAAGTGGTAGGATGGTTTTTCCTAACCAATTCAGTTTGCACTTCTTTGGTTCTTTCATATTGTGGTTAATTTATGATCCTATACATATTACCTCAGAGATAAGAGTGCCTAATGTTTGTTTCACGAGAGATTTCTCGTTGTTTGATAAATAAGAGTGCTCATAATGTCATACCTTGTTTAATGTTTCATGTTGATGCATATATGCCTACTTTTGATGGGAATATCTATAGGTCATGTCTCTTGAACGTGGATGGTCATGAAAGTTATCTTCTTTATTCTGTTATGTCCTGATTTAATAGTCCAATATGGTTAAGGGATGTATTAATAATGTTAAAAGCTTAATTAGATCAAGGTTGATGCCTTGAATCTAGTTAAGGTATTATCATCAATTAGAATCATTGAAATCATTAAGTTCCAGAACATACCAGAGTCTAGAATTACTCTAGGAGGGGAGTAATTAAGGGTATTAATGTTATACTATCTTGGTTAATGGGTATTAGTACGTGATTACCTATTATGAGTAAGTAATGTGCTCTCGGCCAGAACTGTTTCTGCACCGACAGTGCTCAGTATAAAAATCATAATTAAATGTATAAAAATCATAAAAATATTCCGTCATTGGGGTTATAAACTAGACTCATAGGGCTATTTGCTGTTAAACTTTCAGAGTCAGAGTCCTTCTATGTTGACGGTGGGGTCAGTCGAAAGTGGGCTGTACAGTATAAGACAGTTTACTGGAATTAGGGTTTTAAAGCACTAGTAAGTATTATTACTCATAATATTGTATAATCTGATTAAAATAACACTAATACAGTATGATAAAACTACTTATGAGTCAGTGTAATAAGTGAAGAAGTTTAAAAGATGAAGACTTTGGGACGAGTCAGCATGCACAAGAGTCAATTTGGTCTTGTTTCTATGGTTCATCGTGGTGTCGGTTTGAGTATCCAATTGGAGATCAAACTTTCCTAGAAAGGCATTTTGAGATTAAAAGTAATACAATTCCATACTTAGAGATATCCCTATCAAAGGTAAGACATGATGCATGATGTGTACTCTAAGAGTGAAATTCATTATTCCTCAGATTGTGAGTCTTTATTATTCTCTTCATTATGCGAGATATATGAATCTTCTTGTTACTCCCTGAGAGAGAGCTATATATATTGTTGAAAAACCTTGATTATCTGTTTCATACTCCATGAGTGAGTCATTGCGGTAAGAGTTACCCTATTCTCATAAAGGTAAGACTTGTGCTTTTGTTGAATCATTGTCCAGTTTGACATTGACCTATTTCTCCACTTATTAAAAGGTGGAATCATAGTATGCTCACGAGCCATTGCTAGATCCGTGGTGATCTCCGATATTTATGGAACATGATTTCCCTATTGCCCGAAAGGAGGCAAATACGTATGTCTTAGACTGGTTGACATTACGGAAGGTCTTCAGTCTCCGCTCATTGTGCCCGTAAGCACAAATGAGGCCAGCATGCCTAGACGCGTGGCCGGGTTCCAAAAAGAGAACCTCTAGGATGTTCTGATATATATCTTACCTCTTGCGTATTGGTAAGTTCAGCGAGCAGAAATTGTAACTCCTTGCACCATAGATGCCTGGAGCCTTGAGTGCCTTGACCTTTCTCTCCTTACACCGATATTGAAATTACTCTTTCCTATATTTTTCCATTGGAACTGTTATCATTTGACCTTGCTATTCAGGCAACATAAACCTATGAGTGGTCTTTCAAATAGTGTTTATTCTTGTTTATCTGAGTGATCTGTTCTTCATAACCTATCTTATCTTCCTGGTGGGTTTTTACATCCTACTGGGTATTTCTACGAAATACTCACGCATCCTCTGATGCAGGCCTCAAAGATCAATAAGTCAGGATTTGCAGTTCAGAAAGGCGTAGCAGATGCGTGGGAGATGTCTTGAAGAATTAGTTTATTTACTCTATTACATTTTGTTAGAATTTCTTTAGTGTTGGCCAGTGTATGCCTGGATTTGATGCTTGCTTTATTTGACAGTTTTATTTAATCTGCTGTAATAATTTTAGTAGGATTCATTTCCTACATTGACAATGTTATTTAAAATTTGATGAAGAAGTTTTTAGTTCTCAATTTCTAAGTATCGTTATGAGTTACTGGTAATATCAATTACACGTTCTTTTGTAATGATGTAATTGACCCGAGTGATCGAGTATTCGGTCGCGTCCCAAGGTTCCTATCTCGGCTTTATTTGGTTTACTTAAAGGCTTCTGCACTCCGATCGAGGTCAGGAATTTTGGAGCGTGACACCAAGACACTCCAGGAACCATGTACAACCGACATCGGAACTTAAGAGCTTGAACTGAAACTGCATAATCTCAGCCCTGACATTTATCTTATTTCTACATAGAAATGGCAAAATCCCAAATAGGTAGATCACCATCCCCAAATTCGGCGAGGGAGTTTAAAAATCAAACAAAAGAACCAATTTTTTCTTTGTTTCTCCACCGTCTTAATCAAGCAAAGATGCTTGCTTGAGAACAAACGGTTAGATAAAAGAAAGTGATTTAACAGTAAAAGGGGCATCTAAGGCAAAAACATTAGAATAGCCATAGAAGAACAACGCTCACCGTAACCAGAAGCCACGAACCGAATGTCGACGTTGACGAGCGACCGGAGGCCGCCGCCACAGCATTCTTCTACTTCTTCTTCCAACGGCCAACGCTGCCCCATTTCCGTCTCACCGCAGAAGAGATACTCCCCCGCGGTCGGTCCCGCCTTCTCGTCCCTCACATCCGGCATCCAACCTCCACGACGGCCGCGTCCGTCATCTCTGGCCGGCGACGGCAGCACCACCGCCGTCGAAGGACTCGTCCGCAGCAGAAAAGGGCGGGACCCGTTCCCGCCATTTGAATGCCTTTATATCACCCCCTCCGTTCGGAAATAGGAGTAACATTTGGTTTTACCAAATGAACTCAAGATAATGCGGATGGAGTAATGTTTTGGGTTAATGTAAAAGGGCAGATCAAAATCCACGTGGCTATCTCGTGGTTACAAGCCCGTAGTGTTGGCTGCTTCGATGAATAATTATTTTTTTTGTCTAATTATTTGCATTTAAATGTCTTAATTAGCGTGCTAATTATGTTTTCATGAAGGCTACCCCTCTTGGTGTCTCTCAATTTCTTTTGATAAGGAGGGTGTATGAGTCCAAAGGATCCAACTAGAAGGGACAACCATCCCCCTAATCAGAGCACTAGGAGGCGTTTGGGGCATGAAAAATCAGCACCACCCAGCTGGTTAGTGGATTATCCCAAAAATCCCACTAACGGATGAAACTAATTTTTTCAAGCCCAAACGGCCCCTAAATCCCGCCACCAATTCTCTGGGGCACATGCAATGTGACCCCCACACGTCCCCTAGAGGGTAAATTACCACTTAAGGTAGGGTAATTCCATAGAAGAAAGTTAATAGTCCTTTCCATAAACAATAAATCAAACTTGATGAAGTGATGTTGCAATTTGGCATAATCATCTATGGATTGGTTGATTCATTCACTTACCTTGAACAAGCAGATACTCATCTTATATCTCCTGACTGTAAGAACTTGGAGTAAATCAGCATCAGAAGAAAAGAAATACCTTCTATACTGAGAAGTGAAAAAGAAAAGACGGGAACATTTAGCAATCAATCGGAATACAACACAGAAGAAGGCTCAACTGGTGCAACCTGGAAACACATGAACTAAAAAGCACAACTGCGAGGACCAAAAATGCTCATGTGCTCCTAGATTGCTCCAGTGGAAACTACCATCTCCTTTGCTGCGTCCTTCATTCGCTGTCTGCTGAATCCAATATAACTTACCAGCATCCTATATGAAGCTCTGTACTGTACTGCACTACCTTGAATGTACTGCATCAAATACAAGAGATTGCTGAATGTTGGAAAGTACAAGAGATACTCTTTCAAAAACTTGTACTAACAAGATCTGAATGTTCACATGAGAACACTAAAAAATAGGGTAATTTGCAGATTAAAATAAACACGTAGATTTGGTTCCATGTGTTGAAATTATTAAAGGTAGACAACATAATGTTTCCTTGGTAATAGGAAATTGATGTAGAAACTTATTAGAAAATAGGATAAATTGCTTAACATTTATCAATTACTGCCAGATTGCCCACAACTATTGTCTTCTAAAAATATGCACATAGCTCTCATAAAGTTAATTACCAAAAAAAACTCTCATAAAGTTGAGTTGAGTGAAAGCATTTTTTAAAGACACTTCTACTCTTCCTGTCCATGTCTGCCTTTAGCTAGGGGCTTCTATCTACTCTCCCCATTATGTCTAAAGAAAAAATGTTCAGTGATCGAGCTCCATGACCAAGGCGTGTGACCATTGTATACGGGAATCCTAGTATGTTATATAGAGGCCTAACATGGCAGATCCGTTTTATGTTAACATGTAGAACAGATGCCTTGTTAGACCTCTATGTACTAAGCTAGGACTCCTATGTACCATGGTCATGGACCAAATTTGCTCATGAAGTCCAGTGATGCTAGCCACATCCATTCCTGGATCATATGTTGTTACGTTTTTTTATTACGCATTAGAACTTAGTAGCATATTTATGACAGCGTGTGTGATGGACTACATGCTTGTTGTAAAGGAATTGGAGGGAAAGTAGAGGTTTGACTTTTGAGATAATACTCCCTCCGTCCAAAAATTTAATTCATTTATGGTTTCTAACGAGGACACGTATTTTTGAGCGGAGGGAGTATCATGTTTTTCTAGTTCTGCGAGTGTTAAAAGAAATAATATGATGTTTTTTACTTCCTATCTAATCTAATCTATCTATTTAAACTAACTACTATAAAAAAACACCGGCTGTATTTTGATTTTTTTACCAGAATTTTCATGTAATGACCCTCTAATATACTCCCTCCGTTCCAAAATACTGTGTACATTAAAAACGGCATTTTTATTAGACCATGGGCCCAATATCCCGTCCCATTCCTTCCTCTCCTCTCCCTGATATCCTGTCCATTTGGCTCTGCTCCGTCTTCTCCGATTTTCATGCCACCCACATTCCCCCGCCCCGCCACTCCCTCCGCAGCCCCGATCCCTCTCGGCGAAGATGCTCCGTCTCCGTCGCCGACTTTACAAGACAAGCTTAAGGTTTAGAGAGAGAGAGAGAGAATAGCTCACCTGAGGGAGGAGAAGCTGTTGTGTGGGAGACTGAGTCCTTGGTGTTTTGCTTTCATGGGTCCCTCTGCTTTTCATGCTTGGATGATGAGGATGGGTCAAAGATTAGATTTTTAGCCATTGCTTGTCAGCATCGCACGGGGATCGGAACTCAACGGACAACTTGAAAGTGACGCTGATCCTGACGTGGCAGTGGCGAGGGCGGCGGGCCTCGTGGCCGGTCAAGAAGGAGCGGGCGCCGACAAGCTTGTGATTGCATGAGGCGGCGGAGAAACGCTAGCCGGACTCGCAGGCGCCTCACCATCGGCCTAGGAACAAGGCCGAGGTGGAGGTCAGAGAAGGAGCAGCGCTCGGGCTAGACGCCGGTGTCAAGGAGGCCGACGATGACCAGAGGCTCCTGCTGGTTGCGGAGGCCGGCGAATAGGGGGGAGCGAGTGGTGTGGAGGCGGCAAAGGCGGTAAGGGAAGAGGGTGATAACGTGTGGGGAAGGTGGCAAGGGAGGCGGCATGAGAGGGGGAGAGGAGGGCGGAGAAGCCATGGAAGATGGTGTGGAGGTGGTGGTCAGGGGAGGCGAGGAAGGCGGCGGAGGAGTACCAGTGGCGGTGGGTGGGGAAGACAGCAGGCTTGGCTGCTCGTCCACCTAGACTTTGTATGTCCGCAGCTTGGTTGGAAATTCAGCTTCTCTGCCTTTCGCCGCGGGCCGCCGATGCTGCAGCAAAGAGGAACAGCTAGAAATAGGCTTTGGAAGAGGAGGAGGAGAGGGGAAGGAGGAGGAAATAGGAAGTCACGTGCATAGCCAAAATGTACACAGTATTTTGGAACAAAGAGAGTATTATTTAAGATTGTGATTAAATTTTAAATTGTAAGTATAAATTAATTTAGTAGGGGATATACATGGTATTCCATAGAGGACGAGGGCACTTTGCTACCCCTTGGCCAATTATACCTTGTTACTTTCAATGTTCAAATAGATATAATAAATATCAGCTTATATGGATAAATTTGATAAATAAATAATTATATCATTAATTAAGGATAATTAATGACATTATTTCCACCCATTCTTCATAATAAAAATGCCGGTTATAAATGAGCTTTTAAGATTCATGTACTTTATTCACATTCCTTGTATCACATATCTATTACTCCTCCGTTCCAAAATAATGTGTTCCTTTGAGAAAATTCTCATTTTTATTGGACCATGAAGCCTTATTCTCCGTGATATCCCGTCCAACTCGTATGCTCCTTCATAAACTAAGTTTAAGACAATCCTTCCAAGTCTTCTCCAAGTCTAGAAAATGGAAGTCACGTGATTTGATAAAATGTACACAATATTTTGGAACAGTGAATATTTTTAGGATATACATAATATTTGGAACGGATGGGAGTATTTTATAATGGACTAGCCGTCATTTTTGCACGGGCAAAACACTTGTTTACTTATAATAATATGATGGTAGATTCAAGCCTAGAGATGCTAACAAGCCGAACTGAAACGTGCTCAGCTTGAGTTCATTTTTCAGTCTTATAGAGGCTAGTCTATAATGATTATTCACACCGGTTTGCTTGGTTGGCATATGCATGAACGATTTTCTCAGCCCATTTTAAGTCATTTGTTTGTGTGACTTGTTAACCCACAGGTCCAGAAACTCCGTTGTGCTCAAGCCCAAAAAGTCCTACTTGGAGTAACTTTTAAGCCCGCTAGTTATAACAATTAACAAAGACTGCATATTTATGTAAACCCTTACTTTATTTATTAGACTTTTTTTTTGGCTGAAAACTTTATTTATTAGACACTCCTGGTTTATTCGCATCCCATTTTTCTTTTTTCAGAACTTTTTGGAACCAAACAGAATTGGACCCTCACTGAACTAAACTCGAATTTCAGCTAGGAAGAAATTAAGATGTTGGCATTTTTAAATACTCCCCGGCATCTTCGTTTTCACCCCCAGTTTAAGTATAAATTAGTCCTACTTGGAGTAGTAGTGTGGTGAAAACGAAGTATAAATTCGGAGAAGGGCACAAAATAGTATCCCCGAAAAGGGTTTCTCATGCAAAAATTTTACATAAAAATGCAAGTATTAAAAACTTCAATTGAATTAACTCAGTTTGTCCATGTTCGCAGGGAGGCCAATGGTGTCGCACATTCTTTTGGCGCAATACGCTATACATTTGGCAAACTCGTAGGCTTTGATTGGGGATATATCGTCATTGAGTTAGCTTTTGGTTTTGATTGTATTCACCATGTGGATTGCTAGCTTTGAAGGCTTTTGTTTGAATTGAAATGCAAAAGTAGAAGTATCCAATCCTTATGGTTATCGAGTAAATTCCATATAAATTGCTAATTCTCTCTCTTAAATTTGGAAAGTGAAGCAGAAGGAATCAGCACCGTTCACTCCGACTATTTTCATCTTTTCGGGATGAGGACAAATCACAAACTTCACAGTTCACATTACTGTTTTTTTGGGCTAAAAGTTCACAGTACTGCTTTATTGGAAAGACTTGTATAGAAATAGAGACAATAATCCAGTCGTCCAATCTCTGTAGCTTTATCAGGATAGTTTTTTAGTCTTATGTCGCCAATCAGTACAATGACGAGATATGGCAGTTACGCAGAGCTCAAACAGGGGATGCTTCATTTTTGTATTCTTCTTGTATGATCAGTCACTCTCCAAAAAAGCATCCATGAACCTTGGGAGCAGGGAATTGGGACCTACTTGAAATCTATCTACCAGTGATGACACTTATAGCTAGCACAAAAAAAATTTGGCTAGAAATAACACTTTAAATTTTCATCTTCAAAGAAAATCACTCTAAAAAGGTATTATGTTTCCCAAATCACCATAGATGTTAGTGTAATTGTAGTCTTTCAGATTGCAGCACCATGATAGGCAAAATTACATAGCATGTAAGATTTTTTTTTCAGATTTTCCAGAAACTTGAAAAATATATGCATATGACCTTTTAAGGGGGACACACTCGTATGATATCATAACAAGGGGTGTCAGAGTCCTTAGGACCAAGGGAATTCCGTATCGGCGATATATCAATATCAGGCCCCACCTGATAAAACGATACTGACCAATATTATTTTTAAATTTTTAAAATATCGCCGATATATCGGACCGATATATCACTATTTAAAAAAAATAAAAAAAAATTAGATTTTTTTTAAAAAAAAGGAAAAAAAATCCGTTTGTTTCCCATCCTAAGATGTATTTTTATGCATATTTTGAAATCTATGCTTTATCTAAATTAGTATAACTCATTTTAGAAATTAGATTAGTAAAAAATATATGGTAAAAACTAATTTTTGACCACCAATATTTTGTCTCTTTGGTCGACCAATATTTAACCGATATCCGATACAAAATTCCTTTCTTAGGACCCGACTAGAAAGGGCAAGGGAACATACCCTCTTTGAGCTCTGTATCCCACTGGCTGCCTAGAGGAGTCCTCAGGACCCGACTAGAAGGGGCTATCACCTTGAAGGATGGGAAAGACTCTACAGTCCGCCTAGAACATGTCCTTTGAGCGCACAACTGAACCATGAGGCTTGTTGATTCTGGCGATCAAACAACTCCAACTTAATGGATATCCACAAGGAAGACCAAAAATGCTTCCCAATGTGAACGGATTTACCAGTTCCCAAAGGTCTCACAATTCCAAGCAAAATAGCATTATTAGACTTTAAAGATCAATCAAATTCGATTTTTTTACGCATCATTATGGCATGTGCCACTGTTTTTTCATAAGGTCTTGAACAGGTATAACCTTGTTATAAAGGGCCGCGCTCATTTGCGCCAACAAAAAATTAATAAGGCTGAAAGACATTGACAGTGTGGTACAAAGGACGAACTCGTGATTTAAATCCTGCCCGCCCCCTGTTACCAGACCGAAATCCGATGGGTCGCTATGCCACGGTACACATCCACGCGCATGAGCCAAGGCGCATACTGACGGATTTTATTGACTATTGGGTGTGTTTGTTTGCTGAAAGATGAAAAATCGTCAGGCTGAAAGAACAGGATCAACTAATAAGGCTGAAAACCTAGCAAAAAAAAAAAGGCTGAAAGACGTTATAGGCTTATAGCATCTAAGTTTGCAGATCAAACATTCAAAGATACCAGTCCAGGCTATTGCCGGCAATGCTTATAAAAATACAACCTAGTCTCAGTCATGAAAAATAATGCAAGCCATTTAATACAATAATAAGTAGCCAAAGTAGCCTAAAATAAAGGTTCATGTACAAATGACAGGGGCAAAAGACAAGGAAAGCAATAAATGATCAACAACGCAACAAAGTTTCAGGAAAAAAAAACAGACAATCCCTTTTTTTTAATACAACAACAAGATCTTTTGACTTGCAGGTGAGCATGTTTCTTGAGCTGCTCTTTAAAATAAGTTATCTAATGTAAAAATTGCATAAATTAAGTCTTAAAAAGTTAGAAAGCTGCTCTCTTAAACGGAAGAGACCCACCTCATGGTGTCTAAAAGGATGAAACAGGAGAATAATATGAGGAGAGATTTGACACCCACCTGATGGCACAAAGGCAGGACCCCCCACCAATTTAAGGGCTTTGATGGTAGTCACATTTTCACATGCTTATGGGCCCAATCGGTTTCCTCAACAAAATCTCCTGATTTTTTTATCAGCTCCCTAACATTTTTTACTCCCACCATGTATGAAAACTCATCTGGATTTGATAAATTATGAGTCAAACATTTGAAAAACTATGAGTCCAACATCTCTTTTATGGCCACTGGAGTCCAATAAATTTACTCATTTTGTAATCTAGCCGAGCTTCATTGGATAGAGGGTAGTACCATATTCTTGGTGGTTCATTATCCATGAATCACTATTTCATTTGAAGTAACTACAACTTCCTGGAGTAAGTTTTTAGGTAGGGTAAAAAGTGGAGACAAACAACAAGGGTAGCAAGAAATTATTTAAAGTGAGGGCCAATATTATGTTTGAACTTTACCTTATTAGAAAAATAATAAGATTATCTTTGTTGTCTTTTTTAATATGATAAAAATCTTTAATTTTTAAACATATAGTGTTTTTTTAACAAAAGGTGTCCGGATTCTTGAGACCTGACTCGAAGGGGCAGGACAATTGCCCCCTTAGAGCACCTTACCCAACCATCAATCTTTCTATTCTATACATCACATGCATTGTTTAAGTTGGGGTTTAACCCCTCAGCCCTCAGGGTTAGAAACATAGATGAATTCGTCTGCTCATATTATTTTTGTTGATAACATCTGTTTATATTTTAAGCCAAACAAGTTAATGTTTGTATCCCCAAATTGTTCTCACAAACTCATAATTTATTTACTCTTTTTAAATCTTTTTGGGCATACGTATGTATGTCTTAACCCATGAACGTAGAAGCAGATTTGGATGAATTAATGAACACCCTTCTTTATTTTGATTCATAAAATGTAACTATGATTCGAGATCAATAATCCCTAGAACTTGTTGCTAGCTAGTAAATGACAAGTCTAATGCTTGACCAGCTCCAAAGAAGGAAACTCAAGTGCTTGACCGCCAATTCAACTGCACTTGAAGTGGGTGTTATTTCACAGGTTGATGCATGCGATTTATGGACAAGGAAAATACCAAAAAGCAACCCATAAAAAATGGAAATAGAACAGGAAAAATTCATGCAAATACCAAAAGCAACCTACACAGTCTGCAAAATTGCAAAGTATTAAACCAGTCTCAAATTTGGGAACATCCCAAAAGGAGAATATGGGGCCGTTTGGGGGGGATGTTTTGCTACACTGTAGCATCTGGATATTTTATCAGTTGGATGTAAAAATCCACATAGATGCTACAGTATATATCCAATATCCAGTCTGGATATTTTTTCAATAATCACGCCCCAAACGGCCCCTATATTCTTGTCAATTGACCAGTGTCAACTACACCTAGAATATTCAAAATGTATGGTTGGTCCAATTTAATACAGACGACTTGGACCATCAATTTCAGTAAAAACTGTCTAGTTTCATTGACACCCTTCTAGACGTTGATTGGTTTCGATATAAATAATTGCTTTAGCATTAAATTACTATTAAAACCTTTTATTTTTGTAATATCATTCCAAATTTGAAAATGAGTTAAACTTATTATTAGACCCTAAGGCTTGTACTACAAAACAGAGTCCTTCCTTTGTTTTTAGTCATGAGGGAGAAAAGTCAGCAATGTTAATGTGGACCTGTGTTTTTTAAATGCAGACAGGCTATGTTGGACGGAGGGAGTACAAATCATAGTCGGCTTCGCTAAAATGTTTTTCTTACAATCTCAGTTTTCAGTTTTTTTTGGTATCTCACCATTCAGTTATTGGAAATTGGAATGGGCTCCACTTGAAAATAATCTTCACCATATATTGAACATCAGAGGCCGCTAACGAGGCCATTACTCTATGAATTCCATGCACCATTTTATAACTAGTTAAAAATGTCAGCTTTTCAATAAGTTGATTTAGATTTAATATTAAAAAAATGCTTCAAACCAAGGCTTTAAAAATCGGATCGCTCATCGACCTAAAATTCTTGTTTGCCTGTAGGTCCAACCGGGGGTCAACCAGAGTTGACCTGGTTGCTGATATCATCAATAAAAAAGGGGCGGGGGGGGGGGGGGGGGGGGGGGCACCGAGGGCCTCCATCTGGCTTGACGAGGGGCCCGACGCTTCCCTTAGGCTTGACTGTGCACCGGAGCCCCCCCTCTGGCTCGACGGCGGGGCTCCCGGCACCCGCCGGAAGGGAGAGAGGGGTGGGGGGGGGGTTAAAACCCGGCCTGGTCAAATTGACCCAGCTGAGTCAACCTACCCGGCCAACTCGGACCGAAAAAAGGGCCGACTTCAGTCGAACCGCCCGAGCCGGTCCAGTTTTTAAAATCATGCTTCCAACCAAATTAGAGTCCCATTCATTTTCTATATAGGATTTAGATAGCAGTCATTATTAATTATATATATATATTATAGTTCTTGACATTTATTTTTTAACTGTCTTCATACTTTGCAAGACCTACTTTCATCAAATTGTATTTATTGTAGAAGAACTAGTCTTCTGATTTTTGTAATCTGTATTCTTCCCTAGTATAGAATATGCTCTAGATGACCTGAGTTTCTGGAGAAGTGGTGCACCAGTCATGCTATTGTGATGACTTGAATAGCTGACTGTTTTGCATGTCCAATACCAGGTGTAGACTTGTAGACTAGTTCAATTCATACATGACAATTTGGGGCCCTAAGTTGACGGCTTTGAATAGGGAAATAAAAGTGGACGGCTTAAATAGACCACCACTGCAGTTTGGCTCAATTAAGCTGCTTTTTCGCTTGCGCAAAAGAATCGTGTTTGGTTGCACAAGCTGCTTTGCAGCCTGTGAAAAAGCAAATTTTTTAAACTTTCATACAAAAAAGGGTAAATTGGAAAGTTGAAAAAATCCTCTTAGGAACCTAGAATAATACCCTCAGTAACACATCACTTATTCTAAAAAAAACACAGGACTTGTGAGCAATGATTGATGCACTAGCATTTAAAATTTTGAAGCAAAGAACATCAAATAGACTAATGTATTCAGCTTAATCAATTTAGTTTTTTTTACTTATAGTGCTTACAAAAATACAAGGACACACAAAAAAATGATGTTCTTTTTACTATTTAATGCAAAAACTAATAGGATACTAATGTTACTTACTCCCTCTGTTCAAAAAAACGTGGTATCATTTGGAAATAAGTTAAAATTATAGGCATGTAGGGCCAACAACATTTCAAGCCTCCAATTGCCCATCTACAGAAACGTTCATGAGGATCTATAGGTGTGTAAGACCCACAACATTTTAAGCCTCCAATTACCGAGAAGTTATTACCTGCGCGCCGCGCTGGGGGAACACCTCTCCCCTGCTTGCCCCTGCGCGGCGCTTAGCCAATAATTTTCCCCAATTACCCGTGCACATACACGGATCCATCGGCTCTATTAGTGGATCCGTAATTTTTTTCAATGCAGGTAAGTAATTTTTGGATGGAGGATGGCCCCATGCAAAGACGTGCCTTTTTGACATGGGATAGGGGAATACTACCAGTTCAGGTGGTCCTGCGAGGCACAGAGTCTCTTACTAATGACAGACCGTTGGGCTGAGCAAAGCCGCCTTCAAAGCTCAAACAAGAGAATGTCGCCTTCCTGCTGTACCAAGGCTCAATTTTTATTTTTATTTTTATTTTTATTTTAACGAGATAATGATTTTATTTATAACACCACCTTGGCTTCTATAATATTGTCTTGACCACCTTGTCATTAACCCACTAAGACAATAAATTTGTTTTGAACATAGACTAGTAAACCTCGAGGCTTGTTTGGCTTGAACCTCATGCAATTATCAATAAGTTATTCTCTCCATCCAATAAAGCTTGTCTACATTGTTAAAATGAGCAAAATTTTCACTTCCATCCAAAGTTTTCAGCGTCGAAGGATCAAATCGAGCGATATAATGTAGGAGACGTCATTTGTCAAATCCAAACGAGCTTCATTTGACATGTCAGTACACGTAGTATCCATGTCAATACACGTAGTAGTGGAAAAGATTGAGGCAAAACAACGGAGAAGCGGTTGGTTGGCTAATTATTCTTGACTAGTGCGAAAATTCTTGAACTTCCTTAGTAAAAAAAAAAGCTAACATCACGAAGCCTGAATACAATCGTAAACCCCCACAAAGACAAAGATACAACCAGGGGCGGATGCAGGAATTTTTGTCAATGAGATCATAAGTAGGGGTGTAAACGGCGTTCGGATGTCTGTCCATCCGGCCATTCATTTTACTGTCCAAACGGAGGTCAGAGAAGAGGACGACAACCTTCTGGCCACTTACACGGGGGTAATTAGTTGTTAGATTAAATATTATGCAGAATACTGGTTGGAGAATTTTCACCTTGGCTTGGATTGTAACTAACAAGAAACCCTGTCAAGAATGTAAAAAAAATATAAAATTCTAACCTAACTATGGGGTTAATGAATTTTTCCAATAGGATCACTTAGTAAGCTCACTTTTTTTCCTTGCCCAATCCAATAGATTTTTTAATGGTGATAATGAAAAAATCTCAAACCATCTGACCCCAATGGCTCTAACGTGGATCCGTCCATGGATACACCCAAACCTTGGGGCCAAGGGAGAGCCAAGACAGTAGCATGGTAGCTTCATCTTCCATAAACCACTATTTAGTCAACTAACTAACTAACTATAATAGTAATAACAAAATTCACAAGTTCTAATTAGCTAATATCACATTAATCAGGGAGCTATATAAATTACTAATATATAAATTTTTAATATTTTTTTAAAAGCTGCGTTAATTAATGACCATGTCAAGTCAATTTCACCTGCGCCGCGCCACCTTCCTTGTCCCCAACACAAATAAAATAATAAAAAATAAAAAATAGCCAAAAATTGGAATTTAGAAAAAAGGGCTAAAAAATCTAAAAAATACCCCTTACCCCCCTCCTCTCTCTCTGATCTTCTTCCCCGACTTTCCCTCTTCCGCCCTAATCAGACAGATCTGCCCCAGATTCCCGCCCCCTCCTCCCCTCCGCCAAAACCCTAATTCCCCCGCCGGCCGGTTTTTCCGGCACTCTCGTCTTCCGTCTGCACTTTGTCTGAGTTCTTGCCGATTTCCGCTTTTTTGGCTGAAAATTTATCGGTAAAATCCCAATCTTTTTTTTTGCCCGGAGGAGAGGCGTTGTGCTTGGGAGTGTTGGATTCTTGGTGGATTTGTCTGAAAATTTAGCGATTTCCGCTTTTTTCGCTGGAAATTGGTCGGTGAAAAGGGTGAATTTTTCTTGTCTGGAGGTGAGGTGCTGTGCTGGGTAGTGTTGGATTCTTGGTGGATTTTTGGCGGATTTGTGAAGTTTTTCTGAGGTTTTGATCGATTTCCGCTTTTTTCCGCTGAAAATTGGTGGAAAGACTGGATTTTTTTTGTCTGGAGAATTCTTGGTGGGTTTCATGGAGTTGGAAGAAGAGGATTTGAGTGGGAGGAGGATGTTGGGTGGGTGCCGGAGGCCGCATTTTTCGGGGATCTTTCGTTAGGGTTTTGTGGTGGTTTGGTTGAGTGGAGGTGATGGGGTGCTTTTGCTGCAAGGCGTCGGCGATAGAGGACGACAGCCGGCAGAGCCCCCGGGAGAGGGTGCGTGCGAAATTGCCGGCAGGGACTGTAATTGGGGGCAGTGAGAGGAGGATTGGTGTTTCTTCGTCGTCGAGGAGGGAGGAGGCTGCAGCGGCAGCTCGGGCGGTGGCGAAGGAGGCGGGGAGTTATGGAGGGAGGGATGGGAGGGTGGTTGTATCGTACGAGAAGCATGGGAATGGGTCAGCAAGGATTGATAATTTGGAGAGGAAGCGGGAGAGGCAGGCCTATGTGCAACATTTGCGGCAGACAGCGATAGGAGTAGCTGTTCCAAGGGCAGCGGAAGGGGAGCAGGTTGCGGCGGGGTGGCCCGCTTGGCTCGCGTCTGTTGCCGGGGACGCGATCCGTGGCTGGGTCCCACGCCGGGCTGACTCTTTTGAAAAGCTTGACAAAGTATGTTCCCATGATCCCATTTTACTGTAATCTGTTGATTATTTTGATTTTTTAAATGGTTAATTAGCTTGTGCTGATGAAGTGCCAAATAGGGTTATGTGTTTTGCTAAAATATTCTTGATTGATTGAAGTTGCAAGATAAGATTATCATGTTGAAATTATCCAAAAAAAAAAAGATTATCATGTTGAATTTTGTCTTGATGAAGTATTTGATGGTCGTTGCTTATCATCTTGTAATGAAGGATATCACAATAAAATTAAATTGCAGATTGGTCAAGGGACATATAGTAATGTTTACCGAGCGCGTGATTTGGACAATGGGAAAATTGTTGCATTGAAAAAGGTGCGGTTTGATAATCTAGAGCCAGAAAGTGTTCGCTTTATGGCAAGGGAAATTCACATCCTTCGCAGACTTGATCATCCAAATATTGTAAAACTGGAAGGCTTGGTTACTTCGCGTATGTCATGTAGCTTGTATCTTGTCTTTGAGTATATGGAACATGATCTTGCTGGGCTGGCTTCTTTCCCTGGCCTAAAGTTCACGGAGCCTCAGGTATTAACTTATACATTCTTATTAATCTATATGGCATGTTTGTCTCTACGTTACCACTAGTCACGCAAGGAACTAAGTGATCCTGTCTTTCCTAAAGCAGTTTACTTGCAGATGGTTCTCTCTCTGCAGCTAAAACCTATTATGCATCTTTGTTCAGCTTCATACATTATATTGTCATGCACTTTGCATGATATTTTTGTTAATCATTTTATTGTCCTGATATATTATGGCTGTGCAGGTCAAATGTTACATGCAACAATTGTTACGTGGACTTGATCATTGTCATAGTAGAAATATCCTACATCGTGACATTAAAGGCTCAAACCTTCTAATTGATAATAGTGGCATTCTAAAAATAGCAGACTTTGGCTTGGCAAGCTTTTTTGATCCTGATCGGAGACAACCATTGACAAGTCGTGTTGTCACATTGTGGTATCGTCCTCCAGAGCTTTTACTTGGGGCCACTGACTATGGGGTTGCCGTGGACTTGTGGAGTACTGGTTGCATACTTGCTGAACTTTATGCTGGCAAACCTATCATGCCAGGGAGGACAGAGGTGATTTTATGTTTACAGCTAATTGAATTGGTTTCCTATGTCTGGATATGCATCTTTCCCTTTTCTCCTATTAATGTTTGCTCTTCGCGGATTCAGGTGGAGCAATTACATAAAATTTTTAAGCTTTGTGGGTCCCCCTCTGAAGATTATTGGAGAAACTCTAAACTGCCTCATGCAACTATCTTTAAACCACAACAACCTTATAGACGATGTGTTGCAGACACATTCAAGGACTTTCCTGCCCCAACTCTGGCACTCATGGACGTTCTTCTTTCCATAGATCCAGCTGAACGTGGAACAGCAGCTTCTGCTCTGAAAAGTGAGGTAGGCCCATTAGCATGTTAAAGAAATATCAGATACACTTTTTTTTTTAATTTGAGAAATGGTTCTTATGTATTTTGATCTAAATCGTTGCGCTAGATATGCATTGCTCTTATCTATTTCTATTTTATTTACTTTACCTGACTAAAAATGTTTAATAGCACTTGTTGCACTAGTTGGTTGCAATTTGAGTGACTACTATTTCTGGAGGAATTGTTCCTTTTACTTTTGATATTTACTACTCCCTCCGTCCAAAAAAAAGTGGCCTCATTTGGAAAAAAACAAATCCATGTCCCCTCAAGTCCAAAAACATGGAATTGGGTGGAGGGAACTCTATTTTTTGTACAGGACTTAGAGTCCAATAAATTTTACTCATTTTGAAATGAGGCCAGGATTTTTGGGATGGAGGGAGTACTTGTTACATCTTAAAAAAAATACTACTTGTTACTGCATGTGTTATGGTTATTTTTTTACTGTAATTAATCTTTTTATCTTTTATCATCTCTTACATTCCAAGTATAATTGCAAGTCTATATGAAATTGTAGTGGTCCATTATTCGAAAAATCTTGGGAGGAAGATCTAACACTGTCATTTTTGTCAAGTACTGATTACTGATACTGATCTTTTTCGAGCGTTTAAAAGTTCTTTTTCCTTTCCAGTTTTTTACAACAAAACCATTTGCCTGCGATCCTTCAAGCTTGCCTAAATATCCTCCAAGTAAAGAATTTGACGCAAAAGTAAGGGATGAGGAAGCCAGAAGGTAAGAAAATGTTCAGAAGTAAACCATTAGTCTCTTTTTACAGATTCAGTCATCCTATTCATGCATGTCTTCTCATCTTTGTTTTAAAGGTTGTAAGTTGGGTTTCACCACTTCTTCTGATGCAAAAAGTGCTTTTATTTTTGTCCTGCATTTTTTATAGGAATTTTTATACTGCATGAGTTTTGAGAAATAACAAATTGTTGTTTCAGAAACACTTCTTCTGCAGCCCTGGTGATCCTTAAGAAATGATAAAAATTTGAATATTACTGGGCTGGGTAGGAAAAAGCAATCAATGTTTAAATGGTTATGTGGTGAGAGGGAAAAATTTTCCCAAGAAGAAAGTTTATACTGGGCATGGACTCGATATAGGATCTCAAGAAGTAAGTTTATCGGGAAATTTTTAGTGACAGAGAATGGATAATTGGAACCATAGCTTGTGGAGGGCGTTTGAGGGATGCAAGCTGAATGATATAGGCAATTAACATGGGACCTAAAGTAGTATGTTTAATAGGAGGTGTATGGAGGAATGACTTGGTTGCTTATATCTGGAGTTTTAAAAGATATTACTTGTATAAAATATGCAGTAGGATCGTAATGAAGTCAGTGTAAATATTTTTTAAGGAATATATACCATCAGAATCTAATGGCTCTGGTCTGGACTACAGAGGGCTATGGCCACTTGACATTGCTTTATTAAGCTATTTCTAGTTCTTTTAGGGCAACTCATTTGAAGTGGATTTCCATTTTATTAGGGTTTATGTTAATAAAAAAGGCATAGTTAGACTCTATTTATGCCATTGATTATTTCCTAGTTAGAGTAGGAATAATTTTTTAAAAAGAAAAGCCTAAACTATAAAGCGGCAATCAGCCCCTAACTTTGCATGGTGGTTTTGATCAATTGTAGAGACTATCTGTTCTACCTCAAGCCTTCTCTTCTTCTCCATCTCAATTTTAAAATGTGTTTAGAGGAAAAATGCAAATGCAAAGAATATAAAAGTGTAGGCCTATGTTTTCACCCAATATAGGTGTCCCTTTTGCTTAGTTGTGTAGGTTTCACATAGTAGAATAAGTGTTTGCTGCTTAGCTAGTTAGAATAATTCCTGGTGACATAAGTGAAAGTGTTGCACCGTGAAGTCCACAATTGATGTTGGCATAAGTCAAGTTATGCATCTGTAATAAGTCAAGATCTACAACTACTGTAAAGTAAAAGATAGTTGCAGCTGGACCTCCTTTCTTTGTTATCTAATTTTAATGACGGCCTATATGAATTGGACTTCATCCGAAGTTGAAATACGTGAAAGTTACTTGCAGCCACTTATCATCTGTCTCTCTCTTACGAATTCGCCACTTCTCTGCAACTACTTTCAGCCATTAAAATGTGACCCTTATTTTGTTTGTTCCTTAGCCCCTTTCATCAGTACTTCTTCCTTTTTATTTAAATTTCCTTAAAAGCCCTCACTTTTGGCATACTAATTATGATTTGAACTTTTATTCACACCAGTTCGTATCGAACTGGTTCGATCTCTTTGCCTCAGTCTTCATGGCACTAGTGAAGGAAACACCACAAGGCTAATAATGTTGATGATGATGGATCAAGTGTGCTATTCTTAATTGAGACTGGATGGACAAGTATGATGGCAATTTAATGGGATTGAAAGCCAACTAGAGCATCTCCAATAGTGTATGTCAAAGTTGACTAGGCATATTCACCGATCAAGTTTTTGCATACCTAAGAGGACTCCAAAGGGCTATTCAAAAGCTGACATGGCTTTGAAATAGCCTCTTCCTCCGTTATCTTTAACATACAAAAATATGTAAAACTTCCTTTTATATAACATATTGAATCTTCCACTTCACATTTAATAATAATAAAACAATAAAGGTAGGAATAAAAAATAATAGTTCAGTCATCCTGTTTTAATAGGTCCATCTATGAAATGTTGAGTTTTATAAGATGCTGAAACTTTAACTAATGAGGGGAAGAAGAGGTCTAAAATCTACTTAAATTGGCCATATGTAGCATCTAAAATGGGACTGTCCTCTATTCCAGATTGAGCATCTAAATCCGGACGGAGGGATTATTGAATTTGAAGTAGCCCATTGGAGTATATTCATACTTCAAGTTTCCCCATTGGCATTAGGGTATGTCAAATCTTCGACATAAGCATCTCCAACGACTATATTTAAAGTAGCCTATTAGAGAGGAAGAAGACAATGGGTGTTAGAAATCAAACATTTCTTTTCCAAAATTAAATAAAAATGGTGTTACACTCCAGCTCGAACTTGTTCCCTTGGAACTCAAAGGTTCTGTATTGCTCAAAACTCCTATTTTCAGAGGTCCTTAACACCTCCTTGACCAACGTAGTGTCTTGCTACACTGCTTCCTCTCCCCCTTTCATTCCTCTCCATATGCCTCCTCCGACACTGTCTTCTTTTTCTCCCACACCACCCTCTTTTCAACCACCTCTTCTTCGAGACTCTTTCTCCTCCCATTGGACGGCGAGGACTCCCATTCCTGATTAGGCTTCGGACCCGGATCAGCAGCTGCTACCTCCTTGTGGGATGGAGGGATGAATTGCCACCTCTTCATTTTGAGGTGTTTTGGCAGAAATGGGTCTGTGTTTGAGACTTTGCATGGGGACTCCCCTTGAGTTCGATGTCTCGAGATATATGAATACACCCATTAGTATGTACTTGTGACCTTACCACGTGTCCATGACCAATACATGTATTGCATCAATCCAGTATAGGAGGTGGAACGTGATACACAGGAAAATTGTTGGATCCGCTTCTCGGTTTGGATCAAACTTCTCCTCTGCTTCACCATTGCATTTCGATGTGTATTAATAATGCTCAAATGCTGCGAAAGTACTTAGTTTTTTAGTGTTTCAAGTGTGACCCCTAGTACCGAATCGGTCACTATCAATGGTAACTGTACATGTATTTGTTGTGGACACATGGTAAAGACACATCTTTGTGCTCCCAAATGGGTGTATGCTTATATAAACATTCATGTATCTCAAGACATTTGAGTCAAGGAGCTCTTGTGCAAAGTCGTAAACAGTTCTGTTTCCTTCCAAAAAATCTGAAAAAGGAAGAGGTGACAATTCATCCCCTACTCCAAGGAGGTAGACGTCGCTATTGACCATGGTTCAGGTGCAGGAGTCTTTGTCATCTGACAGGAGGAGAATGAGACTTGAAGAAGGTGGTGTGGGAGGACACAGAGAGTTGAGTCATAAAAGAAAATTTTGAGAGGAATGTCAAGGGGGGCAGAGAAGGCGGTGCAGGAAGATGCCAAGCCAAGGGAAGGTGTGAAGAAACTTTCAAAGTAGGAGTTACAAGCACTATAGAGCCTTTGAGTTCCAAGGGAGCAAGTGAGAATGTTTGATTTCTAACACCTATTTTCTTCTTCTTTCCTCTTTAATAGGCTACTTCAGATATAGTCATTGGAGATGCTTATGTTAAAATTTTTGGCATATCCTAATATTTAAAAACTTGAACTATGGATGAACTCCAATAGGCTATTTCAAATTTAATACTCCCTCCGTTCCAAAATACTATGTACATTTGGAAATATTATTATTCCAAAATACTGTGTATATTTTGCCAAATTACGTGACTTCCACTTTCCAAAATTGGAGGGGACTTGGAAGGATTTACTAGAACTTTGTTCATGAACAATCATACGAGTTGGACGGGATATAAAGGAGAAAAAGTCATGTGAATTCCTTTTGGGTTTTATGGTCCAATAAAAATAAGAATTATCTTAATTGTACACAGTATTTTGGAACAGAGGGAGTATTGTATTTTGTTTCAACTTTATTATTTGATTATTTTTATGTTTTTCGTAATATTGAAGGAAGATTGAAAAAGATAATCTCAAAAGTGGGTTTGACAAATTGCTTTTTATGTTAAAGATTAAAGATATTATGGGATGGGCATACCACTAGTGGCGTCTGTTGGGTATGCCTAGTCAGCTTTGGCATATGTAGTTTGAGATGCTCTAATACATCATCATCACAAGATTGTAACCATCATACACCTTGTCCCAACTATGTGGTTTCGGCGGTATGGATGTACAATATTTGAGTCATCGGAATCAAAATCCATTCAAAGAATCATAGGGTTTGTTTGGCAAGTGAAAGGGGTTTGAAAAATATTATTGATAGGGCTGATAATTTTCAGCTTGAAAGGGTGTGAAAGGCAAGTGTGTTTGGTTGTAAAAAAATTTCAAAGTTGAAAAAGACGGTCATTAGTGTCTCTCACCTAGGGGCCTTTCAGCCTGAAAAGTGCATCTTTCGGGCTTGAAAAAATGAAAAAAATGTTTGGATGCTGGAAGGTGACAAATGTGTCAGTGAAAAGAATCTTTTACAATTTGTCACACTTCAGCCTGGAAAATATAACAAATATGAAATACACAAAGGTGAGCATCACTGTTGAAAGATTTATTGACATCTGAAAACTGTTTACAACCAAACACTTTTCACCCAACTCTCCTTCCGAGGTAACAATTTTCAGCATTGAAAGAAATCTTTCACAAACCCATTTTAGCTTCCAAACAGTGTATTTCACATTTTTGGTGACAAATTTTGAAAGATTCCTTTCACGGACATATTTGTCACCTTTTAGCATCCAAACAGTTTTTTCATTTTTCAGGCTGAAAAGGCCCAAATTTTCAGCTTCCAAACGCACCCGGGTGCCATAGTGGCAAGTTTTTATGTCAGAGATCCTTCCAGACACAACCTTTGAAGAGGGGACAATAAGATGGAGAGTTAGCATCACTATTGATTTGAGTTATGTGGGTTAGCTTCATGAGATCATGGCCACAAAGTAAACATTGGTATGCTCACCTTAGGTGGAAGCGAATGAGAAAGAGAGAGAGAGAGAGAGAGAGAGAGAGAGAGCATATTTGGTCCTATATAGGTTGCATATCTATTTTGTTGAACTAGTTGATCGTAATGAACTGATATATGCCAGTCAGATAAGAATACAATTCAAACATCGTTGATAACCCTAATTTTGTGTGTTAAAGAAAATTCATTTATTATTCTTGGAGTGGTTAATATTTGATAATATTTGCCCATTTGGGTTTCGTTTCATAAAGCTCATCAAGACAACGGTACCACAACCGCAAATTCCAGTTTGACATCCTTTTTGAAATTTTGGCAAGGATGTGAAATGAAAATAGTCATGAAAAGGTGGGGTTGGCAACTGATGGATGCAAAATCTATATAAACCTAGAAAACATGCCCAAATTAGAAGAAGGAAAAAACAAAATACTGCTGAATCAGACCGATCTTTTGGCCCGAATTTTGCCCTAGACCCATTTTTGTAAATTTGCTGAACATGGTCATTATGGTCATAGCATCTATCCCTCTACGTAGACAGCTTGCCCTCAATTGAACTCAGCTTGATACTCTACATAGTTCATTTAAGAAGCATCTTCCGTGGTTGGTGGAGCCAAGAAACTACTATACTTGTAACAATTCGTTCATTGCACCCACCCAAGGTGTCTGCTAGGGCTGGTCATGCTCAAAAGGTTTTGTTGGAAACTGTTCTAGGGTCATCCACCAGCTAATGGAAGTTCATTGGCAAGGATGTTGGTGTTAATATACAAAATCTCCAACCTGGAACTCATCCTGTTCTGGGCCGTGGCTAGGCTGGAGTAAAGCTTATTCAACACCTCGTTCCGATATGTAGACCGAAGGGGAACATATCAAAGCGCAGTCAAAGGTAGTTGGTTATACACCACCTCTAAAGGAGCATAACCCCTAGTATGATAAGCAGCATTGTAGGATCACTCTTAAGAATGGTAAGCCACATCCTAGGATGATTGTTTCAAAGCAGGAGAAATAGCGGTCAAGGCATCTGCTAAAAACCTGAAACCTCAGCTTGTCCCCTCTATATGATGAAAAGATTGTGTTAAGACTTCCTTTCTGTAGTTGATTCTTAAAGAACATTACCAAATGGTTATCATACTTTCAACAAGGTTGTCAAATTATCTTATCAGTTCCATTAATTTTCTGGTCCCTAAAGATCGTTGGAGGTTGACAAATATTGTAGTAGTTGCCCCATTCATTTAACATGTTTAATGATTTTTGGAGTTTCCCTGTTTTTGTGTACCATGTTCAGCTAGCTACTTAGTTTAATGCATTGCACTTATTGCAAAATAGGAAATAGTGTTCTATAGTCTGAAACGATTGTTTCTCTAAGGATCTTTGCACTGTGATTTTAATTTCTTTTTATTGATTTAGATAAGAGCATTTTGTTTTTTTCTTCTTAGTTTTGTTCCTGTTTTGTTTTTTTAGTTTGTTCTTAGTATAGTGCACAATAGGAGGAGTAAAAAGCTGGGTGTGCAACCATGACTTAGGAGGAAAGAGAGAAGAAAAACAGAAATCGTGGATGAAAATTTAGAGGCACAAACGCACAAACATACATTGTTCAAGCCCCTCTAGTGACCAAGAACTCACTTTTTTAAATTTGAGGAAAACTTTTATTATAGAAGATCACTAATCAAAAGTCCCACATTAAAGCTTTTAAGAAATGGCACAGATTCTTAAGTTGAATCCTTATACAACTTGCCCTCAGTCTAGCCTAATTATAAGTTATCCACAAGCTGTGTGTGCAAGCTTTTTCTGATACTAGTTGGATTACTGAATCTTGATATGCAAATGATATTTTCAGCTTTCCAGTTTATGTCAGGGTTTAGGGTCTGACTTCTAAAATTTACCTGCAGTTTGAACTGATTAAATCCTGAATTCAGATAATAGTAACACGGCTACACATGTGGACATTTTTTCTAGTTTTTTTATACTTCATCAATTCTTTGTTTACGAATTGGATGATCTGATACATTACATAATTGATGCTGCAGGCAAGGTGCTGCTGGAGGAAGGTTGCAGAAGCTAGACAATGGGGGAAAAGGACACAGAGAATCAAGAGCTGTACCTGCGCCAGATGCAAATGCTGAACTACCTATGTCATTGCAGGTTGCTGAACGTGAAATATTGGGCTTAAACTTATTTTTTATCTGCTTTTATTTTCCCATAAGTTCCATGGTTTTGCCCTTCATATTGTTCTTTTCTTCTATTGGTTTGAGACTTTGCCTTGTCAATGTTTAAGTATATTTTTACTGAGTTTTTCTTTGTTCTGTTAGCTATCATCATCATCATCATCATACATCATCATCATATGCCTTATCCCAGCTATCTGGGGTCAGCGGCATGGATTGTATCCCGTGTTTGACACTTATCGGAATCAAAATAATACAAAATCCATACAGAAACATAGTGGCAAGTTTTTCCGCCGGATGCCCTTCCTGATGCGAACGATGATAAGAAGATTCAACGTCATCATATTCATCATACGCCTTTCCAAATATGTGGATTGGCTTGATGACATGATGGTTGCACATGAAACATTAATATAGCTATCTTCCATCACAAAGCTGGTAACAATGAAAACCAGTTTGCTTTGTTCTTATAGCTACTTATTACAAAAAAAATCCGGATTTTTATGAAAATAATGCAATAGCTGGTGCCTTCTAGTTTTCTTGAGAATGACTGCAATTTTTGTTTTGCTGAAGTATAATTACCTGTGATTTCATAGTTAGTTCGTAATTACTTAGTGGCCTTAGCTAATATTGTTGTCTTGTAGCTAACTTATTGTCAAATGTCTTCTATGAAGTTGTAGCTATTGATCAATAAAAAAAAATTGTAGTTATTGCCCCACTTGCCTCCTTTATTCTTGTGATCCTGGATCTAGGGGCAAATTGGCTGTTAAGGGCACCAATCTGCAATTGAAATCATTTCATTATGTTCGATAACAATAATTGCAGAAGACATTGAATGATTTGAAGTGTAAAAGACCTGATAGTTGTTTTCTGTACGGAATAGATAGGAAAAGAAGATTGCATCTTAACTGGCTAAGAGGATTGAAAATGTTGTTCCCTTATTATGATTTTAGAAGGCATAGTTCATGATTAATTTAATCTCTAGTGGTGTTTGAATAGATGGCATAAAAATACAAAGTGTAAGTACAGTACTGTGAATATCTCATGCTCTGGTATGTGATAAACGCTTGGCAACCATTTCTTTTTTTGCATGCATATGTTGGACCGTTGGCATTGTGCAGATATCATCAGGTGTATGTTTGTAGTTCATCTTTCTACCATTGCTTTGTTTTAAGAAATTGGAAATGTTTGTACGTGTAGCTTACCAGTTATTTGTGGTCGTAGTGAGGTTTAAACATGTTTCTATCTCACCTTGCATTTATCTTCTAAATGTAAAATATTGCGATTGTAAGCAGCATGATGATTTGTCTGATATTGCTCTTTAAATTGATTTTCTTTAAATTTGAATGATGTTAAATAGAAGATTAAACTCAATTTCTGATCTGTAGAAACGGCAATCTCAAAGCAGTTCTAAGAGTCGAAGTGAGAAATTTAACCCCAACCAGGAGGATGTTGCTTCTGGCTTTCCAATTGATCCACCTAGGCATGCTCAGGCCTTAGCTGAAGGATGTGAAAATCCACAGGAACACATCCGTAATAGAGCTTCTCATTCAGGGCCCCTAGTTCATCGTGGGGCATGGGCCAAGGTAAGGAAGATGGAAGATGATGCTTCAAAAGGCTCCAAAGGTGCAGACCTATCAGCATTGTCCGCCTTAGTAGCAGCACGGAAGAATATTGCTGATGATCACAGGGAGAAGGTTGGGCTGTCTCAACCAGTCTCCAACCATTTAGAATCCAGTAGAAAGTATGACCAGGAAGTGCATCAGAAGGAAGAGAAAGACGGCAGCAGCCAGGACCCAGTTTTGGTAAGCAAACAGATGGCCGTTTTTTTTTGCCTTTCCTTTGGATGGTGAACTTTTTGTGGAATATTTTGGTGTTATTGGTGGTTCAAATGTGAGCTTTGTGGTTTAAAGCGCTTTTACCTGCAAGAATAGATGCAGCAACATTTTGCTGCACTTCTGATAAGAAGGTTCTTGTACAGTTCTTTGCTAGCATGAACATTGTCTAGATGTTATATTTTATCTAGTTTTTCTTTCTTCTCTTTTTTCCGCTGGTATAAGGTAGATAGCTCTTGAAGCATGTTTACTATTTGGGTCAATCTCCCTCCTATTAGCAGGAGTGATATCCGATTGCTAGAAGAAGAGTATGCGCGCTATAGTTGGTAGTCAGAAAAAGATGCTTGGTTTATATCACCAACCCCGAAGGAAATTGTAGTTGAAGTAGTTCTTAAGAATGACCTTCCCTTGGAATTTAGGTTGTAATATTAATTTTCAGGTTAAAATTAACTTGAGGTGAAATGATAATTGACGTTGTAATTGCACTTGATATTAGTGGTTGAAATGCTCATGTTTCGTTTGCAAACTTCTTTATCAGTATTGGGAATAGTCATAGGTGTTATTATCACTATTGGGCAATGTCATTGGTGTTAAGACCTATATTCTCTATGCTGCAGCTAAAATCTTACTAGTTTGCTTGTTGATTTGATGATTACAGCTTGGTTATGGTTCCAAGGGAAACAAAATTCATTATTCAGGCCCGTTGATCCGAGCATCTGGTAATGTCGACCAGATGCTCAAGGAGCATGATCGTCAGGTTCAAGAAGCTGTCAGACGAGCTAGAATCGACAAGGCAAAAATTAGGAAAATGCAAGTTGAAGGAAGTCAATTTTCTACCAGGCAATATAATTCAAGCAGTTCAGTTCCTGTGTTTGCCTCCGGGAAGGAAGGTGTTTAGCTGCCTATACAAGGGAGAAGTGGCACACGGCAAATGAGTTGATGTGGTAGAGATAGCATAAAAATCATTTATTGGAGCTCCTACATTTGAAACTATTAGAATGTGAAAATGGATTGTTTTTGTTTGTAAAGTGGAGGGAAAATTATATGCAGTGAAGGCAAGAGTGAGCGCAAGGCAATGGACCTAAAGTTCACCCGGGAGCTGCACAAGGATACAAGTGTTGGAGCTGAGAACTTGATATCTGGCCAGATGCGAGGAAGAACATTGGAAGACTGGTGGTGGAGCTGTAGTTTTGTGAAATTCTTGTTGTAATTTTTTTATTGTTAAGGGATGAGTGGAGAAGGGGAATATTGCATATTGATGTAAGCTGAGCCGTCGGGTGGTTGTGTATTTTGGGGAATGCGCAGGAAGATGATTCGATTCTTAGATTAATTTGTTTAGCTGCCTAGAAGCCCATTGGTACTGAAACGTTGCAATTTGTGTCCGTTATCATGATCATCTGTCTGAGCTTAAGGTGTTTTTGTTGCATAATTTCTGGACTTGAATGAGCCAGTGATCCAATCTGAGATCAACTTTTTGTGTACTCTTCTTGATCTTGAGTTGGTGAGCAGGTATGAATCATACCATATGACTTAGGCTTGATCTAAAAGTCAGGCATATCATTTGCTGTCTGTCTGTCTGCATTCTGCCTGCTGCATTTAAATGCTGCAGTCATTGAGCTAATGTGCAAACCTGCCCAAGATGAAATCGGCGGCAGTAAAGAATTTTTTTATTTTTTACTCCCTCCGAAAAAGTCATGGAGAATTGAAATTTTTACGCCACAAAGAACCCCCAATGTGGGAAAAGCCCCGTGCTGAGGAATAAGCTTAAGGAGTTATTTTTTTTTTGTCGCAAAAAAGGGAAATGCACCTACTACTTTTTAACAGAGGCAGTATGTTTTCGGCCCATGTCCGAGAATGCCCACCATGGAAGGCCGTATCATTAGCATTTCCAAACATCACCTATGTTCTTCTAGGCACAAAAAAATTTAGACTAGTCTCCAACAATGTGGGCCCTCTCATTGTCAACATGCTACTGTACATGTAAACAACATCACAATATTATAGAGTGTGTATCATGGAATTCCATATTGGCGATATATCGCCGATATATCGATATCGGGCCTCACCCGATAAAACGAGACGACCAAATATCGACTTTTTCAGTTTTTTCAAATGTCGTCGATATATCGGTTTCGGACCGATATAGGGTTTAAATTAGCATAACTCATTCTAGAAGTTAGATTGTGAAAATATAGGGTAAAAATTAGCTTTTGACCACCGATATTTTTTACAAATATCTCCGATATATTTCCGATATATCGGAGGTTTCGGACCGATATATCGCTATTTAAAAAAATATTTTCGAAAAAAAGTTCGGATTTTTTTTTTTTGAAAAATAAGTAACTTTCTCATTTGTTTCCCATCCTAATATGCATATTTTAAAATCTATGCTTTGTCTAAATTAGCATAACTCATTTTAGAAGTTAGATTGTGAAAATATAGGGTAAAAATTAGCTTTTGACCACCGATATTTTTTTACAAATATCTCCGATATATCTCTGATATTTTGTCTCTTAAGCCGACCGATACGATACCGATATCCGATACAGAATTCCATGGTGTGTATCACATTTTTAGTGGCTTAATCTTGTTTTGCATAGTATGAGTTATTTTCTTTTCCCAAGAAAATATACAAATCGGCAGACATTTATCAAACATCTGCCCATTCAGTACTATCTAACAAAGGATAAACTTAACAGAACCCTGGCCATAGCAATGAAAATAAGAATTGCAAATTTCTCAAAAAAAATAAAAATAAATAAATGGAAAGATGGAAAAAAATTGCTGTAATTGCACCAAAACTTCAATGAGGATTAGACAGGAGGCAGTGGTGTTAAATATGTTTGAGAGTAATCAATCAACTTTTTCTCTTTTTTCTCCCATTTTCATACTAGTAGTTACACTAGAGTCTTAACTCGGAATAAATGAGAATGTTTCTGTCCCTTTCCTAACATAATCACGCACCAAGAATCTTTAATGATCTTATCAATATAGCATATCTCATTATTACTGCTTGCAAAAATGAAGAACTCGCTTTCATGTTCTCTACCATCAAACATGACTGCCAAAATTAATGACTAACAACTTCATTGCCAACTGCTGCTACTTACATTTTTTTCCATTGTTCTGGTAAGCAGTGAAGTACCTACTACTTAGGTACTATAACTTATATTTTCAACCTTTTTGGGTAATGGTTTTAAATTTTTTCAAAAATTTTATTGCAAAATTAATATTTTCAACATATAATACAAGTAATTTTATTGCTACTTACCGTTTGTTTTTCATTCGAATTTTTGTTAGGCCCACGGTCACTTTGGGCTGATGATTAATGGAGTAATAAGTGGGCTCGGCTCAGTTAAATTATGAAGGGTGTGGGAGTGTAGCCCAGTAAAAAGATCTCAGTAGATAGGATGAACCAATCCAGGCCCGACATATTGTACTAGGCCTGGACCACTTATAAATGAAGTGATTGGGCCCATCGATTCAGGCCCACATGTGTCTCTCACTTAACTTTCTGCTTTGTGATCCTACCTTGCACATTTGCAATGCAGGCAAGCTTCATTGGATGGAGGGAATGGACTATATGAATGGAATTTTGATGAGGATTTGAGGTCGTCATGGGTTGCTTTACAGTTATACTCCCCCAACCCCATATAGGTTGTCTGTTTAAAAAGTCTTATCCAAAAGCAATTGTTCTATTTCATTTTATTCTCCTATTATACTAATTATTAGTGGATATCGTGAAAGGCTTAGTAGACATAGTAAAATTGTTAACAATTTCACTTCTTCAAATGTCACATTTTATTTTTTCAAAAAATGTAGACAACTATTATGGGATGGAGTAGTTCTTATCTTTTTGGCTGCAGTCTAATTTTGTACAATTTTCATTTGAGTGTGCTTATTAAATCTCTAAATCTCTACATGTTTATCCTCAGCTACCCCGTAATGAGGCCAAATCAAAGGAATAGACTAGGAGGCAACCAAATGGCATATTTTAGTCGGTTATCTTTTATTTAAATTCCTATAGTCGTTAATTGAGGCAATTAAAATGTTGAATTGTGCAGTGACGGATGATTGATTATTATTAGGTAGAAATTGTGTTGATATTGAAATGTTTTCGTAGTTGATATTTGTTTCATTATCCACGTTTATAGTTTACGTCCGGTTAAGGTTAATGTTAACATGATAATGTTTTGGATGGCTGATGACGATTATCAGATGATCTTGCATAATTTTGAACCATCAAAGCCATAGACATTGCAGATATGCATCATGCATTCATCGAGTTACAGGGTGAATTGAATCCATTTCATGTTCATATATTTCAAGAGTTCAAAAGGTGACATTCACAGTTTCATGTCGACTCGCAACAAACTTTAACTGCTTTCAGGCAGTCTGCAGAGCGCAGACATGACGTCACATAAGATGAGATGTGCCACATACAAGGGATATAGACACAACAGGAGAGAGACTATACACAGTGAAGGAAGAAGATCGAAAATAAATGTCTCATAGAAATGCGTATATATTATTTTCACCAATAAATATATTGTCAAGCATCAGCTGAATGGAGCCAGCAAAAAGCCTGAAGCAATTTTCTGTAAGGATTATGCATCAACAGCTAAGAGCAGTCAGAGTAATGTGACATTAATTAAACTACATAGCAAGATACCAGGCAATCACACTTTGTGTCTAAAGAGCCTTCACTGAAACTATAAGAGAATAGATGTTACGAAAATCGGGAAATAAAGCTGTAATTCGTACAGGAAGCAAATATTCTTTGAAAGTCGCTTAAAAAATCAGTAATGTGACAAAAGCCATGTTCCAAACCTGCCTGGGTTGATTTGCTAAATCCTTCTTCAATAAGTTTCAATGTTTGATTTAGTTCACACATAGTTTATATCCTAATTGCATTTTGATAATTTGCAACCACCTTAAAGAAGTTTAAACCAGTATGAATAATGAATATGCATAAAACTAAGCACTCATTTAATGAGCTGCTTTCTGCAATCATAAAATTACGAGATAGTTAAACTTAACTAGATCCACATTGATCAGGTTAACGATGAAATTGGTCTAACTACAACAACTTCTCAAACTTATAGTAACCGTCTCTTTTATGCTTTTTTTCAGTTTTGAAGTCAAGGAACTCGTGTGTTCCAGCTATAAGAAAGAAGCATCCAAAGGTAGGGAACTGATAATGTAACACCTACAAAATTTGTAAGTATATTAAAACAGAAATTTGACCCTCTTAATATTTGAGTTGATTATGTTTTGCCTTATGGGAATTAAATTTGGTGAGAAGAGCTTTTCAACGCCACCAACTATGCGTGATTTGGAGTTCGGAGTGAAAAGATATGAAAAATTGAATTTTGTTTAGGCGTGGCTACGATCGATCGCCAGAACAAACGATCGATCGGCAAATTGAACCGATCGACCGCTTATCAGAACGATCGATCGTAGTTATTGTAATTATTGATTATTTTGTTTCGGATAAAGCGATCGATCGAAAATAATTACGATCGATCGGATATAACGCAGTAGTGTAGAAAAGCGCATACTACGATCGATCGCCGTATCGCCTATCGATCGCCGTATCGCCGATCGATCGCCGGTTGCGGTTTTGTGATTTCTAGCTTAATTTTGGGGTGGATTTGCATGGAAAAGATACCAAATCCCAATTGGACTTAAATTGCACGTCTCTAGAGGGATCTTGAGGCCTTCTCATGGGTGGGAAGTGTCCATGATATAGAAAATTAGTTTAAGAAGGGATTCTCCTCAAACTCTATATAAACCCTAGAGAGTTGGCTTGTGCTATTGAAAAACCTAACCCTAGAACGTCAAGAGACTTTTCCCCTTCTCCTTCCCACGTTCACCCACCTTCTATAAGGCTTCTTCTCGTGGGAGTTTGCAAGAGCTTGGAGCGAGAGCTTTAGAGGAAGTGGAAGAGACGAGGAACGCGTAGAAAGGCAGAATCTTCAGTGAATTAAGTGTAGGATGATTTTACCACTATTCATTGTGATTTATTTCAATCATATGAATATTTACGATTCAAGTTCTAATGTCAAATATGTGACCTTGTTTGGGAATGAATATGTGTGGTATTTCTATTCATGAGTTGATTATGATCATGGTCTTATATGTGAAGATGTAGGGGTCAATTGATATATGCCATGTAACATGATAAAATGGTATACTTTGGTAATTCCAGAAAATCTTAGGGTCTGTAATTGATCTAGGAGGGGATTATGGGTGTTTGTTAATAATATATTATCATCTATAATATGTTATTAAGTGAGATAATCAAGTTTAATTAAGAATCTTAATCTCGGCCAGAACTATTTCTGTGCTGATAGTTTATAGTAAATAATTCGTAACTAATTCAAACAAATTCGCAAAAATATGTCATATGTTGGGTTAGAAACTAGACTCAAAAGACTATATAGAGTAAAAATTTCAAAGAGTAATTCAATCTGCGCTGATGCTGGGAAGAGCCAGAATTCAACTGATATGTAAAAATAGAATACTGTAATTAGGGTAAAAGTTGGAGAAACTTTAGCAAAACATTACCTTATGCTAAAATAAAGATACTATGAAAGTAATATGTGTTATGCAAGATCTTTTAGAAAGAATTACAGCAGAATGGACTAAGTATAATCCTTCAATATCATGGGCTAATGGTGGGTAGTTTGATGTTTAGTAAGTCCTATGTGTTTCATTGTTGATATTGACTAGACTGCGTTTTCAATTGGAAGCCGAACCATCATCCCCTTTGACTAAAGTCTTAAACCTTGAAGTTTGGATCAATGTTTCTATGACCGAGTTGAGTATTGGAATGATTCTACCTATGTTAAAGCAATGTGTGACACTTCTTTTGTTGACACTTTATTTTAATACTTCTATGGTTAGTTGTGTGACGATAGAGATTAAGTAACCTCATTGGTACTTCTTTAGTGAGTCAGACTTTTGAAAGAGTATCGAAATATTTGTTGTACTTCTTTCGTGAGCTAGTTATCAGAATGAATATGTTATTCATAGATGATACCTTTCCTTCGAGTAAATAGTTATATTAGAGATTCGTTATAAGAACCTTGTGAGATTTTGCCCAAGAGAGGTAAATTAGTTTTCCAGGATGAGAGATGGGTAGTCTCAATAGTACCTGAGTGAAGACATTTGTAATATGCTGGTAAAAGCCATAATAGACTCCGTCTAGTTGTGAGTTGTAGAATACTCAAAAGCACTTGGATTAGGAGAGACCCTGTCCAGTTGAGAGTTGTAGAATACTCAAAAGCACTTGGATTAAGAGAAACTCAGCCAGGGTGAGAGTTAATGATACTTAACAGCCCCTGTGTTAAGGAAAACTCAGCCAGAGTGAGAGTTAATAATACTCAACAGCCCCTACGTTAAGGGAGATTCAACTAGGGTGAGAATTAATAATACTCAAAAGCCCCTGAGGTAAGAAATTCAGCTAGGGAGAAAGTTAATAATACTCAAAAGCCCTTGAGTTAAGAGACTCTGTTATGTCCCTGTGTTAAGAGAGTATATCTTTGGACCCTTGTTAGGTTCCCCCCCAAAGAGAGGTATTCCATAAGTACTGATAGAGCCAGTATTCTAGATATAACAGAGGGTTCCAAGGAGAGAACCTCTAGGATAGTCTTGCAATAAACTACATGGAAGTGGTGATATATGAGAGTGAGAGTTGTAGCCTTATATGCTTGTGATAGTTGAAGTCTCTGTAAATGATGTTTTTCTTATGCACTATCAATGTTTGGATCATTGATTAATTATATTCTTTCTATACATTCTAGCTGTTTTAGAGTCTTAGTGACTGATGATGATTTCTGGTAATACAATTCCTTATATTGGATATCGATATTGCTGATTTGTCAATTATTGTTGAAATCTTATGCATTGTTATATATTGTATCTTTTGTGTTTGTGTGGGTTTTGCATCCTACTGAGTATTTCTTCGGAATACTCATGCATCCTGTGATGCAGGCTTGGATAAAGATTAGATTTGGAGAACGTTGCAGCAGAAGAAAAAGCTCAATGATTGCAGTCAGATAGTTACGAAGTTTATGTTGCTTTTGAAATAAATAGCGATGACTTTAATGGCCTGTGTGCCAAGAAGCTGTAGTGATTTTGTTAAGAGATTTTAATGACTTTTATTTTTGGGATAATTTGAGATTAAGAATTTTTATTTCATATGGTTTAATGATGTTGATTCATATGATTGAGTGGTTTCAATTACACATCCTTTTGAGATGTTGGGGTTAACTGGTGAATGGGTATTCAGTTGTGTTCCCGAAATTTGGCTTCAAAAATTTCTCGCTTTAAGGTCGACTTTCGGACTCCGTCGAGGCTTGAAATTTTGGGGCGTGACAGATAATAACTAGCAATGCGGTAGAACAAAACTACCATTGGCTTAAGAGTTAAGTGAAGGTAGATACAATTATTAGAAAATCAACAAATATATTTAACATGAGATATATATCTGGCAATTAATACATCAGAGCTCAAATACCCATGTATATCTATATATATATATATATATATATATATATATATATATATATATATATATATATATATATATATATATATATTCTTAGGAACAAACAACAAAGTGCTTCATTTTTAGTCTTAGTACTTCAGTAAAAAACTAAGACCTTGCCTAATTCGTCATATGCACAATTGAAGGATTCACATTACTTGCGAATCATTCACATCTAGCATTCCCATATGATTGTCCCCATTTCTGTCTTGTTTTCAAAGAAGATGTAACTACTACGGTTGAAAAAGTTTGTCAAACTCTGATATGAGTAGTACAAGATAATTTGACCATAGGACATTCCTTATTTATTTCACAAGAATTAATAGACGTTTGCCGTACTACGGCGCTTGGACAACCAATCTATGCTTTGTGCTACTATGCGGATATCCAACTTGTCAAACTCTCATTTATTTATCATGTCATTTCCTCTTGACCTTTGCATTAATGTCTGTTCTAATTATGTTGTTAAACATCACCACAATATAATACCCTTTGAACTTAGAGTCTTGACTTCCAATATATGTGAAGGAAGGAGTCAATGTGTGGGCATTTCATTTATTAGAAAATATTGCAAGCCATCGGATGGGGATCCATCGGCTTGTGTGCAGGGTAGGGTGAGGCGAGCATGGGCAGACAAATCCCCTGCCCCTGAATTGAAGCTAACGTAAGATTGAATTTGCGCGGTTCGAAAGTGCTCGATGCACGCTTGGCATGCTCCGGGTGCCTATAGGGTGGCTCATGTATGAATGTTTCTTTTCATTCAGTATCATAATCCCACCACCCTCAGAATTTTTGAGAGGGCAAGAATACCTTGACTTCTATTCATGTCAAAATCGAACTTTGATGAGGTATTGGCTCCAGTTATCCAAAACTATATAAAGTATGTCATATTCAAAATTAGTGATAACTTTTGTATTGAAGTGACTAGTGACTATTAGTAGAAAAGATATGAACCATTTTGCATGAACAAGACTCCTTCCACAAATGCAGCGCTCAACATTTACTAGTTCTCTGCAGACCATGTCAAATATGGCTGGCGAAATTGCTGACAAATATCAACACAACAACTACCTACTCGTCATTCTCACTTGTTACTTTCTTCTATTATCAATCATCTATCATCATTGAACCGTTATACACTTCTGGAGGAAATTACACTATTTGCTCCCGCTCCCGAATCTGATTTAGGGTTTAGGGTTTAAGTTCGTAGAGTGGATTTCCCGTTTCAGTTATACCAGGGCTTTTTACATATTACATGGCGCCAACTATGATATTCTCATGTTACCTGGTTTTTCTCATGACTTCTCATATCACCTGGAATTGGCACCTAGAGTACCGAAAATGCCCTTCTCTTACGTTTTCTATGCATTTTGTACCCGAAATGCTTCATTCTTCCCAAAATTAGCGATTTACAAGATTATCGAGTTGGGGAAGAAGACATTTCGGGAAAGATCCATCCATAATCGAAGTTCAAACCATCGCCGGCGCCGTCCAACCCGAAAAAAAAAAAATTTATGCCGAAAAACTGTAAAAATAGCGGAAAAGAAGAAAAAAAAATATGTGATGAAGGGATTTTGATGTAAGAGCAGCGGGAAAGCCCTCCTAACTACAAAAGTTAAGATCTACATGGAAATAAATACAAATAAAGATCACCTATTAGTATTTAACCGCTCCTGGATATGAAATAAAAGGATAAAAATGAGCAAAAATATGAAATACTCGTCGGCGAGCGATAAGTTCAATGTATATATCTTTCTGTGATCCTAATGAAGTAGAAGAGGAGGAAAAATAAGGAAGAACGCAAAAAAAAGGGCAAAAATGGATGAAAAATGAGCAAGTTATGACATTTTGAAAATTGTCATTTATCGTGTTGTCGACGACACGACTTGATTCAAGTTGTGTATTATGTGACACGACTTGAATCCAAGTCGTGTTATATGCAACACAACTTAAATCTAAGTCGTGTTGCATAATACACGACTTGGATTCAAGTCGTGTCATATAATACACGTCGACAACACGATAAATGACAATTTTCAAAATGTCATAACTTGCTCATTTTTCATCCGTTTTTATCCATTTTTTTTGTTCTTCCTTATTTTTCCTTCTCTTCCACCTCAATAAGATATAAGATGAAAAAGAAGAAAAAATAAGAAAAAAGAAGAAAGTGAAATGATAAAAATGGGCAAAAGTGTAAATACTCGTCGGCGAGTGACAAGTTCAATTTATATATCCTTCTGTGATACTAATGAGGTGGAAGAGAATGAAAAATAATGAAGAATGAAAAAAAAATGGGAAAAACGGATAAAAAATGAGCAAGTTATGACATTTTTAAAATTGCCAATTTATAGTGTTGTCGACCACACGACTTGAGCATTTATCGTGTTGCATATAACATGATAAAATGACAATCTTCAAAATATCATAACTTGCTCATTTTTCATCCGTTTTTACCCATTTTTTTTTTTCGTTCTTTCTTATTTTTCCTCCTCTTCCACCTCATTAGTATCACAGAAAGATATATAAATTGAACTTGTCGCTCGCCGATGAGTATTTTACGCTTTTGCCCATTTTTATCATTTTACTTTCTTCTTTCTTCTTATTTTTTCTTCTTTTTCCATCATATATCTTATTCAGGTAGAAGAGAAAGAAAAATAAGGAAGAATAAAAAAAGGGCAAAAATGGATAAAAAATGAACAAGTTATGACATTTTTAAAATTGCCCATTTATAGTGTTGTCGACCACACGACTTGAGCATTTATCATGTTGCATATAACACGATAAAATGACAATCTTCAAAATATCATAACTCGCTCATTTTTCATCCGTTTTTGCCCATTTTTTTTGTTCTTTCTTATTTTTCCTCCTCTTCCACCTCATTAATATCACAGAAAGATATATAAATCTTTTTTTTCACTCGCCGACGAGTATTTTACGCTTTTGCTTATTTTTATCATTTCACTTTCTTCTTTCTTCTTATTTTTTCTTATTTTTCATCTTATATCTTATTGAGGTGGAAGAGAAGGAAAAATAAAGAAGAACGAAAAAAAAAAAGGGCAAAAACGGATAAAAAATGAGCAAGTTATGACATTTTAAAAATTGTCCATTTATAGTGTTGTCGACGACACGACTTGATTCAAGTCGTGTATTATGTGACACGACTTAAATCCAAGTCGTGTTATATGCAACACGACTTAGATTTAAGTCGTGTTGCATATAACACGACTTGGATTCAAGTCGTGTCACATAATACACGTCGTGTCATCGACAACACGATAAATGACAATTTTTAAAATGTTATAACTTTCTTATTTTTCATCCGTTTTTGCCCATTTTTTTGCGTTCTGCCTTATTTTTCCTCCTCTTCTACTTCATTAGGATCACAGAAAGATGTATACATTGAACTTGTCGCTCGTCGACGAGTATTTCACGTTTTTGCCCATTTTTATCCTTTTATTTCATATCCAGGAGCAGTCGAACACTAATAGGTGATCTTTATTTGTCTTTCTTTATATGTAGATCTTAATTTTTGTAGTTGGGAGGGCTTTTCCGCTGCTCTTACATCAAAATCCCTTCATCACATAATTTTTTTCATCTTTCCCACTGTTTTTATAGTTTTTCGGCATGAAATTTTTTTTTTTGGGTTGGACGGCGCCGGCGATGGTTTGAACCTCGATTATGGATGGATCTTTGCCGAAATGTCTTTTTCCCTAACTCGATGATCTTGTAAATCGCTAATTTTAGGAAGAATGAAGTATTTCAGGAACAAAATGCATAGAAAACGTAAAAGAAGGGTATTTTTAGTACTTTAAGTGCCGATTCCAGGTGATATGAGAAGTCACGAGAAAAACCAGGTAATATGCAAGTAATATGTAAAAAGCCCGTTATACCACAATATGGGTGATTAGACAATCTTTTATCTATCATCTATCATCTATCATCATTGAACCGTTACACTTCTGGAGGAAATTACACTATTTGCTCCCTCTCCCTAATCTGATTTAGGGTGTAGAGTTTAACTGTTTAAGTACACTGGTGATAAGAGAATCTTTCTCCAAATATGTTTAGGTCTCCAATAACAACCAACAGTAATCAATCTTCCTCCAAAAAAAAGCCCTTGTTTCCCCTCTCCTCTCCCTGTGTAGTTCGTGCCAGGATGCCAAGGGGGCTGATGAGGATAGGGCGAATTAAAATTGATTAATGCTATTTCTCCTTACAAAATCTCAAGTGGGGCCGCATCTATGCATCACTTGTTTTGACATGGTGGGCTCAATTTAGAGCCCCTTACAATGAAAACAGGTCAAACCATTTTATTAAGTGAATGGTGACAAGCAGGTTGTAAATGAAAGTGCTGTAGAGAATTGCTCTTGGAATATCATTATCCTTAATTAAAAAAACTCGTATATGATTATAGAACATAGAGTTGGAGGCACAGAAAAGTTGTGCAATTTTAAAATGTTTAGTAAAACGAAAATTGAATTTTTTTTAAGCCACATGAACCCCCATGTGGGAAAAGGCCTATGTAGCTGATCAATAAGCTTAACAATACCTCTTGTCTTTCGGATTTTAAGGTGAGTTGCAATCTACGAGCAGCATTGCCCATTGTTTGTTTCCTGATTCCTTATACTCCCTCCATCTTATATTAATAGCCCCATTTGAAAAATAGTTACTTATTCCGGATGGTGGGATCCACAAATAAGAAAATGAAAAACTTAAAGTGTGTATTACGTAAATTGAGCCAAACAGAGCTACTGATATGGGACAAGCTTCTTGTTTTTCCAAAAAATGCTATTTATACGGAATGGTGGGAGTTTAATAATAACATGCATGGTGGTGTAAATGAAGGCATGAAATGTTTAAAACTTACGTTATTACAAAGTGGATATAGACAACGGATATAGAAATCAATTGACCACTTACTTAATCATTGGGAAATTTTATCTGATCAATCTAAATTTTATGGACACAATTTAAATGGTTGGGTAAGTCGATCTTCAATATTTGGACTTCCCATTATCTTAACAGAAAGCCCCAATGACATATTTTTTCTTTGTACTCTTTTCTGTTAAACTCGCAATCATAGATTTGGTGGAAAACATACGTCAGAGATTATATATATTTTGTATTAGTGCTCATCCTTTTGTTCTCCAGAATGGGACCCTAGGGCTCAAATTTTTAAAAAAATTCTAAAGTGGGAAAATGTTAAAATTTTATTAAATTGGACCTTGACATGGCCGGTGTCTATCAAAATGAGTGACCTGACCTCAAATGTCCGTTGTGAAAAGGATCCAAGCTTCATTAGGAAAATCAAAATGATTGTTTAAAGACAAAAATTATCTATCAAGGAAGAACTTGGCATGGCAATTCAAGGCTTTTATATTATACAAATGTCTTAAAAAAAAAGACAAAGTACTCTGGTTCATATGACTTATTTATACATCATCTTCTTGTATACAGTGAAGTGCTAACAAGAAACTTTTTTATTTGTAGCAAAGAAAGAAACTTTGTTTATAGCCCTTTTGGTTAAGTGGTTGGAATTTGTAACCAAATAGACTCAAGACACTCAGAGAAAGTTCCTATCTCATATATGAAGAAGAGTAGGAAGGTCACTTTAATAAAAAAAACAGAAAAGAAAAGGAAGGTCACTTAGGGGCTTCCTCCCTTAATCCTTGTGCTGGTCTGGTTTGGTGGCGCTTCAGGCAAGAAGAAAATCATATTTATGGCACGCCTTCATCATGTACAAAATTTCCACCTCATGGATGACAAAGTTAATCCAAATCCATAGGGTGATACTTTTTAGCACCCCAAAATTTCTCGGTAACACCCATTTTCATAAAAAGGGTTGGAAAAAAGTCTTCTTTTGTAGCATGCTCAGTAACACGCAAATTTTACATTTCGATGGTAGATGTCAATGGCCAAAATTATCACTATTTGACAGTGGCATTCCACCGACACAAATAACATCCGTTCTATTGAGTTCAATCTAATGTTCGGGGTCCACTGTCATATATTTGATGATAGCGTCCCACCGTCAAGATCCTCAATATAGTGAAATCATATCGATAAAATCATGAATGAGACTAGTGTGGTGTTACTCAACGACGGTAAAAAATTTTGGGTTCTACTGAGCACGTGCTGTTACAGAAAAAAAAAAGGGGTGCTAAAAAATATCACCCAATCCATATGACTACCATGGTTTTTGGTACAGGATATTTCAAATAACAATAGACAACCAACATGTATTATTATGCACAATAAAAAAACATCTATTATTATGCTTATGCAGCCATACGGCCCATACCACTTAATTCGACCCATCTTTTCCACACTTATCTTTTCGTTGGCACACTTTTTAAGAAGGGGATCCATAAGAGGAGAGAAAAAGGGATTAAAACGAGAGACCGTATGACAAAAGAAAAAGAAAGATTGTAGGGAGCCTCCATATACAATGGACAGTGATAACCCTACATGATATTTATCCATATGGAAAATGATATTTATACATATATGTATATGTATATGTAACACGCAAATTTAAAGATCCATTTAAAGATCCAAGGGCTATGATTTAAAGTGGCCTCATATAAGCTATATGAGGGCGATCTCATTTAAACTTTTCCCTATGTATATAAATATCATATATAAATATCATGTGTATGCATATATGTATAAATATCATTTTCCATATGCAATCCCTTACAACATAACACATCAAAATAGCATAGACTATAATGTACTGGATGCCTGGACAGGTGGCGGGACATGATTGGTCCTGACCTGTGGACCTTACCATTAAAGCCTGCCCAGCCGCATGTCCAGGCGGTTGCTGTATAACATAAATCTGTGTTGGACAGATTCGGTTTAGGAATATGAGCATGCTTATTAGAATGCATATATTTATACTCCAAGACGTGCTACTGGCGGCCTAGTAGTCTTTTACCCAACGTAATAGAGTATAATAAATCCTCTTATGGCTTATCTCTCTTACAAAAGAGTCGGCACAAAACAAAAAAAAGTCGGCACAAAACAAGCTAGAATAGAGGCGTAAGAATTATGTCACCCACATCCACATGTATGCACTACTTAATTATGAATATAAATATTAAAAAGATAATAAACCCAATCGGCTGCAATGCCTACTACATTACAGATGATGTGGGGAATCCTTGCTCCTCATTGACAGGTGGCGGAAGCCAAGGGCAGTTTAATCGCCAAATTTCTCTTTTGTTACGAATGCCTATTGAGGCATCATTTTTAACATGTCCATGCTCAGTGATTAAAACTTATAAGAGATAAATGTTTTTTGGTACAATTTAAGATATCCAAATGGTGTTCCAATGAACCAAGAGGACTAAATTTTTTCCCTCTCTGAGAAATGATTTAGCTCTAGGGGCTAATATCAATGCCTTTCTCTACGGGAAGGGAAAAGGAGGGCTAGAAGAAAGGGAAAAGGACACAATTAGGATGAGATGTTCACTTTTTAGGATAAATGAAAAGTTAATACAACCATTCCATGTCCTCCTTATTATAGTATGCTTATCAATGTCCACTTCCAAAAAATTAGAACTTTGAAAAAATAACATAAAACGATCTTTTTCTTTTTTGATTGAAAACATGGAACCATTTTGACCTACCCCAAAGTGTACACGGTTCAAAAAAAAAAAGTGTAGAAGCTTTCATCACTTGTGTCTTTTTGCTTTTTCGGCTACAAAAGCCATCACACTTGACAAATGACAATGTGTTGGAGCAAGTTGGCCCGTCTCTACCTGCCATTTCCGACTCAAAGTCCACAGCTTGTAATGTGCTGACCACAACATGCTAAGACCTTTCTATATGTTCCTTTCATCGTAAAATATCCTCAGTCCCGTTAATACAAGGCACGTCTCACGCACATAAATATAAGCAAATGCACTTCGGGCCGTCAGATTTTCATCTAATGGTGGCCATTAAATGAGGGATAGACGGGTTTGAATCACCCACCCTCCTTTAGAGCCGTCGATCAAATGGCAATGGCAAGGCTCATGCAGACGTATGCGAGCCATGTCTCATACCAAAATTACCACTTAAAATACCATTTTCTTGGATGCTATTTTCAATAGAAGGCAGCTCCAAAAAGATGATAAGATCCAATTGCACACTTAACCCCCATGTTGGAGCAATTGACTAATCATTCAATCCAAAATTTGCACAAAGAAATTGGCTCCTCTTCCTCTCCTCCTCCTCCCTGGAGCTCAGGTAGAGCACCTCTCTCTTCCTCCGCCATGGCAAACTCTCCTCCACCACCTCTCCTCCTCTTCTTCTTCTTCTTCCTTTCTCCCGTCTCCGCTATCGATTTCGTCTACAATGGATTCAACTCCAACGACGGCCTCCTCCTCTACGGCAACGCCTCCGTCACCGCTGGCCACCTAGCCGTCACCAACGACTCCACCTTCTCCCTCGGCCGGGCCCTCTACAAGACCAAGATACCCGCCAAGTCATCCTCCTCGTCCGCCGGCGTCCTATCCTTCTTTACATCCTTCATCTTCGCCATCTCCCCCGTCAGCGGCCACCGCCCCGGCCACGGCCTAGCCTTCCTCTTTGCCCCTGCCGCTGGCACTGGCGGCGCCGCCTCCGCCCAACACCTCGGCCTCTTCAATTACACCACCAACGGCCGCGACGACAACCACATCCTCGCCGTCGAATTTGACCTCTTCCCCAATCCTGAATTCCAAGACATCGACGGAAACCACGTCGGCGTCGACATCAACTCCCTTACTTCTGTCACCTCTAGCACCGCCGGCTACTACCCAGATTCCATCACCTCCTCCGCCGCCAGCTTTGTCAATCTCACACTCAACTCCGGCGCCAACTACCAGGCCTGGGTGGACTACAGAGACCTCACCCTCAACATCACCATGGCTCCGGCTGGCGTCAAGAAGCCTCAGAGGCCTCTCATCTCAACTCCCCTCAACTTGTCGGCTGTCTTCGAGGAGGAGATGTACATGGGCTTCTGCGCCGCCACAGGCGCGCTGCTTGCAAGCCACCGCGTCCTCGCCTGGAGCTTCAGCAACACCAATTTCTCCGCCTACGAGGCCCTCATTACCACCAACCTTCCATCTTTCATTCCCCATGCCCACTCCTCCGGAAAGTCTAAGACTTTCGTTGCTGCCATCTCTGCCACCTCTGCCGCCCTCGCTGCTCTGGTAATCGCTGGTGGCTTTCTTGTTTACGCACGGCGGAGGCGGCGAATGAGAGCCAATCAGGGGATGGAGGATTGGGAGTTGGATTATTGGCCTCACCGGATTGACTACAGGGAAATTCACCGTTCCACTGGCGGATTATCCGATGAGAACCAGATCGGCACAGGCGGCAACGGGACCGTCTACAAGGGCACGCTTCCGGGCATCGGAGAGGTCGCGGTCAAGTGCATCGCCTGTGGAGCCGACGGCGGTGGAATCCGCCAGTTCCTCGCCGAGGTATCGACTCTCGGCCGGCTCACCCACCGCAACCTCGTGCCGCTCCGGGGCTGGTCCAAGAAAACCACCACCACCACTTTCACCACCGCCACCACCCTGATCCTCATCTACGACTACATGGCGAATGGAAGCCTCGACAAGCTGATCTTCTTCTCCGGCGACGAGAAGCCGGAGCCAGAAGTACTGAGCTGGGAGGCGAGGCTGACGATCTTGCGCGACGTCGGCTCCGCCCTCGTCTATATGCACGAAGGCTGGGCTCCGTCGAGAGTCCTGCACAGGGATATCAAAGCAAGCAATGTAATGCTGGACAAGGAGATGAGGGGCCGGCTGGGGGATTTCGGGCTGGCCCGGCTGCAGACGAACTCGGCCGCCTCATTCGCCGCGGCGGGCACGACGCGGGTGCTGGGGACGGTGGGGTACATGGCCCCGGAGCTGCTGCAGACGGGGAAGGCCACGGCGGAGACCGACGTATATGGATTCGGAGTGCTGGTGCTCGAGACGGTCACCGGCCGGCGGCCAGACGAGGACGGACGGACGGCCTTAGTGGACTGGGTAATCTTGAAATTATTAAATTTCATCCCAATTTATATGCGCTATGGCGCGTGTGGGATGCACTATAACAATTGGCGTGCGATTCGACCCGCCCGCCACCTAAAATGCGTGGTGATGGTGCATATTCAAAATATGCGCTACTTCTAGAACATTGAAGCGGTCGCGTGTGGAGCGCATAGCACTATAAATGTATTGATAATTCGTTTCCTAGTAGCTTCAATATGTTTAGTTCATATGTAAACAGGTATGGGGCTTGATGGAGAAAGGAGAGGCTGTGCGGGCGCTCGACCGGCGGCTGGTGCGGGAGGGCAGATATGAGGCGAAGGAGGTGGAGCGGGTGCTGGGCCTGGGCCTGGCCTGCACTCATCCGGACCCGAGAGTCCGGCCGAGCATGAGGGAGGCAGTGAAGGCGCTAGATGGGCCGGTTGACAGCTTCAGTGGGCCGTTGGGGCAGGGTATGGAGGCCCATTTGCTAGAGAGTGGGAAGGAGAAAGGTAAAGGATGGTACTATGCTTCGCTCGCCCGGGCCCATCCGACATTCAAGGAGCTCCGGGACTCGCTGTCGTCTTCCGTGTCCCTGTCCATTTCCGATGTCATTGTGGAAGGCAGGTGATGGAATTTGTTTTCTTTTCCTTTTGAACTTCTCAACAGAAAATTGAGGTTTTCCACAGTATGATTTCTTGGCCAATGGCTTGTTTTTTGTCCTTAGTTGTATACAATTTGTTTTATACTTATGGAGAAGAATTGAAATATGAATGACTTTTTTTTGGGGGTGGAGAATTTAGAGGTATTTTCCCTCCATGGATAGATAGCATGGAAGAATGCTTTGAAGTTTCAAAACTACTTCCTTCGACCAATGAAGATCGGGTCCAACATTACATGGCTGTGTTTGCTCTGTCAAAACCAAAAAGTATGGGGAGCAGAGGAGAAACTCTATTTTTTTATACGGGCCTTAAGAGTCCAATAAATTTTAATCATTTGCACACAGACAAGCTTCATTGAATGGAGGGAGTACATCTTATAAATGAGTACGAAGTCTCTTTAATACTCTTTATGGTCACTTCAAATTGAGACAATTAGCGAAATATGCATACCAAAATTAGATGATACCGTTTCTTAATTATTCTTATGTCGGAGACGATGACAACGGTCGCCTGACAGCAACCCTAGGTCGAGATTGAGAGGCCTCTATGATGAAAGGTGTCTTGCTCGAAAAGCCTATGTTTTTATTGTAGATTTTACATCTCAATAAAATTGATCAATTATGTGATAGTCTCGATGAAAAAAGACTGGAGGGAGTATTGAAAATTTGTTGGCTGTTGATGCCCCAATGCACTGGGTAGAATTGCATATGGGGATTAATCCTTTTTTTTCCTTGATAAGCCAGTAGCCCTTAACTGGGGACTACCCTTCTATTAATTTATTAGAGAGTAGTACAAAGCAGAATTATCTTTATTAGTACATAGGTAAGGTGAAAGAAAAGTAGGAAGTTTGTCTCAGCTAATACATGAGTATTTATATAGGCAAAAGGTAGCCTCCGAGTGCCCGGAGAGGAGCTTCTCTCTGGGCATTTTGATCTCAACCGACAAGTGAGGGGTCTTCCCTCCCCCCTCCCCCTCCCCCTCCCCCTCTGGCTCAACAGGGTGCCCGCCACCCCGGTAACGCCCCGGCGACCCCCTCCCACTCCCCCCTGGCTCGACACCTGCCCGCCCCGGCGACCCCCTTCCTCTCTCCCCCCTCCCTCTGGCACCTCCCTCTCCCACCCCGCTGTCTTCACGGTCACCGTCTCCTCTGGCTCGACGGGGCGTCACCGCGGAGACGGCGGGGGGTCGCCGGGGAGGGCGGGCGTCGAGCTAGAGGGGGAGAGTGGGAGGGGGGCCACTGAGGTGATGGGGTGGAGGGAGGGGTCGGCGCCGTCTGGAATTTGCGCATCCAAAAAATAAAATACTATATTTTTAGGAAGCCATTAATTTTTATATCGCTATTTTTCCTTCCCTCTTTCAGGAGTTTGGAGCCTCTGCATTTCTGCTTGGAGACTCTGCCACAAATTTTTTTTATCAGTGTAGGTCCCAATTGTTGAAAAAAGTTCACTTTCTTGTTTTCACAGAAAGATGCAATACCTACAACTCGGGAACGAAGTTTTGGAAGAGAAATGCAAAGGCTCTAAGCTAAATATATTTAGTACTTAGAAAATCAGATCATATTTCGGATCTTCTAACTCTAAATTGCAAATATTGAATTCAACATTTATTGATGTATTGAAGAACAAATTAACAAAATACACAATTGTATTTTTCAAGGTTCAAATATTTCCTCATTTGATCTATATTTCTTGATATTTGGTCTGAACTGGTGGGTGTGCTGTGATGTATAAGCATAAATCCAAACCTTTTTTTCCATTATTTACAATCCTAGTATCCTAGTCGCAGAGAAAAAAATATTACTAGTCTCCTGGCAGTCGAATTTGTTGGATGAGAAAATTGCAAAGTGCAACTTGCATGTTTTTCTTATCAAAGTAGCTAATAATAAGTATTTGTGGACCATATTTATTTTAGAGCTTTGTACGAGAAGCAACAATTATATTGAAGTATATCCACATTAAAGTTCTTCATCCTTCATAAGTTACAAGCGTCTAGTACTCAGAAGTTAATAAATGTGGCAATGTAATCTGGATTTTGATGCAAATGTGAACATAAAAATATAAATACAGAATATGAAACCAGGGCCATATCAAAATATAGAACATATTCTTTTTTGCTTAAATTGATAGGTGAGAACTAATCTAGCCTGGGTCGAACATGAGTCGAACTTTCTAACTGTTAGAAGCCAGATAAGACATGCTTAAAATTTGAGCTTGGTTCGAGCCTGGGCCAAGCTTTCCTATAGGAGGGTATGAGCTGTAAACGAACTGAGCTGAACTCAAGCTCGAATTAAAAATTTCAAGTTTAAGTTGAGTTATGCCCAAGCTTGGCCCAGCTCGGCTCGTTTACACCCTAGTGAGTATTATACACTGGCCTACATATTAAAAACTAATTAAGGCTCGCTCGTGTAGTAAGAGGTAAGGGGGTGTTTCAAAACCCACATGCCCCTTATACCCTTGTATAAGAGGTGCTCACAGTCAAACTTGTGCGAATCGAAAGCATCCAACGCATGCATTTCCTGATTCATAGAAACACTCTTGAATCATCCAATGCATGTCTGCACTTGAAAATACATGAATCCATCACTACATAGTTCATCACTTTGCTCCATCATGGCCAAAAGCTGGGGAAAGTGCAACCCTATTTTTTTATTCCTGATTCAAATAACAAGCCTGAAATTCAACTCATTTCAGGCTTATGGAACGGAGGGGGAGTATGTAGGTCATAGTTGTCCGTCCACAGTCAGGTCGGGCCTGGTCAAATTGAATATTGGTTTCACGTTACTTCCTAACACGTGTCTTTATTATGAAAAATATTTTGCTAACTCGCATTATGTGACTAGCAAGAAGGACCAATGGCCACATGGAGGTGGGACCCTGAAAAATTAGGCAAAGTTATAATTTTTCCCTCCATGGAGTCCTTTCTTCCTCTCCCCTGATGATGTGGTAAACTCTCTTTGGTGGTGATGTGATGCTAGTAATGAAAATTGGTTAGGCTAGACGAACTGCTTTATTATAATCCCGTGACATGGAAAAAGGAAAGCATAATTTAGCTAAGCAGGTGGGTTCTACCAACCAATTGACAGAGGGATTTAACACTAATTACATTCACCCGGTTCAGATTTAACCAACCCAACCGGTCCGGTTCGGCCTGGAAACCTAAAGCAAAGTTCACGCATGGATTCACCCTTCACCACCTGGTTTACGTCCTTTACCCTTTTTTACTGAAGAAGCTGAAGCAAATAATAGTAAGAAGAGTTTGTGGTGGTAAAGATGAAAGATTAAGCAACAATGTGGGCTTTTCGATCTCGTCATGCTATCTATTTCAGATCTAATGAATGTCTTCTTCTCATTTCAATTAATTCTTATATTAATAACATGTCTAAAAATATTATCCAAAAAAAGTCTAAAAGTGTAAATGTGACATGGTATGAAAATTTTCAATCTTACTTATTCCTCTTTTTATTTTTTTAGGCGCTATATAGTCTAGGGAAGCCACAGGCCCACGACCAACATAGTCAACAAATTTCCTCACCAAACTCCATCCCCAACAGCCATGAGGAGGTAGGACCCACAAAATTTAGGTAGAGTTATAATTTTCTCATGATTTCAGTCTTTCTTCTTTTTCTCTTGTTGATGTGGCAAGCCCTCTTTGATGGTGATGTGATGTTGGTGATGAAAATTGGTGAGGCTAAACGAACTCTAATATCAATTGATGCACTTGGCATCTCACAAGCATCAGATTTTATTTAATTTTGGTTTTTTTCCACATTTTGGTTGAATTGAGCTTGATGCATTGATAATTTTTTCTTCCCGATAATTATAGGAGTGTCACTGGACTGAAGAGGCAGAAACTGGCCTCTTAAAGCATCATACGATCAATCTTCTTGAGCACATACAAGGTTCACCTATTATATGCACTAGGTAAATTGATGATAATCTCGGTTGGGTGGCCAACGTAGTTGATGTGGTTCTTAGGTCCTCCACTTCTAAAAGTGTGTTCGAACTACTCAATTTAACAAGCTTTCTCTCTTACTTTTGACCAGAATTGGATTATTCACCAAACAACTGTAAAGGTGAATGCTAAAACCATTTTGGTCGATCAACTATGTTTGCAAATTGCAATACTTACGAGTCAAGAGCCGACTAAAAGGGATGGGGTAATAGGCCTCTTGAAGCACGATATCCCGCCTCCAATCCATAGAATTCCATATCGCCGATATATCGATATCGGGTCCCACCCGATAAAACGAGACAAGCAAATCTCATTTTTTTTAATTTTTTTCAAATATTACCGATATATCGGTCGCTATTTAAAAAAAATATTTTTGAAAAAAAATTTAGAATTTTTTTTTTTAAAAAAAGGGAAGAAAGTAACTTTCTCATTTGTTTCTCATCCTAATATGCATATTTTAAAATCTATGCTTTGTCTAAATTAGTATAACCATTTTAGAAATTAGATTGTGAAAATATATGACAAAAACTAATTTTTGACCACTGATATTTTTTTATAAATATCTCTTATATATCTCCGATATTTTGTCTCTTAAGCCGACCGATACAGAATTCCTTGCTCCAATCTCATTGGGCGTATAAAAGGGGTTCGAACTTAAGACCTGCTTGAAGAACGGTGACTAAAATACTCAAATTAATGTGCTTTTACTATTATTACTCCGTATTATCGTTTGAGTTGTGGACTTTGGAAGTGGATTGATTGTTCGATGAATCCTAAAAACACAGAAACGAGCCCGGAAAGGATCATTGGAAACCCAAACCGCTCGTCTGACATGGGTGGGGGAGTCCTTTTTCAAGGAATCTCGTCTACAAAAGCCCTTGAGCCTCTCTTTCATCTCCTCATCGGCCTCTGTGAAGGTCCTTGCGGATATGGTTGAGCCACGTTGGCCCTAAAGAGACCCTGACACAAAAGCCAGAAAGCAACAATAAACAAAGCACAATAGACCCCCTTCTGGGGCCCATACATGCAAAACATGGGAGGTTTGAACCAGAAGTCGCAGCAAAAAAAGAATAGTTTTTTGTGTTTCTTGGAATTGGGTGGGACAAGTATAAATGCATGTATTTTTGATAATTTGTGAGGTGGAGGTGATCTTGAGAAGCCGACAATGTAATCAAAGTTCTTCAGTTTGTGTGGCTCAGATTCTCAGGCTAGCTCTTTGTTTTGGCAAAAGCTTGGCTCAAATGCTGATCATCTTCCTCTCTACAAGCCTTTGCTGCTGCTGATGCTGCTCATGTTCCTGGCATGTTAGGTTCCTCTCCTTTAGCTTCTGAATTATTATGTTGTAGCTGTGCATGTCTTTGTCGATTGTGGTCTTGTTTTGTTTGGAAAAGATTGGGTTGTGAATTGTGATCAGTCATGCTGATAGTATAGTAGGTTGTTGCAATATCTGTTGGCTGTTCTTGTGGGGTTTTTAGCTGATAAGGGAGTGGATTGAATGTGGGTTTTGATGAATTTTGCCAGTTGTAGAAGAAAAATGCTTGCTTTTGAGTTTTCAAGTGGATTCTTTATGCCATTGTAGCAAGGGGAAGGGAAAACTGGAATTGGGTGCGGTTGGAGGAGGTGCAAGATGTGTGCTTGGGCTACGATATGAACTGGTTTTATCATGGATATGAGAGGGCAGCCATGGGGAATGGGATAATAAGATATGGGTCTCAATGGAGGGCTCTAACGACTTGGGTTGGGAGCGCTCGGCTACTTCTAGAGGGCTGAATGTATCCTTTAGTGCCAGCCTTGAGAACAGGCTTGTCGGCTCTAGGGGCGTGTCGGACAGCACTCGGTGCTTTTTGTCAAGCAAGGAGAAGGAACAAGTCATCTCTTCCACTGGCAATTTTGATAACCAGATTGGGTCATCAGGGGTCTGTGGGAATGATGGACTGGCAATGGGCGATATCAGCTTGAGGCTGTGGTTGGATAAACCTGAAAGAACTGTTGATGCTTTGGATTGTTTGCACATATTCAAGCAGATTGTGGAGACTGTGAATTCGGCGCATTCGCGAGGCATAGTTGTCCATAATGTGCGCCCCTCGTGCTTCATCATGTCCTCTTTCAGCCGCATCTCTTTCATTGAGTCTGCCTCGTGTTCGAGTTCTGGTTCTGATTCATTAGGGGAGGAGACTACTGGCAAGAGTGGCGGCAGGGAGGATACGTTATCTTCTCAATTGCCCCCACCTAGCAGTAGAACTGGAAGTGAAGACTCTACCAGGGAGATATCCAGCTGCTTGAGGTCTAGTTCGGGTTATGTTAGTCGTCTGTCGTCTGTCGAGGACGAAGAAAGGAAGGATGCTAGGAAGGTGGAAGAAGTTGAGAGGAAGAAGAAATCCTTTCCTTTAAAGCAGATTTTGTTGATGGAGATGAATTGGTATACTAGTCCTGAAGAAGCCACTGGGGCGCCAAGTTCTTTTGCCTCTGATATATATCGCCTTGGGGTTCTTCTTTTTGAGGTATGATTTCCTATCAAGTTATTGATTGACAAGCTTCTTAAACTGTTAGATTCTTTTAGCATAGCATTTACCAATTTAAGGTGTCTATACTTATTCCTTGTGAACAGTTGTTCTGCACATTTAGCTCAATGAATGAGAAGCTTGGGACCATGGCCAATCTTCGCCATAGAGTATTACCTCCTCAGCTGCTCCTTAAATGGCCGAAGGAAGCCTCATTCTGCCTGTGGTTATTACATCCGCAACCAAGTACACGGCCAAAAATGATGTGAGTGAACACTTTTGTATTTGTTATTTGGTAAAGAAAGAACTTAATTCATACCAGCCATTTGTGTTCGATATTTGTTGAAGCTTTTGTAGGTGGACAAGTAGCCAATTCTAAATGTTTGGAATAAATTTAATATAAACACCTTGGAGAATGACGTTTTGGTGAAGGTTCAAACTTCTAAAGATAATATTGTTCCCTGCTACTTTTATATTATACAGATGATTGTCACATCCATTCATAAAAGAACTAAAGATTTTAAGCGAGCTACATATTCACTTTCAGATTATGGGGCCATTCTATATTTTGACATACTTTTCTCATAGTTGTATACATAGGCTATAAGAAATAATTGCATAATGCTAAAGTGAGCTACAGTATTTTTTAGCTAACAGTTTCTGTGTAGCATTTGTGGTCACCATTAGTATTAGATCGCATGGAGACTCAGAATATTAAATGGTGGCCTCAAATGTGAAAGCCCACTCCATTTGATAGGCCAATTGAGCATCAGACAAAATTGCAATTTATTTAAAGAGGACCTGTTGTGTCCCGGCATGGGACACGAATAGGGCCAGGTATCATGGCCGGAGAAAGAGAAGAAGACAAGGGAGAAGTAGTAGAAGAAAATTCAATTCATATTGCATAAGTCTTAAAGGAGGAAGACCTCCTTATATAGAAGACTCTAGATGACATAATGACGACATGACGTCACTATGACGACATCATAGGCCATCCAATTAGAGAAACGTCACTATGACGACATCATAGGCCATGATTACATCCAATCATGGTCTTTATTACAATCACTGGTTGACACGAAAAGAAAAACTAATCCTAATCAGAGAATCCAGCGATATCCATGCGTGATGGCGTACGTGTGCTGACGCCTTGGGCCTGACGTTCACAACACTCCACCACGCTTCCGCTACCGCCTTGTCCTCAAGGCGGCCATACGTTTCATACTCAATCATTTCTGATACATTCTTAATTTTTTTAATTATGTTCTTACTCCTCATACTCAATCATTTCTGATAATTTTTGGTTAAATGAGGCACAAAGCTCAAGCTTTGAGGTGTGAGCATTAAGTTGACAAACCATTTTTTTGTAAGATCATGAGCAAATGTCTAAGATGGGAGAATGATGGAAGGACCATGAAAATGAAAAATTATTGGCTATGCGCCGCGCAGGGGGAACAATGTGCTCATCACCAACGTGCCCATCACCGGTTGTGATATAGATAGAACAGTTGGGAATTAAGGAAACATAGTATAAAATGAAATTCAGTATGGTAAATGGGCTTCTGAAACATGAAGGCATTAGTATTGGAGAACCTTGAAAATTTTTTTATGTTCTGAAGAAACATAGATGGGCCTCATTTCAGTAGATGGTGTTACTTAGGTACATACCTCAGACGCAGGGGACCTTGTCTTGGTTTGTTTGGGGTGATGTAGCATGCTTGTCTTGACTCATGCCTCAAGAACAACTTTTGAACCACTAGGTTGGCGTGTAAGGCAAAGTCAATGTGATAAAGAATAAAAAGGTCGTACAATGTGTTTAATTTGAGATACATCCAGCCTTCAAGGTAAATGCCAGATGAAGTGTCTCCATGTAAGATGGAAGTATGCGAAATCTTCATTATCATTGTGCAACCTTTCTCCCACTATTTAGCAGAGACTATACCAGACGATTATTGCATGACAAAGATTGATATATTTGTCCTTAGAGGAGTTCAAATACCCAGACTGCATAAAAGATAGAGAGATGAGTTAGAATGATTAATCTTGAAAAGATTTAAGTGGCCTTTTCTCATTTATATATTACCTGGAAGTCTTCTAAGCGTCTCATGACTATTGTAGAGGGTTTTGTTGGAATATGATATAAATAAGGGGAATTTATATAAAAAATCATGAAAAAAAAAAATTTACCAAAATGTGGCACTGTAGCAAATATTTACCGAAATGGCGGGCGCTTGCGTGGCTTTTTTTTTTTTAAAATTAACCCAAAAGGCGTCGGTTGAACCGACGCCTTTCGGGTTAAGAAGAAAGACGCCTTTCACTACCTTAACGAAATTCGTCCCATTTTAAACAGGCCGTCACTTCAACAATGCATATCTTTCTCATTTTTGATCTATTTTTGTCCATTTTTTTTTCATTCTTCCTTATTTTTAGTGCTCTTTCTAGTCATTATGATATCATGAAGATGTTGAGCCATCGCATACTATTTATCGTAGTTTTTGTGGTATTTTTTTCGATAAATGGTATATGATGGCTCAACATCTTTGTGATATCATGATGATCAGAAAGAGCACTAAAAATAAGGAAGAATGAAAAAAAAAATGGGCAAAAACGGATCAAAAATGAGAAAGATATGTATCGTTGAAGTGACAACCTGTTTAAAATGGGACGAATTTCGTTAAGGTAGTCAAAGGCGTCGGTTGAACGGACGCCTCTTGTTTTGAGCTATTTTAGTGGGACAAAATTCAACAATACATATCTTTCTCATTTTTAATCCGTTTTTGCCCATTTTTTTTTCATTCTTCCTTATTTTTAGTGCTCTTTCTGATCATCATGATATCACAAAGATGTTGAGCCATCATATACCATTTATCGAAAAAAATATCACAAAAACTACGATAAATAGTATGCGATGGCTCAACATCTTCATGATATCATAATGACTAGAAAGAGCATTAAAAATAAGGAAGAATGAAAAAAAAATGGACAAAAACGGATCAAAAATGAGAAAGATATGCATCGTTGAAGTGACGGCCTGTTTAAAATGGGACGAATTTCGTTAAGGTAGTGAAAAGAGGCGTCAGTTCAACCGACGCCTTTCTTCTTAACCCGAAAGGCGTCGGTTCAACCGACGCCTTTTGGGTTAATTTTAAAAAAAAAAGCCACGCAAGCGCCCGCGCCACGCGGGTGCCTGCGTGGCTTGTCAGAACACCATTTCCGTAAATATTTGCTACAGTGCCACATTTTGGTAAAAAAAATTTTTTTCATGATTTTTTATATAAATTCCCCTATAAATAAATAAGATTTTTTTTCCTAACAGCTCCAGCTTTTGAGAAACTTGGTTGACTTATATGGAATCAGATCCCTAGTTTCTAGTCTCATTGGAGGCATTTGTACTTGTGTACGTGTGGGGGTGTGTTGGAATATAAAATTAACCAAGTTTCCTAAAAGCTCGAGCTGTTAGGGAAAGAAAATTTTATTTATTTATTTATTTTATATTCCAACATAACCCCTCACGTGCAAAGGTCCATCAAACGCAGTAGGCGGAGCACAATAAGGTACAAATGCCTCTAACGAGACTAGAACCCAAGACCTCCGATACACTGGAGCTCTGATACTTATGTAAGTTAACCAAATTTTCCAAAAGCTCGAGCTCTTAGGAAACAAAAATCTTTATTCACTTATTGTATATTCTCACACCTCCCTTCACGTGTAAGCGTTCACCAAGCGTAGCGTATGGAACACAATTGGGATATAAACGCCTCTAGCACGACCAACACCCCTTGAAACCATAGTGCTTTGATACCATATAAGATAACCAAGTTTCCAAAGGCTCGAGCTTTTGGGAAACTTGGTTATCTTATGGGTTTAAGGGTGAATTTTATACTTCTATACATTGAAACTTTTTGGTGGATATGGAGCCTTGACTTCACCAGCATTGTCTGGATTGTGGAAGAATTGAAATAACTTTCAAGGATTTTCTTATGCTTGTTTTTATTGGTAGTAAAATTCAAATACTACCTCGATAGTGTAATTTTCATTCTTGAGTGATTATATGTTTACTTTGTATTGTTTCAATATGCATGCATGCTCCCAATGCGTAAAGATGATATCTAATGTGGTTGATCATTTATATCTTGATGCTTGTTTGTCTGCATTTTTCCGGTGCAATTTTTTAATCGTGTGTTTTACTTGTAAGAGTCTGCAGATGACAATTTCCTAATGTTGACATGGTATACTTTTATAGGGAGGTGCTAGAAAGTGAATTCCTTAATGCACCCAGGGATAATTTGGAAGAGCGAGAAGCAGCAATAATACTCAAAGAGGAAATAGATGAAGAAGAGTTGCTTTTGGAATTTCTCATGCAATTGCAACAGAGGAAACAAGAAACTGCAAATAAGTTGCAGGAAACTTTATGTTGTCTTTCTTCAGACATTGAGGAGGTTTTAAAGCAGCAATCTATCCTTCGACAAAAGGTAGGATCTTATGCAGAATTGGACAGAGATGATGAATCAGCAGTTGAGAAGATTGACCAAACAGCAACTTATGCTAGAGTAACCGAGGAATCATGTGGTTTAGGATCTCGTAAACGTGTGAGACCAGGACTTCGAGTTCAAAGAAATGATGAATCTAATGCTGCCGGGTGCCATAGATCTGAGCCTAATTCGGAAAGTCAAGAAAGCTTTCTGTCTAAAAGTTCCCGATTGATGAAGAATTTTAGGAAGTTGGAGTCGGCTTATTATTCAACCAGATGCAGGCTGTTGAAGCCAAATAAGCAATCATATAGAAGCTCAGCAGTAGGTAGTGTTGGTAGAGGGTCAATTTCAAGGACTGAAGGAAGTTCTGTGGACAATTGGACTTCTAATGGGGCCAAAATTGAAAGAAAAAGTGGATGGATCAACCCATTTCTTGAGGGTTTATGCAAATATTTATCTTTTAGCAAGTTGAAAGTCCGAGCTGATCTGAAACAAGGGGACCTACTTAATTCTTCTAACCTTGTATGTTCTTTAAGTTTTGATCGGGACAAGGAGTTTTTTGCAACAGCTGGTGTAAACAGAAAAATTAAAGTTTTTAAATGTGATGCAATTTTGAATGAGGAGGGAGATATTCATTATCCTGTCACAGAGATGACTAGTAAGTCAAAACTAAGTAGCATTTGTTGGAACAGTTATATCAAAAGCCAAATTGCTTCAAGTGACTTTGAAGGTATTGTACAGGTAAGCTAACTGTTGCTGTTGACTTCCACTGAAGTTCCATTATTTCTACTATTTCATTGTTTACAAATCATTCAGTGCACAGTCAAGGTGTGGTATGTAGGCTTATGTGTGTGAGCGCATGTGTGTGTGTATTTGTGCGCTGGGTCAGTAATTGCCTTAAAATTGTTGGGAATAATGCATGATGCACGCAAGACGTGAAGTGCCAATTACTCATGGGTTAGCATGCCTCACTCAGACAGCATCTTAAATGACTTGAAACATCCGTGTTCTTTTTGTGCTTTCGCATTTCGAAAACGGTTTCTCATCTGCACTTTCCACTTGATGTTTCAGTTCATTTTATTTTTGCTCCAGCTTAATTTACTTCTCCTTTTGCCTATTTCGTTCATAGGTATAATTTTCACTTTACACCCCTGATTTGATTTATATGTCATTGTAAGCTCATCATTTGTGGAGGTGGCAGTGCTTTCGAACGACTTCAAATACTATTCTCTTTTCCAAAGTCTTTTGTAATAACTAAATGGGGTTTATGGTCTTCAATTCATAGGTATGGGATGTTTCAAGGGGCCAAGTTTTTGTGGAAATGAGGGAGCATGAAAAGCGTGTATGGTCTGTTGACTTCTCACTTGTAGAACCCACGAAGTTAGCCAGCGGGAGTGATGATGGTGCTGTTAAGCTATGGAACATCAATCAGGCAATTCTATTTTTGCACTTGGTGGCTGTCACCTTTGAAACTAAACGTACTACTGTGATCTAGTTATCACAAATCTAGTTGGAATGTCTACTTAGTATGCTTAATTAAGTTATTTCTCTTGCTTGGAACCCTTGGTACAGGCCGGGAGTATTGCTACTATTAGGACCAAGGCCAATGTATGCTGTGTTCAGTTCCCTCCTGATTCAGCACGATCTTTGGTAATTGGATCAGCAGATCATAATGTCTATTGCTATGATCTCCGAAACACGAGAACGCCATGGTGCACCTTGATGGACCACTCTAGGACAGTGAGCTATGTAAAATTTGTGGATTCAACAACTCTTGTTTCCGCATCAACTGACAGTTCACTGAAGCTTTGGGATTTAACAATGAATGTGTCAAGGGTGATTGACAGACCTGTGCAGACATTCACTGGTCACTCAAATATCAAGGTATGGTTTCTTTGTTACTCTTCCTGTTAAAGTTTGTCTGCTCCTATTTTTGGTGTGATGACATTAGCATTATTTTTAGGATAAGTTATAAAAAATTGTCAAGTTCTAGGATATTATTGTCATGCCCAATCCAGCGTGGACTAGCCAAACGGAGCAAACCACTCTAGTGGGTGCTAAACAGAAGAACACCTGTTATTAAAAAAAAATAACTGAGCGGATAGCAAAACTATGGGCCTTCAAATTTTCTTTTGGCGTGAAAGGCGGGGGATCATTGTAATAACTAGTATGTACATTTCCTTAGCCAAATGATAGTAAGGTGACATGATGACAGGAAGTCTCAAAGAACTAAATTGGTCAATAACAATTTATGACATTACATAGAATCTTGTAAAAAAAATCAGAATACAGAAGTGTCCAAATACTAGTGGCCATTGGTAGTTACTGCCCAGCCTGCATTGCATTGAAACATTCGGAGCAGGACCATCCAGTTATATAGATTTTGAGAGCCTAATCATGGACAAGTGGACATATCCATCCCGCTTGGCTGATTTAATTAGGAACAAACTTCAACTACAAATACTAATAGCAGACAAATAAAGAACACAAACGAATAGCAGAATTAATCAAATACAAAATACCTCAAGGAGGATTTTAGCCTTTGATGAGCTGGTGAATCTCTACTGGTTGTGGATGGGGTCCCAGGGTTATATAATGTGGGTGCATTTATCTTACCTATCCATGAAACTTAAAATACTCACTTGAATGATGAGGAATTCGAGCTATTTTTATGAATCACATGCATCATAACAGATGCAAACTGAGCAAAAAGGAACAAAGATTCACAAAGAGGGGAAGCTGCATTCCCGGAGTCGTGAACCTGCAGTCTAGGCTTTATCCTAAAAAGCTTAAGCTGCTAGGGAGGAATAAGTTTCTTCTCTTTTTTTTTTTGTTTGTTTTTTAAGTTTCTTGTCTTCAAAAAATAGAAACTGACATATTTAATGGTTTTGGTTAGAAGACCTAATCTCCTAAGCAAAATCATAATCAATCCACCATGGAGAGTTCAGGCCCTCAAACATCTAATACATGTTGCTGATCCAAAACCATTAGATGTTTGAAACCATTAGGTTTACGTCAGTTGGGAAAGGGTCCAAGGACGAATCCCTGTGGTGCAGAGTGGAAGGTGTATGAGTCGTATTTTAAAAAAGAAAACTTAAATATCAACTACACAACTCAAGTTAAAAATTTATTGAAGCATGATAATCCCTCTTGCCCAATATTATCTGTCTACATTAGAAAACCAAAATGAACTGATTTTAGTTCAGTTTGGTTCTCTCGTGATGAGTAAATATCAAAGCAATGAATGATATTAACATGCTTAATCATATAAACTGTTAGAACTCTAAGAACCAAATTATATTTCTAAATAATGAAGTCTGAATTACATAAGATGAGAATTGAGCTTATATAGAGATCAGATTCCTAATACAAGAAAAACCTAAAACAGGAAATTACTTGATAAACAAATAAACCAAAGTGGACTAAACTACCCTCTATAATATAATAAATAACACTGAGGACTTAACTAAATTACGAATAACTTTACTCTCTAATATCCTCCCTCAAACTCTAGATGTATGAAACATCAAGAGTTTGCACGAAAGGGGATGCAGCAGTGGAGGACGGATGAAGAAGGTAGTGGACAGTAGGCGGCAGCGGCAGATTCCAGAATGAATAGATGGGATCATGACATCTCTACAAATTCAGAGGACATCAGCGGATGGAGTGGTGCAGATCTAGGAGTGGCAGACGGATTCAGATGCGGAGTGGCAGATGGACAACATATGTGGAGTGGCAGTCGGACGGCAGATGCAAAGTGGCAATTAGACAATTGATGAAGGGCTGCAGTCAGATACAGATCCAGAGTGGCAGATGGAATCGTAGTGGAAAATGGATACAGAATGGTACAAATGGATTCAGAGTGACAGAAAACTGATCAGAAAGCCTTAGACGAATAGTGTCAAGGAACTTTGTGATGAACAGTACCCGCGATCTACAACTCTTCTACCATGTTAGGACATGATGTAGCAACGAACGGCACATGCAAGGGAGAACAAGGTGGTAGCGGATCATGGTGGAAGTAGGCGGTGGCAAAGGGTGCTTGACTTCAGGATGCAAGAAAATAGATTCAGACGGACATGCAGATTTCAGATTCAAAGTGGCAGTGGACAGGCACACAGGTGCAGAGCGACAAAGACAGATCGGGGTCGCCGGATCGAGGGCACATCGGAATTCTTGGAGTGGCTGAGAAGGGCCGCTGTGTAGGGCTGGCAGCAGGGCAGAGGTGTTGAAGGTTCGGCCGTCACTGGCGATGGTGGAACAAAGCGCCAAAGGTAGGCGTGATTGGCAGCGATCGATGCCGGATTCTGACTTGTAGTAGCTAACAGTGATGGCGGTGTTGGCGAGGAATGTTGGCTGGCTCGAGGCGACGGTAATGGCATGAGGCGATGGCGAAAGTGATGACGATGGTGGACTCGCACAGCTCCAGAAAAATGCTGCTCTTCTTCTTCTTCTTCTTCTTCTTCTTTTTTTTACTCTGATCGTTGGTGAAGGCCGGCGAAAAGAGCATATGGATTCCCGGTCGTCAACGGAGGTGGCTGCCCTACCAGTCAGATGGAGAAGCGGCGGAGGTGAAAAATCCGGAGGGAAGGTCCCAACTTTGGCACCGCCACCAGCTCCGATGCGGTAGGAGACAACAGCGAGGATCTGAACCAGACGAGGGGTCCAGACACCGGAGACTTCATGAACGTGACGAAGAGGACTGCGGGAGGGAGGCAACGTTCGACAGCGGCAATGTGATTGATAACGGCAGTGCGATGGCGAGGTGCGTTGATCGTGACTGAGAGAAGCAGCGGCGGAGGAGGTTCTGTGGCGAACGGCGAGAGCAAACAGAATCCTACGACAGTCTGGATCAAACAACGCGAAAAACTGTCAAGTGACGCGCGGATTTGCAAGACGACCCCTTTTTTTTCTTTTTCTTCTTCATTCTCAGAGGACGTAGATGGATGCAAAGATCAAACAAACCTAAGCTCCGATACCATGTTAGAACTCTAAGAACTAAACTATATTTCTAAATAATGAAGTCTGAATTACATAAGATGAGAATCGATCTTATATAGAGATCAGATTCCTAATACAAGAAAAACCTAAAACAGAAAATTACTTGATAAACAAATAAACTAAAGTGGACTAAACTACCCTCTATAATATAATAAATAACACTAAGGACTTAACTAAATTACGAATAACTTTACTCTCTAACATAAACTTCCAAGCTTGCATCTCTATTGGAAGGTCTACATACAAGATCAGTGAAGTCACTGCTCCTAGTTCGGTGTTGCAAAGTTTGCTTTTTAACAACTTCCATAAAATTTCCTCCAAGCTCCCAGAAGTTTCTTAGAGCTTCTAGGGCTTGATTGAGGAGAAAGCCAGCCATAGATCTTTGTGAAGTTCACTTACAAACCATTACAGTCCAGTCCACTATATCCTGTCAAGAGCCATCTCACTATTCATGGTCTGAGTGAGTGGACTTTTACTCAGCACTTGAAGTTTGGGCCATCTGGGACTACTAAGGATTTATTTATTTATATCACTTTTGAGGTGTAAATTCACTTTACTATTCGTACGCACATTATCCATATTAAGATAAACTTTGAGGCATATGCACATTGAGTATGTTGCAAATATATTGAACCGTGGGGGGTTTTGATAGCAGACCGCGCGTGAAGGATGATAAACGGAGGAGATAGAGGGATAAAAGGAATTAATTTATCTTGAATCTCCACCAGAGATTACCATCGGAATCAACACCGAACGGTGGACCTTATTGTTCAGCAGCATCACAATCAGCAGAGAACTACGCAGAGTTTTTTCTCCAAATCATCGTCTTATATTTTTCTTGATGTTATGGCTTTTAAATAGACTTATTACAAAGAGAGTTCTACTTCAAGAAGAAAATATAAAACTAACTTAAAATTTGCCTAAAATAAAAAACGGGAATAAAATCCTATTTTAGTTAGAATTTTTTACAAAAGCAACTGTTATATAAAAGGGTCCATGGTCGGTTTGTGACCCCTGGATGCTGAAGGCATCCTTGGGGTAATCTCGTAGTTCCTACCGGGTGGAGAGGATGGGGTTGGTCCATAGATTTTCCTTCCTTTTGCCACATTTCGCTCAAAGGGTTGAAGGGAGATAGTGCATCAACTCATAACTAAACTAGAAAACTTCTAAAATTAACAATGTTCTATGCGATGTCTGCATCATTCTCTGGGGGTGGGAGAAACTCGACCCGGTCCAATTTAGCTCGCGGAACTGTGAGAATGCTTAAGCAAGTCTGGCTAAATATAAATGCACTAGCAAGTCGCAACAAATTGTTGCTTGAAAAGTGCCTTGGATGGTATCGATCTTCATCTGGTTGGATAGTGCAAGATCAACCAAAAACTTCATTGGCCAGATTGTAGAAAACACTAGCGATGGAAAAATACCACCGGATCATATGGAAACACAAGTGGCCGAAAAAACTACTTTCTTGATGGAAAATCCACCAACATATAGAAGTTGCCATGGCCAAGAAAGGTGAGGTATCCACTGGAAAAAATGCACAGTGGAAAGAGAAGCAGAAAAACTTGTGGCTTCATCCCTAGAAACAACATGTGTGCACCTAGAAGAGGTCTGGAAGAGACATGAATGGCCGGAAACAATGGATATGCAAGCGTTGCTAGTCTCTCTTTCCTTTTAGACAGCTTCTTCTCGGCAACTATCTAAAACGTGGACGACTGGTTTGAGGCAATGTCATGGATTGATTTGGGTTGAAGAGTCGGAATCAGTGCTTGTGACTTGACAATAGATGTTTCACCTTGTAGATTGTCGTCGAACTGTTGTGTATCAGCCTTTTCTGCATGTGCACATTTGGTCGTGATCATCTGATGTACCAGTCGTGTAACTTCCTCGAGTTGGGCTTTGATGTCACCAAGAGTGGCTTGAATCCAATAAATTCAAATTTGCATTGAGCAAGACCGCGTGTGAAGGAGGATAAACGGAGGGGATATAGGGATAAAATGAATTAATTTATCTGGAATCTCCACTAGGGATTACCACCGGAATCAACACCGGACGATGGACCATGGCATTGGCACTAAGTTGTTCAGCATCATCATCGAACAAAGAGTCTCAATCAATAGAGAATTACCCAAAGTTTTCTCTAAATCATTCAAATCATCGTCTTCTATTTTTCTTGATGTTATGGCCTTTAAATAGACTTATTACAAAGAGAGTTCTACTTCAAGAAGGAAATATAAAACCAACTTAAAATTTCCCTAAAATAAAAAAACAGGAATAAAATCCTATTTTAACTAGAATTCTCTACAAAAGCAACTGTCATATAAAACTCATAACTCTAAACCAGGAAGCTTCTAAAATTAACAATAATCTATGTGATGACTGCGTCAATTTTTATTTTGATTCTATTTTATATCTTCTGAGATAGGAAATAGATTAAGAGAGACAGTTTTACCCGGTCAGAAAGAGATGGCTTGATCCAAAGTTCCATCAAAGAAGCAAAGAAAATGAAAGACTCGTCTGTTTTTTGTTGTTTTAGGATTAACATAGGTGTTCATAAAAACAATAAATAATAATAGGCAGTTTTGCAACTTTTGAAAGTTGTGGATTTTTCTGTAGTTGCTGGAACCAACCCCCCCCCCCCACTGCTTTCACTCTTCTCGCCTTAATTAACAAAAGGGGATCAAGTAATAAAAAATTAGATGAATGAAATGAACAGGAGTAAACAATTGAATTTGAACAAAGTAATTAGCCAACTTCTTTTTAATAAGAGGGGTGTCCGCACCCTTAGATTTTAAGTAGAAGGGGCAGGGCAACTGGGCTTTTACTGTATCCCTATGCCAACCCCCTCTATGCACATACATGGCTAACCCATTATATGCACCAAGTGAATGGAGACAATCCCGGGAAGTTGGGGTTTGAACTCAGGACCTCCACTTCAGGATGCGAGTCCTGGCCATCCCTCCATCCCCCGTTTGTTACAACAGTCAAGTTCACAAGACAAAAGAGAAGTATTAATAGTCCTATGAACCGATATAAGAACTTTGTAATTTCTTAGAGCAAGTGAAACTGCTGTGAAAAAGAGGTACTCTTTGAAGAAAATATTTTGGTACAAATTATTTATAGCTTGTTTTGTTTGGTGTTGTAATTAGGATTGCTAAACGAGTCGGGCTCGGGTGGCCCGCAATTGTTCATCAATAGCCTGAGCCTGCTAAGCATTTAGCCTGAGCCTGCTAAGCATTAATGGTCACAACCCGTCAGGATATAAACAGTCACGAGCTGTTTATTGGGAGGTTATTGGGCTATGAATATACTTGGGCTTCTTTACTAGTTTAGGTTAGTTCTCTTGGGCTCACTTGATGGGCTATTAAGTATATTTTTCTTATTAGATTGTAGGGCTTTTGAGTTCTCCTATTCAGCTCACCATTTTAAGCTCTTGGTATTACTTATTGGGCCATTTGCCTCTTCTATGGAATAATTAAATAATTTTACTTGTTCAAAACCCAAAACACTGGGATGCACAAAAATTTCACATATTTTACGCTCTCACGCACCTTGTACACTACATCTTGCATACATAATAAGTCATCTTGAACTATAATATTCAGAATATGAACCCAACACCGCACATGAAAGTAGTGGCCAAGACAAGGAAGATGCTTATTTAATAAAATCATTTTTTTAGCTCTCTAACTGCAACATCATTTGCTGAACAATTATCTAGTACATAACAAAATAATTTCCTATCAATGTTCTAACCACACAATTTTCCATAAATCATTTTTGCAATAAGGTCTCTAGTTTGCTAAGAATCAATTTTGCTTAAATCAATGATCCTCTTTTGTAACTTCCAATCATTATCAATAAAATGACAAGTTATGCAAAGATAGCTAATATTTTGATTTGATAGCCCAAAGTCAGCTGTAACACTTGTGTGGCATTCAAGACTTCTCAATTTCATCTACTACTCTCTCCTTTAAAGTCTCGTAAATCTCTAAAGTAATTATTTCTTATAGAGTGTATTGACACAACAAACTGTGGCTGGAGAATTTTTAAAAACTTCCTAAAAGCCACATGCTAACAATGGCTGCCAAATCCTTTCAACTCCTCTCTCGACTAAACTTTAAGTTTTCCAATCTTGGAGTTATATTACCATCATCTTTTTCTTTCTCATAAACTTTACAATTTTCTTTAAGGTGCCTCCACAAACATGAAGTTTTACACATACCGCCCCCCTTTAGCACAATCTCACAATACTTGCATTTGGCTATATCTCTATTTCCTTCCTTAATCTTGTATAATGTCTCCAGACCTTAGATGTCTATTTCTTTTGCTTCTTACGGTTAGGACTAGTAACTCGAACCCTGACACTCTCATCATCAATTTCATCAATATGCATTGAACTATTAGACATCTTCTATAGACTCTACAATATAACAAACATGTGGAAGGTATTAAATGCCATTCAATGAAAGCAAATAACACGAGATCATATACAATGGAGGAATTATAACAAAATAAGACTACTATGAAATGACATACCCTAACTACTAAGGTCCACATAATCACATACCCTAAACCTAAATATAACAAATGAGGGGCACCTTATGTGTAAAATTCAAGTAAGCCATTGCACTATCAAGATTGCAACTTTTTGTCTAAACTCAGAACTTTTTACCATATAAGCTTCGATTTCAACAAAAAAAAAAACATATTTTCTAAACACTTGACAAATAAATGATCGTGCATTGACAAACAAGCACACAGCGAGGACGAGTTCATTCAACAAAAACACAGATTACTACATATATAAAAATAACCGAGTTCGTGAGCAAGATGAGAGATACCCAAAAAGCAGTTCTTTTCAATTCATGGAGAGTAGAGAGAATGACGAACCTATATAGAGCTCGTTCCCAGTGACATTCAGGAGGCAGAGGAGGGCATGAGCAGGGAGGAGGGGAAGTTCGCTGGACGGGGTTGGTGGTAGGCGAAGCTCCAGGGAGGGTGGCTGGAGGGGTAGATGTAGAGCAAGAAGAAACCATAGCAAAACCAATCGGGGAGAGGCTTTAGAAACAGTTCATGGGCTGTTATTGGCTCCTGTGGTGGAGTCCGAGATTGGCTCACTCTGGTTGAGCTCGCTAATAGCCCGAACATTTATGGTTAAATGGGCTTGGGTTGAGCTGGTTCAGGGCATGGAATGCCAGCTCGCCGATATATCGCCGATATATCGGTATCGGGCCCAAACCGATACACCGATACCACTTAGTATCGATTTTTAAAATTTTTCAAATATCGCTGATATATCGTCAGTATTTTTTGAAAAAAAAAATATTTTGAAATTTTTTTTAAAAAAAACTATCATGTTTGTTTTCTATCCTAATATAAATTTTTATGCATATTTTGAAATCTATTCTTTGTTTAAATTAGTATAACTCATTTTAGAAGTTAGATTGTGAATATATATGGTAAAAAGTAGTTTTTGACGACCGATATTTTTTTACACAATATCTCCGATATATCTCCGATATTTCGTCTCTTAGGCCGACCGATATTTTACTAATATCCGATACGACATTCTATGGTTCAGGGAGCCTTGAGCTCGTTTACCCGCTCTAGTTGTAATTATCCGGTTGATATGTAATTTTTTAACTTTTTAATTAGAGTACCTGCATCTTTTGTTGCTTTCTTATTTTTATTCTTGATTCTTGATTCTTGATTCCAGAACTTTGTGGGTCTTTCCATAGCCGATGGGTATATTGCTACAGGCTCGGAAACAAATGAGGTGATCGTCTCTCTTTACTTATAATTCTTGTGTCTGTTGTTCAGTGTACTAGTTGTCTCTTTAGTAGAATAAACATTTGTGAGCATACGCGTAGCCTGATATCTACTCCCTCTGTCCTGCATTAATTGACTAAGTTGAAAACAAAAAATTAACTAATTTTAGTTCATCTTGGAGGTCCAATCCAGACAATTACTGTGTGACGTGCGAGTAGATAATTCCAATATATTCTTGTCATATAGAGACAGAGATGATGCTGATGGTCTGCAGTAACCTGGATTAGGTATATTCCAGCATCCTTGCATTGTCAGGCACATATCAGCTCTCTGACTCACTTGTAGCAAATATATAAAACCTTATGAAAAACAACTTGCTTAGCATGTCTTTATACATAGTATAGGTTCTTATTTGCATTCTTCCCCAGTTATACCTGCCTTACATCTTTTATTATCTTCCAAACAGGTTTATGTCTATCACAAAGCCTTTCCCATGCCGGTCTTATCCTTTAAATTCAACAGCACGGACCCACTCTCGGGCCATGAGGTCGACGATGCAAGCCAGTTCATCTCCTGTGTATGTTGGCGCGGTCAGTCACCCACCCTTGTTGCCGCAAACTCGACCGGAAACGTCAAACTGCTCGAGATGGTTTAATGTTTTGCTTGCCATGTTCCCATCAATTATCGATAAAACCGGGGTCTTGAAACACATTAATTAACAATGATCTTTTGGGGATTCAAAGCTGGCATGATTGATACATCAGATTTTGGTATTGGTTTCTAAAGTGGTGGGAAAATTGTATATGAAAAGACAAAAGAGTAGGCAAAAAGATATAGTTTTCCATGTAAATCAACATCCAACTTGTAATATTTTTTTGTTCATAAAAATATTCTATAAGAAAGCCACATGGTTAAAAGAAGGATCTGAATCTGGCAGTAGGAACCTTGTTTGTTGATTGGATTTAGCTTTGTGGATAGGGATGTAGGTAATTATCAAAAGAGATGGCATCTCTATATCTGGACTAAGTTCCCCAAATGAATGGGAATCCTGAAAAGTTATATGCCGATATATCGATATCTATAAATATATATTGTGTAATTTTGATTTTGATTTTTTTTTAAAATATCATATATATCGGTATTTAAAAAAGTTAATTTTTTTTAATTTTTGTAAATTTTTTCTTAAAAAATTAACTTTTTCGTTTGTTTTCCATCTTATGCCAAGTGGAAGGACATGTGTTTAAAACGTAAACATATATTTTAAATTATATACGTATTTTTGTGTATATTTTAATATTTATATTTATTTAAATTAGTATTACTAATTTTAGAAGTTATATTGTGAAAATACATGATAAAAATTAGATTTAGATTATTAATATTTTTTTATATAATATTTCTAATATATCTCGAATATTTTATTTTTTTAATCGACCAATATCCATAATGGGAATGCACTGCTCCAAAGGTTTATGGGCAAGGATTGGTAATAATAAGCTAAATATCTGGTCTATAACGAAACATATCTGCCTCACCAACCTGGCGCCGCATATGCCCGGTTGGTAGTAGCATTGACCCGGACCGGTCACCTCTGAAGCGATTTTACAAACAAAATAATGGTTCACACCCCTTTTTTCTCACTTACCCCGCCAGGAAAGAAATTCAAAGCTTTTCTAAAATTGGTGACAAACTCCGCATCACCTTGGTCGAATGCTGAATGTATCCAATGCTCTGCTCCTTCTACTCGGGTCCTAAGCAGTAGAGGACTCCTAGTTATTAAAAGGGACAAATTGCACTTGACCCCTATATATTACCATAAAATTACATTTAACCACGTACCATAACTTAGTAAAACATGTACTTAACCCCATATGGCCTATAAAAGAGGATAATTTTATCTCTCATCTTTACTAATAAACCTCCCTTCTTCGTCCCTCCACCATGCCTCTTTTTTCACCATGGCAAAGGCGGTGGAGACAGATCACCATCATATTCATTGACATGTCCACGTCGGCTTCCCCCTTTGTTGTCAAAAAAAAAACAAAAAAGACATTGGATATACAAGATTTTGTTTTTGTTTGCTCAAATTCTCGCAAGATAGGTCCTGCAATTTGGAGTTGGGTGTTGGAGAGGTGATGGCTTTCAGTGAAACCGAACACACAGGTTGGAGAGTTCCTTTGGATTCAGCTACAGGCCGCCGCGGCCACGCCCACGCCCACCATTTTGATTCTTCCTGTTTAGTGTACGGAGTTACTCTAATGCCCCCGCAGTGAGAAAGTTAAGTACATTAGTCCCTCCTCCAGTGTGGGTATTGTAGTCAAACGGGTCAAGGCAGAGAGGAGATAGCTGGGCAGTCAAATCAACAAGCCCAAGTGGGTCCCGCTCTCCGGTCTCCTTAAATTATTGGGGACATTCAAGTACATGAGATAAGAAAACGTGGCAATCAGAATGTTTGGAGTGGGACCCACGGTTTCCAGTGCTGGGGATAAGGCATATCCCATCTGTCTGACTCATTTACACGAAGGATCAAGGAATGTCCATTTGATAGTTTTGATACCGAAAAGCCCTTATCATTTTTCGTCGACTATTTTTCTAAAAAGGTGCTACTACATCACTTGTTGGCTGGCATTCACACATCGGGGTGCACGTGTAGTGAGCACCGAATGCATGTGTCTGCCAATCGGGATTGTCTGGTGCCCAACGATGGACTTGTCCCTTCATCTTGATGCATGTATAGTACGAGATTCTTACCTAAGTAATTTGATACGGCAAACATGGGAAGAAGCGAGGGAGCGGACAACCTCTACCATTAGGGGGTGTGAAGGGCAGTGATAATCCTACATCAGATTCTTTCACATTTTTTACGATAGAAAATGTATACGAATCTGCTATACAAATATCGTCTATACGGAAATAAGTGGACCAGATCAGTTCAACCACTCATTTCTATACACATCAGCTGTACATGAAAATGTGTAGGAATATGCTGTTCAAATATTGTTTCCCTTTTTGGGATACCACTCACTCATTTTTTGCTGTAAACCTTGCCTTTCGCCCTTTGGTGGAAATTACACTACCAACGGGGGCGTAATTGTTCTTTAATTAAAAAAACTTATTGCTAAATGCTAATCAAGATTATACTATTATAATCCATCAAATTTTTTTTTCATATTAAAAAAAAAGAATACTCTCGAATATTGTGGACTGTCCCCAAGGGAATGATTACTACGACGCTGACGTGTATCCAACCTGTTTTTTGACGAAGCCCCAATCTTAACCAAAACAATCAGGTCCCATCCAATATCCCTCCGCCACGTGGAATTTTCCTTATGGATCACGCACGCGGCGGCACGCTCGTCCACGTTTCCCGCCGTGCCCTACTTTTTTCCGCTAACACCCATCCCCTTTCGTCATAACGCCAAGCCAAGACGGGTGCAACCAGGTTTACGATGGGTGTGGAAATACGAAATAGGATTGTGGATTTATCAGTGTCCTCGGTATAAATAGGGTCCGGCTTGAGTTTCCAAACAGAAAAAGCCGGAGTCAGGGTGTTTGTCTGACATTAACCTCAGCCTGGTCCAAAATGGAGTTGGTTGCGCACGGTGGCCGGAGCTCTTTTGGCGGCTCGAGCCTCGAGGACATGGTCCTTGGCTTCCTCGAGAACGATGTGGGTAGCACCATTGTCGAGGAGGAGGAGGAGGAGGATTCCGGTAGCCTCGCCGAACGCTTGGCCTTCTGGGAGGCCCAGCACCAGCTCCTCAATGTGAGTCCTGTCAATATTTTAGATTTTCTTGATTGGATTGTTTGTTTCGAGTAATTTGTATTGATTTTGGGTTTTTGGGTGCGATTTTCGCAGACGTCGCTTCATCGGAGTACGCCGCTGGAGGCGAGGATCCGGACGGATGCGGAGACGGCGCTGAGGGAGTCTCGGTCGGCGGGGGCGACGTGCGCTTGTAGGAAATCAGCTGCGTCGAGCGGATGGTATTGCCGGAGCTGTTTGCTGCGGGACGTGGCGGAGCGGCTCCGTGCCGCCGGATATAATGCGGCGGTGTGCCGGTCTAAATGGAGATGCTCGCCAGATATTCCTGCAGGTAATAGACGAGAATACCCTTGATCATTAGTAAGAATGACCCCTAATTAGCACGTGCGTAATGTGTCATTGAGATTAAACACGTGGGATTTTGATGTGCAGGGGAACATACCTATGTGGATGTGGTCGACACGGGCGGGAGGAACCCGGTCCGGGTTGTGATCGAGCCGGACTTCCGTGCCGAATTTGAGATGGGGCGGGCTAGCCAGGATTATAGCCGGCTGATCGGCGATTGCCAAATTTATATGTTGGCAAGGCAGAGCGGCTCAAGGCGGTGATCAAGATCCTATGTGCTGCGGCAAAGCAGTGTGCCAATGAGAATAAAATGCACATGGCTCCATGGAGGCGCCACAAGTACGTGCAGGCCAAGTGGTTTGGCACGTGCGAGAGGGCGGATCCTCTTCAATGTGTGTTGTCGACGGGACCACGGAGGAGCGGAAGCCGAAGGTGACGATATCGATGCTTACGTTCGACTTACTAGAGAGATGCCGGCTTGCAATGGCCGGCAGTGGCGGTGGTGTGAGTGAGGTTAATTTCAGTTTTACTGGCTCCGGTTTTGGTTTGATGTGTGTATTGTGTATTGTCATCAATTTTGTTTCATGATGATGTAACTGCGGTTATGTACATGAGAATGAGGTGTGTTCTTAGTGAATATCAAAGGAGGGCACTAGTATGATGTAACTGCGGCTTAGAATTAGTTCCAACTATCTTATCCTACTGTGAGAATTAGCTTGTTGGCTCCCATTACGGTAATATTACTCTCTTTTTTTTTTCTTTTTTTTTTTTTTATAATGAGGGTGTCGGAATCTTCAAGCACCTTATCCTGCCGACAATCCCCTAGTGCACATACAAGCCCATCCATTTCATGTTACATGTGAAGATGAAAAGGCCACTTATCTAATATAAGACAAACTTTGCGGGCTTCTTTGGTAGGCTGATTACTGATATAAAACAGTAAAGGCACAATAAAAGCGGACCAAAGGAAAGCACATACACTGCAAATTCATACCATGGTTTAGCTAGCGCACCCCTTTACACAGTCATTGGATGTCCGCTGTCCGTATATATTAATACGATGGACATCCACCGTCTGTCTATAGAGGGTGTGGGGGTGGTGAACTCTCATCCTTCTTTCCCCTGTTATAATTTTTCTTGCCGGGAGTCCTTAATTTGCTAATTTTCTTGTTTTGTTTCATGTTCTTTTTTAGTAAAAGTTCCTTATTTCATTAAGATACAAAATTTCGACACATTATGAATTTTTTTTCCCTTCTTGGATAGAATGTGTATGAATGATTGTTTGGTTGAACTTCTATTATTTTGGATGAGGGTTTGAACTTCTATTATGTTTTCAGGATGAGAATTGAAGGCCTTTTTGTTTTTGTTATATAATCATACAATTGGAGGTCTTTGTTGCTTTCATTTTGTCGGAGGCCTCTTCCAAACTCAAATGATCCCACCTCAATGAAGATTTTTTAGAGGGTCCACCTTTGTGGGGCCGAGAAGAATGACTTCTCCCTCTGTACAATAAAACCTGTCTGCATTTGAAAATAGATTAAATTTACTGGACTCTAATTAAAAAAAAAGTCCTTTCCCCACCTCTTCCCCTGTTTTTTAATGTCGTGAGAGAGCAAAATGAGCCAGGATCCGTTTTCTTTAAAATGTGGACAGGTTTTATTGGTAGAGGGAATAAATGTGGAGCAAATCACGAGGTATGGTCTTGCAAAAGCTTGGGCCCATTTTGAGGAGTAAGAACTTAGTCATCAATCCCAATCAATATCTCATCCTGTAAATCAGTGGTTAAAAGGCAGTGTCCCACTCTTCGGAATAATACTGAAATTGGTAGATTGAAATGTGAGATGACTAAACAAAGACTGTGCTCACCTCTCTTATCATTTACTAGTATGACTTATGAGGTGTGTTTTGTTTACATTGCCAGGCGCCAGGCGCCAGCCCTATGTGTTGAACAGAATGTCCAAATTACATCTCTGTTGAGCTTCAAAAGGTCATGTGTGATTCTAGACTTCAGAACCGAAATGGACTTCCTTGTACAATGCAGCCAGACCTTGCCCACCTTCAAGACAAATCCTCTTTACCATTCTAAACTTTAATGCTATCCTCTAAAATGTTTCCTCCTTTCTAGAATATCTCCTTCCATATCTACTGAAATGGAGTCTTTTATTCTCTCTCACTAGAGGAAATTGCACCCTATTGTTTGGTAGCCAACTTGCCCATCCTGGCCTTTTTCATGACCAACTTCACTATCCCAATCGGGATGAAAAGAAACATTTTGGGACATTGAAACCTTACGGAAGAAAAACCTATAGACCATGCTCTTTATATGGGACACCACCAAAATTGGTCAAAAGTAAATTATCCCTTGAAGTTGGCTCTTCTCCACATATCCCAATTTTATTTCACAATACACAAAGGCCAATCAAGTCATTGTCTCATGTAGTTAGCAAGACATTCGGCATCTCATCTTCTCTCTCACACATTGAAAGCAATAAAAGAAAGGTTGATCTTGACCTTTCCGTCTTCTCTACGAGGTTTCACCTAACTCTAACGCCATGATCCAAGGACTTTTGAAGTCCAACTCCAAAACAGCTACTGCCCACTAGACTCCCATAATTGATTGGAAGTTTACGTGTGTTTTTTTAAGTCTGTGATCTTCAAGCCGTTGAATTTTGATCCAACGACAAGCATCAAATCAAGCAGTAGGCAAGTTTGAATCACCTACCTGCCCCTAATTCGGATTGAAATCCAATAACTCAAGGTGCCTCGCTCATGCAGATGCACATGAGCTGTGTCTCGTATTACCATTTTCCTTTTTTAATCGCCTTCATTTTTTTTGGAATCACGTACATGTAATTGACTTGTAGGCGTGACCTCTATATGAATGGTGATGACATTGTCAATGGTTTTGAATTGGATCAGATAGAAATAAGAAGTGGACTTGGGTCTTCTATTCAGTCTTTCAGTTCAAACTGCAGTTAGAAGGTGTAACAGGTGACACGTTTTCCTAAACAGTTAGATCGGTCTATTTCTTGAAACTCGAAGTAATTAGCCAACAATGTTACTTCACAGCTTAACCGAGAGTAATTATGAAAATAGTAATTGTTACTTTGACTAATTCTCTTCATTAAGTTCCTCATTATGTTAATTTAATTAGTCACTAAAAACCCGGCTATCAACATTCTTACTTGAAAATAGTAATTGTTACTTGAAACGAATTGATGTCCTACCTTCTCCTAATCAAGATTATGAACGAACTTCCGTACTAAGTACTAGTCCTCGTTTGTCCTTACAAAGGTATTTCTTTTTATCTTTAAGACTCCTTCAAACATCTCCAATGTTTTCGGTAGAAAAAAATGTTAAGGTCATCTGGCTAGTCCTACGTATTCTTTTACTTGATGCAACCGATGTTCTTTGTAGCATGGCGGTTTAGGGATGGAACCGGGGCGGGTTTGGCTCAAGTATTGACAAACCCGGCTCCGGAACCATTTTAATTCTTCAAATCTAGAACCGTCTCAAATCCACCACGGGTCCAATTTCAAGGACTCGGAACAATATAGATGGGACTTTTATATCATCAGTCCCTAGTGGGCATCTTGTAAAAAAAATTGAAAAACTGTTTTCCATGTACTAACAAAGTACATGGAAATATTGATGTACTGTGCTGGAACGCATATGCTAATGCAGTACATTGGGAGTTTGGTCATGGTTGTAGTTCCAGCTAGACACCCTCTGGCTGGTAACCCGTACTTTTTCCATGCTTAGGGTGATAGCCATCAGATCAAATTGATCTAACGGCTGCCAACCCTGAGCATAGAAAAAAGCATGGGTTTATAGGGCACGGGGTATAACATTAATCTTTCACAAAAGCATGTGGTCTGGCGAAACGGGCCAACAGCCGGTTTAGGGACAAATGAATCGGTTCTAGTTCCCAACACATGTGGGATAAAAAAAAGAGAGATCAGCATTGAGTCCACGTCACCTCCAATTCCCCAGTTTGTTGTTTTCCACCTCTCATTCACAAGGACATTCCTTTTCTCAACCTCAATCAATAAAGATATTATAGGAACTAGTTATTAACATACGCCATGTCTATGTTCGAAAATACGTGATCAGAATCGCACGATCAATATCGAGCGGCTTTAAAGCGTCACATGCGCCCGCCGGCGCATATAACCAGAGCTTAAAGTATACTCCCTCCGTTTGGAATGTAATATACATTTCCAAAAATTATTATTTTTATTGGACCATAGGGCTCACAAGAAACTCATGTGACCTCTTCGATTCCCATCCGTCAACTACAACACCCACTTCTTCCCCATCCTCTACCTCTACATGAGTAGAATGGGTCTTCCAACATCTACCTTGACGCCTTCCAGGAGCATCCCTCACAGATGTCGTTGATGAGTTGGTCGCACTTCATTCTATTTCCAGCTTGATCTGGCTGGAGCAGCCATATGGGTACACATCAAAAGCAAATAAAGCCGTCTATCTCTACCGTTCAAACATGGAGAAGGGACAATCTGAGCCGTCTGTTAAAAAAAAAAAGAGAATACCCCTAACTGTCTTGGTTTGGAGTATTAACAAACCAAGATAAAAGTCCAAGTATGAGCAGTGGTCTTACCAAAAAGTCTAACTTTTGCTTCTATCTTGTTTTCATTATTATTACCATCCAAAAGTTCACATTAACATGAAATGAAGGTTGGGAGTTAGAAGAAAATAAACTCTTTCCAAACTCTGAATTGACAACCTCCGATTGAATGCTACCCTGAAGTACCCGATGGCTGGTCTCCTTAAACTCGTTATAAATCCATGCCTAACTCCTCTTTTCTACCATTTCTTCATCTTCAAGTGCTCCTCCCTTCTTATCCCAAGGTTGGTCCTTCTTCTTCTCCATCTCTTCATTTGTCTACTTAATTTCTTCATAGAAGTATGTGTGCTTGTCTGTATGTGGATTTTCTGGCAGATTTTTTTGTTTTTATAGTTCTGTAATTCTGGTTTTGTGTGATGATTTTGATATCTGATGAGAGGCTCATAAAGTTATGAGGTTCTTATCTCATTTACATGTTTTTTTGTATATATGTCTTCTTCATGAAAAGTTACTTTATGATAAAATTATATTTCCTCCAACTAACTCCTCTGTTTTGCCATCTTTCATGCTTTTCTGCAATTGCATATCCATGTTTGCATGAAAAGTTTCATAAGAAGTTGCTTGTACACCATCAATATAATCACAGCCTTTACTTCTTACTCAGTCTCTTACGTTATTCTTTGACAGTTCCGCCATGAATCTTAGTCTGGAGATATTTCTGCATCAGTTTTTTTTGTACAATTTGCATCAGTTTCTTAATGAAAAGTTTCATAAATGAAGAGGTTTCTTATTTTCTTAATGAAATGTTTCTTTGACATGGATCGTGTTGCTGTTTTTTGACTTGGGCAGGGGCCCCTACTTGGCCATTCTACCTTTTTCTCATTCACGAATTATACGTTACTTATGCAAAGCCTCTTTTCTCTTTGACTTAGGAAGAGCATTCACACCAAGAGCTTTCTTCCCCATCTTTATTTGACAGAACTACATTTCTGTCAGTTATAATTTCACATTGATCGATGTCTTCAATGCTTCGATTTTAAGTAAATGGCACCACCCAAGAATTCAGATTTTGATTTCTGTCACTTATTCTTGCCCCACGAAGCACATAATTTCTCTTTTCGCACCAGGAAAATAGATGTATGGCATTTGTGATAGCAAAAAGGAAAAACAAAATATGACATAAATAATCTATGGCTCCTTGGATTTTGATGTCGATACGGTATTAAGCATTATTTACTAGGGAGACTTTGGTACCAGGTAGCGAATAACTTCAAAACTAGCATTTGGGTTGCACAGAATTATGATTCTACATTGTTATAGAATCAACTCTACATTTTTTTAGAATCATTAAGTGGTATTTCACAAAATCATAAAACACAATTTTGACAATCAAGTAGCTGCCTGATTTCTCGATATATGTCTGAAACCTACCTGATCATGAATTTGCTCAGTAAGGGATGACAGCAATTTCTTTAGAAGAGAAAGGCTGGGTGGACACTATGCCTTTCATCTGTTAAAATCTCTGTTTGAGTCAGTTAATAACATATTCTATAATTGTATTAGATCATTCTTATTTCTCTTTTAGTTTTTACTCAGTTCCTTACATCATTTTTTTGACAGTTCTAACACAAATTCCTCTGGAGACCAGTCTGCATCAGTTGGATATTCTGCAGCAGTTACCTGACTTTAAGACTAAAGGATTTAAATGGCTGCAAGCTTTAACTGGTAGAATCTAAGAAACAGAACTGTAACTTCACATATTCCCATGAATCCTTCCAAACTGGTAGCCCCGCCCATGGAGAAGAAATGGGCATTCCCTGTAATTGCAGGCTCCCTCCTCTGCATTTTGCTCCTCATTACCTCCTTCAACATGGGTGTCATCTCTACCTTGAGCTCCATCAACTCCCTTTTCAACTTCTTTCCTACTCGGCCCGCTGGCAACGAAACAAGCCTGTCTTTCGCTCCACCCCCGCCGATGGCGCCACCTTTTCCTAGGTTTGCTTATCTCATCTCTGGTTCTAAAAACGATCTTAATCGGCTGTGGAGGACTTTGCTTGCTCTGTACCACCCTGTCAACCAATACATTGTTCATCTGGACTTGGAGTGTCCAGTTGAGGAGAGAATGGAGCTCAAGAAGCGCCTGGAGCAGGACCCAGTGTTCTCCAAAGTTGGGAATGTTCACATGATTGAGAAGGCTAACATGGTCACCTACAAGGGGCCAACCATGGTTGCTAACACCCTCCATGCCTGTGCCATTCTTCTCAAGCAAAGCAAAGAATGGGACTGGTTCATTAACCTCAGTGCCTCTGATTATCCCCTTGTGACACAAGATGGTGAGCTCCATGGACTTTGCCAATCTTCTGTTGAATTTGTATCATATGTAGGAGTCAAACTTCCAACTCAATTCATTGTTTTTGTTTTTTTCTTCTTATGCAGATCTTTTATACACTTTCACCAATGTGTCAAGGGATCTGAATTTCATAGAGCATACTAGTCGTTTGGGGTGGAAAGAGTGAGTAACTTGGGTACTGAATTTCTTTAAAGTTAAAACTTCGATTGCAATATAAATTTTTTCCATAAGGGTCAGGCCTGATTGATTTCTTTCTCCAAATTGGGCAGGGACCAGAGAGCTAAGCCATTGATTATGGATCCAGGCCTATTTCAGTCTACCAAGTCAAATATAGTTTGGATGAAAGACAAGAGGGGACTACCCACTGCTTTCAAATTGTTTACTGGTAAGTTATATAAAAAATATTGTCCTCCATTTTTTTGGGTACTGTCTTTTTTGAAGCTACTGACCTTTATTTTACACCCTTTTAAATTTGAAAATTGGGATACAGCTGGAAGTGCTGATTTTCTTGTCCGAACCAACTAAGAACTCTTGATTCAACTGGAAACTCCCTTTCCTCAAACATCACAATGAAAAAATGGGAACAAATTTTAACTTTCTCCAACAATTTCCTTCTCCCATTATGTCCATCTTTTGGTTTTCACCTTCCAAATTTCTTACTTTTATTTGGAGTACATTTAACAGGAAAGCATTCTTAAACATGGCATTTAAATCTCAACATCTTATTTTGATTTGATTGTCTTGTTGACATCACAACTTATACAGAGAGTATAGAGAGAAGAAAATTTTACCAATCTTGGAGTACCATGCATAATTTTCAGATTTTGAATTCTCATGTCTCATCTCTTCACTAAAATGGTGAAAAGTTTTCGAAATTAAAAAAGTACTCCGTATCCGAAAACTGAAATCCATGTAATCTACTGAAATTGGAGGTATGCTTTTTCTGAAAATAGTAAAATGCCATCACATTGCCTTTTTTTGGCTAATACACAGTGTACTGTCTTTATAAAAATGGAGGTAATAAAAAAACGATGGAAAAAAAATGCCTGAATTTAATTTTCTTTTGAACCATACAATCTATCACATGCTTGATTAAATTAAATGGCAATACCAGGCTCTGCATGGATGATTCTATCACGGGCATTTGTGGAGTATTGCGTTTGGGGCTGGGACAACCTCCCAAGAACACTGCTCATGTACTACAGCAACTTCGTCTCCTCCCCAGAAGGTTACTTCCAAACAGTCATCTGCAATGAGCCCGAGTTTGCAGCCACTGCCATTAACCATGACATGCATTTCATCATGTGGGACAACCCTCCAAAGCAACACCCACACATTCTCTCAGTTAATGATCTTGGCAAGATGATCGGGAGCAACGCGCCATTTGCTCGCAAATTCAACCGAAGTGATCCGGTTATGGACAAGATTGATGCTCAGTTCCTTCACAGGAACAATGGGAGTTTCACCCCAGGTGGGTGGTGCTCAGGAGAACCATTGTGCTCGGAAGTTGGGGACAATGCCAAGTTGGAGCCAGGGCCTGGTGCCCAAAGATTGCAAAGACTGATTGATAGGATTGTTAATTCAGACAAGGCTGCCAAACATCGGTGTAAATAGACTGTACTTGTCATTTTAAATTGAAGTGGAGTTCATGAAAAAATTATGCCCCATATGCTTTGCGAAGTTCGGTTTCAAGGAAATACTTGATGATTAGGAAAAATTGGTATACATATCTAATGGTTAGGATTTTGAATTGTTTTCCCTTTATTTTCTTTTCTTGTTTCTTAGAACAGGGCTGATGTTAGTGGCTGTAAGAATAGAATGAAGAGCTAAACACTCAATTATATCTTTGTTAGTACTCATATTTTCCGTTGGTTTTATTGTTATATGTGTACATGATATATGCTTGTCAGTGGTTGGTGAAGGGTACTAGCCTATAAAAGCTTCTTTACGTGTTCCAACATGATCACTGCTCTACATTGTGTGTCTATCTAGCAGCATATTCCAGAAATGCAAAGAATTACTAATAATGACATTATCAAATATAAGATCTCAAGTGCTTTTAAAACAGAAAGGGACGTTTGATGAATGGATTTTTTTTTCAATATGGTTGTGTTTCATGTTTAAAAAGTTAGAAGTTTGTTTATTTCCCAAGCACCTTCCCTCCTTCCAATTGTATTTGATTACTTTCCCAGATGTACATAACACTGTGTATGTAAGAAACTCAAATCTAAGAAAACTGTGATTATATGATGTAACAAAAGGCAGAACAAAAAGAGAAGCCAAATTTGTTACGCAAATTTATGAGATGCTAAACTAACAGGATTAACGTGACCATGGCTAAGCTTCTGGATCCAATTTCGAAGGCGCTTCTTGTGATCGCAGCAGATTGTTCCAGGAACCAAGTTGAGAGTGCCACCACGAGCAAGTGAAGATTCACATTGTTCCAAAACCTTCACAATCTGCCTGAATTCGGGTCTTTTCTCCGGATGCACAGACCAGCATTGCTCAATCAGCATCTTCATTGCAATTGGACAGTGAGGAGGTATAAGTGGTCTAACATCCTGAAAAAAATTAAAGCAACACTATGCGTCATTACCAACAAAATCTACCCACAAAAAACATTTGTTGGAAACTAAATGAATGACAAAAAGTAAGATTCATTAAGCTCACAAAAACTTTTTAAAAAAAGTTCATAAAACTATATCTTGATTAAAAGTATTATAAGAATAAAAAATATTAAAACTAAATTTTTTAGGAAAAAGCCAATTTTTCTACCTTTGTATTAAGGACACAATAAATAAGCAAAATTATTTCAGGATCAAAACCCATCTCAAAGAAATTTGCTGCCTTGAGAAAAGGAGAAATACTGACAGGATCCAAAATACTAGATGCATGGAAAAGCGAAAGTAATTTTTTGGACTCGTGTAAAATCATCAATGTATTCAGAAAATTTGAAAATGATTGCGGGTTTAGAATCTAATTAGATGTACCTTATTAACTACTGCAAAAGCTGCCTGGACAGGTGACATCTCTTGATAAGGTACCGCCCCAGCCCACCATCTCCGACAAGACAAGCCCAAAGCTATAGACATCAACCTTTCGACCATAACGCTTGTGTTTGATCATCTCAGGTGCCATCCATCTGTATGTACCGGAGTCCTCAGCCAGGGAATAACGAGAAACCTCCTCACATGCTATTCCAAAGTCGGCAATCTTCAAGTGGAACTCCCCATCAAACAGGATGTTTTCGGGCTTAAGGTCACGATGGATAATTCCCTGTGAATGAACATATTCCATGCCGCGAGCGATATCTAAAGAAAAATCAATGAGCTTCTGTAGGGGGAGTATCTTTGGCTCAAGTTTGTGTAAATATGCTCTCAAGGAGCCCCCTGCTAGATACTCTGTGATAATGCAAAATACAGGCAGATTCTTGCATGCTGCAACCAACTGCATTGATTTACATACAACAAATCAGAGAATGACCAACAAAAACGATCAAATATAAACATTACGGCAATGCTGTAAGCATCATGTTAGTGATCTTAAGTTTTACATATATGATCTAGAAGTTCAATAAGTGACCCAGGAAACACTTCAAAAAGTGTTAGATTACTAATTAAAAGAAGCTCATCTAAAAAAAGATATAATTCCAAATAACTAGATTTGAAGACCACATCGCTGCAAAGAGAATGATGCATTACCTTTATCACGTTTTGGTGGTGGAGTTTTGACAGAAGTATAACTTCTCTAGTGAACTGCTTCTCCAGCCGAGACGCCATGGCCCCATTTTCGTCATCATCTGGTACTCGAATCATCTTCACCGCTACAGGCTGATCCTTGTAGATTCCGTGGTAAAGCCTGCTGTGGGCTCCAGATGCAAACTTGCAACCTAGAAAGAGCTGGGAGAGATCAACGGTCCACTCATCCAAAGTCTCGACAGCTGAGACCCTCCCCGCCCCATGATCGAAGTATTTCGCCCAAGAAGTTTCCTTTCTTTTTGACTTGTCACTGGCCGACAATCCCTTGGTAGGACTCCAATCCGATGAAGACAAAGAGTCCATTGACCGATGGGATTCATGCGAACTTCTTCGGAAAAATTTGCTCCTCATTCCTCTATCTGGTTCCCTGCGGCTGGTGAAGGAACTTCTCCTCTCCGACTGGGCTTCCTTGAATGTTTCTGGAAGAACAGTCTGTGCCATTGGGGAGACAGATCTTTGCCTCCCACTCGGATGCTGGACAACCCCAGTCGCGCAACCATCAAATTTGCCCCCAGTTGGATTTCCTTGAGAAGGTTGAGCAGCTGAACAAGACCCCGAAAATTTCTTCCTTAATCGCAATTCCAGATCCGAATCAAGGGGCAACAGAACGGACTGGAATCGGGAAGCATCGAATCGGTGGTACGCCGAGGATGAAAACTTAGCCCGCATCAACCAAGAGCTATTTTCCTCCTCCATTGGCCTCAAATTCACAGGTAATGATAACTCTGCAAGAAATCACCAGAAAACCCAAGAAACAAGAAGACAACGCTTAATGGCCTTTCCCAGAGACTCTTTCTCAAGCAGATGCCAAACAATCCCACCACCACCAATCTTAGAAGACATCAAAGTAGCTTCTGCAGCTCATATTCCTCTCCCCGCCCAACATCATGAAACCCCCATCCCATCTAACAATACCATCGTAACCAAAGCTCTTCAAACACCTTTCTCAAGCAGATTCAAATCCAATCACCAGACTTTTCAAGCCAAACCAGTCAAGATCCCAAGCTGCAAATCCAGGCATCAACCTAAACAACCAATATCCTACACACCCACAAACCAAAAAAAAAAGCACATTCACTACCAAAACCCATCAATCAATCAAGAGCACAATGAATCTTGCTCAAACATGGCAAGAAATCAATCAAACAAAAAAGAAAAAACAGAGAGAAACATCATGGGAGATATGACCAAACCTTGGGAGTTTGAAACTGAACTAGTTTCATGGCAACTGATTGTGGTTTGGTGTTTGTTATACCACTTTCTTGGATTTGTGAGGATCTTTGAATAGGATCCGGTGGAAGAGGGGAGGGGAGGGGAGTTGGAATGGGTGGAGTTTATAAGGTAACAACCAGGTTGAACTTGGATACGATCGTATTCGATACGGACTGAATATGGGAAGCTGCACAAAGGCTGCGCTTGGATCGGCTCGTACGGGACCGTACCTGGGGAAGGTGGTACTCGGGACCACAGAGGAATACGTTTACTTTGGTTTTCTAATCTTCATTATTTTAGTGTATGCTATGATATGATATCATATGTATGATTCTTGATTTATAGGATGATGAGTCTTGTTAGTATGCTGCTTGGATTACGTGTGTCGGCATGCGCCGGGTTATCGATGGGTGTAGGATTGTGATCTGATGGTGCGTGTTAATGAAGGGGTAGGCGGGTTTGTAATGCCTGCCTACCTCGTATGTTAACATGCACTGAGGTTGCCGGATGACCAAATCGCGTGGTGGTAGCGTGGCAATGCCCGTTTGAATCATCTCCTCATCTCCTCAAATGAACGCAAACTGCTATACGAGCAAATCTCGGTTTTTTTTATTTTTTTCAAATATGGCCGATATATTGCCGATCTATTTTAAAAAAATATTTTCAAAAAAAAAGAAAAAATTAACTTTCCCATTTATTTTCCATCCTAATATGCATTTTAAAATCTATGTTTTGTCTAAATTAATATAACTAGTTTTTGACTACCGATATTTTTTTACAAATATCTCCGATATTTTGTCTCTTAAGCCGACCGATACGATACCGATATCCGATACGGAATTCATATCCGATATGGAATTCCTTGCTGCCAATGGCTCCTGATTAAGGTTTTCAAAACTGGACCGGCCTTCGACCTGGAAATATGGCCGGTCCGGTTCAACCAGTTTAAACTGGTTTGACACATAATTTTTTTTTAAAAAAACCCTTTCTTACATAAAAAAATAATGGTAAACTATGTTAGATTAGTGTGAATTTTTTGCTTTTGTTAAGATGTTGAGAAGTTAATCCTGAGGGAGAATTCGAATCTCCACTTAAATTTTTTTTTTTAAAAAAATAGTTTGACAGTGAACCGGGCTGTTTCCGGTTCGGCGGTTCATCGGCTAAATTGGCCGATTTCTAATGAAACCGGTGAACGGACCAGACCGTCCCGAACCGGACTGCCCAGACCATTTTTTCAACCGGTTCCGGTTCTCCGCGATCGGACTGGCCGGTCTGGTCTTGTTTTGAAAATCATGCTCCTGATGACCCGCGCAAAATATCGTGCATGAGCGGGGATGCGCGTTAACTTTTTCTTTCTTGAGTCCCAATAATATGCACATCAATTCACGCACTTTGGCATGTGCCAAGACATCGCAGCCTATCGAATTTTATCCATTCGGCAAACGCTAATAGATGTGGCAAACGGGTTTGAATCACCAATTTACCCCCTCTAATAAAGCACATTGTGACATCTCGATCAAGGAATTCCGTATCGGATTTCGGTAAAATATCGGTCGGCCTAAGAGATAAAATTTCAGAGATATTTTGGAGATATTTCGAAGATATTTGTAAAAAAATCTCGGTAGTTAAAAATTAATTTTTATCATATATTTTCACAAAAAATGAGTTATATTAATTTAGATAAAGCATAGATTTCAAAATATGCATAAAAATGCATATTAGGATTAGAAACAAGGGAAAAGTTGTTATTTTTTCCCTTTTTTTTTAAAAAAAAAAATTTTTTTCCAATTTTTTTTTGAAAATATTTTTTTTTTTGAAATAGCGAAATTTCGCCGATATTATAAATTTTTTAAAAAACGATATTTTATCATTTCGATTTCTCGGGTGGGGCCCGAAATCGATATATCGGCGAAATTTCGCCGATATAGAATTCCGAGATCTCGATCCAATGGCTCACGATTCCCTGTCACACTATTGAGCATCAGCCGGGCTGCATCTAAACCTTTCCCTTCCTATAAAGTTATGGGAAGGAAATATATTTATTACCAAAGGAGGAGTAATCAAGGTTGCCTGCTCAAAGAAGTCAACAATTAGAAATCTTTAGAAAATGACTGTCTTAAGCAAGTGGAAAGAAGTCATTTGGGTGTAACTCTACTCTCTCTATAGAAATCCTTAGACCATCACTTTCTATTTTTGACAAAGCAAAATTTTGTATGAGATTTCACATTCCATCTTAATCAGATTTGTCTTTTTAGAGCAACTTTACAGCACAATGGTTAATTCATTCACATGCTTGATGCATTGAAGCCAAACTTGACTCAAGGAGGTCATAGTTCATCTCCCCCCTTCATGGGTGAATTAATTTTCACGTTTTTTGTACAAGGTATGTGACGAGAGGTTTCTTCTCCTGTGACCCTGTCTATATGCCCTAGTTTTGAGGTGGGAAGTCACAAGGTGCATGTATCCTTTCATGATAGGATGAGCTTTATCCTTCATTAATGCAACTAAAGTTTTAAAACTATGAGCTTGTGAATCCAAGAGATATTTCACTTTCTCTAGAGCGTCTCCAATCGGATTCTTCAAAAAGACCCAGTGGACGTGTCGATATGCCATATTTTACACACAAGCCCAGACATGTGTGGCTTTTTTAAGAGTGAAGCTTTATTTTTTATAATTAAGAGTAACTGAAGTTCAGTGAGCCACTTCAAATTGAAATTTTATTCGTACCTTTTAATTAAGAGTGTAGGTGAGCCAAAACAAATAAAAATTAATAAAAGTTAAATGGCAGACATTTTTCCTTCTGCCATTTATAAGAGAAGTTTGGGGTATGCCACACCTCATAAGAAATGGCAGACTCCATTGGACTGCACAGTCACAATGGGGATTTCTTTCCGTTGGGGTTGCCAACTAGGATTTAGCATACCCTATTGGAGATGCTAATGTAATAATTAAGTTCGAGTTTCAAAAGAGTTGAAGGAAGGACATTTACAAAAGATTAGTCTGCCACCCCCTGTTTTTGCCAATCCACCCCCATATACACATGGACTGTGCCACTGTCTTTATTAAAAAGATTGGGCTATCCACCATCCATGTGTATAGGGCAGTGGCCTGCTAGAACAAGGGGTAGCGAACTACTCACCCATTCGTAAAACCATAGATTTATAGATCCTACATTTCGTTGTGGTGATCATCTAAGAGATGAAGTATGGGTATAACAACAGTGGTTAGGAGAATACAAGAAAAATGTTAAGTACCAAATAATAAAAATATTCATGCAAGAGGAAACAACTGTTTAACAAAAACAGGATGAAACAATTAAGATTGTGTGCTTGTAGAAGGAAACAATTATGTAGCCCAAAAAAAAAGGAAACAATTAAAATTCTTGAGTTTGGAAAGTAGGAAGGGCGAAGTAGAAGATGACCCCACAAAAGTTTGGTGTAGGAAATGTTTTGCTGATCGATTTTCAAGACCAGATTAAATAACCCCGGCCCACGTGGGCATGGGGCTTGCAATCTGGTCTTGAAAATCGGTCATGCTAGACACCCTCAGACTTAAATGTGAGAATAGGGTGATTGCAGGGCCCCATGCCCACGTGGGCCGGGGTCCTGCAATCTGGTCTTGAAAATCGGTCACGCTAGACACCCTCATACTTATATGTGGGAATAGGGTGGTGCATAATTTATCTGTGGCTAATTGCTAACATATATGTAGGAGATTAGGTGTTGAAGTAATTTTCAAGTTATTACAATTTTAAAAAAATGATATCTCGCAAAAAACAAGAAGTCATTTGGGTCTACAATCTCTCTACAGAATAGACAATCGCTTTCTGCTTTTGACAAAGCAAAGTTTTGTTGTACAAGAAGTTTCACTTTCCATCGTTAATCAGCATCATCTTGTTAGAGAAACTATTCTACCAGCCTTCTTTTAGGGGGACCATTCTCCTAACTTTAAGCTGAATGGTTACTTCATTCACATGCTTCATGCAGTTAAAGCAGAACTTGATCAAGAATGTAATACTTCATCTCTCCCTTCACGGGTGAATTAATTTTCACGTTTTCTATACCGGGTACGTGAGAAGAAGGTTTCTTCTCCTGTCTTTGCTAAATCTGCGGCTGGAAGTCACAAGGTGCATGTATCCTTTAATTTCATGAGGGGATGAGCTTTATCTTTCATCAAGGCAACAAAAGTTTTATCAATATGAGCTTGTGAATCTAAGAGATATTTTCACTTTTTATAAGGAATCGTTATCATGTTATAATTAGCTAGGTTTGAGTTACATAGGGGTGGGCTAGCTAAAACACAAGAGGTGGTGAACTACTTCCATCCACAACCATAGATTTTTATATTCTACATTTCAAATCGTTGTGATGATCATTTAAGTGGTGACGAAGTATGGGTATGGCAATAGTATATATGGTTATAAGAAAATTAGGAAGAAAAAATGGAAATACGGGAAAAATGTTAAAAGTACAAGGAAATAATTAAAATAAACAATGAAATAAAATTAGTAAATGAAAAACAAACTAAAGAAAGGAAAAGGTACGGAAAATAGAATTAGCAGATTAATTAACCTTCGAACTTTGTCCTTTAACTCTTTTTAGTCCAGCATCTAATTACCAGGAGAATGACAACATGGAATACATCATTGTAGACCACTTTTTTCTTTTTTGAATGATATTATTAAAATTGGATCGAACTATGATCCATAACTCCAAATGAACTGAATCTTACGAATAAACACCATGGATGGGCTATATTTGAGTATATCAGTCAAGACTGTGAAATGCCGGTTAATAAAATTTCAATGGAGCTAGCATTCGGCTGGAAAGCAAGTATGCCTACACTAGTTGAGTCCTGCCGCCAGTGTTTTTTGATGTTTCATAGGCAATACCAAGTATAGCTTACTTTGTTAAAGAAACAAGAAAATATCACGTTGTTCTTCTAATACAAATTGCTATCATGATTGATGATGTCTCAAGGAATGGACCGATCTTGCCCTCTCTTTCAGGGAATTCATCAAACAATGTTATAATGAGGTCTTACTAAGGAAAAAAGCTTATCGGAACCAACACATATATGGACAATACTAAAAGCTTTACTTGGGATATCAGCTGGCATTACTATATACACCATGAGATCATTCATCTCCCCAAAGACATTGACTGATTTCACGTTTTCTTTTGCAGGTGGTGCCCGTGGTGGGTGGTAGGTTTCTTTGTAAAATTCAATTATTCGTTTCTCAGGAAAGTTCAATTCTCCCTCTTTTTCTTTCTTTCTTTCTTTGTCTATGGGGACTGCCTTTGCACCTCTATGTATTCTGAAAGTCACAAGGTGCGTGCATGGATTAATTTACAAGATGAATGGACCTTTTCTTTTTCTTTTTCTTATTTTGGTACACAATATGGAACATCCCTCGCCCATATCCAAGGACATGAGAAATTGTTCAGTGTGCCAGCATGCCACATAAGTGTTATGGCTGGCCGATGGGAGGCTGGCAACCAGGATGCCTGCCAGTAACTGACGGGCCGGGTGCATCAGCAACGCGGCATGCTCGGCACATTGACAAAGTACAATGGAAGCGTGATGCCGCGAGATGCAGAGTTAGCTCACATGTGAATCTCTTTCATCTTTTTAAAATATCTGCCCAAAAAATTAATCACAACAGTCAACTAGTACAAGAAAAATGATACATATTCTCTTGATCCTGTCTGCAATAGACAGGATCAAGAAAAATGATAGACAGTCTAATAAAGCCTGTCTGCAATAGAAAAAACACAGATCCATCATTGGATGGTTGACTTTTCTCACTGTTATGTGGAAGGGGGGATTCTGTTTTCTTATACGGCCCTTAGAACCCAATAAATTTAACCCCGTTTCAAATGCAGACAAGTTTCATTGGACATATGCTGTATATTCTTTTTTACTTTTTTTTATGCAACTTAAAAGTTTCTTAGGGTAGCTGGTTTGCAACCACTTTAGGTAGTGCCCTTATTCACGGACGTTAGATGTCCATCATCCAAGAATCTGTCCAACAAAAAGTACACACCCTCCAATGCTGATGCGGTGGGTTTTATTATTTGGACGTGTATCCTAGTCTTTTTTTTTTTTTTGGATAATGAGAGATGTTCGAGTATTTAGGACCCGACTAGAAGGGGTAGGGCAACTGACCTCTTAGAGCACCGTATCTAAGGGTGCTCACGAGCCGAGCCAGCTCGTGGGTTTTTTTGGCTCGGCTCGATTTTCAGCTCGACTCGAGTCCAACTCGACTCGAGCTTGATTTCTTCGAGCTCGAGCCAACCTACAGCTCGACTCGGCTCGACTCGAAAAAGCTCGACTCGAATTAGCTCGAAGCTCGACTCGAGAATCAGCTCGAGCTCGACTCGACTTTCTTTTCTAAAGAAGGCCCATATGCTTAACCCATTTTGGTTTCCCTTTAATTAAATTAAAGGACTACCATTTCTTTCCTTTTTATAGAGCATGTATAGCCTTAGATTCATACTGTTAGACGATATGAAACTCACATATTAATTCATGACCCCTATCGCCCACTGCTGCTGCCCCCATAGCCCACCATCGTTGCCGCCCCCCGCCTCCTACCTTTAGCCACCGCCCCTTGCCGCCCACCACTGCCATTGCCCACCACCCCCTCCGTCGTCACCTCCCACTGTCGTACCAATCAATCTGAGCCAGACTGAATCACCAGGCTCGTCAAAGTTTGAAAACTTTGGATTGCTAAGTCAAGCTCGAGCTCAACACAATTCTTAATAAGATCGGCTACGATAGTAGAAAGCTCGAACTTTCAGCAGGTTAAAGCATATTTATATACTAAAAAAAACCTTAAAGCAAGTTCTCCTATAAAGTATCTCATACTCCCTCCATCTTTGGTTTTCTAATAAGTACAAATATTTTTGGACGGATGGAGTAATATGTATCAACAACATTCATATCTAGTAATAAAATACTCACTCCAGTCACTTTTAATAGATACAGTTTTTTGAAATGAACTAATTTTTTAGTGTATTCGAATAAAAACTGTTTTGTATGAACCTTCTAATTTTCTTTGGTAGACCATAATCCGAGAACCTTAATCCTTTTCACGGATTCATTTCTCAATGTCCATTCTGTTAAACGAGAAAGGCACCAGAACCCAAATTCCATCACCTTAGGTCAGAGCCATTTGTTTTAATAAAATCACCAAATTCATCTTCTAGGAAAAACAGAAGTTTTTTGTAATATTGACCATCTATCATATTCCTCTCCTTGAATTCCCTCAAAAGGTCAAAGGCCTCTTTGACTTTCCCCTTCCTCCCAATAGCATCTAGAACTGTTTGGTAAGTAATCAAGTCTGGCACCCTCCTCCTCTGCAACATTTCCCACAAAAACCTCACTGCTTCTTCAATCTCTCCTGCAATTGCCAAACAATTTAACCATTGAATCGTAGGCCTTCTCACTGGGCACAAACCCTTTGTCAACCATCTATCCATACACCTGCTTGGCATTCTTCGACCATCCCTGGGCACATAAACCATGGATTATATAGTTGTATGAATGCTCATTTGGCAAGCATCTATATACCACACCCATTTGGTGGAAAATCCTCAATGCATCATTCAGATGCAAGGAGAGCACATATCCCTTGATCATGGAGTTGAGGGAAAATATATCTGGCTCAATTCCATCATCCACCATCTGTCTAAAAAGGCATCTGATTATTTCCATGTACATGTGGTTGATATATGAATTAGAGCCACCGCTTAACATGGCAGTAAAGAGGAGGTTATAGGTCTTGATGGACGGTCGAGAAGCCGAATCTTTCAGCTTCTTCATGTGCTTGAAGACATTCACAGCTTTTGTTAATTTGCGGGATTCAGTGTAATAATAGATAATGGTGTTATAAAGGGGCTGAGAAGAGGGAATTGGAGTAGCCAGAGCTTGATTCACATTACTATCAAACTCATTGAAGAGCTGGGCTGAGCCAAGTTTCTGTATGGTGACAAGGAAGGTAGAGAAGTCGTGTTTGAATCTTGGGATGCTGGAGGCATGGTTGAAGAGGTAAAGGCAAATTAAAGGGTGTGGTTGCAGAGAGATGGCCTTTGAGAGGTCTTGTGAAGTCAAACGCGGTGGGAGTTTGGTGATAGAATGGGAAAGCTCAGATGGGTCTGGAGGAGGGATGGGCTCTGGCTTGTTTTGGTGCCTTCCGTAGTAAAATGGTCGTCTTCTATGTGTAGTATGGAAAGTTGCAATTGAATTGAATATTGAGGAATGTGGGAGCCTGGTAAATGGGAAAGATCTTAGAGACGAGGAGAAGATGAAAGCAGCATGGAGGGGAAAGAAGCGCTTGGCCTGGCTGCAAATCATGTGCCAGGAACTTACACTTTGGATATTAAAGATGAGAGAAAACAGTCACAACCAACGCCCTCCTGCTGCAAAAACAAAAACACAGCTGAAAATAAGGAATATAGTCATGTTGTGGAAACAGATCAATATGTTGTCACTGGCCATCACTTATCATCAGTGGAGGCCACTTAATTAACTAGGAGGAAGCAAAAGCAAATTTCTTTGGAACATTTTGTCAAACAGATAATATAATTGGTCTAAAAAGGTTTAATGCTTGTTTTCTCGAACGAGATTCCCTTAGTGCAAAATTAACAAACTTTAGAAAAGATCAAAATTGCTTCTCCTGGGGTTTCTAAAGAAAATATAATCATCACACAGGTAAAATGAGTTAAAACGTTTTTAAACAGTCCAGGTAATCTACCAATTTCAAATTTGGTTGCTGGTTCTACTAGGCTGACAAATATGGAGTCATACTTTCGATTCATGTAACGTATAGCAGAATTAACGTTCACAGATCACAAAATGCGCACTGAATTTCTTCCATAATCAAGATCACCCAGATTTATAGTCTATATTCAACTCTTCTGAATCATTTACCTCCATCCTAAATCAAGCTCAATGCAGAAGATTTAGCAAAACATAAGATCACTTACTAGAAACAACATTAAACAAACAACTGATCCCAGTATTAGCAAAAAAAAAAAGGAGAAAATAACAATCGCAATCACAAGTCACAAGGACAAGAGAACTTACTAAATCCCATACACAACATTGCAGAAACCAAAACCATCTATCAACCAGTATACTCCCTCCCTCCGGTCACTTTTAATTAATACAGTTACACACAAAATTAGGAGTAGTTCATTTAAGAAATTGACTATATCTATTAAAAATGACCGGGGGGAGTAGTATTTACATTTCAACTGAATTAGGGTAGTCAGCAGCTCACTTTTAGTGATGAGATTTCTAGTTGTTGAAGGTGGCGATTATGGAGTTTCACCATCTTCTTTAGATCAGCCGACGATGGAAGGCCAAGCACAAAAGTGGCGAAGAGACGGAGAAGAGACTTTCTTTATTAGTAAATAGTAACAAATACTCCCGTCCTGCTTCATCTAAAAAAATATTGATTTTTAATGAATGATGGAAACCCTAATGGTGCGTTTGGCAACCTTGATTTAGATTTAGAGACGTGAATTGAAAGAATCTCGCGTGGTGTATCATTATCATTAAACATTTTTTGTCATCGTTTTACACATCTTGGAAAACGATTTCGCGGAGAAATGATTCGATTGTTATGCTAAGAGCACAGTTACAAAAAAAAAGGTGCTCAGTTGTGGGCTTGGGGCCATGAATACGACGATACTGACTTCAGTGTGATCCATCCTTTTGTGTGTATCTTATGACTAACTCAATTCGTTTTTTTATTGGGGCTAAGTCAATTCTTTTCAACATTGACAAGTGAGGAGAAATTATTTTACTGATAGAATTCAACCACTGGAAAGAAGCCGTCAAAGTCAATTGTAATCTTTGATTCCCCATAGCCAAGGTGAGCTAACTTGTGCACTTTTTTATTACTCCATCTGTTCTATATGAATTATCCATATATGATGTGTAAAAAGAAAAATTATCCACATTTGAAAATATGTTTAAGGAAGCCAATCCGGCGACCTTTTTCCTCCATCCAACTCCTCTTTTTTGTCCAACCGCTAATTAGTATGAAAAGGATGACATGAAATAGTCAAGCTCCTCTGCCTATTTTGTAGCTCAGTAGGTGCTATAAATTTGCAACATTAATAACAATCTGCAATTAATTCTGACGTGTACAACTAACACAGCAGCTTAACAAACTAAAAACAGTTTTACAATTTAATTTCAATTACTCTTACAAAGTTTCTAGAATTGGCAGACGATTTATTATTTACTATTTGATTTAACTTTTTGCTTGATGTTCTTGCAGGAATCTACTGGGAAGCTCCTGTTCAGACTTCAGGTATTGGGATCTGAGTCTCCAATAGTCATGAATCATTCAACTCCACTTTTTCGGAGATTACCAGGAATTTGTGCACTGAAGATAAATTCATTTGGATTTCTATTCTCTAGTTGATGATTTTTTCCTTCGTACTCTGATTGGGCAACCTTTGATGTTAGACTTTGTGAGACCTACAGAAAGTATGGCAGTTGTTGTTTCAGCCAAGAAATTGGCGTTGCAGCACTTGTTATCTTCTCTTTCTTAATTTTGAACATGATATGGTTTACTGGCAACCTTTCCCTCCTTACATACAACCTTCATTAGGGGATAAATGCAACAAGCATGACTATCTTGTCAATCAGTGGTTGAGCGTTTAACAGACAGGCACTTAACAAAGGTAAATAAATCATGTATGCTTATTGGTAGCCTGAGGCTAAATCTCTAGCTGAGGAAAGCTTCAACTTTTTTATATTTGCAGCTGGAACTAACTAGACTGCCAGTAGCAAGCCGCAGGCCAAAAGCGTGGCTTGATCTAGCATACATTCAGGCTTTTGATGCAGATATGTGTCCATTCTTGTGATGTTTCAAATTCATAGTTTATAGATAAATGTTCAACTTATAGGTTTTCCTCGTGCCTAACTAGGAGTTTTTTTTCCATAAAAAAGTTGTTCTCTTTTTGGCTAAATGGTTGAGGAATTTCAGGTTTATCTATCTAATTGCTTTCTTTCAGTGCGTTTTTTTTTCTCTTTTTTTTTTTATCTGAACACAATTATGTTCTGGTATGTAATTTTTTTATGCATTCCAGTATTTAACTTAAGTCTATATCTTGGTTCCTGCATGTGATTTATAATAAAAAGGCAGAACTTAAAATATAAATAGACTGCTATCTTGACCTTGAAGTATCCTGAAAGGTCTGGTGACGTTTTTAAAACTTTTGTGGAATGCAAATGATATAATCTTTTTGTTGCTTGGTGTTCTTTTTTGTTGTTTGCTCCATTGATATTTGACCTTCATAATTGACATGATATTCAATACAATGCCATTCTCACACATGTGACAAGAAAAGTGACAGGCAGCTTTGGGTATTTGTGAGGTAACCTTATGTAAAGTTTCCTGGAATTGGCAGAGGATTGATTAGTTGCTAGTTGATATAACATTTTGCTTGGCGTTCTTGCATGAATATACTGGAAACTCTTGTTCAGAGTTCGGGTTCTGGGATCTAAGTGTCCGAATGAAGTGCATATAGTCGTGAATCATTCAACTCCTCTTTTCTATTACTTACCAAGAATCTATGCATTGAAGATACATTCAATAGATTTCTATTCTCTAGTTGATGCATTTTTTTCTCCTTACTCTGCTTGGGCAGCTTTTGGTATCAGACTGCGAGACCTGCAGACAGTAAGACTGGTTGTTTCAGCCAAGAAATCAATGTTGCGGCACTTGTGATGTTTTGTTTCTTGATTCTGACCATGAGATGGTTTACTGACAACCTTTCCCTCTGTTGTAGCCTTCAGTTTAGGATATATGGTGATAAGCATGACAATATTTTCAATGAGAGGAAGAGCGTTTGGCACACGACACTTAACAAACTCAAATAGATCATGTATATAAAAGTTAGCGCATACCCCCACAAAAAAGAAAAACAAAACTGAAAAGGAACAGTGCAGCCTCTTCACTTTCCGAAAAAAAAGGGGCAATTTCATTCAGAAATTCGGTTTGTCTTTTTAACCGGTCTGGGCCAGGTGAAAAAATTGAGGGTTCAAAAAAGACCCAAAGGTCTGAAAAATGTCTAACAAAAAAAGATGCACATGAGGGGCAGGTGGTTTATTTTTTTGTAATACCTAAAGTGCCCCTCGATGTGATCTTTCCTGCTCAAAAGGACGCCGCATTTGCCCTACCGCACGTCATTTCCCCCCTTCGCAGCGTCACTCTATTTTCCAAGATCATCTCCCATCTCCCTTCGCAGCTGCTTCGAAACCCTCATCTACCTCCGCCGATGCTACTCCGGCGATGCCCCTTAGCCGACACCCCTCTCCATCGATGCCCCTTCGTCAGTTCGACGACGCCTCTCTCCACGGACTGTCCTCCCTGCCGGCTTCCCTCTCCACTGAGAATCATCTTCGCTGACGCCACCTAATCGCCAGATCGATGACGCCCCTTCGCCGGCGACTCCTGCTCCGCTGATGCCCTATTCTGCTCACGCTCTGCTCCACCGACTCCCCTCTCGCCCTCCCCCTCTCCGTGCACCCTCTTCGCTAGTTGGACAACGCCCCTCTCTGTCGACTCCCTCTCCATCGACACAAATGGCTCCACAGACTACAAAGGGCAAAGAGAAAAATGCAGGAAGAAGAAGACTGACGCCGGAAAGGAAGTAAGTGGTTACAGAAAGTGTATTTTTTTCTTCCCATCACTGCTTCATTTTGGTGGTTACCATGAATGTATATTGTTTGATGTTGTTTTTATTTGAATTGTGGACGAGAATCGTATATAGAATAGTTGTTATAATCGCGTAAAATGTGTTGGGTTGTGATTCTGTAGGAATAATAGCTTTAACTGATTTAGTTGTGAAGGTTGATATAAAAGGTTGCGATGGTTGAGTAATTATATGAAGTTGAGTGAAATTTAGTTAGTTTGCGAAGGTAAATTACATAGGTTACGTAGGTTAATTGGTTATGTTGCGATGGTTGAGTAATTATATGAAGTTGAGAGAAATTTATTTGGTTGCGAAGGTAAATTACATAGGTTGCGAAAGTTAATTCCATAGGTTGCGAAGGCTGATTGTATAGGGTGTGATGATGTAATGTAAGAATGCTACTGTAAGGATGCTTATCTGATTACAATTTTCTATCCAATTATAGCTGCCTAAACTTGACTGCAAGTGTAGCATGAAGAAGCTGGCTGAATTTAGCTAGACAGTAAAAGGCGAAGCCCATCGATACCTCTCCAATTCTGTATTTGGAGATTTATTGAAGATTTTGCACTCATAAGTTTGTCATAGACTAATATGCGAGATTCTAGATAGGAGGGTCAGTGGGTTGACTTTTAATATTGGTGGAAAGAGGGTTCAAGTTAAGCCCTTGGATGTTTCTCTAATTCTTGGACTGCCTCTACACACTGCAGTCGAGAAATATGGAGTCCCATCTTCTAGTGCCTTCAAGGATAGAATGTTTAAAGGAGAATTAAAAATCACTTCGACAATGATTCGGGAATAGTTTGATGGAAAGAAGACAAAAGTACAAGACAAGATTAGGTTGGCGATTTTGTACATAATTGCAGTATTCCTCCTACCCAGGCCAGGAGACCTTATGGAAATGAGGTTCTGGGCTATGATGGATGAGGAGGACTTGAGTACATTCTCAAATTATCTTTGGGGCAAAGAAGTGTATGTATAACTATGGAGAGGAGTTGCAAATGCATACAAGGACATGAGGAAAGGTAGATTCAATTTGTTTGGTTGTTCGGCTATTTTACAGGTATGAATGTCATGTACCAAACTTGTGACAGTTTTTTGTAATTTTTGATGTACTAATTGCATTATTAATTATGTGTTTATGCAGTTTGGTTTTTTGAGTTGGTGGAAGCAAGGGAGGTTGGATTGGATTGGTTGCAGCGGGCAGATGGCTTGCAACCTAGGATTTTGAAGTGGTTGGTGCAAAGGGCACCTGACAACAAGCTCAGCATACGAGCCCTCAAGAAAGGGCATATTGCTGATGGGCTTGAGTGCACTGACGCTGAGTCTGGACTAGAGGTGGTTGGCAAGGGCTTGGATGTGGCAGACGACATTGAAAAGGATCTGGTTCCTGATGATTCCGTGGAGGAGATGGAAGCAGAGAAAAATCCTCCAGGTGCAGAGAAGAGGCCTAGAGATAGAACATGTGATGTACACAATGATGGGGAGGGGAGCAGTGACTCCAATGGACAAAAAAAGAGGCCCAAACAATAGAAAAAAAGAGGAGAAGAAGTAGGGGAGGCAAATGATGCTCTTCCGGAAGTAGGTAATATTCTTTTGTTTGTGATTTTTGCAAATGCTGTTTTGATTCAGTTATGGTTTTGTTGCAGTGTTTTGCCTTCCTTATCTCATGTTGGTGCATTTCTTTCTTACTATTGCATGTGTTCTTCACATATTTTTTGTTGTTGTAGACCTTAGGTCTTTCCTCTGGAAACGGCCTATGAGTTTGGAGGCCATCCAAGAGCACAATCACCTCCTGTCTGTAGTTTGCCTTCACATGTACGAGCTTAATCGAAAGGTGAGGGAAGAAGTCCGCGTGATGAAGTATAGGCATGAATGGGAGATCAACTCCCTCAAGCAAAGGTGTCATGTACTAGAAGTGGGACAAGGGCTTCCCAAAAGGTATAAGAAGGCAGACGATGAGGCGATGAGGCAAGAGCTAGAGTTGTGATATCTACAAAATATACACATTTTTATATGCCTTTCTGCCTATATGTTAGTCGTAATTTTAGTTGAAGTAAGGATTATTAATGGTTATTAATGTTAGGTGAGTAATTAGGAGATTAATAAATAAATACGCTTAATTAATTAATTTAGATGCGTTAATTGGATTTAATGGATTTATATTTTATAATGCGTCTAAATTATATTTAATTTTATTTACGCAGGTTTTTAAAAGTTCCAAATGCAGATCGTCAAAAGGAACGCGCCGAACAGTTTATGTGAAGAGATGAGAGCCGATGAACGAGATTAATACGACGGGTTTTAAAGAAGAAAAAGAAAAAAAAAAAAGAAATTGAACCTGAACCGACCGGTTCAGTTTCGGTTCGGTTCAGAAAAAAAAAAGAAAGAAAAGAACAGACAGCCCGAGCCGAAGCTCGAGCGCCGGCAAGGGTCGAGAGGCGGCCATGGCGACATCGGAAGCTCTCACGGCGGAAGATTCAGTGGCAGCGGAAAGGTTGACGAGGAGGAGAAATAGGCGGCCATTGGCGGGAAAAACAGAGCCTTGTTCGAGTGGGAGAAGACGCCGGCGACAGGGAAGATGAAGGGCAGAGCACAGAGGCGATGTCTTCACGGCGATTGACGGAGGCCATCGGTGATGGGTTCGAACTTGTTGACGGCGGTGGGTGTCTCGACCGGAAATGAAAAAAAAAACACAGTCCTGCTCGAATTGGAAACAGGGATCTCGATTCGATTTGGAAGCGGCGCAGATGCGTGTTCAACTGGGACTTGGCTCGATTGATCAAGGAGGACTCTTTGATTTCGGACTACCTATAAAAATAGAAATTAATTGCAGAAAAATAGAAAACAGAGAGAGCTTGACGAAAATAGAGCGCTTTTATAGAGAAAAACCAGAGCTTTTCCGGCTATTCTCCGCCGGAGGAAGAGGAGAAGAAGATAGGAGAAGAGAAGCTCCGATTTTGCACTGATTTACAATTGCTACAGTGACGATTCAAAATTGCTACAGTACCGTGCTCGAGGAAGAAGACAGTGAATAGTGCTGCTACAGTGCTATAGTACCGGGAATAGTAATTTGTGAACCGTTTTTATGCAAATGACTTTTTCGACAAATCAGGCTTCTTCTTTCTCTTATTCTATGTCTAGCTAATTTTCTTTATCAAGGCTAGATGAAGCCCTAAATTTGTATTTGCTACTCTTAGTTGTTTAATTTAATAAAAATTGATAATGATTCTTCATGCTTAATTCGATTTTATTGTTATTCCTCTTAAGTGCTTTGACCGAGACTTAATGAATGATTAATGAAATTTGATCTTGATATTTCCTGTGTCTAGATAATAACAGGATTATGATTGATTCTATGCCCGGCCAAGGATAGAGTTAGTTATATTAATTTATAGTGGATGAAGTTTTTCGTGTCTGGACAAGAACGTGTAGTTCATTCACTGGTAATTTGTGTGTCTGGCCAAGAACATAAATTACTATATCATATCAATTTATGGAAATAATAATTGAGAGTAGTAATTGCATGTTTAATGGTGGATTCGACGCTTTAATATTCTTATTCATTTGATTTCTCAGTAAATTTATTTATTTAATTAATTAAAATCATAAAAATTCAATCTTTCATTAGAATTAGATTAATCAACCAAGTCCTTTGGGTTCGACCTCGTTACCACTAGTCTATACGTAGTCTCGTGCGATTGCGAGTAAATAGTAAAAAAATCAATCAATCAATTGGCGCCGTTGCCGGGGAGTTGGTAACGGTTTGACTTAATTCTAATTAGTTTAAACTTGTCTTTGTAGGATTTTGATACTTGATTTTCTTGTCTTTGTAGGAGTCAATTTGGAGAGGCAGATAGTGACACTTGGAACTCGCCGACGTTGGAAAGGACACTCTTTCCCCTCGTTTGCAATCTATCAACCTTTCTTTTTAAGTAGATTTAAGTGTTTTTAATATTTTTCTTTTTATTTCTGTGAATGCATGCAGTGCTAGTTGTCAATAGCTAGGTTTGCTGCTTGTCGATATTTAGGACTGTTGATTGCTAGTCGTGGATATCTAGGGTTGTTTTGTGTTGTGGATGTGTGATAGTGTAGTTATGGTGTTGGTGATTGTGTGGTGAAAGAAAAAAATGACTTCACCTTCCTATGCATTTAGCCATAATAACCCATACATGTACTTTAATGATTATTATTCCTCACACACACCTACTTCCCCTCCCTTTGAAGTGTCATTCCCTCCATGTCACTCATATCTTGATACTTATAACCATGGGTGGGAAAATCAATCAAACTTTGGGAGTAGCATATCTTCCCTACAACCCACGACCCCTTTTATTTTGGAACTATGTGCCATTTGCTTAAGCCCCACTCATACCTTAATGGAGTGTCCTTCGGCCCATGAGTATCCGGAATTGGTGCGCAATCATGTAAATACGGCCCAAGGTCTTCATATGTGGGAGGACCAATCTAATTTTTCTTGGCATACTCTCAACAAAAGGGCTATGTTTGACCAAAACACTACTCTACCCTTACAAGGTATGACATGCCCTGTTCCACCACCACCACAGCCCCAACTCCAATATGCCCAACCCACATGGACCCCTGACTTTGAAGATAATGTCTTGTCAATGTTGGATAATATAACGGGGATCTATAGTAGTGCATGGGGCGATAGTAATGAAGTAAACAATTTACCTATCCAACCACAATACCCGATGGGCCAAATTGTTGAAGAGGGGATATGTTTTTCCCCTAACCATGTCCAAAATATTACAACCCTTCGGAGTGCACAGCAATTTGAAAATGAGGTTGGATATAGTGCAGGAAGTGAGCAAGAAGGGGTGGAAATTAAAGAGGAAGTGAATGAGTCATTAGAACAAATTTTTAAATCTTCTATCTCTGGGGAGTCACCGTCTAAGACAATATTAACGGAACCTTATGTTCCTGAAGCACCACTCATACAATGTCTAGACCAACCTTCCCCTATGATTGTTGAACATGACTTAGAGTGTTCTATCGATTGCCCATTCAATCCATTATTTGAGAGTTCTCTTCGAAATGCGTTACGAGAGGAGGCCACTAAGGCCAAATTGGGTGATGTGGAAGAGGAGCCCTTCATTTTAAAATTCTCTAATAACCTCTTCCCATGGCCAATGAAGGGGTACCTATTTCCAAAAATTACTTGCCCACCACCCTACCCTTTCATTTCACGATATGATCCGTACTTAGGTAATAAGGATAGGAGTGTGTGGGGTAATCATTTAATTGATCCAGGTTGACTTATTGGAGCTACGTTTGGCTGAAGACGTAAAACTTAGCGTTCTTGGGAGGCAACCCAAATTTTATTTTCTTGTTTGTTTTCTATTTTATTTTTAATTTTCTTGTAGGTTATTTCTTACCTATGTGGGGATGCTACAGTCGAGGTTTGGGGGTGTATTTAATTTTTTCCATATTTATATTATCTCATCATTCTTCGCTTATGTGTTTCATTCTTTACATCTACAATGAGGCTCTTCATTCAGGTGACTTCTTTCCTCACTCCTTTTCTTTTATTAGTCATTGTAGTATTATTTTGGTAAACATTGAGGACAATGTTTAGTTTCGGTTTGGGGGTGTAGAAAAGAAGTGTTTATATGTGATTTTTATTAAAAAAACAAAAAAAAATTATGAAAAAAAAAGTTCTTAGGTTGTTTGTTAGTATTTTTTTAGGTTTTGATAGTTTATCCCGTGATGATACATGCTACAATTCTTAAGAGATTAATTTACATTGGAAGTGTGAGTAAGTATACTGAAGGATAGAGAACTTAACTGAGCAGTATCTTTCTGTTACAGTCCTCTTGGAACAGGTGCTTGAATTAATAAAACTCACTCCACACACTAGTACATAAAGTAATACCCTCTAGAAATTTGTTGAATACTAATCTTCAGTGGGATGTCTTTAGTCAGAGTCATTGGATGATGTGTGGTTGTCTTTTGAGCTTAAATGATCATGATAGACCATTTACTTGGCTATGGCAAGGGCTGGAACCGGAAATAGGTTGAGAGTATTGATCTATACATGAAATATATATTTTATTATCTCCTAAGCTTATGATTATGCTAGTGTTTGATTAGAATAACTACTACTTTAATATAGTTTTGGTTTTTGTAGGAAACAAGAGTAATACACAGAAAGGAAGAGAAAAGTAACTCGAATGGTTAAATCATCATAACTTCGTGTACAAATGTTAGATTGGACTGATTCAAGTCTCATTAAAGTTCAAGAAGTCAGCTTTCCAACGCCACCAACCACGCACAATTCGGAGTTCAGGATAGAAAGTTATAGCCATTTGAAGTTTATGAATAGTAACTACGATCGATCGGTTATCAATACGATCGATCGCCAGAGCCGCAAAAGCAGTGTATTGAAGGAAACGATCGATCGGACCTCAAAACGATCGATCGTATCTACTGGAATTTTTGATCCGCGCAAGACAGTAACTACGATTGAACGGTATCATACGGCGTCGATCGCCAAAGCGATCGATCGTGGTAAAATAACGAAGGAATTGCGATCGATCGGCCAGCGAACGATCGTCAATACGAACGATCGATCGCCGTCTGTGGCAAACCGAAATAAGACCTATTTTCGACTTAGATTTGGAAGGGAATTTCATGGTTTCTCTTCACTATTATAAATAGGCTTTATGGGAGAATGTTTTGGGCATTCAATCTCGGAGAAACCCTTGGAGATCTGATAACCTAGAGAGCAATTTGAGACCTTGGACTCTAGAGCAAAGGAAGAAGAAGATGATGAAGATGAAGATGATGGATTCTCTTCCCATGCTTGGCTAAACTCCTATCCAAGGCGTAGATGAAGCCCAATAATCTGGTTGTGTAGTTTCTTTTCTCTCATATTATTTTTACTCTAGTTGGTGTATGAACCTTTGTTATGCAATTAAAGTTAATTCATTGAGTTTATTCTTTGTGCTTGAGAGAGACAAGAGTGGATTTTATGAATTTCAATCTGAAAGATTACTTGCATGTCTGAGAGGAATGTGAGTGTTCTGATTTGTCATATGTTAATAAAGTTTCATTGATTTATGCTTGAGAGAGATAGATCACAATTCTATATGCTTAATTGAATTATGTGTTACGTCCGAGAGGAGAACATTATAATTTGAATTGACAGGTGTATGTCTGAGAGGAATACACTAGCCAATTGGAAATTTGAATTTGAAAGAGAGAGAGAGACTTTACACTAGTTTATTGTGGTGGATTCGAAGCCTTGATATTCCACATATTGATTAAATCTCAACTAAATTAGTTAAAGTTTAGTGCTTTTCTTTAGATTAAACTAAAAACTGCTGCTTTCCTTGAGTTTGGTAAAATTATTCATCCGTCCCTGAGGTTCGACAACCCTTTAATACTTGCCGTAGTACAATTGCCTTGTGCACTTGCAAGGGTTTAATTTTAAACGATCAAGTTTTTGGCGCCGCTGCCGGGGACGGCTCAATAGTTTACTAAATTCTTAGCATAGTTAGTTTTAGAGTAGTTTAGTTTAATTTTGATTTATTTTCAGTCGCTTAATTTCGTTCTTCTTCTTTTGCAGGATTAAGAGAGGATGCTGATTTTCGTTATCGTTGGAAGGGCCATCCCTTCCCACTGTTTGCACTCTCTTAACCTTCTTTTAAAGTAACTTTGGGTGCTTGGTGTTTTTCTTTTCTTTATGGGATTGCATGACGTGCTAGTTGTCGCTATTAGGTTGCTAGTTCTCGCTATCTAGGGTTGATGCTTGCTAGTTGTCGCTATTAGGATTGCACAGGTTTTGTTTGATTTTTATTGTGCATGCATGGTCGTCGCTCCCTGAACCCCGACCTTGCCTTTGATCCTGATCCTGAGCGCCTATATAGAATCTGTAGGACTCCTAGCAAACCAATCCCTGAAATTCATCCAATGGCGGACAACATGAACCTTGGGGGTGGGAATGGTCTAAACCAGAATCCGCTAATGCCCCATGCCCGTACCCTGCAAGACTACTACCGTCCCACTGCCTACACCTCCCCTTTCCTGTATCCTACTTCCTGCAACCGTGGCTAATTTTGAGATTAAGCCAAACATCATCCAGATGCTGCCCACATACCATGGCCAATTAAATGAGAACCCCTATAGGAACCTACAAAATTTCCTGGAGGTTAACACAACCTTTAAACTTACACTATCTGATGACCAGGTGCGCCTTAGGTTGTTCCCCTTCACCTTAAAAGATAGGGCCAAGGAATGGCTATACTCCCTTGAGCATAACTCTATTTCCACCTGCGAGGAACTTCAGGCTGAATTCCTCAAGAAATACTTTCCTGTGGGGCGGACCAATAAGATCCGCCATGAAATCATCACCTTTACCCAGACACCTAATGAACAATTCCATGAAAGCTGGGAGAGGATGAAATCCTTACTCCGGTCCTGTCCCCACCATGATGTGCCCAAGTGGCAATTAGTACAGAGATTTCATGAGGGTGTGTGTGATCAGCATAAGACCTTAATAGACGCCTCCTGTGGAGGCACATTTATGAAAAATACTCCGGATGATGCTTGGGATCTACTAGAGGACCTTAGCGAAAACTCTTTATACAGTGCCACCCTCTATAGATCTGAAGGCCATATGCCTGGCAGGAGTGCCTCAAAGGGAGGCATGTATGATGTTAAAGCTACCACAAACCTAGAACACCAAGTGGCATCCCTTACTGAGAGGTTTGACCGATTTTTCTCACAGACCCCACCTTATACCCCGACCTCTCAAGATGCCTGTGCCATCTGTGCCAGCCCTATGCACACCATTGTTGATTGCCCCTCTGCTTCCCAGTATCCAGATCTTGTCCAGGAGCACATCAACCTTGCACAAACCTATCCTAGAGCCAATAACCCCTACTCAAATACCTATAACCCGGGGTGGCGAAATCATCCAAATTTCGCCTTGAAACAACCTAACCAGGGGCCCGCCTTTAACCAGGCCCCAAGACAGGAATTCCACAACCATGCTCAGCCTTACCAGCCAGCCACAGTTCCCCAATTTGGCCAAGCCAACAGGAAACCATCCCTAGAAGACCAAATGAGCCAAATGCTAGTTGCCTTAACTGATATAAAAATTGAGATAGGATCCAAACACAAGGAGCTGACAGGTGAGCTAAGAACCCAGGCCCAGCTTGTCCATTCTCATACACAATCCATTGCCAAGATAGAAACCTAGTTAGGACAGCTGGCCCAATCTATGAACCGTAGGAAAGCAGGAACCTTGCCCAGCCAACCACAGCAGAACCCTAGAGGTCAGTTCGCCGTTGAAGGTTCCCAGTATCCAAATGAGCAGGTGCAAGCCGTTACTACCCTAAGAAATGGAAAACAAGTTGACAATCAGGTTAGGGACCCAACCATTGCGAGTGAGGACACTCTCCTTGAGAAACAGAACCAACTCACTCCTACTATGCCTGATCCTGTTAGTCATCCACCACAGAAGGATGTCCCAGCTGAGCCCACCAATGAAAAATCCTATATCCCTAGGGCTCCTTTCCCTCAATGCCTCAACCAACCCTCCCCGTTTAGTAAGTCCCACCAACGAATGGAGGAAATGTTAGAGGTGTTCAAGCAGGTTAAGATCAATCTTCCCCTCTTAGATGCCATCAAACAAGTACCTGCCTATGCCAAATTCCTGAAAGACCTGTGTGCCCAAAAGAGGAAAACCAAATCCCATGTCACCCAAAAGGTCTTTTTGACCAACCAAGTAAGCTCTTTACTGACCAGTGATATGCCACCTAAATTTAAGGACCCAGGTGTCCCTGTTATATCCATTGTCATAGGTGACCATACCATTAGCCGAGCTCTCTTGGACTTAGGGGCCAGTGTCAACCTCCTCCCTTACTCAGTGTATGAACAACTTGGCTTAGGAGAGTTACAGCCCACCTCAGTCACCCTTCAGTTAGCAGACCGATCCATTCGCAGACCTAGAGGTGTTATAGAAGACGTTCTTGTTGGAGTTGACCGGTTCTACTTTCCTGTTGATTTTGTTGTCTTAGACATGGAACCAGTTGCCAACTCCAAATCCCAAATTCCTGTTATCCTTGGCCGCCCTTTCCTAGCCGCAGCCGATGCCACCATTAACTGTAGGTCAGGGCTTATGAACGTCTCCTTTGGGAACATGAAAGTTAAATTAAACATCTTTAGTGCTTCCCAACAACCCTCGAGTGAAGCTGAGTGCCTTGTGGTTGACGACTTAGATGACCTCGTCCAGGAATACCTTTCCTTTGCTGTGCTTAAGGATGCCCTCGAGCACACCCTTTTCTATGACTGGATCGATCACTATGAGGGCATACCTGACCTTGAGGAGGTCCATCACCATTTAGTGGCTGCCCTATACCCTGGACATATCCCATGGCGACCCCATCCTGACCCTCTCCCTGTGTCTACCGCCCCACCACTAAAACCTTCCATAGAATCCCCACCCACACTTGAACTCAAAACCCTTCCTAGCTCCCTCAAATACGTCTTCTTAGGACCCAACAACACTCTTCCTGTAATTATCTCATCTAGCCTATCTATTGACCAGGAAGCCCAATTGTTGGAGATCCTTACCACACACCGGCGAGCTATAGGATGGACAGTGGCCGACCTCCGGGGTATAGACCCCTCTGTGTGCATGCATCGCATAAACCTGGAGGACCAGGCCAAACCTTCTAGGGAGGGGCAGCGGCGGTTGAACCCTCACATGAGAGAGGTGGTGATGAAAGAGATAGTGAAACTCCTAGACGCAGGTATCATATACCCTATCTCTGACAGCGAGTGGGTGAGCCCCATCCAGGTCGTCCCTAAGAAATCGGGCATCATGGTGAAACCAAACTCAGAGGGTGAACTTGTGCCAATAAGAGAAACCACGGGTTGGCGGGTATGCATTGATTATAGGAAACTGAACTCCAATACCCGTAAGGATCATTTCCCTCTCCCATTCATTGAACAAATCCTAGAGAAACTAGCGGGCCAAGAGTTTTATTGCTTTTTAGATGGGTACTCAGGATATAATCAAGTGCCAGTTTTTCCAGGGGATCAGGAAAAGACGACTTTTACATGCCCCTTCAGTACATTTGCGTATCGAAGAATGCCTTTTGGTCTTTGGAATGCCCCTGCTACATTTCAGCGATGCATGATGTCCATTTTTTCCGACATGATTGATAAATTTTTGGAAGTTTTCATGGACGATTTTTCAGTGTTCGGCACTTGTTTTGATGATTGCTTACACAATCTTACTTTGGTTTTAAAACGTTGTGAGGAAACAAATTTAGTGTTAAGTTGGGAAAAGAGCCACTTCATGGTTCAACAGGGGATTGTGCTTGGACATGTTATATCAAAGAGGGGTATAAAGGTTGACAAGGCCAAGGTTGACCTGATTACTAATTTACCATCACCTACATCAGTTAAGCAAATACGGTCTTTCCTTGGCCATGCAGGGTTTTATCGTCGATTCATCAAAGATTTTAGCAAGATATCACGTCCATTATCCCACCTTCTTGGTCAAGACGTGCCATTTGACTTTGATGATTCGTGCAAAGATGCTTTTACAAAGCTCAAAACCCTCCTCTCTAGCTCTCCCATCATTAAGCCCCCTGACTATACACTGCCCTTCGAGATAATGTGTGATACATCGAATTTTGCTGTAGGGGCAGTGTTAGGCCAACGCATCAATAAAATTCCCCATGTCATATACTATGCTAGCAAGACACTCACTGATGCTCAATTGAATTATACTACCACCGAAAAAGAGTTGCTTGCTGTTGTGTTTGCATTAGATAAGTTCAGGTCATATCTCTTGGGTAGTAAGATCATCATTTTCTCTGATCATGCAGCCTTGAGGTACCTTCTTTCTTAGAAGGATTCTAAGCCAAGGCTGATCCGTTGGATCTTACTCCTCCAGGAATTTGACTTTGAAATTAAAGATAAAAAGGGTTCTGAGAATGTCATGGCTGATCATCTATCCAGAATTCCTATTCCTGATCTGCATAGCCATGACCCTCTAAGAGATGCATTCCCTGATGAACAGCTCTTTGCTGTCTCCACTACACTCCACCTTGGTTTGCACATATTGTGAATTATCTTGCTGTGGGTCAAATTCCAACCTTTTGGTCTAAACATGACAAAGACTTATTTTTCTCTCGAGTCAAACATTACTATTGGGATGACCCTGACCTGTTTAAGATATGTGCTGACCAGGTCATAAGACGATGTGTCCCCGAGAGTGAGTTTCATAGCATCATATCTTTTTGTCACTCTCATGCCTGTGGTGGACACTTCGGTGGTAAGAAAACTGCGGCCAAAGTACTTCAAAGTGGTTTTTATTGGCCAACTCTATTTAAAGACGCCCATGCTTATTGTCAATCTTGCGATAGGTGTCAAAAACTAGGAGCTTTGTCTAAAAGGAATATGATGCCCCTACAACCCATATTGATTGTTGAAATGTTTGATGTATGGGGTATCGATTTCATGGGACCCTTTCCGCCATCTTTTGGTCATGCATTTATTCTTGTTGCTGTTGATTATGTGTCTAAGTGGATTGAAGCTATTGCCACTAGGAACAATGATCATAAAGTTGTGCTGGAATTTCTGAAATCTAACATTTTTAGCAAATTTGGAACTCCTCGCGCTATTATTAGTGACGGTGGTTCTCATTTTTGTAACAGGTCTTTTGAAGCTCTTCTCAAGAAATATTCTGTCACCCACAAGGTTGCCACACCATATCATCCTCAGACGAGTGGCCAAGTGGAGGTTTCAAATCGCCAAATCAAGCATATTCTTGAAAAGACGGTTCGCCCCGATAGAAAGGATTGGTCCTTGAGACTGAATGATGCATTATGGGCCTATCGGACAGCTTTCAAAACCCCGATTGGTATGTCTCCCTACCGATTGGTATATGGAAAAGCTTGTCATTTACCTGTTGAGTTGGAACATCGAGCGTATTGGGCTATTAAGGCGTACAACTTTGATATGGATAAAGCCGGTGAGCAGCGAAAACTCCAACTGAGTGAGTTAGAGGAGATGCGCTTTGATGCATATGAGAATGCCAAACTCTATAAGATGAGGACCAAAGCCATACATGACAAGATGATATTCAGAAAGTCATTTCAGCCTGATCAGAAGGTACTACTTTACAACTCTAGGCTACACATATTTCCTGGGAAGCTCCGATCTCGGTGGTCTGGGCCTTTCATTGTCAAAGAAGTATTTCTACATGGTGCTATTGAGATTTATAATCCAAAGGATGGGACTACATTCAAAGTCAATGGTCACCGGTTGAAACCATATCTCGAGGCCGTGACAGATTTTGATGTGATGATTGTCTACTTGGATGATCCGGCAATTACAGATTGATTGTGGCTATGTCTGGCTGAAGACGTTAAACTTAGCGCTTGGTGGGAGGCAACCCACGTATTCAGGTGTATTCTCTCCTTTATTTTGATTTTCTTTGCTATATGCTCATTGTCATGCTATATTTTGTTCACATTGAGGACAATGTTCATAATAGGTTTGGGGGAGGGAATATTGTTTGCATCTGATTAAAAAAAAAAAATCGAAAAACAGTAGATACGATCGATCGCCTTGCACGATCGATCGCTATCCGATCGACGCCTTATATTTGCGATCGATCCCCATGGGGTACATCGACACCGTTCATCTTCAATCTAACGGGTACTGTTTCTTGATTTATAAAACGATCGATCGGCTAAAATAGCGATCGATCGCGGGTCGTCTTCCTCGCGCATAAATCCCGAACGGCCGCGGCGAGATAAATCTATTTCCGCTCGCCGCCGCCGTCTCCGACCATTGTTTGAGCTGAAACTCCGGCCCCCGAAGGATTTTTGCACGTAGAATCCAGATCCGGTGTCTGTTTCATGGATTTCCCACTCATTTCATCGCAATCACTCATTTTTCTTCCGGTAAGCCAAAACTTAAAAACTCGATTTTTCTTAGTTTCCGGTGGATATTGTTGTGATTAATCTTATGCATTCTCTTTTAATGACTATTGCGATGCTTATGCGTGATTTTCAGCTTTTGATTCCTCGATTTTAGGTGTTTTTAGGAATTTTGTTCTTGCGGTGAACAGTGTTTTCTATAAAAAAAAAAAAAAATTCGCAATCTGATTTTTGAATCCCTTTCGTGCATACTTTTATATTGATGATTGTGATTTGTGTTATGCATGATGCTTCCTTTTGATTTCCTAAGTTTTCATAAAATTTTTATTTTTTATTTTTATTTTATTATTATTTTCAAAAAAAAAATCCAAAAATTTTGAAGTGGATCTGTTATTACATGCTTGCTGTGATATTTAAGTATTGCAATTACTTGCTGCATATTCTTGTACCTTGATTGAATTTTCACTATTATCTTTGATTTTCAGGTACAATGCCTCAGAAATCCGTCGCGCACAAACGTCATAGGGCTGAGGCTTCTTCATCACGTCCTGTTCCTTCCACCCCTCCACCTGAACCTGCTGCACCGCCACGGCCCATCCAGTATGAGAGGCAGGTGGTCCTCAACCCGATTATTCTCGATCTTCCAACTCAGCGATGGATTGAGGACAGGGCGGATTTGGTGAACTATTTCACCCATATTGCGGCAAAAAAGATAGAATGCATTTGCAATGGTCCATGAGGACCCGGTTCGTGAATTTTATGCAACTGGCACCATAGAAGACAACGATGATCCAGAACAGGTGACTATTCAGAGTGTAGTATGTGGTGTTCCTATCCGAGTCCGAGTTGCAGATATTGCGAGTGCTATGGGTTGTGACCGAGGTACGATTCATCACCCTGATTTTAATGGATATCAGTTTCCTCCGTACCGGAATATCACAGGGCGTTTGACGGGGTCTGCAGTAGGACTAGGGACCTCTACTTGGCTGGCCGCTATTAGCATGCGATCGGAGTTTCGCTTTACTTTTTTAATTCTACAGCATGATGTATGGTCGGCCCGGAAAGAGAAAGTCGACCGAACCATGGCTAATCTACTCTATGTATTCGGCGATGATACTCGGTGCCGTGATCTTGACTTGCCTTCATTCGTCTTTGGCCGGATGAAGCAAATGATGGTGGGCCGTAAAGATGAGAGGATACCCTACCCCTACATTTTAGAGCGAATATTTCTGACTCATGGGGTGCATTTTCCTGAGCATTCTCGTGTATCTCATGGACTGGGGCCCATTGGCGTGGATGCGTATAACCGTATGATGGGCCATACACGGCGCAGGTGGCCACGAGCTCCCCGTCTTGAGGATCACGCTGAGAAACCTGAGGATGAGCCTGCTCAACCACCATGGGCGACGATGCAGCAGCAGATCAGCGATCTCACTGGCCATGTGCAGGAGATTCGCCAGTCCCAGCAGGTGCTTATGGACTCCCAGCATGCTATTACGGAACGCCTCGACTCCATAGTCGATTTTCTTCATGCATGGCGTTTTTCTCCAGGCGATGGTGCAGACGGCGATGACCAGAACTCTTAGTCCGCTCTTTCTCTGGTGTTTTCCTTCCTCCTTCTCTTTTCCCTTTTTATGATCATTGTATTTTGTCTTTCATTGTGCATTGAGGACAATGCTTATATTAGGTTTGGGGGAGAGGATGTGCTTCATTGTAAAATCAGAAAAGGAAAATATATATAAAAAAAGAGTTAAATTTGTTTTAGTAGTTTTAAGTTGTTTGTTAGTATTTCTGTTAGGTTTTGATAGTTTATCCCGTAATGATGCATGTTACAATTCTTAGGAGATTAATTTACATTGGAAGTGTGAATAAGTATACTGGAGGATAGATACACTTAACTGAGCATACTTTTCTGTTACAGTCCTCTTGGAACAGGTGCTTGAACTAAGAAAATTCACTCACACACACTAGTTACATAAAGTAATACCATCTAGAGATTTGTTGAATGCTAATCTACAGTGGGATGTCTTTAGTCATAGTCATTGGATGATGTGTAGTTATCTGTTGAGCTTAAAAGATCATGATAGACCATTTACTTGGCTATGGCAAGGGATTGGAACCGGAAATAGGTTGAGAGTATAATACAGCCTGGACAAAATAAAGATGTGCTAAAATATATGTGCTGAAAATGAAAAATGAAAAAATAAAAACAAAATGAAAGAAAAGGGGGCTGCTTGACTTTATAGGATACTCGGGCCCGAAGTGGTCTCTTAAAACCTAATACCCTATGTCAATTTGGCTGGGAGTCATTGGCCTGAGTCATTGCTAAACCTAAGCATCTTGAAGTCAGGCCTTACACAGTCCTAGCGAAAAAAAAAAAAGAAAAAAAAGTCTGTGGTGTATTATCCTCTCAAATCTAGAATGTTGGACCCGAAGGAGGCGCGCAGATTTGTGCTATCATGAACATAAAGATTACGATGACTATGTAGATTCTGATGTTCTTTGGTTAATGGGTAACACTGGATCTGTATAAACAGAAATTTAGAATGTATTGCTACAATATTCTACACTTTCTACTATTTATATTATCATGCTATATAATATTTGAGCATAAATTTCCAAGATGAAAGTGTGGAATAAAACTACTTACTTGAGGGCTTCTATATTCCTGTTGATTATGAACCAAGTACATGTGGTTGATTTTCTTAAGCATTGTAGTATGTATTTGTCGGGATAATAAGTTGTGTGTTTTGCAATGTTTTAATTTTTGCTTTGTTTTTGCACTTAGGTTAATTAGTTTCATAAATACATGTTTGTGGGTAGCATGGCTGCAAACCCTCACGAGACAAAACTCGTCCTACTAGGGACACCTAGAGGTTTAACGGCTTGTTGCATACGCTCAATGCAATCGTGTTCCCTACGAAAGTGGTGTTTACTTTTATGCATTAGTTCCTTAGTTTGTTTGATTTTATTTTATTTTGTTTTGCTAGGGACTAGCAAAATCTAGGTTTGGGGGTATGATCTATACATGAAATATGCATTTTATTATCTCCTAAGCTTATGATTATGCTAGTGTTTGATTAGAATAACTACTACTTTAATATAGTTTTTGGTTTTTGTAGGAAACAAGAGTAATACACAGAAATGAGGAGAAAAGTAACTCGAATGGTTAAATCATTATAACTTCGTGTACAAATGTCGGATTGGACTGATTTAAGTTTCATGTTAAAGTTCAAGAAGTCAGCTTTCCAACTCCACCAACCACGCGCAATTCGGAGTTCGGGACACAAAGTTATAGCCATTTGAAATTTATGAACAATAACTACGATCGATCGGAAATCACTGCGATCGATCGCCAGAGCCGCAAAAGCACTGTATTGAAGGACACGATCGATCGGCATAAGAACGATCGATCATATCTACTGGATTTTTTCAATCGCGGAAGACAGTAACTACGATCGATTGATATCATACGGCGTCGATCGGCACGCGATCGATCGGAGGAAAATAATGAAGGAATAGCGATCGATCGGCTAGCGAACGATCGGCAATACGGACGATCGATCGCCGTATGCGGCAAACCGGAATTAAGACCTATTTCGACTTGGATTTGGAAGGGGACTTCGTGGTTTCTCTTCACTATTATAAATAGGCCTTATGGGAGAACGTATTGGGCACCACATATTCAACCTAGAGAGCAATTTGAGACCTTGGAGGCTAGAGCAAAGGAAGAAGAAAATGATGAAGATGAAGATGATGGATTCTCTTCCCATGCTTGGCTAAACTCCTATCCAAGGCGTAGATGAAGCCCATTAATCTGGTTTTGTAGTTTCTTTTCTCTAATATTATTTTTACTCTAGTTGGTATGAACCTTTGTTATGCAATTAAAGTTAATTCATTGAGTTTATTCTTTATGCTTGAGAGAGACAAAAGTGGATTTTATGAATTTCAATCTGAAAGATTACTTGCATGTCTGAGAGGAATGTGAGTGTTCTGATTTGTCATATGTTAATAAAGTTTCATTGATTTATGCTTGAGAGAGATAGATCACAATTCTATATGCTTAATTGATTTATGTGTTACGTCCGAGAGGAGAGCACTATAATTTGAATTGACAGGTGTATGTCTGAGAGGAATACACCAGCCAATTGGAAATCTTTATTCAAAAGAGAGAGAGAGACGATACACTAGTTATTGTGGTGGATTCGAAGCCTTGGTCTTCTCCACATTGATTAAAACTCAGCTTAGTAGTTAAAGTTCATAGCTTTATTTAGATTAAACAAAAACTGCAACTTTCTTCTCTTGAATTTGGTAAAAGATTAATCTGTCCCTGAGGTTCGACAACCCTTATCAATACTCACCGTAGTACAATTGCCTTGTGCACTTGGAAGGGTTTATATTTAAACGATCAGGGTGTGTGCGATCAGCATAAGACCCTAATAGACGCCTCCTGTGGAGGCACATTCATGAAGAAAACCCCGGATGATGCTTGGGATCTATTAGAGGACCTGAGGAAAAACTCTTTACACAGTGCCACTCTCTATAGATCTGAAGGCCATATGCCTGGCAGGAGTGCCTCAAGGGGAGGCATGTATGATGTTAAAGCTACCACAAACCTAGAACACCAAGTGGCATCCCTTACTGAGAGGTTTGACAGGTTTTTCTCTCAGACTCCACCTTATACCCCAAACTCTCAAGATGCCTGTGCCATCTGTGCCAGCCCTATGCACACTATAGTTGACTGCCCCTCTGCCTCCCAATATCCAGATCTTGTACAGGAGCATGCCAACTTTGCACAAGGATATCCTCGAGCCAATAACCCCTACTCAAATACCTATAATCCGGGGTGGCGAAATCATCCCAATTTCGCCTGGAAACAACCCAACCAGGGGCCCACTTTCAATCAGGCCCCAAGACAAGAATTCTCAAACCCAACTCAGTCTTACCAACCAGCCACAAATCCTCCCTTTGGCCAAACCAATAAGAAACCATCCTTCGAAGATCAGATGAGCCAACTGCTAGCCACCCAATCTACCCTCCTCTCAGCTTTTAATGCGATGGAAGCCAAGGTGGACGCCAAGATAGAAACCAAACACAGAGAGCTGATAGGTGAGCTACGAACCCAGGCCCAGCTTGTTCATTCTCATACACAATCCATTGCTAAAATAGAAACCCAATTAGGACAGCTGGCCCAATCTATGAACCGAAGGGAAGTAGGAACCTTGCCCAGCCAACCACAACAGAACCCTAGAGGCTAGTTCACTGTTGAAGGTTCCCATTATCCAAATGAGCAGGTGCAAGCCGTTACTACCCTAAGAAATGGAAAACAAGTTGACAATCAGGTTAGGGACCCAACCATTGCAAGTGAGGACACTCCCCTTGAGAAACAGAACCAATCCTCTCCTACCATGCCTGATCCTGTTAGTCTACCACCACAGAAGGATGTCCCGGCTGAGCCCACCAATGAAAAATCCTACATCCCTAGGGCTCCTTTCCCTCAATGCCTCAACCAACCCTCCCCGTTTAGTAAGTCCCACCAACGAATGGAGGAAATGTTAGAGGTGTTCAAACAGGTTAAGATCAACCTTCCCCTCTTAGATGCCATCAAACAAGTACCTGCGTATGCCAAGTTCCTGAAAGACCTGTGTACCCAAAAGAGGAAAACCAAATCCCATGTCACCTAAAAGGTCTTTTTAACCAACCAAGTAAGCTCTTTACTGACCAGTGATATGCCACCTAAATTTAAGGACCCAGGCGTCCCTGTTATATCCATTGTCATAGGTGACCATACCATTAGCCGAGCTCTCTTGGACTTAGGGGCCAGTGTCAACCTCCTCCCTTATTCAGTGTATGAACAACTTGGCCTAGGAGAGTTGCAGCCCACCTCAGTCACCCTTCAGTTAGCAGACCGATCCATTCGCAGACCTAGAGGTGTTATAGAGGACGTTCTTGTTGAAGTTGACCGGTTCTATTTTCTTGTTGATTTTGTCGTCTTAGACATGGAACCAGTTGCCAACTCCAAATCTCAAATTCCTGTTATCCTTGGCCGCCCTTTCCTAGCCACAGCCGATGCCACCATTAACTGTAGGTCAGGGCTCATGAACGTCTCATTTGGGAACATGAAAGTTAAATTAAACATTTTTAGTGCTTCCCAACAACCCTCGAGTGAAGCTGAATGCCTTATGGTTGACGACCTAGATGACCTAGTCCAGGAGTACCTTCCATTTGCTGTGCTTAAGGATGCCCTCGAGCACACCATTTTCTATGACTGGATCGATACTTATGAGGGCACACCTGACCTTGAGGAGGTCTATCACCATTTAGTGGTTGCGCTATACCCTGGCCATATCCCATGGTGACCCCACCCCGACCCTCTCCCTGTGTCGACCGGCCCACCACTTCAACCCTCCATAGAATCCCCACCCACACTTGGCCTCAAAAACCTTCCTAGCTCTCTCAAATACGTCTTCCTAGGATCCAACAACACCCTTCCTGTAATTATCTCATCTAGCCTATCTATTGACCAGGAAGCCCAGTTGTTGAAGATCCTTACCACACACCGGCGAGCTATAGGATGGACAGTGGCTGACCTCCGGGGTATAGACCCCTCTGTGTGCATGCATCGCATAAACCTGGAGGACCAGGCCAAACCTTCTAGGGAAGGGCAGCGACGATTGAACCCTCACATGAAAGAGGTGGTGATGAAAGAGGTAGTGAAATTGTTAGTTGAATTATATACCCTATCTCTGACAGCGAGTGGGTGAGTCCTATCCAAGTCGTCCCTAAGAAATCGGGCATCACGGTGAAACCAAACTCAGAGGTTGAACTTGTGCCAATAAGAGAGACCACGGGCTGGCGGGTGTGCATTGACTATAGGAAGCTGAACTCTAACACCCGTAAGGACCATTTCCCTCTCCCATTCATTGACCAAATCCTAGAGAAACTAGCGGGCCAAGAGTTTTATTGCTTTTTAGATGGGTACTCAGGATATAATCAAGTGCCAGTTTTTCCAGGGGATCAGGAAAAGACGACTTTTACTTGCCCCTTTGGTACATTTGCGTATCGAAGAATACCTTTTGGTCTTTGTAATGCCCCTGCTACATTTCAGCGATGCATGATGTCCATCTTTTCCGACATGATTGATAAATTTTTGGAAGTTTTTATGGACGATTTTTCGGTATTTGGCGCTTGTTTTGATGAATGCTTGCACAACCTTGCTTTGGTTTTAAAACGCTGTGAGGAAACAAATTTAGTGTTAAGTTGGGAAAAGAGCCACTTTATGGTTCAACAGGGGATTGCGCTTGGGCATGTTATATCAAAAAGGGGAATAGAGGTTGATAAGGCCAAGGTTGACTTGATTGCTAATTTACCACCACCTACATCAGTTAAGCAAATACGGTCTTTCCTTGGCCATGCAGGGTTTTATCGTCGATTCATCAAAGATTTTAGCAAAATATCACGTCCATTATGCCACCTTCTCGGTCAGGATGTGCAATTTGAATTTGATGAGTCGTGTAAAGAAGCTTTTACCACATTAAAAACCCTCCTCTCTAGCTCCCCTATCATTAAGCCCCCTGACTATACACTGCCCTTCGAGATAATGTGTGATGCATCAAATTTTGCTATAGGGGCAGTGTTAGGCCAACGCATCAACAAAATTCCTCATGTTATATACTATGCTAGCAAGACACTCACTGATGCTCAAGTGAATTACACTACCACCGAAAAAGAGTTGCTTGCTGTTGTGTTTGCATTAGATAAGTTCAGGTCCTATCTCCTGGGTAGTAAGATCATCATCTTCTCTGATCATGCAGCCTTGAGGTACCTTCTTTCCAAGAAGGATGCCAAGCCAAGGCTGATCCGTTGGATTTTACTCCTCCAGGAATTTGACTTTGAAATTAAAGATAAAAGGGTTCTGAGAATGTCGTGGCTGATCATCTATCCAGAATTCCTATTCCCGATCTACATAGCAATGACCCTCTAAGAGATTCATTCCCTGATGAGCAGCTCTTTGCTGTCTCCACTACATCTCCACCTTGGTTTGCACATATTGTGAATTATCTTGCTGTGGGTCAAATCCCAGCCTTTTGGTCTAAATATGATAAAGATTTATTTTTCTCTCGCGTCAAACATTACTATTGGGATGACCCTGACCTGTTTAAGATATGTGCTAACCAAGTCATAAGACGATGTGTCCCCGAGAGTGAGTTTCATAGCATCTTATCTTTTTGTCACTCTCATGCTTGTGGTGGACATTTCGGTGGTAAGAAAACTGCGGCCAAAGTACTTCAAAGCGGTTTTTATTGGCCAACTCTATTTAATGACGCTCATGCTTATTGTCAATCTTGCGATAGGTGTCAAAAATTGGGAGCCTTGTCTAAAAGGAATATGATGCCCCTACAACCCATATTGATTGTTGAAATGTTTGATGTATGGGCTATTGATTTCATGGGACCTTTTCCACTATCTTTTGGTCATACTTATATTCTTGTTGCTGTGGATTATGTGTCTAAGTGGATTGAAGCTGTTGCCACTATGACCAATGATCATAAAGTTGTGCTGGAATTTCTGAAATCTAATATTTTTAGCAGGTTTGGAACTCCTCGTGCTATCATTAGTGACGGAGGTTCTCATTTTTGTAACAGATCTTTTGAGGCTCTTCTCAAGAAATACTCTGTCACCCACAAGGTTGCCACACCATATCATCCTCAGACGAGTGGCCAAGTGGAGGTCTCCAACCGCCAAATCAAGCAGATTCTGGAAAGGACGGTTCGCCTTGATAGAAAGGATTGGTCCTTGCGACTGAATGATGCATTATGGGCCTACCGGACAGCATTCAAGACCCATATTGGTATGTCTCCTTATAGACTGGTATATGGCAAAGCTTGCCATTTACCTGTTGAGTTGGAACATCGGGCTTATTGGGCTATTAAGGCATATAACTTCGATATGGATAAAGCCGGTGAGCAGCGAAGACTCCAATTGAGTGAGTTAGAAGAGATGCGCTTTGATGCATATGAGAATGCCAAACTCTACAAGATGAGAACCAAAGCAGTACATGACAAAATGATCTTCAGAAAGTCCATTCAGCATGATCAGAAGGTATTACTTTACAACTCTAGGCTGCACATATTTCCTGGGAAGCTTCGATCTCGGTGGTCTGGGCCTTTTATTGTCAAAGAAGTATTTCCACATGGTGCTGTTGAGATTTATAATCCAAAGGATGGGACTACATTCAAAGTCAATGGTCACCGTTTGAAACCATATCTCGAGGCTGTGACAGATATTGATGTGATGATTGTTTACTTGGATGATCCGACGATTACAGAATGATTGTGGCTACGTCTGGCTGACGACGTTAAACTTAGCGCTTGGTGGGAGGCAACCCACGTATTCAGGTGTATTCTCTCCTTTATTTGATTTTCTTTGTTATATGCTCATTGTCATGCTATATTTTGTTCACATTGAGGACAATGTTCATAATAGGTTTGGGAGAGGGAATATTACTTTCATAAAAATAAAAGGAAAAAAATCAAAAAATTTTAAAAAAAAACAAATCATAAAAATTTGATTAGTTTTTAGGTTGTTTGTTAGTATTTCTGTTAGGTTTTGATAGTTTATCCCGTAATAATGCATGTTACAATTCTTAGGAGATTAATTTGCATTGGAAGTGTGAGTAAGTATACTGGAGGATAGATACACTTAATTGAGCATATCTTTCTATTACAGTCCTCTTGGAACAAAGTGCTTGAACTAAGAAAACTCACTCACACACACTAGTACATAAAGTAATACCAGCTAGAGATTTGTTGAATGCTAATTTACAGTGGGATGTCTTTAGTCATAGTCATTAGATGATGTGTAGTTGTCTGTTGAGCTTAAAAGATCATGATAGACCATTTACTTGGCTATGGCAAGGGATTGAAACCGGAAATAGGTTGAGAGTATAATACAGCCTGGACAAAATAAAGATGTGCTGAAATATATGTGCTGAAAATGAAAATACGAAAAAATGAAAACAAAATGAAAGAAAAGGGGCTGCTTGACTTTATAGGATTAACTTAGGCTGATGCTCGGGCCCGAAGCGGTCTCTTAAAACCTAATGCCCTAAGCCAAAGTGGCTGGAAGTCATTGGCCTGAGTCATTGCTAAACCTAAGCATCTTGAAGTCAGGCCTTACACAGTCCTAGCGAAAAAAAAAGTCTGTGGTGTATTATCCTCTCAAATCTAGAATGTTGGACCCGAAGGATGCGCACAGATCTGTGCTATCATGAACCTAAAGATTACGATAACTATGTAGATTCTGATGTTCTTTGGTTAATGGGTAACACTGGATCTGTATAAATAGAAATTTAGAATGTATTGCTATAATGTTCTACACTTTCTACTATTTATGTTATCATGCTATATAATATTTGAGCAGAAATTTCTAAGATGAAAGTGTGGAATAAAACCAGTCCTGCTCGAATTGGAAACAGGGATCTCGATTCGATTTGGAAGCGGCGCAGATGCGTGTTCGAATGGGACTTGGCTCGATTGATCAAGGAGGACTCTTTGATTTTGGACTACCTATAAAAATAGAAATTAATCGCAGAAAAACAGAAAACAGAGAGAGCTTGACGAAAATAGAGCGCTTTTACAGAGAAAAACCAGAGCTTTTCCGGCTATTCTTCTCCGAATTTTGACAAGGTTTTCGCCGGAGGAAGAGGAGAAGAAGATAGGAGAAGAGAAGCTCCGATTTCGCACTGATTTACAATTGCTACAGTGACGATTCAAAATTGCTACAGTACCATGCTCGAGGAAGAAGACAGTGAATAGTGCTGCTACAGTGCTACAGTACCGGGAACAGTAATTTGTGAACCGTTTTTCTGCAAATGACTTTTTCGACAAATCAGGCTTCTTCTTTCTCTTATTCTATGTCTAGCTAATTTTCTTTATCAAGGCTAGATGAAGCCCTAAATTTGTATTTGCTACTCTTAGTTGTTTAATTTAATAAAAGTTGATAATGATTCTTCATGCTTAATGCGATTTTATTGTTATTCCTCTTAAGTGCTTTGACCGAGACTTAATGAATGATTAATGAAATTTGATCTTGATATTTCCTGTGTCTAGATAATAATAGGATTATGATTGATTCTATGCCCGGCCAAGGATAGAGTTAGTTATATTAATTTATAGAGGATGAATTTTTCGTGTCTGGACAAGAACGTGTAGTTCATTCATAGGTAATTTGTGTGTCCGGCCAAGAACATAAATTACTATATCATATCAATTTGTGGAAATAATAATTGAGAGTAGTAATTGCATGTTTAGTGGTGGATTCGACGCTTTGATATTCTTATTCATTTGATTTCTCAGTAAAATTTATTTCTTTAATTAATTAAAATCATAAAAATTCAACCTTTCATTAGAATTAAATTAATCAACCAAGTCCTTTGGGTTCGACCTCGTTACCACTAGTCTATACGTAGTCTCGTGCGATTGCAAGTAAATAGTAAAAAAATCAATCAATCAAGTTGCCAAAGCCTTCCCCTGTGGTGGATGTAGATATTACTTGTGATTTATCAAATGATGGATACATGTAATGATTTGAATCTCATCTGTTGATATGCAAGAGGATGCAAAATTCTATTTAAAAATCTATATGCTTTAATGCTGAAATTTTCCGTAGGAGAATAGATTGAATTCCAATTCTCTACGAGATAATCGTGAAAACAATTGCTGATTTTAAAAGAAATATTCCTATGATTGTCATGTGCTGATTCTTATGCCCTAGTGTTTTAAATTCTTGATTAAAGTTTCAATTTTTATTTGTCGATTAGTTTCTTTTTCATAGATTATTTAATTGCCTTTAGATTAATTTGTTAGTTAAAGCTGTTTAGTTGCATTGAGTCTTCGATTAGTCGTAGTTATAGTGAATCAAATCAATTTAATTCTTCAACAAGGGTAATAATCTGATCTTCGAATTAGAATTCCAAAAACACAAGTCCCTGTGGGTTCGATCTCGCAAGAATTGTGCGACTATACTCCAAACACGATTCGTACACTGGCGAGTAAAATTAAGAGATTAATTAAAACAACAACAAGTTTTTGGCGTCGTTGCCGGGGACTTGTAGGAAATCAAATTCTAAGACTAATTTTACCCTTGCAGTTAATTTTAGGTCAAAAAAAAAATTATTAAAAAAATTAAAAATTTAAAAAATTTAAAAAAAATTTTAAACACGTGAGAGTTGATTTACGGTGGATGACCACGTGGACACGTGATCACACACTGCGTCTGGTTAGCAATAATTCTAATCCTTTAGAGAATAGTGAAACTAAAATTGATCTTTCATTCAAAATGGAAGATTAACCTGAGAAATCTCTGAGGGAGTTATTTTCTCCGATCACAATCAACCCTCCATCTTGCATAGTGTTGCCTGCAACCTCTGCAAAGCATTTTGAAATAAAACCCCAGATAATTCAACTTTTGCCCAATTATCATGGTCTTAACAGAGAGGATCCTTACATGCATGTAAAGGATTTTCTAGAAATTTGTGTAACTTTTAGGTTCACAGACTTCTCTGATGAGTCTGTTCGTCTGCACCTTTTCCCCTTCTCTTTGAAGGACAAGGCCAAGGCGTGGTTAAATTCTCTTTCCGCTGATTCTATCACAACGTGAGATATGTTGGTGAGCAAATTCTTGTCCAAATTCTTCCCAATGGCCAAAACCAACGAATTAAAGAGAGAAATCACTGACTTCATGGAAGATGAAAATGAAAAATTTTATGAGAGTTGGGAAAGATTTAAAGACCTTTTACTAAAATGTCCACATCATGGGTTTGAAACATGGAGGTTAATACAACACTTTTACAATGGTTTAACTCAAACACACCGCAACATGATTGAATCAATGAATGGCGGTGCTTTCTTAGACTTGGGAGGTGAAGCAGCTTATAACTTCTTAGAGCGATTAGCTGAAAGGTCCCAACAGTGGGATTTTGCAGGTCATAGGGAGAGACAACATCAAGCTCCTAAGAAGGGAGGTCTCTACGAAATCAAAGATGACGTAGATGTTAAGGTCAAACTTGATGCGTTAACCAAGAAAATAGATGCCCTGAGTTTGAACCGAAGCATCAATGCCCTCAACATGAATGAAGCATGCTCTGTGTGTGCTAGCCCGATGCATACATCTCTGCACTGCCCTTCCATGAATACTTATCCAGAGTGTTATGCAGAACAAGTCAATGTTCTAAACAATTATGGGAAGCCGACAGGAAATCCCTTCTCTGAAACCTATAATTCAGGTTGGAGAAATCATCCAAATTTCTCCTGGAGACAAAGTCAACCACCTATGAATGTAGGTGGGCAGCCCATGCAACCCATGTATAATCAGTTTAGGCAAAATAACCCACCTTATCCAGCTTTGTCTCAACCTCCTACCCAATATCAACAACCTGTCACTCAATCTCAGGGTCTTACACAAAAACAATCCTCGTTAGAGGATACTCTCAAATCTTTCGTCCAATCCACAAGCCAAGTTATTCAGTCAACTAACCAAGCTATGCTTGAGATGAAAAACTCTACACATATGAATACTCAAGCAATTGCTAAGTTAGAGACTCAAGTTGGTCAATTGGCTACTCAATTAGCAGAAAGAGAGAGAGGGAGATTCCCTAGTCAACCTGTGCCTAACCAGAAGGGCCAATTTTCCATTGGTAGTAGCTCTAATTCTTCACAGAATGAGGAACATGTTCAATCAGTTATTACCCTTAGGTCTGGAAAGCAAATTGATAATAAAATTGAAACTCCTGAAAAAGAAAGTGAGAACACTAAGACTGAAATAGAGACTAAAGATTTTTCTCCAACTGTTGACAGTGATTCTCCACCTAGGAATTTTGTACCTAGAGCACATTATCTGCAAAGACTAGTCAATCCTAAAAAAGGTGCACAATATGGAGATATTCTAGAAGTGTTTAAACAAGTACAAATAAACATTCCTTTTCTAGATGCAATCCAACAAGTGCCTTCATATGCAAAATTTTTGAAAGATCTAGTCTCTGTCAAAAAGAAAAATAATGTTCCTAAAAAGGCATTTCTAGCAGAACAAGTCAGCTCTGTCATTCAATGTAAATTTCCTATCAAATATAAGGACCCTGGTTGTCCCACAATCTCGTGCATGATAGGGAAACATCAGATTGAGCGAGCCTTGTTAGATCTGGGGGCGAGTGTGAATTTATTGCCCTACTCTGTGTATGTGCAATTAGGTCTGGGAGAGCTAAAACCCACGTCAATGACACTTCAATTAGCTGACCGTTCGGTTAAAATTCCTCGAGGTGTTGTTGAGGATGTTTTGATGAAGGTTGATACATTTTATTTCCCTGTGGACTTTGTTGTCCTTGATACTCAGCCTGTTCCAAACATAAGTGGGCAAATACCTGTCATTTTGGGTCGTCCATTTCTAGCTACATCTAATGCTATCATTAATTGCAGAAATGGAGTGATGCAAATTTCTTTTGGGAATATGAAGGTGGAATTGAACATTTTTGACATCAGTAAACAACCACCTGACATGGATGATGTGAATAAAATAAACCTGATTGAAACACTTGTCCATGAAACATTTCTTCAAACACATTCCCAAGATCCTTTAGAGGCATGCTTAACACATTTTGGTTGTGAATTTGATATCGATCAGTTAATTGAACAAGTAAACTCATTGCTTGAGTCTGTACCTCTGATGAGTACTGAACGGTGGCAACCAAAAGTGGAGCCTCTTGCTTTATCATCATCACCAGTAGTTCCATCTAGTGTTGAGCCACCTAAATTAGACCTTAAACCATTACCTGATACTCTGAAATATGCTTATTTAGGTCCTGCTGAGTCCTTACCTGTCATTATTGCATCTGACCTAGATGTGGCTCAAGAGCGTAAGTTACTTGATGTTCTTGTAAAGCACAAAGAAGCCATAGGGTGGACCATTGCAGATATTAAAGGCATCAGTCCCTCTATTGTTATGCACAGAATTCATTTGGAGGATGATGCCAAGCCTTCTCGTGAATCCCAAAGGCGTCTTAACCCTGTAATGCAAGAAGTTGTTCGAGCTGAAATCCTTAAGCTTTTAGATGTAGGAGTTATCTACCCAATCTCTGATAGTAAATGGGTAAGTCCTGTTCAAGTTGTGCCGAAAAAGTCTGGCATAACTGTAGTGAAAAACGATGCTGATGAGTTAGTGCCAACTTGAGTTCAAACGGGCTGGCGTGTCTGTATTGATTATAGGAAGTTGAATGCTTTGACAAGAAAAGATCATTTTCCCCTTCCTTTCATTGACCAAATGCTGGAAAGGTTAGCGGGACATGAATATTATTGCTTCCTTGATGGTTATTCTGGTTATAACCAAATTCCCATAGCCCCTGAAGACCAAGAAAAGACCACTTTCACGTGTCCTTTTGGTACCTTTGCCTACCATCGCATGCCCTTTGGCCTATGCAATGCACCTGCTACCTTTCAAAGGTGTATGTTGAGCATTTTCTCTGATATGGTAGAGCGATTTTTAGAGGTATTCATGGACGATTTTTCTGTCTTTGGGTCTACTTTTGATGAATGTCTGCACCATCTATCTTTAGTGTTAGTAAGGTGTAAAGAGAAGAATCTGGTGCTTAACTGGGAGAAATGTCATTTTATGGTTCAAAAAGGAATTGTTCTTGGGCATATTATATCTAATAAAGGCATTGAAGTTGATAAAGCTAAAGTTGATTTGATTTCACATCTTCCACCACCACGAACTGTGAAAGAAATCAGATCATTTTTAGGCCATGCTGGATTTTACAGAAGATTCATTAAAGACTTTAGTAAAATTTCAAGACCTCTGTGTAATCTTCTTGTAAAAGATACACCATTTGTCTTTGATGATGCTTGCAATAATGCCTTTCAGAAACTCAAATCAGAGTTAACATCTGCACCTATTATTCGGCCACCTGATTGGAGCCTACCTTTTGAGATAATGTGCGATGCCTCTGATTATGCTATTGGTGCTGTGTTGGGGCAGCGAATTAATAAACCTCCCCATGTGATTTACTATGCCAGTAAAACATTGAATGATGCTCAACTTAATTATTCTACAACTGAAAAAGAGTTGCTGGCAGTAGTTTTTGCTCTAGATAAGTTTTGGTCTTACTTATTGGGATCGAAGGTCTATATCTATTCGGATCATGCTGCATTGAAGTATCTTTTATCTAAAAAAGATGCTAAACCTCGTCTTCTCCGATGGATATTATTGCTACAAGAATTTGATATTGAAATTCGGGATAAGAAAGGTTCCGAAAATGTTGTAGCCGACCACTTATCTAGGTTAATAGTTGATTTTACTGATGAATCATTGCCCATAACTGAATCTTTTCCTGATGAGCAATTACTTGCAGTGTCCCAATTGCCTTGGTTTGCGGACATAGTTAATTATCTGGTAACTGAACAAATTCCATCTCATTGGTCTTCCAAAGATAGGTCCAAGTTTTTGTCCAGAGTTAAGTATTTCTTTTGGGATGATCCATACTTGTTCAAGTATTGTCCCGATCAGATTATTAGGAGATGTATTTCTGAACATGATCAACAGAGCATCATTTCTTTTTGTCATGATCAAGCATGTGGGGGCCATTTTAGTTCTAAAAAGACTGCTGCAAAGATTTTACAGTGTGGATTTTATTGGCCTACTATTTTCAAAGACTGTCATGCTTATTGTTCAGCATGTGAAAGATGTCAGAAGTTAGGAGCACTTTCACGTCGTAACATGATGCCTTTAACCCCAATCCTTATTATAGACCTTTTTGATGTCTGGGGTATTGACTTCATGGGACCTTTTCCTAACTCTTTTGGCAATCTTTATATCCTTGTGGGGGTAGATTATGTCTCTAAATGGGTAGAGGCTGTAGCATGCAAAACCAATGACCACAAAGTGGTGGTTTAATTTTTGAAAGACAATATTTTTGCACGTTTTGGTTCTCCTCGTGCTATCATAAGTGATGGGGGAAAACATTTCTGTAATAGGGTTTTTGAACAGTTAATGAAGAAATATGGCATAACCCACAAAATTGCTACCCCATACCATCCCCAGACAAGTGGTCAAGTTGAGATTTCTAATAGGGAGATTAAGCATATTTTAGAAAAGACAGTCAATCCTAATCGCAAAGATAGGTCACTGAGACTCACCGATGCTTTGTGGGCTTACCGTACTGCATTTAAAACTCCCATTGGAATCTCTCCATACCGTATTGTTTACGGGAAAGCTTGTCATCTTCCTGCTGAAATTGAGCATAAAGCTTATTGGGCAATTAAGCACCTGAATTTTGATTTAAATAGAGCAGGTATTCAAAGGAAACTGCAGTTGAATGAGTTGGATGAGCTTCGTAATGATGCTTATGAATGTGCGAAATCATACAAGGATCGTATGAAAAAGGTTCATGATCAAAATATTCTGCGAAAATCTTTTACTTCGGGGCAGAAAGTTCTTTTATACAATTCTCGTTTACATCTGTTTCCGGGTAAATTGAAGTCTCGATGGACAGGACCTTTTCTAGTTCTTGTTGTTTATTCTCATGGAGCAGTTGAAATAGAAAACCCCAAGAATGGTGATATATTCAAAGTTAATGGTCATCGTCTTAAACCATTCTTGGAATTGCAGCAACCTCAGATTGATGAATTGAGTCTGGCAGACCCGACTTATCATTACTAATGATTAATAGCTGTGTCTGGCTGAAGGCGTAAAACTTAGCGCTACTGGGAGGCAACCCAAGTTTTAAGAATTTTTATTTTTGTGCTTATTTTTTCTTGTGCTTCACTTGTTCTTTTCATTTTGATAGATACTATAGCGTTTCAGTGGAGTGCAGGACTATCTTTCCTTCCTTCGTTTATTTATTTTCCTCAGTACTTATTTCATATCTTTTTACATTGAGGACAATGTTTCATGCAGGTTTGGGGGTATAGGAAGATATTTGTTTAGGATAACTTAGTGATTTTCTTGCTTGTTTTGAATTTTCCAGTTAAAAAAAAAAATTAAATTTTTTTTTGTAGTTTTTAGGGTGTTTGTTAGTATTTTTATAGGTTTTGGTAGTTTATCCCTTCGTGATGCATACTTCAATTTTTAAGAGATTAATTTACATTGGAAGTGTGAGTAAGTATACTGGAGGATAGAGACACTTAACTGAGAAATAGCATTCTGTTACAATCCTCTTGGATCAAGTGCTTAAGCTAATAAAATTCACTCACACACACCAGTTACATAAAGTAATACCTTCTAGAGATTTGTCGAATACTAATCTTCAGTGGGATGTCTTTAGTCAGAGTCATTGGATGATGTGTGGTTATCTGTTGAGCTTAAAAGATCATGATAGACCATTTACTTGGCTATGGCAAGGGCTTGGAACCGGAAATAGGTTGAGAGTATAATACAGCCTCGACAGAATAATGTGCTTGAAAATATATATGATGAAAAAAAAAATTAAAAAAAAAATGGAAACGAAAATAAAGAAAAAAGGGCTGCTTGACTATTATAGGATTAACTTAGGCTGATGCTCAGGTCCGAAGCGGTCCATCTTAAAACCTAATGCCCTAAGCCAACTGGCTGGGAGTCATTGGCCTGAGTCATTGCTAAACCTAAGCATCTTGAAGTCAGGCCTTACACAGTCCTAATGAAAAAAAAAGTCTATGGTGTATTATCCTCTCAAATCTAGAATGTTAAACCCGAAGGAGGCGCGCAAGCATCTGTGCTATCATGAACCTAAAGATTACGATGACTATGTAGATTCTGATGTTCTTTGGTTAATGGGTAACACTAGATCTGTGTGAAACAGAGATTTAGAGTGTATTGCTACAATGTTCTACACTTTCTATTATTTAAAGTATCATGCTATATCATATTGAGCAGAAATTTCCAAGATGAAGGTGTATAATAAAACCACTTACTTGAGCGCTTCTATATTCCAGTTGATTATAAATGCAAGTACGTGTGGTTAGTTTTCTTAAGTATTGCAGTGTGTATTTGAAGGGATAATGGGTTCTGTATTTTGAAGTGTTTAGTTGATTTCTTTTCATTTAGATTTAATAAGGTTAATTTTATAAATACATGTTTGTGGGTAGCATGGCTGCAAACCCTCACGAGACTTCACTCGTCCAGCCAGGGACACCTGGGGGTTTAAAAGGCTTGTTGCATATGCTAAATGCAATCGTGATTCCCTACGGCAGTGGCATTTATTTTTGCGTAGTTTTATTATTATTTTTTTGTGTTTTGCTTGAGGACTAGCAAAATCTAGGTTTGGGGGTATTTGTTAAGCATGAAAAATACACATTTTTATATGCCTTTTTACCTATTTGTTAGTCATGTTTTCTGATTAAAATGAGGAATAAAGTGAATTTTGGTAATTTTCTAAGTAATTAGGAATTAATTAAATAAGGCTCTCTAAATTGCTCAATTTAACACTGTTCCGTAATTTTATAAATATTTGGTACGTCTAATTTGGGACATGTTTTATTTTGTATAGGTTCGCATGCTCGTACTGCAGAACAGCCAAAATTGACGCCAATAGACGGGTTATCAAGTGCCAAAATGACCCAAGCGCTGAGATCAAGTGCAGAGAAGATCTAAGCCGTTGATGTTAACTAATGAAGAAGACGGGCGTGGAATCAATGCACAGGGGTTCAGATTTGATCAAGCGGATGAAAATTCTACAACGGGTTTTAACCCAAGCATTTGAACAAGCAAAATAAGAGTGGTTCGATCTGTGGGCCGGTTCAATGAGAATGAAAAGAAATTAAAAAAAAATCTCTAAAGATAACCCGAGCCGCTGGCTCGGGTGTCCTGTTCAGTCGGGACAGAGGTGGCTGAGGAGCAGAGCTCTGTCGAGCTCTATTCGAGCGGCCGACAGAGGCATAGAGGCGACTGGGTTCCGGTGGTCGCAAGGTGACGGCGGCAAGGCTGATGACGGCGGGACTGGACCGACGGTGACGGCGGCGGGTCTCGACGAGCGGAAAAAGAAGAAGAAGAAGAAAACGGAGCAAACGGAGGCGGCCATGGCGGCGGTCCTGGGTTCCAGCGACATGGAATGGCGGCGGCAGAGGGCACGGCGAGGTTTCCGGCGACCGCGAGGCAGCGCGATCAGAGCAGCAACAAAAAGAGTGCTCGATTAGGAAAGTCTGTGGTTTGATTCCGGATTTGAGAAGGCGTCCTCGATTTGGAAAGCTGGGAAGGATGGGCCACGGCGATACAAAATCTTACTCGATTCGGACTCATCTTCACGGGGGAAAGTTGGGATTTTTGAGGGCTCTATATAACCAGAGAAACAACAGAAAAGGGGGGGCTGGTCGGGCAAAAAAGCAGTTCGACAGAGAGGAGATGACCAGATCTTTTTCATTTTGTTTTTTTTGTTTCAAATTTTGAGTTTCATTCTTGTTTTCATCTTTGATTTTGCATTCTGAGTTGCTACTGTTGAAGAAGAAAGTTGCTCGAACTGTTACTGTTGGAACAGTCGACCGAGACGAGAGAAGAGGAACAGTATATTCTGTTTTATTTTTCATTATCTCACAATTCCTGTAAGTCAATATTTACCTTTAATTCAAATGAATTCCTTTCAGTTTGCAGTTAAATTCCTTAGTATGAGTAGCTAAATCCCTGTCTAGGGCTGAGATGAAGCCATGATTAGTTGTAGGAATGGTATTCATGTGATGCAATTGTTTTGCCTAAATTAATGCGTTTTAACGATTGCTATTCTCAAATTAATTGCATTGGGTTATATGTTGAACATGCTATTTAGATATTACTTGTGATTTATCAAATGATGGATACATGTAATGATTTGAATCTCATCTGTTGATATGCAAGAGGATGAAAATTCTATTTAAAAATCTATATGCTTTAATGCTGAAATTTTCCATAGGAGAATAGATTGAATTCCAATTCTCTACGAGATAATCGTGAAAACAATTGCTGATTTTAAAAGAAATATTCCTATGATTGTCATGTGCTGATTCTTATGCCCTAGTGTTTTAAATTCTTGATTAAAGTTTCAATTTTTATTTGTCGATTAGTTTTTTTTTCATAGATTATTTAATTGCCTTTAGATTAATTTGTTAGTTAAAGCTGTTTTGTTGCATTGAGTCTTCGATTAGTCGTAGTTATAGTGAATCAAATCAATTTAATTCTTCAACAAGGGTAATAATCGGATCTTCGAATTAGAATTCCAAAAACACAAGTCCCTGTGGGTTCGACGTCGTAAGAATTGTGCAACTATACTCCAAACACGATTCGTACACTTGCGAGTAAAATTAAGAGATTAATTAAAACAACAACAGATATGTATCTATCAACATAAGTATGGTCTTCATAGTAAACCTAGGTAGTTATCATAGTTCATAGTCTACATAGTTGTTCCGTTTATAGTAACATTATATTCCTATAATATAATGTTATAGGTTAAGATCATATTTGACATATAGACTACCCTAAACATTTTTGGAGAAACTAATAATGAGATAGTTTCTTTCCATACATAATTATGTAGATGAACCCACATCATGTCATCTATGATGCATTCAAGATGAATGTCATATCTAGATGAACTATATAGATGAACCAGGATCGATGATGAATGAAACAGAGGTATACAAGTTAAGAACATTAGTTTAAGCCTAATGTGTGTATGTTCATATGAGGCATATCTAAGTTAGGATTAAACTAACTATGCTTCTAACTAGTTGCCAAATTAATTAGTCCATCTAGCTAATCATAATTGGGGACTATCTAATTGAACATGATGATAGTATCTATCATAACATAGACTATGTTCCATCTAGCTATAGATTAGAGTTTATAAATTAACCTATAGATTAACCTATGTCCTACAGACTATGTATTTGATTATGATACAATGCATAATTGTATACGATTATAAGTTAGTTAGATTGGCAATCTTAGTTGTGTGTAGTTAGGGCATTAACTAACTATAGATAGATACATTATATAGTTAATTAATGCCCTAACTATAGACAGAATATAGGACTATGTATTCCTATGGTTACATAGACCTATATTAGTCTTATGTATCTATCTATAGATGGAATATTAATTATATTCTTCAACATCTACTTAAACAGAAGAATAGTCCTATATTAGTCCTATTCTTCTGGGGTTAGAATACACACACGTAGGTAGGGGTAATCCTATAGTTGCCAATCTAAGATTAACCCTAACATTATATTCTTAGGACTAATATAGGACAAGAAATGGATAGATATATTATTTATTATGTCTCCATCTATATCCGTGAAGAACTATTATATGTATCTTGGATGTAATCTGTATTACCCAACACCAGTTAATTATCCATAAACTAGTTAATAGTATATGGACAACATATAGGACAACAAAATAGTTGATTATTCGTATTCATCTATGATGCATCCTCCTTTTGACCACCCTTAGCATAACCACTCAATCTGACACTGTAAGGAAAAACTTTAGGCCTTAGTCCGCTGGTCTTAGAGATCCTGAATATAACCAAATTAGCATTGCCAGACGACGGGCCTTGCTCAACTATTTTGGTCATCAGCTTCTTCACTGCCTTACTGTTCTCCAGTACCCTCTCATAAATATACTCAATTTTCTCATCCTCCCACTCTGCAATTTCAGCCAAATCATGGAAATGACATCAAAGCGTCCACCATGGAAACTTTAGTGCTTTTGATGACGTGACATCCAAATCGAAAGCCACAGAACCAGCTGTGCGCAATAATAGTGCAAGCATCTCCTTAGTCGGCCTAGGGTGACGCCATGCAGCTGCCCACAGCAGCTCATCATTGTCACCATTTCTCACATAGAAGTCAGCAGATTGGGGGCTGCTCTGATGGTATTCTGCATTGAATTCAAAGAGCTCTTTTGAGTGGCGGATCAAATCAATCACGCAGGAGCTGCAACCCCATTCGTTGTCGTACCATGAGACCACCTTGATGAAGTTGGCATTAAGAACAATGCCATCAGATCCACCAGAATATTTAGATACATGTTGTTGGCTAATACAGTTTAAATAACCAGATTTATGCACTTCAGTACCATCTGTTTCTTGAATCACCTCTTAGAAAGATTTAAAGGAAGATGAAATTTCAGAAAGAGCCTGAGAACGAACTAAATCACAAAGCTTCTTGTACCTTGACAACGTCCAACCCATCAAAGAAGGATCTTGTAATCCTTCCCATTTTGGTAAGTGAAAGGTCAGCACGCAGAACCGTACCTTGGTAACTGAAAGGTCATATCTTGTAATTATGCAAGGAAGCTGAAGGGTCATATTTTGTAATCAACCTAGGAAGCTGAAAGGTCATATCTTGTAATCAACCTAGGAAGTTGAAAGGTCATATCTTATAATCAGGCTAGGAAGACGTGCCCTCTCTTTCTTTATAAGGAGGTCTTCTTTTTCCTTCTTGGGCATGTAATATTGAATCTAATTTTCCTTATTCTCTTTTCTTCTTCTTCTTTTCTCCTTTTTTCACCATGGCGTTTGATTTTGTTCGTATTCCATACGGAAGCACAACAAAATAGATCAGTGATGAAGGAATGTCCTTGAATCACCAACTCAACTTCCGCATACATGCCCACACTCCAGAGGTGTTTGCCATCACCTATCACCACATCAAATGGTTTGGAGTCTGAGACATAACACCCCAAATGCTGCGCCACTTTGTCATTGATAAAGTTATGAGTAGAGCCACTATCGATGAGTACCGCTACCTGTTGGCGCTTGAATTGCTGAACGCGCATACTTCTGGGGGTGAAAATACATGAGAATGCATGAACATGATCATAGAGGCTGGGTGCCTCTTCTGGGTCAGCCACTTCCTCTTCCTCGGCTTCTTCGACAAGTAAACTACCCCGGACGGAGCAGCGATGTCCGGGGGCAAACTTCTCGTCGCATTTAAAAGAAAGTCCCTTGGAATGCCGTTCGTCTATTTGGGCTGGCGTTAGGCAACGGACAAGTGGAGGAGCAGGCCCTGGCAATGCTGATCGGCTTGGGCTGGGGCCGAGACAGATGTGGGGCTGGTAAGGGGATGCAGAGCCATTACCCCATGGCTCCCTCTCCGTTGACGAGCCAATTTCTCCTCCTCGATACGTGCATGGTGCACCACATCGCGCATGGTGTGGCATGGGAAGTGGTGCGCTCATCAGAAATGTCTAGTTTCAGCCCACGCTTGAAGGTGCCCACGAGAGGTGCTATTGGCCAATCTGGTAGGCGATTAGCAATCTTCATAAATTCCGAAATAATAGGCCCTTACTGTGGTGGTTTGCCTTAGGCTGGACAGCATTTCATTAAAATCTTGAAATTCATTTAGTCCAAATTGGATGCACAACTCGTCGGAGAAGGACACCCAAGTAGGATAACGCACCTCCTTTTCGAAGGTCTGAAACCAAATAGAAGCGTCTCCATCAAGATGGAAGGCTGCCACACGTAGGCGTTCCGCATCAGAGTATGTCCCTTGGTAAGCCAAAAACTCGTCTGCCTTGTACAGCCATTCGACGGGGTCCTCATCTCCATTATATCTTGGAAACTGTAAACGAGCCAGTCTGTGCTCAGCGCTGCCTCTCTGGCCTCCGCGAGACCCCTGGAACACCTCCCACTCCTCATCGATCTCTTACTGAATGTTACATGGATGTGTAGCCATTGAGGCATTTCCACGAGCACCTGGCATGCCTCGTGCATCAAGGCCAGAGCGGCCACCTTCTGCGTCTAGATTAAAGGACCCAATTCGGATTCCATGAGGGATAGAATTTACTGTGGATTGGCTTGGTGTTGAGCCTCCATGTACATGGGACCCCCCTGGTCGGACAAGGGCGCCATTCCCCCTGATGGCGGCAGCATGGTCATGTTGGCAGTTTGCGTGGTCTGGATTTGCGCTTGTATAAGCTCGATGTTCTGCAGCCGTATATTAATCGCATTGATCATGGAGATTAGAATGTCTTGGCTGGAATCAGTATTCGTCCGTGGGCTAGGAATTTCCTTCGCAGCCTCTGGCTCTGGCTGTGCTTCAGAGGCCATGGTGTTGTAATCAGTCTAGGAAGATGAAGAGTCAGTCTAGGAAGATGAAGAGTCAGTCTAGGAATATGAAAGGTCAGGAATGTTGTACTCAGTCTAGGAAGATGAAGAGTCAGTCTAGGAATATGAAAAGTCACATCTTGTAATCAGTCTTGGAAGATGCGCCTCTCCTTCCTTATAAGGAGGATGTCTTCCTCCTTCTGGGTATGCAATATTAAGAACTATTCCTTCCCTCTCAAATCTCTTCTTCTCCTCTTTTGCGGATTCCAGTACTTGTGATCCTTACGGGTCACAACATTGGTATCAGAGCGTTGATCCACGGGAATTCATGCCTCCTCGCAAGCCACCCATAATGACTCAAGAAGCTCCACCGGAGCCGGAGATCGCCAAGGATCCTGCGAGCCCAAAAGCTAATCCCGATCCTACCCAGGCTGCCTTGCTGTCCGTCCTAACGGAGATTCAAAAGGATCTCCGAGAGATTAAGCTTGCTCAGGCTCCTTCTCAGCCGCTCAAATCAGCCGCCGTGACTCCACCACCACGAGAGATGGGCAGCTCCAGCCGCCAAGATGGATTCCCTGGCATGGGAGCCTCTCTGCTCGGCAAGGCCAGCGGACAGTCCCTACCTTATGGGATTCAGTTGGGCTCACTCAACTCCAACGCCGACGGAGGGCGCCAGAGCGCCACCACAAGGGATACGCAAGGTGTTCGACGAAATGCTACAATGAACAACTGTGACCGGGCCTTGCATGACGAGTTGGACGATGCTTGGGACGAACCCCAGATGCCTCGCGGAGGCCAACGGAACAGCGCCGAGCCCCGATTGGCTCGCTTGCAGTTTCCTCGGTACAATGGAGAAGACGACCCTGTTGAATGGCTCTATAAAGCTGACAAATTTTTCTCCTACCAAGGCACCTACTCGGATGAGGAACGCTTACGAGTGGTAGCGTTTCACCTGGATGGTGATGCCTCCATATGGTATCAAGCGTTCGAAAAGGAGATCCGCTTTCCCACATGGGTGTCTTTCTCTGACGAACTGTGTATTCAATTCGGGCCGAACGAGTTCCAAGACTTCAATGAGATGCTGTCCACCTTGAAACAAACAACTTCGGTAAGAGCATATTACTCGGAATTCATGAAAATTGCTAACAGGTTACCGGACTGGCCGGTGGCGGCATTAGTCGGTACATTCAAGCGCGGATTGAAGCCTGAGATAGCGGATGAAATGCGCCATTTTCCTTGCCACACAATGCGGGATGTGGTGCGGCATGCCCGAATTGAGGAAGAGAAATTGGGTCGTCAGAAGCGCGGAGGGCGAGGGGCCTGGAGCCCACGGCCACTTAGTCAACCCTCATCGTCAGCGGCTCCTATTGTCAGCGCCAGTCCCAACCGGACCCCCTTGTCAGGCTCCATTCCCACTCCTATTCGCCGCTTAACCCAAGCTCAAATGGCAGATCGGAGGGCCAAGGGCCTATGTTTCAACTGCGATGAAAAGTATGTCCAGGGCCATCAATGTGCGGCTCGGGGCAGCTTACTTATTGAGGAGGTTGAGGAAGAGGAACCTGCTCCGGCTGAGGACTTCACCCCTGTATGTGACCCATTCTAGCCAGAGATCTCAGTGCACGCGTATTCTGGCACTTTTACTCCACGCACCATGAGTGTGCAAGGCATGTTAAAATGACAGCCAGTGGCAATTCTGATTGACAGTGGTTCGACACATAATTTCATTAATGACAGGGTGGCTCATCGATTGGGTTGCTATGTTTCTGACGCCACCCCATTTGATGTCCTTATTGGCGATGGCAAACATCTCCGAAGCTCGGGTGTGTGTGCTCAAGCCTCCCTCACCATTCAAGAGCATACCTTTACCACCGACCTGTTTCTCCTTCCAACCAAAGGAGCGGATGTGGTGTTAGGCGTGCAATGGCTCCAAGAATTGGGCGATGTAATGTGGAACTTCCGCGAGCTAACCATGGACTTTGACGTCAAAGGGAAAAGGGTCCGTATACGGGGAACCCATCCCAGCACCCTTCACTCAGCCCAGGCCGTAGACTCCTTCAGATGGTTCACACCTCAAGGTATGTTTCTACAACAGCGATCAATGGGGGATGTGGAGCTAGGGGAACTTCCTCCGGACATGCGTATACTCCTGGAGGAACATGCGGATATCTTCTCTGAGCCCACCGGCCTTCCTCCCCAGCGGGCCCATGACCATCACATTCCTCTGGTTCCAGGGGCTCAGCCGACGAACATCCGGCCATACCGCTACCCCCACATTCAGAAGGCTGAGATCGAGCGGCTAGTGGGAGATATGCTGACCACAAGTATTATTCGTCCCAGCAACAGTTCCTTTTCTTCACCAGTTTTGCTTGTGCGTAAGAAAGACGGCACCTGGCGCTTCTGCGTGGATTATCGCGCCCTGAATGCTATTACCGTCAAAAACAAATACCCCATTCCGGTGATTGAAGAATTGCTTGACGAATTAGCAAGCGCACAGGTCTTTAGCAAGCTTGACTTGCGTTCTGGGTATCACCAAATCAGGATGCAGGTTTTGGATGCCCACAAAACTGCGTTCCGGACCCATGATGGCCACTTCGAATTTTTGGTAATGCCATTTGGGCTGACCAATGCCCCCACCACTTTCCATAGTTTGATGAATGACATTTTCTGGCCATTTCTCCGACAGTTTGTATTGGTATTCTTCGACGACATTCTTATCTACAGCAGAACTTGGGAGGAGCATTTGGGTCACCTCAGGTCGGTCTTCTCGCTCCTAAGAGCTAATTCTTTATTTCTTAAACGTTCGAAGTGTTCGTTTGGCAGTTCTCAGGTGGAATACCTTGGTCATATCATCTCATGTGACGGTGTCGCCACAGACCCTTCCAAAGTAGCCACCATGTTATCCTGGCCGACTCCCAAGTGCGTCAAGGCATTGCGCGGCTTCTTAGGGCTGACGGGCTATTATCGCCGTTTTATTAGTCACTATGGAACTATTGCAGCACCACTCACGGCTTTGTTAAAGAAGGGTGCCTTCAACTGGACCAATGAGGCACAAATGGCCTTCGACCGACTCAAACAGGCTATGGCCCATGCGCCAGTATTGGGACTTCCTAACTTCAATCTTCCGTTTGTGGTGGAGACTGGTGCTTCTGAAACTGGTCTTGGGGCCGTCCTCTTGCAACAGGACCATCCAATTGCCTTTCTGAGCAAAGCTTTGTCGGGCTGCACTCTTTCCTTATCGGCCTATGAACCGGAGATGTTAGCCATTATTCATGCTGTGACCAAATGGCGCCCATATCTGTTGGGCCGGCGGTTTACCATACGGACCATCAACCTCTGAAATATTTCTTAGAGCAAAGGGTGTCTACTCCGGCCCAGCAACGATGGGTCTGCAAGCTGTTGGGTTATGATTATGAGATTATTTATAAGAAAGGAGCCGAGAACACTGTTGCAGATGCACTCTCTCGACGGCCCATGCCAGACTCTTGTATGGTCTTATCCGGCCCCACTTGTCCGTTCATTCCGGACCTTCAACAAGCATACACGGAGGACCCGCCCACCAAGGAGTTGGTCCGTCGTATCCAAGCTCAACCAGCCGCTGAACCCCCCTATGTGTGGCGGCATAACCTGTTGTTTTGGAAGGATCGCTTGTGGGTGCCCAATTATGCTGACTTGCGTCGACGCATCATTTCACATTTCCATGACACACCCAGTGCAGGCCATGAGGGATCATTTCGCACATATAAGAGGGTGAGCCAGAGTTTTCTGTGGAAAGGGCTACGTCGTGCCGTGCAGGATTATGTATCCACTTGTGATATTTGCCAACGTTCCAAGTCCATGACCACGTCTCCTGCCGGCCTTCTTCAGCCATTACCTATTCCGGCTAATATTTGGGAGGATGTTTCTATGGATTTCATTGAAGCTTTACCACTCGTTCAGGGCAAATCTGTCATCTTGGTAGTTGTTGACCGGCTATCGAAATATGCTCACTTTTGTGCCTTGAGCCATCCTTTTACGGCTCGTACGATTGCGGAGGTCTATGTGCGCGAGGTCGCTAAGCTCCATGGTATGCCCAAGACCATTGTGTCTGACCGCGACCGTGTCTTCTTGTCTAATTTCTGGCGTGAATTCTTTGCTCTCCAAGGTACGCAATTACATATAAGTACAGCCTACCATCCACAGACAGATGGGCAAACGGAGGTAGTGAATCGTTGTTTAGAGCAGTATTTGAGGTGTTTCGTGGGCGATCAACCCCGCCGTTGGCTTCAGCTCCTACCGTGGGCTGAGTGGTCATACAACACCGCCTACCATACTCGTGCGGGCTTTACTCCCTTCGAGGTTGTGTACGGTCGTCCTCCGCCGACGGTCCTTTCTTATGTTCCCCATCGTTCAACTATTGCTGAAGTTGATTATATGCTTCAAACTCGTGATGAGGTGTTGCGGCAACTTCGGCGCAACTTACAATCGGCTCAGAATCGTATGAAACAGGTTTATGATCGCCACCATACTGATCGCGTATTTCAAGTGGGCTCATTGGCCTATGTGTCCCTTATGCCCTTGCGCCAAACTTCCTTAGCTTCTATTGACAACAGCAAACTGGCCCATCATTATCATGGACCTTATGAAGTGATTGAGCGCATTGGGCCGGTGGCGTATCGTCTTGCTTTGCCACCGGGCTCCTTGGTACATCCGGTGTTCCATGTGTCTCGTCTCCGTCAGTTTATGGGTGATCCCCTTTCTGTGGCTAACGTTGCACCTGTTCCACTCATTGAACCAGCGGCTTCGGAAGTTCCATCCCCTGCATTTATTATCGATCGCCGCCGTGTTCGTCGTTCGGGCCGCATTGTGACGGAGGTGTTAGTCGCTTGGCAGGGTCAGCCATTAGAAGATGCAACCTGGCTCCTCGAGGATGACTTTCTGGCACGATTTCCATCATGGACGCCTTGAGGACAAGGCTGCAGCGGAGCGTGGTGGAATGTTGTAATCAGTCTAGGAAGATGAAGAGTCAGTCTAGGAAGATGAAGAGTCAGTCTAGGAATATGAAAGGTCAGGAATGTTGTAATCAGTCTAGGAAGATGAAGAGTCAGTCTAGGAATATGAAAAGTCACATCTTGTAATCAGTCTTGGAAGATGCGCCTCTCCTTCCTTATAAGGAGGACGTCTTCCTCCTTCTGGGTATCCAATATTAAGAATTATTCCTTCCCTCTCAAATCTCTTCTTCTCCTCTTTTGCGGATTCCAGTACTTGTGATCCATACGGGTCACAACACATGGCTGGCTGCTTGTGAGGAGGCATGTCTGGCTCCGATACCAATGTTGGTAATGCCTTGACAAAAAGTAATAAAAAGAAAAGAGAAGTAAGAAAAATGGGATTAGAAAAGAGAAGTAAGGAAAACTGGATTCAATATTGCATGCCCCAGAAGGAGAAAGAAGAGCACCTTATAAAGAAAGAGAGGGCGCGTCTACCAAGCCTGATTATAAAATATGACCTTTCAGCTTCTTAGGTTGATTACAAGATATGATCTTTCAGCTTCCTAGGTTGATTACCAGATATGACCTTTCAGCTTCCTATCATGATTACAAGATATAACCTTTCAGTTACCAAGATACGGTTTTGCGTACTGCCATTCACAACAAGCAGGAACCCTAATCATAGAGACTATGTATTTAATTCTTTTGTTTGAGTTGATGCATGAAGGTGTACCCAAATAGTAGAAACCACTACAGACTACGAACTACGTATTTCAATTTTCCATCTAACTAGTATATATTCTCCATACCAAACTCTAACCATAAACCCAAAACAATAGAAACTACATATCTAATTCTTCCATATATGATTCTTCCGTCTAACTAATTATCCCTGGTTCATCGTTGCCATATTTAGATCAAATACCGCCACTCAACTAGATAGGAAAACTATGTCTAACTCATTGTTGCTGGATGAGTTTACGTATTTAACTATGTCTCCCATAGTATCCCAAAATACTCACAACTCGTTGGTAAAACTAGTTTAGTAACTACATATATTATAATCAACCATAGGTAACTCTAACTATGTAACATGGTTATCATATTATGTGAGTTAACTTAATCACAAGTAAGTATAATTGTACTTATAATTAGGGTTATAGTATATGTAGGGTTAACATAGAGGTTATCCCTATGTTCATATGGTTTAGGACATAAACTAAACCTTAAGTTTATATTTAAGTACTATAGTACCATATAAGTCTAGAAGACTTATGTTTATAATAATAGAGTATATTATAACCTATAAGGGTAAGGATGTGTAAGTAGGTTATAAATACATGAGGTATCTAATTGTTTATGGGTTGATCCATACAATACATTAAGTTAGATAGAGTTTAAAATCTATCTAACTTAGATAAAAAAACAATTAGAACTTAAGGTTTATAGAACCTATAATAACTTATAATATATGTCTTCTAAACTATGGAGGATATAATAGTCATTTTATATAAGTCTAGAAGAATACATGGGGTTCATCTATTATTCCCTATGAAGGCATAGTCCATTATATATGACATATATGATCTTCCATAGAAGACATAACTATAGGTAGTTAGAACTATCTAACTGTTTGTAAGTAGTTATAATAAATACATGACCTATGGGAAACACTATTAATTAGGGTTAACCATATATATGAGGATATCCTCATAGTTAGATAGTCTATAGGGAACTATAGATCTTGTGCATATCCTAGGGTTAGATATATAGTGTATAGATATAGGACTATATGAGTTTGATATATATCATAACCTTATTCCTAAGCAGATGTAGTTGACTATATCCATAGGGAATAAAACCCTAGACTATCTAAGGGTTAGATATCTTCCTACTTCAGTATTTCTATAAGGATATCTATTAAATGTATTTTCTATAGTTATATCATGAACCTAGACTGTATAAATATAATGTTCCCTATATACAGGGAACATATGGTTATAATTCATTTAACCCTTAGATAGTCCTATGCAGATGTAGTTGACTACAAATGATTTGGTTACTACGATGCGGATCTAATCCTAAGGGTTTTATATAATAGTTCTCCCATTGAACTTATGAACTAGAACTACTATAGTCCTAGTTTATAGTAAGAGGTTAGCAGAATACCTATGATATATATCATTTATGCGTATATTATAAATATACGATGAACCAGAATACCTAGGAGTTATTCTATACAAATGTATATAGTCTACATGGTTCCTCTATGAGGACACAATGTCTTCATATATGAGTTAACATGGAACCTCATATATGAAGACATAACTATATATGTCTCCATGAACTATGTCTAAGAATGGTTTGGGATGGAAGAACCCCTAGCTACTACATATTTAATTCACATAGTAAATACTAGAGACTACTTATTACCATCCAACGAGTTGTGGGTTAGGATGTGAACATGTTCACATAAGTTAAGATTAACTAATATAGACTATGAATAACAGTACTCTATATAAGTTATGTTATAGTCTAACTTAGGGCCATCGTGTTCATCTAGTATGGAAGACATGTATTATAGTACTCCTTATTAATCCGGTGTCCTAATAAGTAGAGATATCCTAACCCTAATTATATTGACTGTGCCTCATATGAACTAGTTTAACCATAAGATATCTTAAGTTATGGAGGTTTAACCTAATTATAAGTATTTATACCATATTCTATTAACCAGATTAATAAATTAAGATTTAACCCTATGATTATGTCCTAGAAGTATTATAATAAACCCTTAAGTCATATGAGTATGAATTCTAATAACTTAAACTATACTCTAATTACCATATAAGTTATTCATACTAGTACTGCCTAGAAGACATGTTCATAGAGTTTAGGGTAATTACAAATAATTAGACTATAAATAAAAGTACTAATTGTAGAGGATAATTAGGCTATTATATATGTAGTTATATAATAGATCCCAACTAATGTTATAGTCTCATTCTATTAACTAGTACTGTTAGATCATAAATACGGTAACCTATAATTTAAGATTAAACAAGTTAGACATAAGCCAATATTATACTAGGGTTAACATATGGTTAACTTAATCACAGGTAACCCTATTAGGGAGAGTTTATGGTTTATGTATATATATCATATGAACTATGTTCATAGAGTGAACTATTAACTATAGTTGCCAATTAACTATATATACTTCACTACCTGAACATATTTAGTTAACCATGTTCATGAACACGTCCTAGGGTTTATCCTAGAGTTAACGATGATATCCTAGGGTTACATATACTGTGAACTATTAACTAGTTTATTCTGGATATTAACATCGATGGAGGTTTATATTAACAATTCATGAACATATATGTTCATAATTATTGTTACTAACTATCTATAAGTTAGTGAACTATATAGTTAACTCCATCGATAACTAAGTATAACTATCCATAACCCCTATATAGTAAACTAAAACTATGGGGGTTATAGACAAACTTAATTCATATTATCTATAGGATGTAGTTGTATTTTTTAGGGATTAACCCTAACATAGATACTTGGAAATGGGATATACATAGTTAACCTATTATTATATATTTTTATCTATATGTTAGGGATTAACCCTAACATTATCTTCTTAAGACTAATATAGGACAAGAAATTGATATATATAATAGTTCTACACTATTAGTTTAGGTAAAAAAAAACTACTATAGACGAAATATAGGACTATGTAATGTGTGGTTTTGGGTTTAGAAATGGATAGATACTAACTATAGAACTATTAACTAGTAACTAGTATAACCAGTGGTTTCCATTTCTAAATATGACATATATGATCCTAGACATATAATGTGTGGTTTTAAGTAGATAATGACATATACGATCTGAACATTATATTCTCGTTATCTTAGACATCCTAACTTAGATTATGAGAGGAACTATCTAAGTTCAAATTAATTTGGCAACTAGTTAAATATATGTAGACTATGTTCGATAGACAGACAATCTAACTATGTAACTAGCTGTTTAGAAGTAGGGATATCCTAATACAAACAATTAGCTAGTTCACACAAGCATAGTCTAGAAGACATGTTCTTATGAGGCATAGTTCATGGAGGTATCTAGATGAACATAGTCCTAGATGAAACATAGCTATACTATAGTTCATAAGTTAGGGTTAATTGCCAATTTGGTTAGGAACATAGTTTATTCATCTAGATAACTTTGTTCTACAAACAAAGTTCATGAATGTCATTGTCTATATTATAGATATAATATATATATATAATATGTATATTATATATTCATGAAGGTAGATGAATGCCTTCATGAATATACGTATACGAACATTATATTCTTGGGTTCATATGAACCTAGATAGATATGGATATTATAATGATAAGCCTCCATCGTTATTATTAACCTAACAAGATAGTTTACTATAGTTAAAATGGAACTATGTCCTCAATCTAGATGATTCGTAACTAAGAGTATAATGCTCAACTATGGAGGTAGTTGAGTACATATATGTTCATGAATTGTTATACTTAGTTCAGAGTTAGGGTCCATCGTTGTTACTTGTGCATATATATAGGGAGGAACCTCCATAGTGCAACTACGTACATGTTACTTGGGGATAAGTATATACACAATATAGTTAACATAGTATATTAGGTTACATAGTCTCCCTAAAAGGTTATAATTAACCATATAACCCATAAAGTTTAGGGTTAATAGATGAACATGATATATAAGAATTACTGAATTAATAGCTATAACTACATTATAACCATAGAATGTAGTCAACTACCATAGTTGACTACATTATTTAGTTAACCCTAGTTATATGGACCGTGCCTCATATGAACTAGTTTAACTATAAGATATCTTAAGTTATGGAGGTTTAACCTAATTATAAGTATTTATACCGTATTCTATAAATAAGATTAATAAGTTAAGATTAACCCTAGGATTATGTCCTATGAGTATTATAATAAACCCTCAAGTCAAATGAGTGTGAATTCTAATAACTCTAACTATACTATAATTACCATATAAGTTATTCATACTAATACTGTCTAGAAGACATGTTCATAGAGTCTAGGGTAATTACAAACAATTAGACTATAAATAACAATACTAATTATAGAGGATAATTAAGCTATTAAATATGTAGTTATATAATAGATCCCAACTAATTTTATAGTCTCATTCTATTATCTAGTACTGTTAGATCATAAATACGGTAACCTATAATTTAGGATTAAACAAGTTAGACATAAGCCGATATTATACTAGGGTTAATATATGGTTAACTTAATCATAGGTAACCCTATTCGGGAGAGTTTATGCTTTATATATCTATCATATGAACTATGTTCAGGTTAACCCTAGAGTGAACTATTAACTATAGTTGCCAATTACCTATTTAGACTACACTACCTGAACATATTTAGTTAACCCTATGTTCATGAACATATCCTAGGGTTAAACAATGATATCCTAGGGTTACAAATACTGTGAACTATTATACTAGGGTTTATTCAGGATATTAACATCGATGGAGGTTTATATTAACAATTCATGAACATATATGTTCATAATTATTGTTACTAACTATCCATAAGTTAGTGAACTAAGTATAACTATCCATAACCCCTATATGGTGGACTAAAACTATGGGCATTATGGACTAACTTAGTTAATATTATCTATAGGATGTAGTTGTATTTGTAAGGGATTAACCCTAACATGGATATTTAGAAATAGGATTCATAGTTGACCTATTATTATATGTCTTTATCTATATGTTAGGGATTAACCCTAACATTATATTCTCAGGACTAATATAGGACAAGAAATTAATACATATAATAGTTCTACACTATTAGTTTAGGTACAAGAAACTACTATAGACGGAATGTAATGTGTGGTTTTAGGTTTAGAAATGGATAGATACTAACTATCGAACTATTAACTAGTATAACAAGTGGTTTCCATTTCTAAATATGACATATATGATCCTAGACATATAATGTGTGGTTTTGAGTAGATAATGGCATATATGATCTTAACATTATATTCTCGTTATCTTAGACATCCTAACTTAGGTTATAAGAGGAACTATCTAAGTTCAAATTAATTTTGCAACTAGTTACATAGTGTACTATATGTAGACTATGTTCTATGGGCTATCTAACTATGTAACTAGTTGTCTCGAAGTACGATATGCTAACACAAACAATTAGATAGTTCACACAAGCATAGTCTAGAAGACAAGTTCATATGAGGCATAGTTCATGGAGGTATCTAGATGAACATAGTCCTAGATGAAACATGACTATACTATAGTTCATAAGTTAGGGTTAATTGCCAATTTAGTTTGGAACATAGTTTATTCATCTAGATAACTATGTTCAATAAACAAAGTTCATGAATGCCATTGTCTATATGATATATATAATATATGTATCATATGTATATTATATATTCATGAAGGTAGATGAACGCCTTCATGAATATATAGTATAAGAACATTATATTCCCTGGTTCATATGAACCTAGATAGATATTGATATTATAATGATAAACCTCCATCGTTATTTTTAACCTAACAAGATAGTTTACTATAGTTTAAATAAACCTATGTCCTCCATCTAGATGATTAGTAACTAAGAGTATAATGTTGAACTATGGAGGTAGTTGAGTACATATCTGTTCATGAATTGTTATACTTAGTTCAGAGTTAGGGTCCATCGTAGTTACTTGTGCATATATAAAGGGAGGAACCTCCATAGTGCAACTAAGTACCTATTACTTAAGGATAACTATATGCACAATATAGTTAACGTAGTATATTGGGTTACATAGTCTCCCTAATAGTTAACACAATCAACCATATAACCCATGAAGTTTGGTCAATAGATGAACATGATACATAGGTATTACTAAATTAATCCCTATAACTACATTATAAATATGGAATGCAGTCAACTACTATAGTTCATTACATTATTTAGTTGACCCTAATTATATGGACTGTGCCTCATATGAACTAGTTTAACTATAAGATATCTTAAGTTATGGAGGTTTAACCTAATTATTAGTATTTATACTGTATTCTATTAACTAGATTAATAATTACCATATAAGTTATTCATACTAGTACTATCTAGAAGACATGTTCATAGAGTCTAGGGTAATTACAAACAATTAGACTATAAATAACAGTACTCATTATAGAGGATAATTAGGATATTAAATATGTAGTTATATAATAGATCCCAACTAATTTTATAGTCTCATTATATTAACTAGTACTGTTAGATCATAAATACTGTAACCTATAATTTAAGATTAAATAAGTTAGACATAAGCCAATATTATACTAGGGTTAACTTAATCACAGGTAACCATATTAGGGAGAGTTTATGGTTTACATATCTATCATATGAACTATGTTCAGGTTAACCCTAGAGTGAACTATTAACTATAGTTGCCAATTAACTATTTATAGTACACTACCTGAACATATTTAGTTACCCCTATGTTCATGATATCAATATCTATCTAGGTTCATATGAACCAGGGAATATAATGTTTGTATACTATATATTCATGAAGGAACACAAATATAATATCCATATGCCTTCATGAATATATAGTATAAACATGATACGTATATTATATCAATCATATGGACAATGGCATTCATGAAATTAGTTTGTAGAACATAGTTATCTAGATGAATAAACTATATTCCTAAATGTTCCTAACCAAATTAGCAATTAACCATAACTTATGAACTATAGTATAGTCATGTTTCATCTAGGACTATGTTCATCTAGATACCTCCATGAACTATGCCTCATATGGACATGACTTCTAGACTATGTTTGTATGAATTATGTAATTGTTTGTATTAAGATATCCCTACTTCTAGACAACTAGTTACATAGTCCATAGAACATAGTCTTCATATAGTACACTATGTAACTAGTTAATTTGAGCTTGGATAGTTCCTCTAATAATCTAAGTTATGATGTCTAAGATAATGAGAATATAATATTAAGATCATATATGTTATTATCTACTCAAACCCACACAGTATATGTCAAGGATCATATATGTCATATTTAGAAATGGAAACCACTGGTTATACTAGTTAATAATAGTTCTATAGTTAGTATCTATCTATTTCTAAACCCAAAACCACTCCTATATTCTGTCTATAGTAGTTTCTTGTACCTAAACTAATAATGTAGAACTATTATACGTATCAATTTCTTGTCCTATATTAGTCCTAAGAATATAATATTAGGGTTAATCCCTAACACATAGATAAAGACATATAATAATAGGTTGACTATGTATCCCATTTCTAAGTATCTATGTTAGGGTTAATCCCTAACAAATACAACTACATCCTATAGATAATATGAACTAAGTTAGTCCATAACCCCCATAGTTTTAGTCCACCATATAGGGGTTATGGATAGTTATACTTAGTTATCGATGGAGTTAAATATATAATTCACTAACTTATGGATAGTTAGTAACAACAATTATGAACATATATGTTCATGAATTGTTAATATAAACCTCCATCGATGTTAATATACTTAAGCTACCATTGTTATTGTTAACCTAACAAGATCGTTTACTATAGTTTAAATAGAACTATGTTCTCCATCTAGATGATTAGTAACTAAGAGTATAATGCTCAACTATGGAGGTAGTTGAGTAAATATATGTTCATGAATTGTTATACTTAGTTCAGAGTTAGGGTCTATCGTTGTTACTTTGCATATATAAAGGGAGGAACCTCCATTGTACATGTTACCTCATCATTGCTGGATGAGTTTACGTATTTAACTATGTCTCCCATAGTAAAACCTAGGTAGTAAGACATAGTTTTCCTATCTAGTTGAGTGGAGGTATTTGATCAAAATATGGCAACGATAAACCAGGGACAATTAGTTAGATAGAAGACTTTTATATTGAAGAATTAGATATGTAGTTTCTGTGATTTAGGGTATATGGTTAGGGTTGGGTATGGAGAATACACACTAGTTTGATGAAAAATTGAAATAAGTAGTTCGTAGTGTGTAGTAAGTGCGGTTTAGGGATAGTTTTAGACCTTCACTGATCTACTTAAACAGAAGAATCAAATACATAGTCTTTAGGATATACTATGGGAATAAAAAATGTATTTGATCCTTCTTACCCCTAGGTATATTCCCATCAACGATCATCTTGCCCTTGTTAGTGTACTATATTCCTATGAACTATGTAGATTATGTTCTACAAGCTAGTTAGTTCATAATATCTTATAGGGTATGAACTAGTTGTGAACTATCATATGAACCCTAGGATATCTTCTATGTATCATGTTCATCTAGATACCTCCATAACTTAAAGTTCTATGAAATTATTATTGCCTATCTAGTTATGAGGCATAGTTCATGGAGGCAATTTGGTTATATGAAGCTTATCGTTGTTATGTTCACTAACTATGTTCAACGATAGAGTTCGTTCCTAGAACTTATGGAGGCAGATGAGGCTTCTCATCATCACTATATCAACCTAGGCTAAGTTCGTTCCTAGAACATTAGACTAGTATATATGTTATACTATGTAGGTAGTTCACTATGGAGGTAGTTCCCTAAAAGTAACTATATATGTTAGGATTAACCCTAATTAGATACATTAAGGTTAACCCTAGTTAGATTCATGAATTGGGTTAGGATATCCTCCATCTAAACTATAGGCTACATTACATGATATAGTTAACTAAGTTATATGTTCCTCCATCTAGATGGACTCCATCGTTATTGGATATAGTTTAGTTAGAGTTAGGGTCAATTTCGATGAAGTTGTGCATATATACTACCACCGTTGATATAGTTAACTACTGTTCATAGTGAATATATATAGGTTATAATCAACCGTATAACTTCTCCATCGTTATCATTAGGGATGACTATATACTATGGGTACTTAATCCTAGGATATCTAAGGTTCACTATATACCCTAATAGGTTATAATCAACAATATAACCCATGATGTTTATGGTCACCTTACTTATAATTATTTTTATATAGTCATCCCTAATGTTACATAGTCTCCCTAATAGGTTATAATCCTAACCTATAAACTTCACATCGTTATGTAGTTTCATGAACATATAGGGTTATAGTTAGGATAAGGTTTAGTTAGACATAGTTCTGTTCTTAGTTCAGAACTATGCCTCCATGAGCTATGCCTTGTAGTCCTATACTAAGTTAGGATAGAACTTTAGTTCATCTAGATGAACTTTGGGTTAATTGGGCAATCATGGAGGTATAGTTCCTAACTAAGATCGGAACTTAATTAACTATGTTCAAATCATATGAACCTAGGAACTTAGTTAACTAAACCTAGGAACTTAGTTAACTATGTTCAAATCATATGAACCTAGGAAGTTAGTTAACTATGTTCCATCTAGGCATATGGCAATCAGAACAAGATAGTCCATAACTAAGGATATATGTTATTATAGGATTAACTTATAGTTCAGGAACATAGTGGAGTATCTAGTTCTGTTGTGTCCTCGTATGGGACACAAACAGGGCCAAGCATCATTGCCGGAAAAGGGGAAGAAGATGAGAGAAATGTAAAGGAAAATAACTGGTTTCTTATTGCCGACCGGACTTGCCTCCCTCATAGGAGGTCGGCCCCTAGGAAATGAATTCAAAGTGGATCATGGTTGGGGCGATAATGTAAGTCACCTCGGAGGGCTTGCACATGGGGTCCAAAGGAGCATTCATAGTAGGCGTACATGGCACATGCTAAGGGAAGCCCACCATGAACGGCAGCTGCATTCTCCAAATAACAGCGGGCAATATGCATCTTTTTATCTATCATGTAACCTACGAGGGCAATTACCTCCATTCTGGCCAATAGAGGACTGGGTATCATCTCCACGACTTTAGCAGTGCAAACAAAGAAAACCTCTGATACGTCAATAGGAACATCCAAATAATGGTCAGGTAATTTAGTCACCCAGCGCTGCTGAGCAGGAGTAACAATACGCTGGTCCAAGAAGTATTTAAGTGGTTGGTGATCAGTACGGATAATGAAATGGCACCCCAACAAATACGGCCTCCACTTGGTCACCGCATGGACAATAACCAACATTTCCTTTTCATAAGCCGAGAGAGACAATGATCGACCAGCCAAGGCTTTGCTCCAAGAAGCAATTAGGTGACCCTCCTGTAACAGAACAGCGCCAAGACCAAGACCTGTGGCATCAGTCTCCACCACGAAGGGCGGAGAAAAATCTGGTAGAGCTAGAATAGGGGCGAACACAGCAGATTTCAGAGTGTCAAAAGGGCCACTTTTCAGCCTTTCAGCAACCAAACACAACCACAGGTCTGAAGGTGCCTGCAATCAGTGTAATACAATAATAGACATCAATGAATACTATGAAATGAATTTACTAAATAATAATCCCTTTTTGAAAGTCAAATAAAATAAACCTATAAGTCTATGGCACACAATTGCCAATAATGTCATAAGCATCAATAAAAGTAAAAACAAATAACTAAATAATCTTTAAACTCTTCTCGGCGCCTTCAATCCGTCATTCCACTACTGCACTTCCTGATCTCACTTTTCATTTGTGCCTGCATCAGAGGATGCATGAGTATTTCATAGAAACACTCAATAGGATGTAAAAACCGACTGAATTAAAATAAGCAGTATGAAGAGAATAAGAATAACAAGGTTATAGGCATTCCACAAGATTTGAACTAAACCGAGGTCTAAACACCTGCAAGGTTAGTAAACAACAATTCCAACTCGCAAGTATAGGAAAAACATCAATAGGGCTCCTACTACACATATGAGCAAGGAGAGGAAAACAATCATATCAAAGGCTCCAGACATCTAAAGTGAAAGGAGTTACAATTTCTGCTCGCTAACCTGGTCTCTCGCAAGTGACTAAAATAATATACCAGAACCACCCTAGGGGTCCTCTCTTTGGAACCCTGCCATGCGTCTAGGATGCTGGCCCCACCAGTGCTTACAGACACGATGGGCAGAGACTGAGGACCTTCTGTAATGTCCACAATCTAACGTACGTATAGTGCCTCCCTTTGGGCAATATGGAATCGCAATTTCATAAATATAAGTGACCTCGCAAGATCTAGCAATGACTTAATTGAGCATACTATGAAACCACCATGGGGAGAGTCTCGCAAGGTCTCCAGTGGAAGAAACAATCATGTAATCAATATGAGCAATATCTCAAAGGAATAGAGGTCACAACACTCTAAGATCATAAGGTATCTTTTACCAGAATAGACTCTCTCAAGGAGTATGCATAGAAGTATCAAAGTCTTTGGTCAACACATATCTCACTCATTGGAGTAGCATAGGATAACAAGACAACCCAAACACTTCGAATAATGACAACTCACACAAGGAGTACCATACAATCAATACGTACTTTTCATGCTCAGCCCTAGATAGGAATTCATCATTTGCATTAGAGTTTATAATACAAATATCAGAGATAAGAAATCAAAGAATCTTAGATGATTTAAATTCTAAGTAGAATATCAAACCGACATGAACGCTTTTAAAATAGATAGTTATGAATCACTTGCTCAAAGGATTATCCCACCTAATTGAATTATATCTAACCCAATTCATACTGTGATATTCCATAAGTATATAGTCTAATTACTGTTATTAACATATTAATTGTTATCATATCACATTACATGATGTTATTTGTATACTTAGTATTTTCTCTCGGATTCAGCTCACTGTCTCCTGCACAACAGTCCTATTCCAATGGCTACTGTGCTCTGTACAATAAGACTTAACCTCTGAAATTTTTACTGATAATACCCTCGTGAATCTATTTTCTAACCCTACTGATTTTATATTTTTCCTATTTTATTTGAATTAGTTATGAATTATTTACCACCGACTGTCAGCACAGAAACAGTTCTAGCCGAGATTAAGATTCTTAATTAAATTTGATTATCTTACTTAACAACACATTATAGATGATAATACATCATTAAAAAACTATATACTCCCCTCCTAGACCAATTACAGAACCTAGAATTATCTGGAATTACTAAAGTTCACTCCTTTCTTGTATTCTTCTATATATAACATAGTTTGTAAACACTAATACACCCTAAACAAGACAATTAATGTAAGACATACCTTAAAGGCACAAACTCAACGTGAATCATCATCAACCAAACAATATCAGAACTTCTAGTCTTTGGAAAATTAATAAAGTATTAGACTTTAGATGCGAATTCCCATCTAGAAGTGAAACATGAATGCACATATGATTTATGAAGTACTACGCATAGAAATAGGGACATAATACATTCATCTCACAAGAATCCAAACAATAACTAAGGTGCTGAATCAAAACACTTGTCAAAAGCATAAAATTAGAAGAGAGAAGAGGGAAAAACCATCCTACTTAATCCCCCAAAGATTTCGCCTTTCTACGCGTTACTCGTCTCTTCTGCTTCTTCCAAAGCTCCCGCTCCAAGCTCTCGCAAACTCCCACAAGAACAAGCCTCCAAGGAGATGGGTGAATGTGGGAAGGAGAAGGGAAAAGGTCTCTAGACGTTCTAGGGTTAGCACAAGCCAATTCTCTAGCGTTTATATAGAGTTGGAGGAGAATCCATTCTTAAACTAATCTTCCAAATCATGGACACTTCCAACCAATGGGAAGGCCTCAAAATCCTACTGGAGACGTGCAAATCAAGTCCCATGGGTATTTGGTATCTTTCCCAAGCAAATCCATCCCAAAAACATGCTAGAAATCGCAAAACCGCAACCGGCGATTGATCGGCTATACGGCGATCGATCGTCGTATGCACTGTTTTACACTACCACGTTACAGCCGATCGATCTCAATTATTGCCGATCGATCGCTTCACGCGAAACAAAACATTCAAAAATCATAGTAACTACGATCGATCGTTTTGAGAAGGCGTCGATCGGTTCAGCTTGCTGATCGATCGGTTCATATGGTGATCGATCGCAGTCACGTGCAATCAAGATTCAAATCCTCATATCTTTTTACTCCGAACTCCAAATCGCACATAATAGGTGGCGTTGGAAAGCTATTCTCACCAACTTTAATTTGCACAAGGGACAACCAACTAAATCGATCATTAAGAGGGTCAAATTTCGGTTTTAAATACTTACTAATTTTCTGAGTGTTACAATGGATATCTAGAGTTGTTTTGTGTTGTGGATGTGTTATCGTGGTTATGGTGTCGGTGATTGTGTGGTGAAAGAAAAAAAAATGACTTCACCTTCCTATGAATTTAGCCATAAGAACCCATACATGTACTTTAATGATTATTATTCCTCACACACACCTATTTCCCCTCCCTTTGAAGTGTCATTCCCTCCATGTCACTCATATCTTGATACTTATAACCATGGGTGGGAAAATCAATCCAACTTTGGGAGTAGTATATCTTCCCTACAACCCACAACCCATTTTATTTTGGAACCATGTGCCATTTGCTTAAGCCCTACTCATACCCTAGTGGAGTGCCCTTCGGCCCATGAGTATCTGGAATTGGTGCGCGATCATGTAAATGTGGTCCAAGGTCTTCATAGATGGGAGGATCAATCTAATTTTTCTTGGCACACTCTCAATAAAAGGGCAATGTTTGAATCAACCACTAATCTACCCTTACAAGGAATGTCATGCCCTGTTCCACCACCACTGCCCCAACCCCAATATGCTCAATCCATATGGAATCCTAGCTTTGAAGATAAGGTCTTGTCCATGTTGGATAATCTAAATGGGATCTATAATGGTGGATGGGGTGATAGTAATGAAGTAAACACTTTACCTATCCAACCACAATACCCGATGGGCCAATCTGTTGAAGAGGGGATATGTTTTTCCCCTAACCATGTTCAAATGTTACAACCCTTCGGAGTGCACCTAAATTTGAAAATAAGGTTGGATGTAGTGCAGGAAATGAGCAAGGAGGGGTGGAAATTGAAGAAGAAGTGAATGAGTCGTTAGAACGAGTTTTTAAATCTTCAATCTCTGGGAAGTCACCATCTACGACAATATTAACGGAACCTTCTGTTCCCGAAGCACCACTCATACAATGTCTAGACCAACCTTCCCCTTTGATTGTTGAACGTGACTTAGAGTGCTCTATCGATTGCCCATTTAATCCATTATTTGAGAGTCCTCCCCACAATGTGTTACGAGAGGAGGCCACTAAGGCCAAATTGGGTGATGTGGAAGAGGAGCCATTCATTTTGAAATTCTCTAATGACCTCTTTCCATGGCCAATGAATAGGCCTCTATTCCCTCAGCTTACCCGCCCACCATTCCACCCTTTCATTCCACGATGTGATCCGTACTTAAGTAACAAGTATAGGAGTGTGTGGGGTAATCATTTAATTGATCCAGGTTGACTTATTGGGGTTACGTCTAGCTGAAGACGTAAAACTTAGCGCTCTTGGGAGGCAACCCAAATTTTATTTTCTTGTTTGTTTTCTATTTTATTTTTATTTTTCTTGTAGGTTATTTCTTACCTATGCGGGGATGCTACAGTCGAGGTTTGGGGGTGTATTTAATTTTTCCATATTTATATTATCTCTTCATTATTCGCTTATGTGTTTCATGTTTTACATCTACCATGATGCTCTCCATTCAGGTGACTTCTTTCCTCACTTTTTTTCTTTTACTATTCATTGTAGTATTATTTTGGTAAACATTGAGGGCAATGTTTAGTTTAGGTTTGGGGGTGTAGAAAAGAAGTGTTTATCATATATTTTCGTTTATGAAAAAAAAATTGAAAAAAAAACCATAAAAATTTAAATAGTTTTTAGGTTGTTTATTAGTATTTTTCCTAGGATTTGATAGTTTATCCCGTGATGATGCATTCTACAATTCTTAAGAGATTAATTTACATTGGAAGTGTGACTAAGTATACTGGAGGATAAAGAACTTAACTGAGCAGTATCTTTCTGTTACAGTCCTCTTGGAACAGGTGCTTGAGCTAATAAAACTCACTCCACACACTAGTTACATAAAGTAATACCCTCTAGAGATTTGTTGAATACTAATCTTCAGTGGGATATCTTTAGTCAGAGTCATTGGGTAATATGTGGTTGTCTTTTGAGTTTAAAAGATCATGATAGACCATTTACTTGGCTATGGCAAGGGATTGGAACCGGAAATAGGTTGAGAGTATAATACAGCCTCGACAAAATAAAGGTGCTTGAAAATATATGCTGAAAATGAAAATGAAAATGTGAAAAAAAATGAAAACAAAATGAAAGAAAAGGGGCTGCTTGACTTTATAGGATCAACATAGGCTGATGCTCGGGCCCGAAGCGGTCTTCTTAAAACTTAATGCCCTAAGCCAACTGGCTGGGAGTCATTGGCCTGAGTCATTGCTAAACCTAAGCATCTTGAAGTCAGGACTTACACAGTCTCGTAAAAAAAAGAAAAAAAAGTCCATGGTGTATTATCCTCTCAAAGTAGATGTTTGTGGGTATCATGGCTGCAAACCCTCACGAGACAACACTCGTCCTACTAGGGACACCTAGAGGTTTAACGACTTGTTGCATATGCTTAATGCAATCGTGTTCCCTACAAAAGTGGCATTACTTTTCTAGTTTAGTTTACTTTAGTTGTTTTTGTTGTCTTTGCTTGATTTTGTTTTGCTAGAGGACTGGCAAAATTTAGGTTTGGGGGTATTTGATATCTATAAAATATACACATTTTATATGCCTTTCTGCCTATTTGTTAGTCGTAATTTTAGTTGAAGTAAGGATAATTAATTGTTAATTATGATTAGGTGAGTAATTAAGAGTTTAATGAATAAATGCGCTTAATTGATTAATTTAGATGCGTTAATTAGATTTATTGGATTTACATTTTATAATGCGTCTAAATGATATTTAATTTTATTTATGTAGGTTTTGAGAGTCCAAGTACAGATCGTCAAAAGAGAACGCACGTCAAACTGGTTCGGTGCTGAGATTGAAGATCCGATGGATGGAGTCGATCACCGGGAGAAAAGGCTGGATTTTGGGCTGTTTGCGAACTACTGGTTCGAAATTCCTACAGTACCGCGTGCGAAGGAAGAAGACAATGAACAGTACCGGGTGCTACAGTGCTACAAAATCCGTGAACAGTACCGTGAACAGTGTTCCTGCATATGACCAATCCGACAAATTAGGCTTCTTCTTTCTCTTATTCCATGTCTAGCTAATTTTCTTTATCAACGCTAGATGAAGCCCTAAATTTGTATTTTCTACTCTTACTTGTTTAATTTAATAAAAGTTGATAAAGATTCTTCATGCTTAATGCGATTTCATTACTGTTCCTCTTAAGTGCTTTGACCGAGACTTAATGAATGATTAATGGAATTTGATCTTGATATTTCTTGTGTCTAGATAATAATAGGATTATGATTGATTCTATACCCTGCCAAGGATAGAGTTAGTTATATTAATTTATAGTGGATGAATTTTTCGTGTCTGGACAAGAACGTGTAGTTCATTCACTGGAAATTTGTGTGTCCGGCCAAGAACATATATTCCTGTATCATATCAATTTGTGGAAATAATAATTTAGAGTAGTAATTGCATGTTTAGTGGTGGATTCGACGCTTTGATATTCTTATTCATTTGATTTCTCAGTAAAATTTATTTCTTTAGTTAATTAAAATCATAAAAATTCAATCTTTCATTAGAATTAGATTAATCTTCTAAGTCCTTTGGGTTCGACCTCTTCTCCACTAGACTATACTGAGTATCGTGCGATTGCGAGTAAAAATAGTTATAAATTCAATCAATCAATTGAACCTGAAGAAGAATGAGAGCAATACGACGGGTTTTAAAGAAGAAAAAGAAAAAAAAAAGAAATTGAACATAAACCGACCGGTTCAGTGCCGGTTTGGTTTAGAAAAGAAAAAAAAAAGGAAAGACGACCCAAGCCAACTGCTCGGGCATCTATCTCAGAAAAACAGAGCAGCGCTCGAGCTCTGCTCGAGCGCCGGCAAGCGAGGCGGCTGGGTCTCATGGCGGGCTAAGCTGGGTTCCGGCATGACGACGGTGAGATGCGTTGCGATGGCGACAACCACGGCGGCTATCACACAGCGATGGAAGAGAAATTCGACTGCAGGGCCTGCGATGGCAAACTGTCCCGGTCGGTGAAGCTCGGCATATGTGGTCGACGACGGTGGTGAAATAGACGGTGGACGGCGAGCTCAAGGTCATTGGGTCTGTACGGCGAGAACTCCGGCGGCAAGACGGCAAGGCGGAAACGGGAATCGTGCTGGAATTGAAAATGGAATATCATGCTCGATTTGGAAATTACAGAGGCGTGCGGGATTTGGAAAGCTTCGTTGAAATGTGTTCGCTTTGGATTCCTTCCTCGATTAGGAATCGACAAAGGTATATAAAAAGAGGAGGAGAGACATATAGGAGGAAGCTTTGACAGAAAGAGAAAAACAGAAAAAAAACACAGAGCTTTTCACAGAGAACTTCCGGCCGGAAATGCCAGGCGCTTTGGGCGTGGTTTTGGCCGGAAGAAGAGGAGGGAGAAGAAGGTGTTGGCCAGAGGGGAAATGGAGGAGAAAAGCTACAGATTTTGGACGAATTTGAATTGCTACAGTAACCGCAAGCTCACTGAGGAAGACAGTGAACAGTGCGGTGCTACAGTGATTTCGCTATAGTGCTACAGTGCGCGTGAACAGTGTTCCTACAAATGACTTCTCCGACGAACCAGGCTTTTTCTTCCTTTTCATTCATGTCTAGCTAAATTTTATTGTATTAAGACTAGATGAAGCTCTGCTGAATTGTTTCTCTCAATATTTATTTGCAATTCTAAAGTAATGATTTTTATTCCATATGCTTAATATTTTGTTACGATTATTCTGTTGCTCGAGAGAGGGTAGAGTAATTGTTAGTGAAATTAAACTAAGGGTTTGTTAATGTTTGAGAGGTCTTAGCGAATTCCAATGTATTATTTGAATAAAAATTGCATTTTTATGATTGATCTTTGCTCGAGAGAGGGAGATTAATTAAGTTAGATTTATTTGTTTAGTTGCATGTTCGAGAGGGCTGCACACATTACGATTATTCGTGACTTCGAGAGAGGCACGGATAATTGATCACTTGGAATTGTACGGGTTTAACGGAGAGGAAAGCTATTTGGTTTGGGTGGATTCGAAGTCTTAGTATATTTCTCATCATATTATTTTCTTTTAAATTTCATTGCTTTGTTAAATTAGAACTTTTCATTCTGTTATAACTAAATACGTAAAAAAATCAAATCTTTCATTAGAATTAAGTTGAATCAGTCCAAGTCCTTTGGGTTCGACCTCGTTACCACTAGTCTATACATAGTCTCGTGCGATTGCGAGTAAAATAGTTAAAAATTCAATCAATCAATTGTATGATATTACGGAAGGTCTGCATTCTCCGCCCATTGTGCCCGTAAGCACTGATGGGGCCAGCATCCCTAGATGCATGGCTGGGTTCCTCTGAAGAACCTCTAGGATGTTCTGTCATAGATGTCCATAGGGGAAGTGGACTGACCTGAGAGCAGAAATTGACAACTCCTACACTCTATATGTTTGGAGTCTATTTTAATTGTGATCTATATTCGTTCAAATGAGGTGTTTGGAGTCTGGTTGCTTATTTCTTAGCATGAGTGCTAATATTCTGGTGCGTTGATTATTGCATCTATTATTCTAAATTTAATTGATGATATTCCATATTTTGTATCCTTTAGAGTCTGTTGCTTCTATATTTTATCAGTGGGGTTTTGGCATCCTACTGAGTATTTCGAAATACTCATGCATCCTTTGATGCAGGAATCAAGGAAAAATGAAGCGGAGCAGGTAAGAGTTGCTGCTGATTGTGAATGGATGAAGTTTTGGTCGTGGAAGACTTTGTTCTTTTTCGTAGTTGTTTTTGAATTTTTATCTTGTGTGGCCCTGTGCCAAAGATGTTATTTTATTGCTGTTGGATTTTTGTACTGTAACAAATTAAGTAGTAGTTCTTTTGTTTTTGTTATTTAAAATTCATTGATATGGATGTTAATCATTCTGGATCCTGCGTTAATCCCTTATTATGTTGAATGGGAATGATATAGATCGAGTATTCGGTCGCGTCCCGAATTCTAGACCTCTTGACCATTATTTGGCATAGTGCTTCTGCGCTCTAAATGGGGTTTTAAAATTTGGGGCGTGACAATAACAGATCAACATCCACGTTGTACCCATGTGGCCATAAGCTTTGGCATCAGGCACTCCTCCGACCCTAACGCTCGACTCAGCCCTAGTGCCAGTGAACCATCTTACAATCCTAATCTTCTGAAAAATCCTAGTTATATTATAACTAGAAAATATTTCACAACAACACTAACCATTCAATCTCAAGGACTTAAATTTAGAAACTTTACTTTTCTAATTTAGGTCCTCCCAAAAATAATTAACAATAAATAATTTTTTTATTTTTATAAATTTCTTCGTTGTCACATCATATCTGTATTGATGTAACTGTCGATGCTACATCACCTTGAGACACTAATAAGTATAGTTATAGGAGAGATCTATTCCAAAAAGGAAGATGATTTAGACGTTAGGAAGGGTGAGTGACCAACACTTTCCTGCATATATAGTTGATAGAAATTACAATTTCTTTCATTTATGAATCAACCATTTGCTAGTATGTCCAGTACTACGTTTTATAATTAGTCTTGGTACACCATCTTTTTCATGGGGTTGTATCCACCAATTGCTTAGTTTAGCTCATTATTCAATTGGCATAAACTTTGGCCTGTTCTGCTCGACTAAGAAAAATATTTACATCCCCTTTACAGTTTCTTCTGAACTAAGTAGCTGCCATGAGCCCATTAACCAATTAATTCAATTCCCTAAAGACCTGGAAATGAGCTTGAGGAACGGTTTTTCATGTGTTGGTAGGTGTGTAACTTGCACTTTATTGAACTTCACCGGATCCAAAAAAATAGTAAGAGACACAAGAAGCTAAACTGATACCAATTTAAAGGAGGTATGGAAATTGGATGCAGGAGAATAGAAACTTTATTCAGCTGACCATCCTTTTTGACCAAATTGGCCTCCCTTCATCACGGTCCGATTCGCTAAATTGAAACCAAACACAAGTTGGTCCGGGTAGTAAATATATTCGGACGATGTCATTGGTTGAAGAGAATAAGTACTTGCTTCATAGAAAGAACAAGGTATGAAATATTGAGAAATTTATGAATTATCCATGCTACTACACTCGAAAAACTACTATATATAAGTTGTAACAATGTTAAATATAATATGGGAAGGGTTTAAATGATCGTTCTCATGCATGAGTCTGAGTAATCTTGAGTCGTCAGATTAAGTTCTGAAGGCAGATGTCAAATCACACATCTACTGTAAGATCTTGATTTGACGGATGGAGATGGCTTGGCTCATGCAAGCTACATGAAAACGATCTCACCTAAACCGGACTCATATACTATTATAACATTGTCCTTTGAATATTCTACCTAACCATCACTAATAGAATTACGGAGAACACTTGGACAACTATGGGCAAGTCCTATATGTGGTCCATATGCTCGGATATATATGGTGGTGTTACATGTCTTCTTGTACGGGTATACTTAAGCACTTTTTAAATAGATTCTCATTATAATTACTGTGATATTATCTCTTACGTGCTGTTATAACTAAAGTTCTTTTCATCACATGTAATTGTTTTCTCAAATTAACATTTTTTCATACTACCACCTAGAATGCCAATATATAAAGAAAGCAAAATTCAAATATAACACAGAATGTATATGTTTCATCGTGAGATTGTGATCCAACTATCATCATCATCATCATCATCACTATGTGCATGTCAATCGATAATCCAAATCCATATGCTGTTTGTAGTGCGATTCAAAATCCGATGAACCGCACTGTGTGAGCCCGGCCTCATATAAACAAAATTCACATACATAATCAATCAAATACTCCCTCAGTCCAAATTACATGTCTGCAATAGAAAACCAAAATGATCAATTCATTTTCGTTTGCGAATGTAAATCGTGTTGGTTTTCTAATAAAGACAGGTACTTTTGGACAGAGAACATCTTACTTGAGTTATTAAAAATCACTTTTCAAAAATTTCCTTCCAATTTTGCAACCCTAATGGCGTCAACTAGTCAAGTAAAGACCCTCCCCCCCCCCCCCCCCACTTCCCCTCGCCCAAGCCCTTATAAAATGCCCATCTCCCAAAAGCCATTTTGCCCCATCTTCCCTTTTCCTAACTTCCTCTATTTTCCATCAGAGGAGAGGCAGGCAGGCAAGCAAGCGCTGTAGCGCTTTTCAGGCACCCGAAACCCCCTCTCGTCCGACCATTTGTATTGTCTGAAACTTCTCCTTCCTTCCAATCTCGTCAGTGTCTTAAGCTTGCTCTTTTCCTCTTTGACATCTGACTTGTTCTGCAAACGAGATTCTGATCTGAATACGGTGAGCCACGCCCTGCTCTCTGCTTTTCTTTTCTGGGTTTTGCTTATTGTTGTTTGGTTGATGTTTGGGATTTTTGTCATGTTATTGTGTCTGAATGGAAAAAAAATTTATTTTTTTGGCGGTGGTTTAGTTGTGGGATTGGTTAGATTGGATCTGGTAATGTGGGTTAGGGGGAGTTATGGTGTGTGTGTGGGGGGGGTGTTGAAATGGGTGGAATTCTTTTGGTGGTGTTGGTTTGAGGTTTGATGACTTTTTGCTAGTTTTGTGTTTTTTGTTATGAAGAACTGTTTTATATTGTTCAATGTAGGATATATTATGTTAAATAAGTTTAGTTTTTTATGTTTTTGTGATGGGAATGATGATTTTTGTTTCTGGTAATCACTATGTGTATGATGAGTTTTACTCTTTTTTCTTCCCTTGTTTCTTATGAAAAAAGACTAGATTTGGCTAAAAGTTGGATATTTGGGATCAGAAACATACCATGTTGTGATCACATTATTTAATCTCTTTTTGATAGGAAATTTTAAGTTTTGAGATTAGGATTGTTGTTGCATTTGTGTGAACGGCAGCATTGTTGGCTAAAATTGTTCTCTCTTTCATTGATTTCCTTGCTCTTTTTCATTGATGTGGTTTGTGATTTTGTCTGTTTTTAGTCCGAATTATTTAGTATCTTAATGTTATTTGGAAATATGATACTTTTGTTTATTTGAAAAAGCTTTCATACTTTTTGCTCAATGATTTGAATGTTTGGTTGGTTATAAAGTGATTGCTTTGGAAAATTAGCTTGATAATCTTTTTGAAACAATTTTTGCTAGATTGTGGTTATTTAGACTTATTTAACCCCCCATCCTAAATCTACTCCCCTGATGCCACAGGTTGAGCAAGGCTCGAACCTGGGACCTCTACCTCAACAGGGAGAGGCCCCACCGCCACGCTATTTGGTGGTTTGGCTAGATTTAGGCTTACTTACTGCCACAGTGTTGTTCATATCTCTTTTCTTTTTAAAAAATCATTTGACGAGTTATTTTTTTCTCTGAGAACAGGATCTTAAGATGGCGGTGTATACGCCTAAGAACATTCTGATCACCGGTGCTGCTGGATTTATTGCCTCCCATGTCGCAAACCGCCTAGCACGTAACTCTCCAGAGTACAAAATTGTTGTTCTTGACAAGGAGGATTACTGCTCAAACCGCAACAACCTCATTCCGTCCCTGTCTTCCCCCAATTTTAAGTTTGTAAAGGGTGATATTGGAAGTGCTGACTTGGTTAACTACCTCCTTATCACTGAGTCCATTGATACCATAATGCACTTTGCAGCCCAAACTCATGTTGATAACTCTTTTGGGAACAGCTTTGAGTTCACCAAAAACAACATCTATGGCACCCATGTCCTTTTAGAGGCTTGCAAGGTGACTGGCCAGATCAGGAGGTTCATCCATGTGAGTACGGATGAGGTGTATGGGGAGACTGATGAGGATGCTGTAGTTGGTAATCACGAGGCTTCCCAGCTCCTCCCAACCAATCCATACTCTGCCACCAAAGCTGGTGCTGAAATGCTTGTCATGGCATATGGAAGATCCTACGGACTACCTGTCATTACTACCAGAGGTAACAATGTTTTTGGCCCAAACCAGTTTCCTGAGAAGTTGATTCCAAAGTTCATTCTTCTGGCAATGAGGGGAAAGCCTCTGCCCATTCATGGTGATGGCTCGAATGTGAGAAGTTATCTATACTGTGAGGACGTCGCTGAGGCCTTTGAGGTAGTTCTCCACAAAGGAGAAGTTGGGCATGTTTACAATATTGGGACAAAGAAAGAGAGGAGGGTTATTGATGTGGCTAAGGATATTTGCAATCTTTTTAACTTGGATCCTGATTCCAACATCAAATTTGTGGAAAACAGACCTTTCAATGATCAGAGATACTTTTTGGATGACCAGAAGCTGAAGAACATAGGCTGGTCGGAAAGGACGACATGGGAAGAGGGACTGAGGAAAACCATGGAATGGTACATCAAGCATCCTGATTGGTGGGGTGATGTGTCTGGAGCCCTTTTGCCTCACCCTAGAATGCTTATGATGCCTGGTACAGAGGGCCATGTTGATGGAGCAAAAGAGCCCAATGGAACAGCTTTCCATGCTAATCCTGGCCAGGACAGAATGGTTGTCCCTACTTCGAAGATTTCAGCTCAAAAGCCGTCACTGAAGTTCTTGATATATGGTAGAACTGGATGGATAGGGGGTCTTCTTGGGAAGATCTGCGAGAAACAGGGGATTCCATATGAATATGGTAAGGGCCGACTAGAGGATCGTCACAAAATCTTGGCAGATATTAGGATTGTGAAACCCACACATGTGCTGAATGCTGCGGGAGTGACTGGTAGGCCTAACGTTGATTGGTGTGAGTTCCACAAGCCAGAGACAATTCGTACCAATGTGGTTGGTACACTGACTTTGGCTGATATTTGTCGTGAGTATGGACTCTTAATGTTGAACTTTGCCACTGGATGTATATTTGAGTATGATGCTGCACACCCAGAAGGATCGGGCATTGGATATAAGGAGGAAGACACACCCAACTTTTCTGTGTCATTCTATTCAAAAACTAAGGCCATGGTAATGTTATTTCATCTTATATTGTTCTGCTTGTTTTAATTTTTGTAACTAGTATTGATACATGATTCTGTGGTTCCATGGTGAAAAAAAAAACAGGTTGAGGAGCTTTTGAAGGAATATGACAATGTGTGTACACTCAGAGTCCGAATGCCAATCTCCTCTGATCTCAGCAATCCTTGTAACTTTATTACCAAGATTTCCCGCTACAGCAAGGTGGTCAACATCCCCAACAGCATGACTATCTTGGATGAGCTTCTACCTCTTTCCATTGAGATGGCAAAGAGGAACCTGACAGGCATATGGAACTTCACCAATCCTGGGGTTGTGAGCCACAATGAGATTTTAGAAATGTACAAGAACTACATTGAACCTAATTTTACATGGGTTAACTTCTCTCTCGAGGAGCAGGCGAAGGCCGTTGTGGCTCCAAGAAGCAACAATGAGATGGATGCTTCAAAGTTGAAAAAGGAGTTTCCAGAGCTGCTGTCCATCAAAGAGTCCTTGATCAAGTATGTTTTTCAACCAAACAAGAGGGTTTGATGGAGCACTTTAAGTATTTTCTTTGATGAGGTCATAGGCATGAGCATCTACAGTTATTTGTTCCTTTTCCATTCCCTTAGTATATAAATGTTGTCGTTATTAGCACCAACACTATCTCTGGTTCACAATTACTGTGTTGGGCATAGAATAATTCTTTAGTCAGCTTCTAATTCTTTCTTTTCAGAAGTTCATGAAGTTAAATTCTTTTCTTAGGAACCTGTAGCACAATAATGGCAATCTTATGCATTTGAACTGGTAGGCAGACTGCCATTTACCATTCACGGATACATTAGATTTGTAACAGAGATGTTGGTACGAAAACAAGTGTAATCCTTGCTTTATCTAGCTACGTGTCATGTATGAGATTGCTGCTTATCTTTACTTTGTTTATTCCTTTTTTGCGGAGTACCTTTCGTTAATGACAAATCAACAACTTTATGGATCATGACTATATCAAAACATCTTCATTCAATCAAGTAAACAATAAAAATATCTCTTCAACGGACATAAAAGTATTAATTAAAGCTTCACCCTTAGCCCTGACTAAGAATTTGACTATTCATCATCATAAGATGAAAAAAATCAAATTCAAAAGAAAACTCATCAGCGGTACTGTAACAAATTTACGATTCAAAGAAATAATGTTCACATATCACTGTAGCAAAGTTACTGTAACAAAACATTGTTCATCATCTTCTTCGCCGAACCGAAATCACTTTAGCAAAAATACTATAGCAATACCAAAAACAACTTTTTTCTCCTTTAGTTCTCTCCGCTTCTTCCTCTTTCTTCCTCCTAGCCGACCCCCCTTCTCGATTCTTCTCGGTTTTTTGTAAGTAACTCAAGAGAGTCCAAATCCAAATTGAAGATTAATTCAAATCCCATTCCAGAACCGACCCAAATCCGTTCCAATCCTCAATCGAGTCATCCTATTCATGCACGACTCTAAATTTAACCTTCTCCAAAACGAAGACGCCTCTTCCACCTCTTGAACGAACGACCAAGAATAACGCTTGGCCTCTGGTTTGCCCAAGCAGTGCTGCTTGGGTTTCTTTTCTTTTTTTTTTGGTTGGGTTAAGACCCGTTGTAGCAACCTCTACCATGAGATCATTGATGAATGCTTCTTCACTTTTAAAACAAAAAACCCGTCAGCTCTTCTATTGAAAATCATTGGTTCATATCATTTCTACTCTTTATTTTTCGTTTCAATGTATTTGGAAGCTTTTAAAACCCGCTATTGACCTTCAACTGTCGGATCTTCTGCAACTTGATCTAAATCTAATTGACGTGCAATAATTCCACAATCCGCAACTCAAACTCTTCAAATCTACTTAAAATTAAACTTAGTCATAAACGCGCATTAAAATATAATTCAATTGAAATAATTAGCATATCTAAAATAATAATTTGGAGTAAATTAATTATAAACCTCCTATTTCTTTGCTTAACTTAAATAATTACTAATTAACCTTAATAACTTATAATTAGGGCTAGAAAACTAATGTCACGCCCCAAAAATTCCTGACCTCGATCGGAGTGCGGAAGCCTTTAAGTAAAACAAATAAAAGCCGAGATAGGAACCTTGGGACACGACCGAATACTCGATCACTCAGGTCAATTACATCGTTACAAAAGAACGTGTAATCGACATCACCAGGAACTCATAACAAAACTTAGAAATAAAGAACTAAGAACTTCTTCATCAAATTTTAAATAACATTGTCAATGTAGCAAATGATTCCTACTAAAATTATTACAGCAGATTAAATAAAAACTATCAACTAAAGCATGCATCAAATCCAGGCACACTCTGGCCAACACTAAAGAAATTCTAACAAAACGCAATAGAGTAAAATAAAGCAATTCTTCAAGACATCTCCCACGCATCTGCTACGCCTTTCTGAACTGCAAAATCCTGACTTACTGATCTTTGAGCCTTGCATCAGAGGATGCGTGAGTATTTCGTAGAAATACCCAGTAGGATGTAAAAACCCACCAGGAAGATAAAATAGGTTACGAAGAATAGATCACTCGGATAAACAGGAATAAACACTCTCTGAAAGACCACTCATAGGTTTATGTTGCATGAATATCAAGGTCAAATGATAACAGTTATAATGGAAAAGTATAGGAAAGAATAATCTCAATATGACTCCAAACAAATATCGGTGTAAGGAGAGAAAGGTCAAGACACTCAAGGCTCCAGGCATCTATGGTGCAAGGAGTTACAATTTCTGCTCGCTGAACTTACCAATACGCAAGAGGTAAGATATATACCAGAACATCCTAGAGGTTCTCTTTTTGGAACCCGGCCACGCGTCTAGGCATGCTGGCCCCATCTGTGCTTACGGGACAATGAGCGGAGACTGAAAACCTTCCGTAATGTCAACCAGTCTAAGACGTACGTATTTGCCTCCTTTCGGGCAATAGGGAAACCATGTTCCATAAATATCGGAGATCACCATGGATCTAGCAATGGCTCGCGAGCGTACTATGATTCCACCTTTTAATAAATGGAGAAATAGGTCAATGTCAAACTGGACAATGATTCAACAAAAGCACAAGTCTTACCTTTATGAGAATAGGGTAACTCTTACCGCAATGACTCATTCATGGAGTATGAAACAGATAATCAAGGTTTCTCAACAATATATATAGCTCTCTCTCAGGGAGTAACAGGAAGATTCACATATCTCGCATAATGAAGAGAATAATGAAGACTCACAATCTGAGGAATAATGAATTTCACTCTTAGATTACACGTCATGCATCATGTCTTACCTTTGATAGGGATATCTCTAAATATGGAATTGTATTACTTTTAATCTCAAAATACCTCTCTAGGAAAGTTTGATCTCCAATTGGAGACTCAAACTGACACCACGATGAACTATAGAAATAAGACCAAACTAACTCTTGTGCACGCTGACTTATCCCAAAGTCTTCATCTTTTAAACTTCTTCACTTATTACAGTAACTCATAAGTAGTTTTATCATACTGTATTAGTGTTATTTTAATCAGATTATACCATATTATGAGTAGTAATACTTCTTAGTGCTTTAAAACCCTAATTCCATTAAACTGTCTTATACTGTACAGCCCACTTACGACTAACCCCACTATCAACACAGAAGGACTCTGACTCTAAAATTTTAATAGAAGATAGCCCTATGAGTTTAGTTTATAACCCCACTGACGGCATAGTTTTATAATTTTTATACATTTAATTATGATTTTTATACTGAGCACTATCGGTGCAGAAATAGTTCTGGCCGAGAGCACATTACTTACTTATACTAGGTAATCACGTACTAATACCCATTAACCATGATAATATAACATTAATACCCTTAATTACTCCCCTCCTAGAGTAATTCTAGACTCTGGTATGTTCTGGAACTTAATGATTATAATGATTCTAATTTATGATAATACCTTAAACTAGATTCAAGGCATCAACCTTGATCTAATTAAGCTTTTAACATTATTAATACATCCCTTAACCATATTGGACTATTAAATCAGGACATAATAGAATAAAGAAGCCAACCAACTAGACGTCCCCTTCCTATTGGTTGATTAAAAAGTAAACTATTTATCGCTTTTTAATTAAGATTTATCTTCCCTAATTATCTCAACCGAACTGATACTTCCCGATCCTCCGCGATACTTACCATATTTACCGCTATTAGGTCAAATCATAGATTTTGCTCCAAGATTCACTCTAATCCTCTAAAGATCTCCTTGTGGTTAGTTATCCACGTTCACATGACTCCCTAGGCCTGTGCCACATGGCCATGTGCCCAGGTCTGTGCGTCTAAAGCTAGGGTCCTGCGCACACATGACTCTGGTGTCCCGCGGTTGTACTACTCGTTACACTATCTCATGTAGACCACGGACCACGTAAAAAACCAAAATTAACTGATTAATTATGAAATTCAAATGGGTCTCATCCACTTGAACACATGCCCTGGCGCTGGCCCCACTCCTGGCGTCAGGTGTTCTCAGACCCTAGCGCCAGGCTGGCCTCAGCGCCAGGTTGTGCCCAGCGCCAGGACCAACCCTCGTGTCCTGGTTTTCTACTACTAATAGTCATGCGATTAACAAATCATACCACATCATAAACATCAAATAACACATCAAAGCACATCGCACAACCAGAAATCAAATCAGGCAACGAACTTTCCTATTTTAGAACAGTTTCCTAAAACAAAAACCTTTAGTTAACGTACCAATTTTTCGGGTGTTACAACTAATGTATTAGGGTATATAATATATATAAATTATTTGTTTATTAAATACCCCATATACTTATATTTTGCTAGTCCCTGAGCAATATTAAAATCAAATAAAGCAAAATATTTAAGAAATAAACTGCTAGAAAAATAAATGTCACTTTCCTAGGAACATGATTGTATTGAGCATACGCAACAAGCCGTTTAACCTCTAGGTATCCCTAGTATGACGATTTTTGTCTCGTGAGGGTTTACAACAATGCTACCCACAAACATGTAACATAAAATAATAAAATCATATATATCCCCTTCTTATTATACACACAACAACATTTAAAGATACTGACCACTAATACTTAAATAAATAAAAAATTGAAGCACAGAGACGCTTAAGTTAGTGGTTATGTTCCACACCTTAATCTTGAAAATATTTGTTCAATATAGATATATAATTACTTTTCGAAAAGCAAAGGTGCAGAACAAATAAACATACAATCTAAATTTCTGTCATCCACACATTCTAATGTAACCCATTAGTCAAGTTACAGTCAAACTCAATAATAAAAAATAATTCTATATCTTTGTCTTGAAGTATCATGATAGAAGTAATGCTCAAGCATCCTCAACTATAAGTCCACAGTATAGGGTATAAAAACATAATACACTATTTTTTTTATCATGATTGTGCAATGCCTAACTTCAAGATCAGCTTAGGTTTATCAAGAACTCTGGTCAATGACTCCCAAACTCATCGTCCAAGGCATTAGGTTTTAATAAAGACCAATATGGACCCAAGTCTCAGCTATGTGACCCTATAAAATCAAAGTAATTATGTACAAGGTTTCTAGTCTATAAGACCCGAGTTTTAACCATAGAGGTAGCCAGTGACTCCCAGACCATATGGACTTAGGGCACTGGTTTTCAAGAGACCCTTATAGACTGCACTCATAAGTTCGATAGAAAATAAAGCATGTTCTATTTGTCTTCTTTTTTTCACTCTTTTCTAATTTTTTTCTTTTTTCAAGTGTATTATACACTCAATCTATTTTCATGCCACCTCTGTAACTCCCAAAAAATTAGTAACTATTTTAAAACCGAAATTTGACCATCTTAATATTTGATTTGGTCGTGTTTTGCCTTATGGGATTTAAATTTGGTGAGAAGAGCTTTCTAACGCCACCAGCTATGCGCGATTTGGAGTTCGGAGTGAAAAGTTATGAGAAATTGAATTTTGATTGTGCGTGATTGCGATCGATCGCCATAAGAACTGATCGATCGGCAAGTTGAATCGATCGACGCCTTACCAAAACGATGGATCGTAGTTACTGTGATTTTTGAATGTTTTGTTTCGTGTAAAGCGATCGATCGGCAATAATTGTGATCGATCGACTGTAACACAGTAGTGTAGAACAACGCATACGACGATCGATCGCCGTATAGCCGATCAATCGCCGGTTGCGGTTTTGCGATTTCTAGCTTATCCTTGGGGTGGATTTGATCGAGAAAGATACTAAATCCCAATGGGACTTGATTTACACGTCTCTAGAAGGATCTTGAAGCCTTCCCATTGGTTGGAAGTGTCCATGATTTGGAAGATTAGTTTAAGAAGGGATTCTCTCCCAACTCTATATAAACACTAGAGAGTTGACTTATGCTAACCCTAGAATGTCCAGAGACCTTTCCTCTTCTCCTTCCCACGTTCACCCATTTTCTTTAAGGCTTTTTCTTGTGGGATTTTGCAAGAGCTTAGAGCGGGAGCTTTGGAGGAAGCGGAGGAGACGAGCAACGTGTAGAAAGACGAAATCTTTGGTGAATTAAGTAGGATGATTTTTTCCTATATTCTCTCTTCTGATTATATGCTTTTGATAAGTGTTTTGATTCAGTACCTTAGAGTATTGTGTGGATTCTTGTGAGATGAATGAATTGTGTCATTAATTCTATGCGTAGTGCATCATAATCATATGTGCATTTATGTTTCATGTCTAGACGGGAATTCGCACCTAAAGTCTAATGCTTTATTAATTTTTCAGAGACTAGAAGTTCTGATATTGTTTGGTTGATCATAATCCACGTTGAGTTTGTGCGTTTAAGGTGTGTCTTGCATTAATTGTCTTGCTTGGGATGTATTAATGTTTAAAAACTGTGTTATATATAAGAGAACACAAGAAAGGAGTGAACTTTAGTAATTATAGATAATCCTAGGTTTTGTAATTGGTCTAGGAGAGGGGGAGTATATGGTCTGTTAATAATATATTATTATTTATAATATGTTATTAAGTGAGATAATCAAGTTTAATTAAGTGTCCTAATCTCGGCCAAAACTGTTTCTGTGCTGACAGTAGGTAGTAAATAATTCATAACTAATTCAAATAAAATCGGAAAAATATAAAATCAGTGGGGTTAGAAACTAGACGCACGAGGGTAGTATCAGAAAAAATGTCAGAGGTTAGGCTTTACTGTACAGAGCACAGTAGCCATCAGAAGAAGACTGTTGTGCAGGAGGCAGTGAGCTGAATCTGAGAGAAAATACTAAGTATACAAATAACATCATGAAATATGATATGATAATGTCTAACATGTCAATACCAGTAATTGGACTATATACTTATGGAATATCATAGTAATAATTGGTTTAGAAGTAATCTAATTAGGAGGGATAGTCCTTTGAACAAGTGATTCATAACTATCTCTCTTAAAAAGTTGATGTCGGTTTGATATTCCACTTGGAATTCAAATCATCTAAGAATTCTTTGATTTCTTATCTCTGATATTTGTATTATAGAATTCCAATGGGTATAAGGAATTTCTATCCAGGGCTAAGCGTGAAAGGTATGTATTGATTATATGGTACTCCTTGGGTGAGTTGTTATTATTCGAAGTGTTTGGGTTGTCTTGTTATTCTATGTTACTCCAATGAGTGAGTTATGTGTTGACGAAAGACTTTGATACTTCTATCCATACTCCATGAGAGAGTCTATTCTGGTAAGAGATACCTTATGTTCTTAGAGTGTTGTGAGCTCTATTATTTGAGATATTGCTCATATTGATTACATGATTGCTTCTTCCACTGGAGATCTCGCGAGACTCTCCCCATGGTGGATTCATAGTATGCTCAATTAAGCCATTGCTAGATCTTGCGAGGTCACTTATATTTATGAAATTACGATTCCATACTGCCCGAAGGGAGGCACTATACGTACGTTAGATTGTGGACATTACGGAAGGTCCTCAGTCTCCGCCCATCGTGTCCGTAAGCACTGGTGGGGCCAACATGCTAGACGCGTGGCAGGGTTCCAAAGGGAGGACCCCTAGGGTGGTTCTGGTATATTATTTTAGTCACTTGCGAGCGACCAGGTTAGCTAGCAAAAATTGTAACTCCTTTCACTTTAGATGTCTGGAGCCTTTGATATGATTGTTATTCTCTCCTTACACATATGTTTGTTTGGAGTCTTATTGCAGTTTTTCTATACTTGCGAGTTAGGATTGTTGTTATTGACTAACCTTGCAGGTGTATAGACCTCGGTTAAGTTCAGATGTTGTGGAATGTCTATAACCTTTGTTATTCTTTTTCTCTTCATACTGCTTGTTTTAATTCAGTGGGTTTTTACATCCTACTGAGTGTTTCTATGAAATACTCATGCATCCTCTCATGCAGGCGCAAATGAAAAGTGAGATCAGGAAGTGCAGTAGTGGAATGGCGGATTACAGGCACCGAGAAGAGTTTATAGACTATTTAGTTATTTGCTTTGTTTTTGTTGATGCTTATGACATTATTGGCAATTGTGTGCCATAGACTTATAGGCTTATTTCATTTGATTTTCTTAAATGGATTATTATTAAGTAAATTTATTTCATATTATCTATTGATGTTTGTTATTGTATTACACTGATTGCGGGCATAATCGGTTACACATCCTTTTGAGATGATTGTAATCGGTTAGAAAATAGACTGTTCGGTCACGTGCCCAGGATCTCTACCTCAAAATATATCTCATTGGTTGGCTTCCACACACCAATCGAGGTATGGGATTTCAGGACGTGACAACCTCCACCATAAAGGCTAAGCAGATGGTCTATCATGATCATTATTTAAGCTCGAAGAATACCATATTTTCAAAAATAGACTTGACTAAAGGCATCGCACTAAAAATGGTAGTTAATAAATTTCTAGATGGTATTTCTATGTGCACTGATGTGTGTGAGTGATTTTGGAAAATATGGGCACATGGTATAAGAGGATTGTATAAGAATTAAAACATCATATCTAAGTGTCTCCTTCCTCAAGTTAATTCACTCACACTTTCTATGTAAACTAGTCTTAAAAATTGAAATATGAATAGATGGGATATACTACAAAAATAACCAACAAACTAATTTTTTTCTATTTTTTTAATTTTTATGGATTTTTTCAATAAGTAGTGTTATTCCTATACACCCCAAACCTAAACTAAACATTGTTCTCAATGTTAAGAATGGACTAAATGACATAAAAATAAAGAGGGTAAATGATAGATGTCACCTGGAGAGCAATAAATTGCTAGAATTCCATGGGAATGAAAAACATCAGTAAATAAGAAAGTGAGCAATCACAATATCCAACAAGAGAACATCATTTAACTAACAAGTAACCGAGCCTAATAAGTTTATTGTCTTCAAGAGAGCTAAGTTTATTGTCGTTAGCTAGACAAAGTCTAAGAGAACTCAATCCTGATAAGTAGGATCAGACAAAAGGATCCTTTCAACCTTTGAAGGAATCAATTCCAGGTATAGCTTAAATCTTTGACCATTTACTTTAAACACATTACCATTCTTTGGGTTTTAAATTTCTACAACTTCATAAGGAAAAACAGTTTTAACAATAAATGGATCAGTCCATCTAGAACGGAGCTTACCAAGAAATAAATGCAATCTAGAATTATACAAAATAACTTTTTATGAAGGTTCAAAAGTTTTTCTCATAATATTTTGATCAAGAATGACCTTCATTCGTTCCTTGTAAATTTTTGAATTTATATGGGCATCATTCTGATTTCTTTCAATTCATTTAGTTGGAGCTTATGCATAGAACTGGTGTCAACCAAACTGTAATTAAACATCTAGCCTAATAAGCCTTGTGCTCCAACTCCACATGCAAGTGGCATGTTTTCCTATATACAAGTCTTTAAGGAGACATACCAATGGGAGACTTAAACGTTATATGAAGTTCAACTTTCTTACCCTATTGGCAAGTTCAACTTGCCCACTTGTTTGTGGGTGATAACGATCGCAAGAAACAGTGAAAAGATGAAGGAAAGATGTGATCGATAGGGAAGCAATCGATCGGCAAATGCAGTGAACGATCGCCGTATTCGGCAAACTTAAAACAAGACTTATTTCAAGACGGATTAGGAAGGGAGTTTCGTGGTTTTTCTTCACTCCTATGTATATTCCTTGAGGAATCTTAGACATCTTGGAGGCTGGAGAAGAGTTCTTTTGTGACGGCTATAGCAAAAGAGAAGAAGAAGATGACTTGTGTTTCTCTTCCAATGCGTGGCTAAACTCTTTCAAAGGCGTACATGAAGCCCAAGTAGATTGGTTTTGTTGTTTTTGTCTCTATTCTTAATTTTATCTTAGTTCATGTATGGATCTTTGTCATCTTATCATTGTTAATACATTGAGAGTTATTCTATGTGATCGAGAGAGACTAGAGTGATTCTTTTAAATTTCAACATGAGGAATACTTGCTTGTCTGAGAGGAACGTAAGTAGACCAAGTTGTTATTTGCTAATAAAGTTTTATTGATCTATGCTCGAGAGAGATAGACCACAATTCCATGGTTTAATTGCTTATGTGTTACATCCGAAAGGAGTTGCTTATATTTTGAATTAACCAGTGTATATCCGAGAGGAATACACTATCAACTAGGAATCTATAGAAAAGAGAGAGACGATAAAACAAGTTTATTTTGTGGTTGACTTGAAGTCTTAGTATTTCTCCATATAAACACAACTTAGTTATAGTTAAAATTAATTGCTTTCCTTAGATTAAAATCAAAACAACAACTTTTCTTTTGAATTTGGTAGATTAATCATCCGCCCCTGAGGTTCGACAACCCTAAATACTCACTGTAGTACAATTGCCTTGTGCACTTGCAAGGGTTTAATATTTAAACTATCAGTGGGCTAATAAAATCCATATTGTAAAATTTTAGCAACAGTCTTCTTGGCAAAAGAAAATGCCACCACATGCTTCTGAATGGCAGAAGGAAATGACACTATGAATTTCATCTTTTGGCACACATCTCCTAATAATCTAATCAGGGTAATATTTGGAAAGATAAGGATCATCCCAGAAGAAATTTCTTACCTCTACCATGAACTTTTTCTTGTCTTGTGTTGTTCAACAAACCAAGGTAGATCAGAAATAACAAAAAGTTGCTCATCCGGAAAGGTGTCCTTAATTGGCACTGCCTCCATAGAGTCATCCACAGTCAACCTAGATAAATGATTAGCCACCAAAGTTTCTACTCCTTTCTTATATTTAACGGTAATATCAAATCCTCGAAGTAGGAGTATCCACCGAACAACCTAGGTTTTGCATCTTTCTTTGAAAAAAGATATTTCAAAGTAGCATAATCAGTGAAAACAACAATATGAGATCCTAGCAAGTAAGCCATAAATTTATCTGAAGTAAATACTATAGCAAGTAATTCCTTTTCAGTTGTTGAATAATTCATCTAAGCATTATCTAAGGTCTTACTTGCATAGTAAATAACATAAGGCTTCTTGTCCTTCTTTTGCCCCAAAACAGCTCACACATCAAAATCACTAGCATCACACATTATTTCAAAAGATAAAGACCAATATGGGGGCTGCATAATAGGTGCTGAAGTAAGCATTCCTTTTAGTCGAGCAAAAGCTTTCTCCCAATCATCAGTCTATTAAAAAATAATATCTTTAAATAGGAGATTACACAATGGTCTAGAAATAGAACAAAAATCTTTGACGAATCTCCTATAGAACCCTGCATGACCCAAAAATAGTCTAACATCTTTAATAGTTTCGGGTATAGGAAAATAAGTAATTAAATCAATTTTTGACTGGTCAACTTCAATTTCCTTTAGAAACCATGAAGTGACATTTTTCCCAATTAAGCACAAGATCTTTTTCTTCACATCTGCACAAAACTTTCTACAAATTAGACAAACAGTCGTCAAATGAATCACCAAATACAGAAAAGTCATCCATAAACACTTCAAGATATTGTTCAACCATATCACTAAAAATACTAAGCATGCATCTTTGAACTGTTGCAGGTGCATTGCATACACCAAAATGCATTCTCCTGTAAGAAAATGTGCCAAAAGGGCATGTGAATGTGATTTTCTCCTAGTCTTCTAGTGCAATTTTAATTTGATTATTGCCCATCTAGGAAATAGTAATATGTATAGCCAGCTATCCTCTCTAGGACCTGATCTAGAGAAGGTAACGGAAAATGATCTTTCTTAGTGACTGAGTTTAGCTTCCTATTGTGAATACACATTCTCTAACCAGAGGTAACTCTAGTGGGGATTAATTTATTATTTTCATTCTTGACAACAATGACACAAGATTTCTTAGACACTACTTGGGTAGGACTAACCCACTTGATATCAGAAATGGGGTAGATGATCCATGCATCTAAGAGCTTAAGAACTTCAGCTCTAATTGCCTCCTTCATGTTTGGATTTAGCCTACGTTGCATCTCCCTAAACGGTTTGACATTGTCCTCCAAATAAATCCTATGGGCAAATATCAAAGGACTTATTCCTTATAAATCAGTAATTGTCCATCCTATTGCACCTTTATCTTTCCTCAGAATGTCAAGCAACTTACCCTCTTCTATAATATTAAGATGAGAAGATATTACCATAGGAAGAGACGTTTCACCATCACCCAAAAATGCATATTTGAGTTCAGCTGGTAATTTTTTCAACTCCAATTTGGGTGCTTGAATGCTTGATGGTGTAGGCAATTTTTCACTCAATGGTAGCTCTTTAAACTTGAGTCCATCCATTCACTTCCAATACATGCAGAGAATTCAGTAAAGAATAAATTGAGCCCTTTCAAAATCCACTTTTGGACGCATCATATAAAGAATTCACTAAGCAAGATTCTAAAGGGTCAGAAGAAGATTAAACATAAATTGATCTCTAACAACGGTATCAACCCAATTTACTTCTTGAACCTCAATATCGTCCCTTGGTTGTTTGCAAATATTAAATATATTAAATTCCAAAGTCATATTGTTAAATGAAAGTTTTATCACACCATTCCTATAATGAATCAAAGCATTTGTAGTAAGAAATAGACGACCTAATATGACAGGAATATTTGCACTTTCATTCATAATAGGATGTGTGTCTAAAATAATAAAATCAAAAGGAAAGTAAAACTTGTCTACTTGAACAAGCACATCTTCCACCACTCTTGGGACTTTGACTGAGCAATCAGCAAGTTGAAGAGAAATGATGGTGGGTTTAAGTTCCTCAAGACCTAACTGAGTGTACAATGAATAAGGCAAAAGATTAACACTAGCCTCAAGATCAAACAAGACTTGGTCTACCCTAAAGTTCCCTATCACACATGAAATAGTTGAACATCCGGGATCCTTATACTTAGGTGGGCTTTTGTGTTGAATTATAGAACTTACTTGCTCAGTTAAAAATATTTTTTTTTCTACACATTCCACTTACGCTTAATAGTACACAAATCTTTCAAGAACTTAGCATAATAAGGGCACCTGATTAATTTCATCTAACAAGAGAATGTTGATTTTTACCTACTTAAAAAGTTCAAAAATATTAGCATTTTTGTGCAGATTTTGAAGTGGTTTCAATCTCTGTCGAAAATGAGCTGAAATAGGACATCTCACATCTTCACTTGACCCAGACTTATCAATTTCATAATTATCATGTGTTGATTTGTCACTCTCTTGACATTTTTGGGCCTTTAGTGGAATTGTTTTATCAATTTCTTTTCCACTACGAAGAGTGGTAATGGACTTAGCATATTCAAGTTGTATATCAAAAGCTTTAGTGTCCATCATATGAACTTGGCCTTGTTGGTTAGGTTGAGGTTGAGCGAGAAATTTACCTTTCCCTGAACATCTAGAGTAGGTGCCAATTTAGTGAGAGAGCTCTTTATGTCATTAATGGCTTGCGAGTTTGTTGATTAATAGTTGTTTGCCCTTGCCTGAAAGTTTGTAGTGCCTTCTCAAGTGTCATCTTGTTAGGTGGAACATATAAAGTATAATTGGAAAATGCTTGAGGAGGTGGTATTTGTGTAGCACTTTCATTCCTCCAACTAAAGTTTTGGTGATTCCTTCATCCTGGATTGTATGTATCTTTATAAGGAGAGTGCTTCTTGAAAGTGGACATGAAATTTACTTGGTCATGTAACATCTCCTTGAAAGCAGGAATGGTAGGGCACTCATTAGTCGGGTGTCCCATGACATCACAAATTCCATAGGCCTCTTCTGTAGCAACAGACTTAAAAACATTAATTTTCTTTAATTCCATAGTCTCGACCTTCCTAGCCAAAGAGGCTAGCGTAACATTCAAATTATCCTCTTCCATAAGATGATACATACCCCCACTTGTAGCTGAAGACTTAGCCTTACTAGAAACATCAGAGGGATCAATGGGGTCCCAAGAATTTGAGTCTTCAGCTATTTGATCTTGAAAATCAAGGGCCTCATTAGGGTCTTTATTGGAAAATTCCCCATTACAACAAAACTGGCTTTTATCCACGGATTTTTTCCGTCCTTAAAAAATCTATCGTTAAAGCTACCATTTTATGACAGAAAATTAGCCGTGGATAAAAGGAATACAATAGTGACCAATTTTACTTACTGAATTTTATCGATCGCTAATATCAATTATTATCCATGGTTTGTTAAATGTGGATAAAAAAGTCCGTCGTTAATAAATCTAATATTGATGGTTTTGTTTCCGTGGTTAAAAAATTTGTAGTAAAAGCTCAAAATGTTTTAATCGTAGCCGTTGATTTCATAAAAAAACCTAACCATTTTTACTTTCTCCGCTGTTCACCCACTCCTCCTCTGTTCGGTCTCTCCCCCCGCCCGACGCCGACACTACTGCCCACAGCTCCACAACCTTCACCGCCTTCCATCTCCTTCATTTTCTGTAGGCGCCACCGAACTTCTCCTTGACACTTGATCCCCCTCCTCCCCGCCACGCCACAGTTCTACCTCCTCCACCATTGCCGACACCTCTGATTCCCTATGGCTGTGTCAAGCACTTGGTTTCCTGCCCGGCACGGCTTCATCGGCTCCACTGGTCAAGGTTCCTACTCGCCTCTGTTCCTTCCGCTAAGCTGAGCAAAGCTCTACCTTCGCTAAAATCACCCAATGCCAAAATATCTTGGAGTCCGGGAGCCACCGCCGCTGCCCGGCCCCTAGTCCGCCCTTGCCGCCGACAGGTAATTCCTCCGTCGCTGTCTTTCAATTTTGTCTTCGTCCAAAACATAAAATACTTTTTTCAAGTCTAGAGTTTTCCATGGTTTTGATGATGGGTTTGTAGTCAGTACTCAGTACTTAGCTTCAAAGTATTTGGCTGAAACTGGACATTTGATTTGAATTTAAAAATGTAATCTTTGTTATGTTGGAATCAATCGGCATGAATCTTCCATAATGATGATAAAGATTTTGTTTCTTCATTAGGGATTTCTTCATGGATTTTCAGTTTTTATATACGAATGTAATACTATATTGGTTGTTTCCTTGTTATTCCATCCCATAATAATAGTCCTATTTTGTTCTGCAGTTCATTTATGGAATACAAATAGATGTAACAGAAAGATAACACAAATAGGACTATAATTAATGCCTCCTTGATTTCCCATTAAGCAGTGGGCTTTGGAAAAGGTGAATGATTAGAACAGTTGCTAGAGGTTTAGGTGAACCCATGGACAACAGTTGTAGTAATAGGTTTGGAAACATAGCGAAGTTGTAATGGTTTGATTTTCCATTAGTTGGTATTTTTAGTTAACTGGAACTTTTGCAGCTTGCCACTGCTACTAGGCTAGAGTGATATTGTGTGCGTGCGATTTGAAATTGAAAATGTGGAATATAGTGGCACATTTTTTCTTTTTCTTTTTTCGGTTCATGTTCTAATGACCATTTTCGTGTTAATTTTACAAAGGGAATTCAAGAAGGGAACCTACTTATGGCTTCCACATCCAACTCAACTCTTTTACTCACTTCATTCTCATAATCTTGTAATTTTCTTTGTTCCCTATCCTATCTGTTCCCATGTGTTGTGAACGTCACACACCCATGACGCATAATCTTATTTTAGGCAGTATTCGATTATTAGGATCAGTTTCCTTTTATGAATTATTGTAATAAGTCATGATTGGCATTAGGGATGAATTGATTGTAATCTATGGCACAGATCATGGCCCATCAATAAGCCACGATCTGGCCTACCATCTTAAGAAACGCGCCCTCTTTATAAAGGGGTTGTCTTCCTCATTCTAGGGTATGGAATAATAAAGTTGTCTTTTCTTTCTAGGTTTCTCCTTTCTTTTCCCCTTTTTCTACTATGGCGTTTGATTTCATTCGTGTTCCCAGCGGGAACACAACATTGGTATCATAGCCGTTTCGATCTGCCATGGAGACGGCGACGATGGCCAATGACAATGACAATGATGATGACGATGACGGCGACAAGATCTTCTTCCCTGCCACCGGCTCCATGCCCTCATCCAACTCATCACCGCCGGCCACGAGATTTCCTTGGAGGGCTGGACTTTCAAAGGGTTCATCCACGTGGAGAGATCAGTTCGCTTCCCTATCAAATGTTGGATCATCGTCACTGAACATGTCAAGACCGGCCGCAGTGAAGCCTGAGGAGACGGACGCATGCGTGTTGGTGGCCGAGCAGGGCCGGGGCATCCACGTCGCTGACGACCCGACGGAGATGGCAGCACCGGCCGTCGACCCATCCGCTGCCTCCAAACGCCCCTACAAGGATTTCCCTATCTCCAGCCCCCTCCACGACTCCTCCAAGCCATCCATCGTCCTCTGGGGTGAAGTCTTTGGCAGCCAGGATTGGGGGCGGAAAGGGATTCGGGAAGGGCGGAACGAAGCGCCACCGGGGGGGTGCTCCGTCTTCTGCCGTCTGGCCCGTTGTGGAGGCATCAAGTGCCTATCTGGGCTCCTCTACGAGGAAACCCGTGGGATGTTCAAGCTCTTCCTCAAGAACTTGATCAGAGACACCGCCGCCACCACAGTCCTCATCGGTGGTAGCCACGACCTCCTTCCATCGCCCACCTGAACAGGGCGACAACCACCTCCGTTCTGGCTGACACCTCCGCTGGACCAACCACCCTCTTGCATGGCCCCTGTTACGTACCGCCGGCACCGCCATCGACCCTTTTCTAGAAGATGCCACAAAAGCTCGACTGCTATCTCGCCCCGCAAAAGCTCATTTTTTCCTCCAAGGCGGTAACTTTCTCCGCCTCCAGCACCCTCGAGGTCGACAGGGCCGCCGACGGAACCCACACCGTCCGATTTGTCTCTGCCATGAGCGGCACAACGCCATCCTTTTCCTCGCCACCATCCTTCTCCTCCCTCGCTGATTTCTCCACTGCTCTCACCAACGCCAACAAGATCGGTGGGCCCAAGCACTGCCGGTCCAAGGGCTTCTACCGCCTCGCCGTCGCCCACATTGGCCCCCACCAAGTCCGTTACGACCTCCGCCACCAGCCTCACGGCCCCTCTAGGTCCCTCACCGCTGCCTTGAACCACTGTCAGACCACCGATGTACTGACCCGAGGTAATGTCACGCCCCGAAATCCCATACCTCGATCGGAGTGAGGAAGCCAACAATATGAGATACATTTCAAGGTAGAGATCCCGGGCACACGACCGAACAGTCGATTTCACCACCGATTACAATCATCTCAAAAGGATGTGTAACCGGTTATGCCTACAATCAGTGTAATACAATAACAGACATCATTAAATAATATAAAATGAATTTACTTAATAATAATCCATTTAAGTGAAAGGAGTTACAATTTCTGCTCACTAAACTAGTCCCTCGCAAATGACTTAAATAATATACTAGAACCACCCTAGGGGTCCTCTTTTGGAACCCTGCCATGCATCTAGGATGCTGGCCCCACCAGTGCTTACGTACACGATGGGCGGAGACTGAGGACCTTTTGTAATGTCCACAATCTAACGTACGTATAGTGCCTCCCTTTGGGTAGTATGGAATCGCAACTCCATAAATATAAGTGACCTCGCAAGATCTAGCAATGGCTTAATTGAGCATACTATGAATCCACCATTGGGAGAGTCTCACAAGATCTCTAATGGAAGAAACAATCATGAAATCAATATGAGCAATATCTCAAAGGAAAAGAGGTCGCAACACTCTAAGATCATAAGGTATCTCTTACCAGAATAGACTCTCTCACGGAGTATGGATAGAGGTGTCAAGGTCTTTGGTCAACACATTACTCACTCATTGGAGTAGCATAGAATAACCAGCTTCTCAAGACATGTAAATCACTCTAGGAATAACAAGACAACCCAAACACTTCGAATAATAACAATTTACCGAAGGGGTACCATACAATCAATACATACCTTTCATGCTCAGCCCTAGATAGGAATTCCTCATAGGCATTGGAATTTTATAATATAAATATCAGAGATAAAAAAACTAAAGAATCTTAGATGATTTGAATTCCAAGTGAAATATCAAACCGACATCAACGCTGTTAAGATAGATAGTTATGAATCTCTTGATCAAAGGATTATCCCTTCTAATTAGATTACTTCTAACCCAATTCCCCGACAACTGGCTATTGTGCTCTGTACAGAAGAGAGGAAAGGGGAAAAACCATCCTACTTAATTCCCTGAAGATTCTGCCTTTTTATGCGTTGCTCGTCTCCTCTGCTTCCTCCAGAACTCCCGCTCCAAGCTCTTGCAAACTCCCACAAGAAGAAGCCTTATATGAGGTGGGTGAACGTGGGAAGTAGAAGGAAAAGGTCTCTGGACATTCTAGGGCTAGGTTTTACAATAGCACAAGCCAACTCTCTATGGTTTATATAGAGTTTGGGGAGAAACCCTTCTTAAACTAATTTTCCATATCATGGATACATCCCACCAATGAGAAGGCCTCAAGATCTTTCTAGAGACGTGTAATTTAAGTCCAATTGGGATTTGGCAATTTTCCCATGTAAATCCACCCCAAAAATAAGCTAGAAATCGTAAAACCGCAACCGGCGATCGATCGTCGCATGCGCTTTTCTAAACTACCGCGTTACAGCCGATTGATCGCAATTTTTGCCGATCGATGGCTTTACCTGAAACAGAATAATCAATAATCACAGTAACTATGATCGATCGTTTTGATAAGCGGTCGATCATTTTTATTTGCCGATCGATTGTTTGTTCTGGCGATCGATCGCAGCTACGCCCAAATAAAATTAAATTTCTAAAATCTTTTCTCTCCGAACTCTAAATTGCACATAGTTGCTGGCGTTGGAAAGCTCTTCTCACCAACTTTAATTCCTATATAGCAAAACATAATCAATTCAAGCATTAAGAGGGTTAAATTTTGGTTTTAAAATACTTACTAATTTTTTGGGTGTTATAGGTAACGTGTGCTTCATCCACATTTTTGCCTCCTCCCAGCCTCTCGCCGCCATCAGCCCCACCTTGGCGCCGCCCATGGCTGCCTACTCAGCACTGCCCAACTCGGTCTCGACCGAACTGACACCGCCGTCTTTCGCCGCGTTGGCGTCACCCACCTCGGCTTCCACAGCGACCTCAGCCACCATGGCTTTCGCACGGTGTCTGCCCTCACCGCCTCAGCTGCCCCTGTCACTGCTACCATTGCCCCGGCAGTCTCTATGCCCCAGCTACCTCTACTCTGCTGCATCCCTCCTCGAATCGAGAGCCCGACTGGCGGCGTCTCATCCATCCCTCCTCACACTGAGAGCTCGACCGGTGGCGTCTCGTCAAGGGGTTCCTCCTCTTCTGCATGCTTGAGCATGCCACCGTTGCGGCCGCGTCTACCGAGATGTTCGCCGACGGTCCTCACATCCTTTCTTGGTCGCATTGAGGACAATGCGGTAGCGGAGCGTGGTGGATTGTTGTGAACGTCACACACTCATGACGCATAATCTTATTTTAGGCAGTATTCGATTATTAGGATCAGTTTCCTTTTATGAATTATTGTAATAAGCCATGATTGGCATTAGGGATGAATTGATTGTAATCTATGGCACAGATCATGGCTCATCAGTAAGCCACGATATGGCCTACCATCTTGGGAAGCGCGCCCACTTTATAAAGGGGTCGTCTTTCTCATTCTAGGGTATGGAATAACAAAGTTGTATTTTCTTTCTAGCTTTCTCCTTTCTTTCCCCTTTTTCCACTATGGCATTTGATTTCGTTCATGTTCCCTGCGGGAACACAACACCATGTTTGTTTTCCTTTTCATTCATCTTCTTTTGATTCCGTTTACTCTCTTTGACAGGTTTTGAATTCTCAATTTGGTAATAATACTAGATATAATAGGGTTTCTTTTGTTGGAACCAGAACTTTAGCATCCTCGAAGAGATTTGAATTGCATTCTATTCCAGGAAAAGAAATGGAACAAACAACTTTTTCAGCTTTGGTCAATGATGATGACAATGCTGAACCGGGGATGTCCACAATTTTGGCGAGCTTCGATAACTCTTTTGATCCATATGATGCACTCAGCACTCCTTTATAGCAAACAGCTACATTTAAGCAGGTATTGTTGATGTAGTTATGTTTAGCTTTGAATTAAGAAGTGGGATAAGCGAAGTAGATTTTGAATTGAGAAGTATGTTGTCATGATCGATAGAAGGATTTTTAAGTAATTGTGATATAGTGAAAAATTATATGTAATATGTTTCTGTTGAGATTATTGATAACTTAAGGTCTTACAAGCCTAGTATAATCTTTAATGGCTAGTTATATATATGAGTTCCAACCTTCAGCCGTGGAGAATGGGCCCTATGACTACACTAGAAGTGGAAATCCTACCAGAGATGCACTGGAAAAGTAAGAATGTTGTTCTTATACACCTTGGAGCATTCAGGTGTTTTTAGTCTCTTGTTTACTACTAGCAGGTTCTTCTCCAAATTGTCTGCGTCAAAATTTATATTGTACTAAGAATCCACCTTTTTGTCACCTAGTAGGCTCTTGGCAAAGTTGGATAAGGCTGACCGTGCATTTTGCTTCACCAGTGGAATGACAGCTTTAACTGTTGTGGCAAATCTTGTTGAAACTGGTGGATATCTGAAATATTTAGTTTAGCAATAAGTGCATGTGTTTGTGCCATCTGTTTTGTTGTAAGGTCAGGAAATTGCTGGTAATGACATCTACGGAGGTTCCGATCGGTTGCTGTCACAAGTAATCCCGAAGAAAGGAATTGTGGTGAAGTTAGTCTCTACTTTTCTCCTTTGCGATGATTCATTTTTTCTAATTCAGAAAGTGAGTAATTCAAAATTGCATTTATATTGTACCAGAAGAGTTAATACCACTGATCTGTATGAGGTGACATTGGCAATTGGACCACAGACCAAGCTTGTGTGGTTGGAAAGTCCAACCAATCCTCGACAGCAAATATCAGACATACAGGCTGTTTTGTGTTCCCTTCTATTATGTTCCTTTCTTTTTTTTCTAACACTCAAATCATGTCTGATCTTCAATTTTATTAGTATGATAACTGTAGAAAATCTAGATGTGTTTGTTGGGGTGGGGGGGGGACATAGTTGTGTTAACGTGATTCTTTGTTATGATCACTGAATTCTGTAAGGTGGGTTAGGTGCATGTAGAGAATACAAGAGAATCTATTCATACCAAAACGATAAATATTGTACCCATGAAAATTTATTTTCTGGTTACACCTGTGGTTTATTAGTTTGTATCTCATAATGGATTTCTCATCAAGCAGATGCGTTGGAAGTAGTTGTGGCAAGAGGAGGTCAATGGGTCGAAGTGGTACCATTCAAGGCTCACATACACATGCACGCTACGCTTGTTCAATATTTACTTTGTAGTTAACAGGCTGATACATGAATGATAGTCATTCACAGGATATCTTTTTGTATATGTTTTATGTAATGCAAGTAGTACTTATTTTAATAATGAATAAAGCTGATGTTCTTGGTCAATTATTGTAATATTTTTTTGTTACACAAAATCTGTACAATACAAAGGGAAAACCATATACTGGCGGCATACTGCATTTTTTTTTGCATTTTAATACCCATTAACGACAGATAAAAACAGGCATTATATATCATTCTCGGTAGAAAAAAGCCCTTTTGTGATGGCAATACAAGTCGAAAAACCTTATTTTCAACGGAATTTATCCGTCGCTAAAGTTACTTCTTGATAGAAAATCTATCGTCGCTAAAGCTATTTATCGCCGTTCACTTTTGTCCGTCAATCCTGAGCAATTGCGTCCAGGGGGATTTTGCGACGGAATATGTCCGTCGCAACAAGAGTAGAACTCTAAAGGCGATTTTTCTTGTAGTGTTGTTTGAACAAATTGTTGTATTGAAGGCGTTATCACATCATAGAAGAAACTAACAGTGCACCACTTCTCATACCCATGATATAGACAAGAATTTAAAAAATCTTTATAGCGCTCCCAACACTGATAAAATGACTTATTTTATTTTTTCGCAAAATTTGTTATTTATCTTTTCAGAGCATTTGTCCTATGAACTTGGAATTTTTTTTAAGGAATTCAATTTGTAGTTCTTTCCAAGTTCCTACAGATCTAGGTTTAAGAGAATTCAGCCAAGTTGGCTTTCTCCTTCAGGGAGAAAGGAATCAATTTTAGCATAATAATATCTTCTTTGTTCTCACTACAAGCTTGCTCAAAAGTTCCACATACTTCTTCAAATTCCTTTTAATACACAAGTAAGGATTTTCAGAATATAGATTATGAAATTTGGAAAGCAAATTTATCATTCCAGGCTTAAAAGTAAAATGGAGCTTGTAGAGGTAGAATAATACAGGAGGGTGTGCTAGTATGTGTAGGTTACAAATAATCACGCAAGGGCCACATTGGTACATCATGTTGAACCTCATTTTAATTAACATCATGATTACCACCCTCATCAGCCATTTTGTTTGGTGCGTGTGAGTGAACAATAAATTTAAACAATGGAATATCAATCAAAATATCAAAACTATTTCTAACCAAATGTCGATTGATATCTCTATTCCGAAGGTGCATGCACAAGAAACGTAGAATTCAAAAGAGATAGAACCAAATTTGAAGAAATCCAAGGAAAAACCATGTGTTCAAAATAAGCCGCGAAACACTCTAAATTTCCTACAAAGCAAATGAACAAAATTGAACTAAGAGCAAAATAAAATTAACTAAACTATATAAGAAAGAAATAAACTAATTTGAACGATTAATCCTAAAACATCACTCCCCGACAATGGTGCCAAAAATTTGGTCAAACCCAAGAGAAGGTTGTCAGGTTGTAATAAAATACTTAGTGAATCCAAGTGTAGAACCACATGGAGTGATGTAGAATTAATCAAGGTAAAAACTATTTCGATCTAGCAACTTCTTAACTAAGTAAATCAGAATTTTTTACATCAAGGAATAATGTAGAGAAATTGAAATTAAATTAACTTGTAAACTAAAACTACGATTAAGGATCAGTTGGAATCAACTAGAAACAGGCAAAAGAATCAATGAAACGACATGAAAGCTTCAGGGAGTAGCTATTTAACCAACACTCCATGTCTATTTAATTTCAAAACAATTAGATTCAAATAATGATTTGACCTAATCAGAAGATATGGCATTCAAATTCAGTATAATAATTAATTTAATGACTAATTGAACATTCATTATTAAGAAGCATAGTCAAATAATCACAGGAAGTCATAAGCATTAGCCGTACCTTTCATTAACAACAAATCAAACAACTTTATAGATCATGACTATATCAAAATGTCTTCATTTAATCAAGTAAACAATAAAAATATCTCTTCTATAGACATAAAAATATCAATTAAAGTTTCACCCCTAGCCTTCACTAAGGATTTAACTATTCATTTTCATAAGATGAAAAAAAAAATCAAATTCGGAAGAAAGCTCATCGGCGGTACTATAGCAAATTTACTATTAAAAAAACTATAGCAAAGTTACTGTAGCAAAGTTATCACTTTACTTATCACTGTAGCAAAGTTACAGTAGCAAAATATTGTTCATTGTTTTCTTCGCCGAACTGAATTCATTGTGGCAATACTGTAGTAAACCCAAAAACAACTCCCTTTCTCTTTCTATTCTCTCCATTTCTTCCTCCTAGCCAACCCCCCTTCTCCTCGATTCTTCTCGGTTTTTATAAGTAATTCGAGAGAGTCCAAATCCAAATTGAAGATTAATTCAAATCCAATTTGAATCTTGGATTCCTTCCCATTCCAGAACCGCCCCAAATCCATTCCAATCCTCAATTGAGTTGATCCTATTCATCCATGACTCTAAATCTAACCTTTTAAAAAACAAAGACGCCTCTTCCACCTCTTGAACGAACGGGCGAGCATAATGCTTGGCCTCTGTTTTGCTTGGGTTTCTTCTTTTTTTTTTGGTTGGGTTAAGACCTGTTGTAGCGACCTCCACCGTGAGATCTTTGATGAACGCTTCGTCACTTTTAAAACAAAACCCATCATCTCTTCTATTAAAAATCAACAGTTCAGATCATCTCTACTCTTTATTTTCCGCTTTAATGTATTTGGAAGCTTTTAAAAGCCGCCATTGACCTTCTAATAGTCGGATCTTCTACAACTTGATCTCTTTGTATATAAATCCAATTGACGTGCAAGAATTCCACGTTCTACAACTCGAACTCTTCAAATCAACATAGAATTAAACTTAATTATAAACACGCATTAAAATATAATTCAATTGAAATAATTAGCACATCTAAAATAAATTAATTATAAACCTTCTAATTCTTTGCTTAACCTAAATAATTAATAATTTACCTCATTAACTTAGGGTTAGAAAACTAATGTATTAGGGTATATAATATGTATAAAATTGTGGCGAGCATAACTAGTAGAATGCGGCCCTAATATGATCCTACATGACTTGCAATGTTATAGTAGTAAGGTTGTACATTAGAGAGGAGGGCCATGATTGTTGGATCAAGATCGATCATTGCAATGCATTAGTCACCAAGTAATGTTACTACTCCCTCCATCCGGAATTATTATCACCATAAGACCATATGGTGATAATAATTCTGGATGGAGGGAGTTAATGACTGCGTTTGTTTGCTGAAAGATGAAAAATCGTCAAGGTGAAAGAAGTGCCTTTTACAACTTAGTGTGAAAATTTTTCAAGCCTAAAACGTAAATAGGGTACGTTTATTTAAAATTATCCAAATATATTTTACTTTTTATAAAGTTTTGGCACTTCTTTCACCTTGTCGATTTTTCATCTTTCAGCAAACAAACTTTGTTTTCAAGTAATGTCGTCCCTCCTGTCACTTTTAATAGATTCAGTGTTTTACTAAAGCTATGTAATTTTAGGATGTGAACAAACTTTGTTTTCCTTTATACAAACTTATCATTACCATAACAAACGCATGCTTGCTTTTAAATCTTATGGGCTATTTTATAGACAATTAGTCACTTAGTTACATTTCTTAACGAGAAGAAGTGTATTTTTACTCACATTTCTTTACGAGCAGCCATGGAGTCGGATTTGGGCCAATCTTTCTCGTTTGGCCCACTAGTTTTTTTTTCAACTTTTGGATTCTTCCATTAATGGAGATGAAGAATCCAATTTAGGTTTTCTTGTGAATCTCCTGGGAAGGAGATTCTTGATAAAAAAAAGTCGTGTTCTAGAGGCATACGATCGTTCTAATAAGTTCAGCAATTATAAATCTGTAAATCTAAGTATTATCGTTCAACTGCAAATGGGGAAAAGAAATTGGAAGTACATGAACTAGATTCATGTTAAAGTCTGAATGATTACAAATATTAAAAAAGTCGATTTTGTGTTCGAATCTCGTCAAACAATTGCATCAAACAAGGCGACGAAACCTATTTAGACACGACCATGTAGTGAATTTCTAAACAGGTTCTCATTTATCAGAAATTCTGTTTGATGTTGCAAAATTGTCCACATCTCTTGGCGTGAAGTCTCAATTCACTGTCCACACATTAGATATTCGAAATTTATTCAACAATTTAACTTAATTTCAAAGAGCCAACTAATCTTAATTAAATTATACTTCCTGTGTCCTGTTTTAGGTGCTCCATCTGGAAAGAGAACAGTCCTTTTTAAGATGCTCCATATGCTCGATTTAAGTGGGATTTGAGCCTCTTTTGCCCCCATTAGTTGGGCTTTTCACCATGTCACCATCTAATAAAAATCAACAATTTTTCAGATGGAGTATTTAAAACAGGACAGAGGGAGTATTTAATACTGAAATAACTTAAAACCAGAGCTAGCAATGTATGGTTATGTTGGTGCAGAGATCCTAAGTAACATGTTGTTGGAAGTACATGAAAAGTCGAAAGAAGATGAATTTTCAGAAACTAACAAAAGATTACGAATAGAGTTCTCTACTTTAGGTGTTGACTCAAATCAGCCCATGGCCTGTCCTGAGCCCCGTTAAGGTTGAAGGGTGTGGTTTGCGAAATTACTTAGTGGCTTTATGCCCATGTGACCGGGGGGTACCAATTGGATCGACAGCATACATGTTACTTCCCATATGTGCTCCAGAAGCATGCACGCGGGAAGGGTGTGCCATCGGTTTTTTAAGATTGATGGCCCCGGTCACATGAACACTAATCCCACATGGCATGCCGGGTGCACTGAAAAATTTCTGTGCTGTGGAGCTGATCAGGAGAGGTTAGATACTCTAAAGACCCATGTCCCCATGCTCACCCAAAGTCCAAATGCTGGAGTCTATGGTCACTTACACATCAGACCGATCTTATAGAAGACTAGATTACCATCATTGACATTGAACTTGGAAGGCCTTATACTACAAGGAACCTGCAATTATTATACCGCATGATCTCAACTATCCTCACTGCGCATTGAACTTTGTTCACCTTGTTCAACAATGATGCCTGTCATGCTCCCTTCTTCTACATTTTACTTCTAGTGAAAGCTGAGCAGATGACTATCGTCTTCTGGCTGAGTGTAATCCAGAGCGTTGCGCCTGGAGGTTACACTCTCGCAATGCAAACGTTCTCATAGGGAGTTCATTTTGGAAGCTCCAAAATGCGAATGAACATATGTCCTACAGTTTTATTAAACCTGTGAGGGAGATTTGATTCTTGATATTCCCTTTAATTGGCATGGAAAGAATGAGTTTCTAGTTTCCTTCATACATGGTACTGTCGTCCTTGAAGTATCCATTGGTTGCTTCGAGTAAGAAAAGCTGAAATTATATAGGATCTGTCTGTGCATTGTCATCCTATGTCAGTAGTTATCAGTCTGTTTCTATGAGTACTTATAGAACATAAAGATCAAATCAGTTTAGCAAATATAATGATCAAGTCAAAATGGTAAAATCTACGGGATGCATTGAAGCCAATTTTCGCGAAGATTGCAGCAAAAAATTATAAGAGCTAACTAATCTTAATTAAACTATAGTTGATACTGAAATAACTTAAAACTAGAGCTGCAATCTAGTTAAGTAGGTGCAGAAATCTTTGAAAACAAATCATTGGAAATACATGAAAATTGGAAATTACACATGGGAAAAAAGAGGGCTTCCAAAAAACTTTTAACATAAAACTATGAATAATGTCCTCTGCTTTTAGGTGTTGAAAGATCAGCTCATCGCTTTTCCCGAGCACTTCTAAGGGTGCGTTTAATTAGAGAGAAAAATAGTGACTTAGTTCGTAATATGCATCGGCATGGGGGGCAAAATCGGTTTTGCATAAAAGTGGATTTGAGGAAAGCAAATAAGGTGAGATGGGACTATATTTTTCATGTTCTTAAGGCCCTTGGTTTTGATGATAAATGACTCCACTGGACTAGGCAGTGTTTATACACCTCCACTTTTAGTGTTTTGATTAATGATTCGAATTATGGGCACTTCTCCAGTGCAAGTGGTCTTCGGCAGGGTTGTCTATTATCCCACCTCTTATTCATATTATGCATGAAAGGTCTGTTAGCTATGTTGAACCAGGCCGCAATGAATGGCAACCTCAAGGCACCCAACATTGAGGGAGGTCTTCCTATCTCACATTTACTCTTTGTTGATGATTTTCTCTTGTTTTCTAAGGAGGATGTGCAGTCGGCTGAGTGCATTAACAGAATCCTCTTAGCTTTTGCAAACATGTGGTCTTCATGTAAATATTAGCAAGAGCTCTATCTTCTTCTTTATAGGGTGCCAGTTTAAGCCAATCATTCTACAAATGTTTAGATTCCAGGAAGGGTGTTTTCCGATCAAATATTTGGGTATGCCTCTCAATTCTAAGCGTATTTCTTATTCAACTGGTAAACCTCTTATTGACAGGATCACTGGCCGTGTTAATGTGCGGAAAACTACACTTCTATCATATGTCGGGAGATTACAACTGATTAAATCGGTTATTAGTGGACTGAATGTCTTCTGGACATCTTGTTTTAAACTTCCTAAGAAAGTCTGTTGAAAGGTGGAGGCCATCATGGCTACTTTTCTATGGAAATGTACTTCTCAATCAAATGGTTTTCATAATATATCTTGGCGAAAGCTATGTTGCCCCTTCAGAGAAGGGGGTCTTGGGGTTAGACGCATTCAAGACATCAAAAATGAAAATCTTGCTAAGCACTTTTGGAGATGTGTAACCTGTAAAGAGTCTCTATGGTATTTATGGATTCATGGGGTTTATCTTAGAAACACCTCCATCTAGATGGCTAGACGTCACAATTGTTCTTATGCATGAAAATCTATTCTTCAAATGCAAACTTTTATGCAGGAGAGATACCTTTTTAACGTCGAAAATGGGTGCACGATACAGATGTGGTTGGATCCATGGAGTGGTTCACTTCCTCTTGTCCCGAAATTTGGCAACAGAACTGTTCTTGAACTGGGTAGCATCATAAATGAACCAATTGCTGACTATTAAAATTCCAAAAAACTCCAAAGTGAACAACTATTTTTAAGAAGAGGAGATCTTGCTAAGGCGGAAATCCTAGAGAATATACCAGTGCTTATTTAATTAGAGGATTTTTATGGGTGGATCAATCAATCCAGAAAGTTTACTTTTAAGAGTGCATGAGATGCAAACAAAGTGAAATCTGGTAATGTGCCATGGTATGACCTCATATGGTTCAAGCATCGGGTGAACCGTTACTCCTTCTGTGCTTGGATGGCACTCAATGATGGACTATTCCCTCTAGATAATTTGAAAAAAATGGGGATATCTTTAGTAAATAGATGTGATCTATGCAGGAAAAGTGAAGAATTAGTTAAGCATCAACTGTTTGAATGCATATATGCTAAGGTGACCTGGTGGATATTCCTGCACAAATGTAATATTTACCACATAATTGGGAGCTATTCTACGGAATTAGATTGGCTGACTCAGTTCGTTGGAAACAACAAAAAAGTAGGCTATATAATCCAAGTTGGCTTTACTAGCTTCATCACAATGATATGGGAGAAGAGGAACAGAACAATATTTGAAGATAAAAAGCTTGAGACCTATGTTTTGGGCCAAAACCTCATCCACAGAGCCAAGGAGATCCTTAGCACCTTCCAGCTTAAGGACATTTGCCTCACACACTGCCCTTTCGTGCATACTCTATCGGATGAGTGGATTCCTTGATCGAAGTGAGGGTTTGGATCCAGTCGTGATAGTGCAGATTTGGTATCATTGGTCTCCTTTGTTTGGCTCCCGATATGGCAGAGAAGTTGTGATCCGTTGGTTTCGCCCGACCGGTCAGCCTCTCTAGCATTTGATCCTCCTCAGCATTGATCCCCAATTCGGCCAGTTGCTATTATATGGCAATCGATCGGCTTCAGTAGCGATCGATCACCTAGTTTCAAATGGAGCAGAAAATCGAGGGTGCGATCGATCGATCATTTTTATTGGAAAATCAAGATTGTATTGATGTTCGATCGATCGCCTCTCAGTGATCGATCGTAACTACTAGAATTTGCTATAAACCAGGAGCGTGATCGATCGCATTATGGGCACGATCGATCGTGCCTCCCGATCGATCGTAAATACTGGAAAAAGTATAATGCTATGGTGATTGATTGCCTCCCTTCTCAATTGATCGCCTACACCAATGGGAATCACAAGTTGGGGACGCGATCGATCGCCTCTTCCCCAATCGATCGTATCTACAGGAACATATGGATTGCTCGAGTGATCGATCGCTCTCACTTTGCGATAGATCACCTCGAAGGGCGCGATCGATCACCCACCCTCCAATCGATTGAGTCTACTGGAAAAATGGAATGCTTTGGAGATCTTCGCCTCCCCTCGCAATCGATTGAAGCCTAAGGTGATTCTAGAATCCTCTGGTGATCGATCGCCCTCCCAACGGCGATCGATCGACTTCCATCACCGTCAGTGCTTGTCCTTTGGATTTGGTCTGACCTTCCCAGTTTGGGAGGGGTATTCTCATATTGTTCCTCATTTGGCTTGGTTGTTTTTTGTAAGGGGGTTTCCTTTCATGTTCTCCTTGAGTTGAGGAGTTGGTTGTAATTTTTTATCCTTTGTATCCTTCTTTGTCTCATTTAATATAAAATTTTCAATTTAAAAAAAAAAGAATTAGAGAGAAAAAAAAGTCAAATAAGAAAAAGAAGAAAAAGAAGAAAAAATGAGGAGAAGCGAGATTTTTCTTGTGTTTTCTTTCTATTTTAGAAAGAAAAAAGCATAACAAAGGTTTTTGTATGGTCCCCACATGAGAGAAAATAGAGATTCTGCTGTTAGAGGTTTCTCTCTATCCAAACACACAAAAAAGAAAAGACTTTGACATTTCTCACTTTCTTTTCCCTTTCCTGCTAACCAAATACACCCTAAGGTTGAAGTCTTTGGTGGGAGAAATTTAAGCATGCCTACCATGCAACGTGGTCTTTGTGCCCACGTGATAGGGCTATCGCTTTTCAAGATCAACGGAATACACGCTTCCCGCATGTAGGGTGTGCCATTATATGCCATCAATACCATGACCCGTATTTTAAAACCATTTATTAAATTGAAGTCTCAAAAGAAAATGAAAGGAATCTTCCTCTATATTATCGATAATTAAATCAAATTCAACATTAAACATCTAGGTCGTGGTTAATGGGGTTCATGAATATTGATACAAACTATATATACATATAATAATAACAATCATAAAGTTTGATAAAATACATGCAAGTCCTCCATGTGTAAATCTGTCATCCATCTCAAAATACACTAGAAATAGTTAGTGCTCATGCCTTAATACAGAAAGTCAAACTAGTTAAAAAAAAGATTGATGCCTATTCAAAAGCAGTCGAGTCATCCTCGCTCATAATCGCCAATCACCAAGCACTAAGTGAAGTTAGTCCTCTCTTTAAGAACCTGCATCACAATGGGATATCGTAACACAATCATCATTATCAATAAGCAGTTGCATTAACATTTTATGCAACCAACTAAATAGTTCAACTTGATTATTTTATTAGCCTTTCAATTAAAGTCTTTTTGTTGCTTCTCAGGTGCATGTTCAATAATTAAGTCTTGCCTAATATAGCAGACTCACTGAATGTCATTCATGCATGACAAATAGTACAAAAATACCGTGATTAACACTCCGGCCACTGCCGATAATTGTGACATGCCATGAAGTACATTGAGGGTGAATGCGTCACCTAATCCTATCCTTATAAGTTCGTCCAAGGCCTGGCCTATGGAAAGGGTCTAATCCACATTAGCTCTTGAACTCAATGTGGATTTGGATAATGTAGCCTTCCAGGATGCTAACATCTTCAATGTGCACAACAAAACTACTAGGCTTATCAGCTTTACGGGTAGGAGCAGAGCTTCCTCCATAGGGAAAATATAGGACAACACTATATTTCATGAGATGTCAACACAACAAGTGGAAGGTGGTCCTCAACAGGTACCACTGCTCTACTGCTATCAACTCCGGAGGGGACCACGATGATGCAATACGACACCAAAGTATACAACTCCTGTGAAGACCACAACTATGAGCCAAGACCCCAGACTTAATAGCCAATTAGGTCATTGATCGTTTAAATATTAAACCCTTGCAAGTGCACAAGGCAATTGTACTACGGCGAGTATTAAAGGGTTGTCGAACCTCAGGGACGGATTAATCTTTTACCAAATTCAAGTGAAAGCAAATCTTGATTTAATTAATCTAGAGAAAGCAATAAAATTTAACTACTTTAAAATAGATTTTAACTAATATGGAGAAGTGTCAAAGCAAAGAATCCACCACTAGACATGTAATTACTACTCTCAATTATTATTACGCTCAAATTGACATGATAAGGTAATTTGTGTTCATGGTCAGACACACAAATTACAGTGAATTCACTCACGTTCTTGGTCGGACACGAGAGTTCATCCACTAAAAATTAATGTAGATAATTCTATCCTTGGTCCGGCATAGAATTATCATTTGGGCTAATGATCCTATCCTTGGTCGGGCATAGAATTAACACCAGCCTACTTTTAGCTAAGCATAGGAATTAAAAAGATCTAATTTCATGCATATCAATCAAGTCTATGGTCAAGCACTCAAAAGAAACTCATGAAATAGCATTAAGCAAAATCATATCAATTGTATTAAATAAAACAATCAAGAGTAATAACACAAATCTAGGGCTTCATCTACGCCTTGGACGCGAATTTAGCCGGCCATCAGACAAGGAGAACGCTGTTGATTCGTTGGTGTCATTGTGCACTATTCACCAAAAAATCACTATTCACTGTTCACGGGTACTGTTTATGCACTGTTCATCGTCTTCCTCGCGCAGCCGTGCACTGTAGCAATGGCCGGTTACTGTAGCAGTTCAAAAACAGCACCTTTCCGGCGCTTTCTTCCTCTCCTCTTCCCTCCGGCAGCTCCTCCTTCTTCCCCCTTCTGTTCCGGCCGAGATCACGCCGGATTCCGGCAAACAGCGCCTCCAAAAGCTCTGAAATTTCTCTCTGTTTTCCGGCGGAATCCTCCGTTAAAGCTCTGAATTTTCTCCAATTTTTCTCCCCAAAACCGTCGGCTCTATCTCTGTTTTTATAGACCTCAGCCTCGTCCCAAATCGAACACGATTCCTAGTCCAATTTGAAGTTGAATCGAGCCCCAAATCCGGCACCCACTTTCCTATTCCGGCGGCTCATTTTTTTTCGTTTAATTTCTCTCCCAATTGAGCACGATTCTCGTCATGGCTGATCCGCCGTCGCGCCTCGCCGTCGCCGTGTGTTCTTCACCGTCTCCGACACCGGCGTCTTCCTCCGCCGGACCTCGAACAGAGCTCAAAGCTCTATTCTTCTTTTTATTTTTTATTTTTGTCAAGTTCCACCGCCGCCGCCGTGCCTCGCCGTCTCGATCGTCGCCGACCTCTCCGGCGTCTCGGCCCAGCCTTGCCGCCGTCATGTCCTCTGTCGCCGTCGAAACCCGTCGCCGCCAAGACCCACCTTCACCTTCGCCGGCGTTCGAGCAGAGCTCGAACGCTCTGCTTCTGGACGAACGGCCCGAGCTTCGGCTCGGTCCGGTTTTCTATTTTCTATTTTTTTTCTTTTTAATTGAACCGGACCGGATTTAATCCTTTCTTTTATTTTTTTTCTTTTAATCAAATAAAACCCGTTGTATCGATCTCATCCATCCAATCTCATCTTGACGGTTCTTCTCTTTAAACGCGCCTCTTTCGCGTGCAATATTTCAAATGATCATAACTTTTTGCTCAGAACTCCGAATTGCGAACAGTCAGTGGCGTTGGAAAGCTGACTTCGTGTACTTTAACATGAAGCTTAAATAAGTCCCATCAAAGATATGCAATCGAAGTTGTAAATATTCAATCATTAGAGTCGCGTTTCATCCCATTTCTGCGTTTTACTCTTGTTTCCTACAAAAACCAAAAACTATATTAAACTAGCAATAATTCTAATCAAACACTAGCAGAAACATAAGTTTAGGAGATAATAAAATGCATATTTCATGTATAGATCACACCCCCAAACCTAGATTTTGCTAGTCCCTAGCAAAACAAAATAAAACAAAATCAAACAAACAATTAAACTAAGGAACTAATGCATAAAAGTAAACACCACTTTCGTAGGGAACACGATTGCATTGAGCGTATGCAACAAGCCGTTAAACCTCTAGGTGTCCCTAGTAGGACGAGTGTTGTCTCGTGAGGGTTTGCAGCCATGCTACCCACAAACATGTATTTATTAAACTAATTAACCTAAGTGAAGAAACAAAGAAAATAAAACAAAAACAGTGCAAAACAAGCAAATCTATTATCCCGATAAATACATACTACAATGCTTAAGAAAATCAACCACATGTACTTGGTTCATAATCAACAGGAATATAGAAGCCCTCAAGTAAGTGGTTTTATTCCACACTTTCATCTTGGAAATTTCTGCTCAAATATAATATAGTGTGATAATATAAATAGTAGAAAGTGTAGAACATTGTAGCAATACATTCTAAATCTCTGTTTATACAGATCCAGTGTTACCCATTAACCAAAGAACATCAGAATTTATATAGTCATCGTCATCTTTAGGTTCATGATAGCACAGATCTGCGCGCCTCCTTCGGGTCCAACATTCTAGATTTGAGAGGATAATACACCATAGACTTTTTTTTTCTTTCTTTCAAACTTTTTTTTTTTCTCTTTTTTTTTTCGCTAGGACTGTGTAAGGCCTGACTTCAAGATGCTTAGGTTTAGCAATGACTCAGGCCAATGACTCCCAGCCAGTTGGCTTAGGGCATTAGGTATTAAGAGACCGCTTCGGGCCTGAGCATCAGCCTAAGTTAATCCTATAAAGTCAGGCAGCCCCTTTTCTTTTATTTTGTTTTCATTTTTTCACATTTTCATTTTCAGCACATATATTTCAGCACATCTTTATTTTGTCCAGGCTGTATTATACTCTCAACCTATTTCCGGTTCCAATCCCTTGCCATAGCCAAGAAAATGGTCTATCATGATCTTTTAAGCTCAACAGATAACTACACATCATCCAATGACTATGACTAAAGACATCCCACTATAGATTAGTATTCAACAAATCTCTAGATGGTATTACTTTATGTACTAGTGTATGTGAGTGAGTTTTCTTAGTTCAAGCACCTGTTCCAAGAGGACTGTAACAGAAAGATATGCTCAGTTAAGTGTATATATCCTCCAGTATACTTACTCACACTTCCAATGCAAATTAATCTCCTAAGAATTGTAACATGCATTATTACGGGATAAACTATCAAAACCTAAGAAAAAGTACTGACAAACAACCTAAAAAAAAAACTAACCAAATTTTTATGATTTTTTTTTAATTTTCTGATTTTTATTTTTATGAAAGTAATATTCCCTCCCCCAAACCTATTATGAACATTGTCCTCAATGTGAACAAAATATAACATGACAATGAGCATATAACAAAGAAAATTAAATAAAGGAGAGAATACACCTGAATACGTGGGTTGCCTCCCACCAAGCGCTAAGTTTAACGTCTTCAGCCAGACTGAGCCACGGTCTTGTGCGGGGTTCGGAGCCTCAAGAATTCAACCTGGATCAATTAAATGATTGCCCCACACACTCCTATCCTTGTTGCCTATATATGGAGCACATCGTGGAATAAAAGGATGGAGTGGTGGGTGGGGAAGCTTTGGAAAGAGGGGTCCCTGCATTAACCATGAAGAAGGGTCAGTAGAAAATTTTAAAATTAAGGGATCCTCCTTCAAATTAACTATTTTGGCCTTAGGGGCCTCTTCTAGTAACCCAATTGGAAAAGCTTCCTCAATTAGTGAATCAACTAAACTATCTATGAAACAGTCTAAGTTATGTTCATTAAACAAAGAGTTAGATTGATCTAGACAAGATATGAATGGTGCTTCAGGAATAGAAGGTTCTGTTAATAGTGTTGTAGACTGCAACTCCTCAGATATAGAAGAAGGTTGAAAATTTGGTTCTATCAACACACTCACTTCTTCTTTAATTTCTACACCCGCTTGATCATTATGTAAAGCCCACTCAAGCTCATCGTCAAACCGTTGGGCATTATGAAGGGATGTAACATCATAGTCAGGGGAAAAACAGATCTCTTCATTAGAAAATTTGCCCATCGGATATTGTGGCTGGATAGGTGGGGTGCATTCGTCGTTCTTATTCATGGCCTGTGTTAGCTGATCTAATTGTATTTCAATGTTGGCAAGAGCCTGTGTGTGAGAATGGACAATCTGGGCATGGGTCCGTATTTCAACTCTCATCTCCTCACATCCAGTTTTAATCTCAGTTTTTATCTCGGCTGCCATCTCAGCTACAAGGGCTAACAGTTGACTCATTTGGTTTTCTAAGGTAGATTGTCTAGTGGGTGGGTCAAATTGAGGAGTAGCGGCAGGTTGGGAAGGCTGTTGGTGGCTTATGACATCTTGTCTAGGGGCCTCATGAAGAGTAGGCCTAGGGTTGGGTTGCTCCCAAGGAAAAATAGGATGATCCTCCCACCTATGAAGACCTTGGGCCTCATTCACATATTTTCTTATAAAATCAGGGTACTCATGGGCCAAAGGGCACTCCACTGGGGTGTGAATGAGACTTAAACAGAGGGCACATGGTTCCGACATATAAGGAGTTGTGTATTGTTGGGAATATGTGCCACTCCCAAAATTAGAGTGATTATCCCAACCACAGTTGTAAGAATCAGCATATAAGGGATGTGGGTTGTAGGGCACTTCATAGGGAGGGGAATTATGTGTGTGTGAAGAACAATAATCATTAAAGCTCCTATATGGGTTCTCATGGCTAAATCCATAGAAAGGTGAAGACATTTCTTTACCATGCATTCATCAACCGAACCAAAATATCACACACCCACAAATCAGAAAATCAACCTTAGATATCCACAACTAGCACAACATACTATCACAGAAAGAAAAGAAAACACCAAATACACAAATTAATCTAAAATGAGAAGGATAAGAGAATGCAAACTAGGGGAAGGGATGGCCCTTCCACGTTGGCGAGAATTCCACGTCTTCTCTTAACCTTGCAAAAAGAAAGAAAAATACAAATTAAGCTACTGAAAAGAAATCTAAATTAAAATAAACTACTCTAAGACTAACTATGCTAAGAATTCAGTAAACTATTGTGCCGTCCCCGGCAACGGCGCCAAAAACTTGATCGTTTAAATATTAAACCCTTGCAAGTGCACAAGGCAATTGTACTACGGCGAGTATTAAAGGGTTGTCGAACCTCAGGGACGGATTAATCTTTTACCAAATTCAAGTGAAAGCAAATCTTGATTTAATTAATCTAGAGAAAGCAATAAAATTTAACTACTTTAAAATAGATTTTAACTGATATGGAGAAGTGTCAAAGCAAAGAATCCACCACTAGACATGTAATTACTACTCTCAATTATTATTACGCTCAAATTGACATGATAAGGTAATTTGTGTTCATGGTCAGACACACAAATTACAGTGAATTCACTCACGTTCTTGGTCGGACACGAGAGTTCATCCACTAAAAATTAATGTAGATAATTCTATCCTTGGTCGGGCATAGAATTATCATTTGGGCTAATGATCCTATCCTTGGTCGGGCATAGAATTAACACCAGCCTACTTTTAGCTAAGCATAGGAATTAAAAAGATCTAATTTCATGCATATCAATCAAGTCTATGGTCAAGCACTCAAAAGAAACTCATGAAATAGCATTAAGCAAAATCATATCAACTGTATTAAATAAAACAATCAAGAGTAATAACACAAATCTAGGGCTTCATCTACGCCTTGGACGCGAATTTAGCCGGCCATCAGACAAGGAGAACGCTGTTGATTCGTTGGTGTCATTGTGCACTATTCACCAAAAAATCACTATTCACTGTTCACGGGTACTGTTTATGCACTGTTCATCGTCTTCCTCGCGCAGCCGTGCACTGTAGCAATGGCCGGTTACTGTAGCAGTTCAAAAACAGCACCTTTCCGGCGCTTTCTTCCTCTCCTCTTCCCTCCGGCAGCTCCTCCTTCTTCCCCCTTCTGTTCCGGCCGAGATCACGCCGGATTCCGGCAAACAGCGCCTCCAAAAGCTCTGAAATTTCTCTCTGTTTTCCGGCGGAATCCTCCGTTAAAGCTCTGAATTTTCTCCAATTCTTCTCCCCAAAACCGTCGGCTCTATCTCTGTTTTTATAGACCTCAGCCTCGTCCCAAATCGAACACGATTCCTAGTCCAATTTGAAGTTGAATCGAGCCCCAAATCCGGCACCCACTTTCCTATTCCGGCGGCTCATTTTTTTTCGTTTAATTTCTCTCCCAATTGAGCACGATTCTCGTCATGGCTGATCCGCCGTCGCGCCTCGCCGTCGCCGTGTGTTCTTCACCGTCTCCGACACCGGCGTCTTCCTCCGCCGGACCTCGAACAGAGCTCAAAGCTCTGTTCTTCTTTTTATTTTTTATTTTTGTCAAGTTCCGCCGCCGCCGCCGTGCCTCGCCGTCTCGATCGTCGCCGACCTCTCCGGCGTCTCGGCCCAGCCTTGCCGCCGTCATGTCCTCTATCGCCGTCGAAACCCGCCGCCGCCAAGACCCACCTTCACCTTCGCCGGCGTTCGAGCAGAGCTCGAACGCTCTGCTTCTGGACGAACGGCCCGAGCTTCGGCTCGGTCCGGTTTTCTATTTTTTATTTTTTTTCTTTTTAATTGAACCGGACCGGATTTAATCCTTTCTTTTATTTTTTTTCTTTTAATCAAATAAAACCCGTTGTATCGATCTCATCCATCCAATCTCATCTTGACGGTTCTTCTCTTTAAACGCGCCTCTTTCGCGTGCAATATTTCAAATGATCATAACTTTTTGCTCAGAACTCCGAATTGCGAACAGTCAGTGGCGTTGGAAAGCTGACTTCGTGTACTTTAACATGAAGCTTAAATAAGTCCCATCAAAGATATGCAATCGAAGTTGTAAATATTCAATCATTAGAGTCGCGTTTCATCCCATTTCTGCGTTTTACTCTTGTTTCCTACAAAAACCAAAACTATATTAAACTAGCAATAATTCTAATCAAACACTAGCAGAAACATAAGTTTAGGAGATAATAAAATGCATATTTCATGTATAGATCAGTCATCTGATCAGAAGTTACACTTACTCATTGATTGACTCTTAATCCCAGGGGTGTATTAGTTTTTATCTTGCTTAGGTCCTTCCCAACCAAAAGCTTAGCCCCCAATATCAACATTTTATTATCTTTCATAAAATAATTAAATCTCTAAAACTCTTAGATTCATTAGTCCGGTTTCTTCATCCTTAAGGCCCACAATCATTAGTCAATATAACATACATTTAGGGACCAATGCCTATATTATATAGAATCAAAATTAAGAAAATACTCTATATGTACTATTCTGGGTATCTATGTACCATTTTGTATATTTTAATATTGTCGGTAGAGAGCCACTGTTACTTATAGAGGATCTAGACGCTAAGGTCTTACCGTCATATACATAAAGGTCGGTAAACATCTACCCATAGAATTTGGATGGGTCTGAACCAATCTAAACTAAGCCTGGTTTGGCCAGACGGGCCTAACCCAACCCAATCGTCTTCTTCATGCAGGTTTCCTTTGAAACCCTAAACGTAACAATAGTAGTAGCAGCGGGGTTGGCCTGGGCCACCGCAGCCGCTCGCCGCTCATTTTCAGCCCTCGGCCACCCACGACCGGCTCTCCCTTCCCCTTCCCCTTCTTCTACTTCTTCCCTCCTCTTTCTTCCTCTTCCTTATCTTCTTTTTCTTCCTCTTCCTTCTCTTCACCCCAGTAGCACCGGCCGGCTAGTGCCGTAGTGACTCGGCGAGCACCACCACCTCTTCTCCAACGACCTTCTCCTCTGTGTTGCGGCACTGTCGCTAAAATCTGCCATTAATGGCAAAAATCCGAGCTTTTCATGCTTAGAACTTTAATCAAACAAAAATCAAAGAAAGGGGTATGAGATCTGACCTTTTTGCTTAGGGCCCATTTGATTAGTCTAAATCTGAATCTGAAAAGTCTGCTGAAACTTCTAAAAAGTCCTGAATCTAAATTTGAATCTGAAAAATCTGAATCAGATTGAAACAAATAGAACTTTAGTATTAACTTAACTTGAATTCTCAAACATTGACCGTAAAATGGACGAATTTATTGTAATTCAAATGTAGACCTCTCCACTAAATTCTCAAAGGAGATGAGTACTACTATGTGATGTACATTTCATATCATTGTATGCATTACAAGTTTTATTCGACGTCCACAAGCAGACCCTAATGACTTCACATTAATGGTGCAACCCCTACATCAGACTCTGTGTCTTCAATAAAGCGTTTTTCTAGGCTAGGAGCGGTCTTGGTATTTCCAAACTTAATACGCATAAGCTACCCCAAATCCACTTCATCTATAACAATAGACACTATTTGATGATAATCCAAGAAAAATTGAACCCGAAGTGTAATGCCTCGTATGATTGCAATGCTAGAAAAAAAATATGCCAGTATATATATGACAAAAAGGGTAAGCCAGCAAAGTTATCTATACAAAATATGGAGGGTTACAAGTAAAGAATTTACAACAATTTCATCTATCATCCATGCCTACAATTTTCTACTGGTCCTGGAGTGTGACATACTGGCTCTCCGGGCCACATCCCATGCCTTCTGTGGGACATAGACGCCCGCCTGAGAAAATTACTAGTGAATCAAAAGCAAAACCTGTGTCCTTTGAATTCTCTCGCGGAAGCTGTGATATTGCATAACTCCTTTCCTCATCCGGCGTCAGATTGTTGCTGATCTCCAGAAATTCATTCCTGCTGCTCCTCTGTGGCCCATGCTGATGCATTTCCTGCACAATCTGATAATCGTAGGGGAAAAACCATCTTTGAACCCTGAGACAAAGTTCAAAGTTGAACCTTGAGCTTTGATCCTTCAGGAAGCTCTTTGGCCACCTCCTCGGATACCTTCTCTGCTACCTCTGCAGCTTCTAGATGAAATATTTATGTCTCTCTACCCCCTTTTAAAAAGTTCACAATGCATTCCTTCCATGCCCTTTACATGTTGCTTACTTGTTTTATGTATTCCTTGCTCCAAGACCACATCGATCTCCATCATCACCTCTTGCTTGACTTCGTCAATCTGCAGCGCAAAACTCATGCCTTATTCCTTTTTCATAAGTAAATTCAGACTGTCCGCTAAATAACAAGATAATTAGTCTAGTGTCGTGTCATGCGACAGTACCAAGTGAAAGGAACAATGGTTCTTCGTGAATTGCCAGCTACTATGTATGAACAGGACAATTATAATTAAGATTACACCAACGATGTTTATAAAGGGCTTTAGACTAAACAAGTTGTTTGGATTTACACCTTTTTGATGTAAGAAAGAGTTAACTTGGCATCTTTTTCAGCTTCTTTTGATAATAAAAAGAATAATTTCAAACCGTTTTCAAAATGATCAACTAAGAACATCCCAAAAAAAATATCTTGGTTGCAGAAGGACAAGTAGGGATTTCTATATTTAAAGAGCAACTTAGAGGAAAAGCTCCTTTCTCGATAACCTTAATAGCTGCTCGTATTAATGGAAGACAAACTTCCACTGCATCTTTAAGATAGCTATCCTGGCTTTCATCTTTCTTCCTAGTAGCAGATTCAACCAAATAGTGTTACAAACATTATAGAAAAAAAGTATAACAAAAATATATGAGCAACAAGTCTTGGGCTCACCACTGAAGTGATATTGACAAAGATGGTATACCACATAGCAATGCCTCTCTAGCTCCAGCAACTGCACCCAAGTAGAATCTACATAGATAAAACACTGAGATATTTAAGCATACAAATATGCACAAGAAAAGAAAAAAATCTGACTTGGCATAGATATTGAAGGATCCTTTAATCCAAAACTAGTATCAAGTACCTTAGGAGCACAATGCTACGATAATTATGGACCTTTCTTTCAATTCCAACAGAAAATAAAAACAACTTGGAATTGAGCATTTAAAGTTAATAAAGGACTTACATATGATTACCACAACTTTATCCTTTATTAATTCCACTTATTACCTACCAAAGTGGCATTGTATCACCATCACAGACAACAAAACAAGTACCTACCAAGTAAAGTATGCAGGCAAGCAATTTCTAAAATCAAATATGTACCAGTGCAGGCTTAGACCAAGAGAGCAATGCCTCCGATAGAGCTAATGAAATGTAATCAGCGGGAGTCCCTGATAAGATATTGGTTTTTCAGTATTGATCAACTCAAATGACAAGAAGCATGAAAAAGCACAAAGTAACTCTAGCAATCATCCAAAAAGAATTAACATTTCAATATAAAGATGCCAAACTGTGAAGCCATTCAAACCAAAACAAAATGCCAAAGATGAAATTGAACCCAAACAAACCAGGAATGATGATATTCATTAACAACAGAGCAAGTGGAAGCAAACCAGAAACTTCATATGCTGTAGCTCCCGCGATATCCACAGAGCTCACCACAAGTGCCTCCCGAATCGTCATCGAGTGCCCTGACACAGGCCTATCTCTGCAATCCATAAAAAACCATCAAACCACGAATTAGTGCCATAAAAAGCCAAACACCACACCAAGTTAAGGAAGAGAAAAACGATTCAGGCACACAGACATGAGCATCGCACCAGCGCGTCCACCAGCAGCCGCAGCCTCGGTGCCTGGATTCCTTCCCCGCTCGTCAACACCATGATCAGCTTGGCCCCTACTTCGATGGAGTTAGCCTCAGAAGAAGCAGGGCCTTTAGCGGAGGGGGCAGGGCCGGGCTCCCCGGAGTCCTCGCCGGCGCGGCGGCTGATGAGGGGGTCCTGGAGGTTGGACACAAAAGAAGGCTGCAAGAAGGTGTTTTTCAGCGAGGTCCGGAGACGGAGGCTGGAAGCAGAGGAGAAGAGGGAGAGGATCGCCATGGCGGGCGCTCCGGCTGGAGGTAAAAGGATCGGGTTCTTCTTTAGGTTGTTTTCAGACTTATTTTATCGTCTGATTTGTTTACGTCCGTCTTGTAAAACCCTCTTAATTTAGTCACCTAATCAGAGTCTTTAACAAACACACTGATAAGTTACTTATAGCCGACTTATAACCTGCTTATCAGTTTCAGCACTTAATCAGACCAATCAAATGGACCCTTTAGTCAAAGTCGATCCATGCCCCTCTTTGCCGAGGAGCTGAAATTCCTAATTTTCCTCTGTCAAATTGGGCTTATGAGGAGGAAGAGGGTTGATGGGGTATATATAGAAGTGTGGGGAGGATTTAATCTCCACACTCTATAAATTAATACTCAAACCCTAAAACCAGAAATATACCTTTATACAGCGAAAACACTAAATATTACAATCAACTTTTTAAGATTCATGGCCCTAAGTTACCAGAACATAAAACGTGGCATGCCGGGTACACTTCAAATTTTTGTGGTGGAGGAGTTGCACAGGCCATATTAGATTCTCCAAGTGCACATACATTACCCATAGTCCGAAGGGTGTAGTCTATCCCTTAAGACCTTATAGAAGACTAGATTACCATCACTGACATTATAATGGGGATATTTTTAGAAGGTTAAAGAAGATAGGGATTGGCCTGTGTGCTAGGGACGACGGTGGGGGACCATTGGTGTAACACCCAAAAAATTGGTACATTAACTAAAGGTTTCTGTTTTAGGAAACTGTTCTAAAATAGGAAAGTTCGTTGCCTGATTTGATTTCTAGTTATGCGATGTGCTTTGATGTGTTATTTGATGTGGTATGATTTGTTTATCGCATGACTATTAGTTGTAGAAAACCAGGACGCGAGGGTTGGTCCTGGCGCTGGGCACAACCTGGCGCTGAGGCCAGCCTGGTGCCAGGGTCTGAGAACCCCTGACGCTAGGAGTGGGGCCAGGCGCTAGGGCATGTGTTCAAGTGGATGAGACCCATTTGAATTTCATCATTAATAAGTTAATTTTGGTTTTATACGTGGTCCGTGGTCTACACAAGATAGTGTAATGAGTAGTACAACCGCGGGACACTAGGTCATGTGTGCGCAGGACTCTAGCTTTAGATGCACAGACCTGTGCACAGGGCCATGTGGCACAGGCCCAGGGAGTCATGTGAACGTGGGTAACTAGCCACAAGGAGATCTTTAGAGGATTGGAGTGAATCTTGGACCAAAATCTACGATTTGACCTAATAGCGGTAAATATGGTAAGTATCGCGAAGAATCGGGAAGTATCAGTTCGGTTGAGATAATTAGGGAAGATAAATCTTAATTAAAAAGAGATAAATATTTTACTTTTTAATCAACCAATAGGAAGGGGACGTCTAGTTGGTTGGCTTAGATATGGTAGTTTCCTAGTTTGGAACGAGATATGTAAAGTATGATTAAGATTGTAAGCTCGGCCAGTACTATTTCTGTGTCGACAGTCTGTAGTAAATAAATCATAACTAATTCAGGAAAAACCGGAAAAATATACCATTAGTGTGGTTAGAAACTAGAGTCATATGGCTAACTCCAATAAAAATTTCAAAGTCTAAGGATACCGGTACTGACCGTGGAAAGAGTCGGAAGTGGACTATTACGCGTATGACAGTGTGCTATAATTATGATTAAGATAGTGAACGAATCTTATTAGAGATTTGAAATCCTAATTAAATGAGGAAAACCCAATGGATTAATATGGCTAAACGTTCCTTACTAATGAGGAAGACCTTTTAATTGGTTAATTGGGATTTAGGATTAGGAAGGATCTAATTAGGAGATATCCTAGTTGGAGGAGGTTATGGCTATAAAAGCCAAGGAGGAGGTAGCCCATATGCTTCACACCAAAAGCCTTGGACGACTTGTGCTAAACCCTAGCTCTTCTCCCTTTCCTTGACACCAATTCCAGCAACCTTCTACCTCTTCCCTCAACCTCTTTTCTTGTACGATCGAAGGTGTGGAGGCGTCGTTGCGAAGAAGAAAGAACGAGCTACGTGTGGAAGTGTATTTCGCATACATCTAAGTGGTAGGATGGTTTTTCCTAACCAATTTGGTTTGCACTTCTTTGGTTCTTTCATATTGTGATTAATTTATGATCCTATTCGTATTATCTCAGAGATAAGAGTGCATAATATTTGATTCATGAGAGATTTCTCGTTGTTTGATGAATAAGAGTGCTCATAATGTCATACCTTGTTTAATGCTTCATGTTGATGCATATATGCCTACTTTTGATGGGAATGTCTATATGGTCATGAAAGTTATCTTCTTTATTCTATTATGTCCTGATTTAATAGTCTAATATGGTTAAGGGATGTATTAATAATGTTAAGAGCTTAATTAGATCAAGGTTGATGCCTAGAATCTAGTTTAAGGTATTATCATCAATTAGAATCATTATAATCATTAAGTTCCAGAACATACCAGAGTCTAGAATTACTCTAGGAGGAGAGTAATTAAGGGTATTAATGTTATATTATTATGGTTAATGGGTATTAGTACGTGATTACCTATTTTAAGTAAGTAATGTGCCCTCGGCCAGAACTGTTTCTGCGCCAACAGTGCTCAGTATAAAAATCATAATTAAATGTATAAAAATCTTAAAAATATGCCGTCAGTAGAGTTATAAACTAGACTCATAAGGCTATCTGCTGTTAAACTTTCAGAGTCAGAGTCCTTCTGTGTTGATAATGAGGTCAGTCGTAATTGGGCTATACAGTATAAAACAGTTTACTGGAATTAGGGTTTTAAAGCACTAGTAAGTATTATTACTCATAATATGATATAATCTGATTAAAATAATATTAATACAGTAAGATAAAACTACTTATGAGTCACTGTAATAAGTGAGAAGTTTAAAAGATTAAGACTTTGGGATGAGTCAACATGCACAAGAGTTAATTTAGTATTGTTTCTATGGTTCATCGTGGTGTCGGTTTGAGTATCCAATTGGAGATCAAACTTTCTTAGAAAGGTATCTTGAGATTAAAAGTATTACAATTCCATACTTAGAGATATCCCTATCAAAGGTAAGACATGATGCATGATGTGTAATCTAAGAGTGAAATTCATTATTCCTCAGATTGTGAGTCTTCATTATTCTCTTCATTATGCATGTGAATCTTCTTGTTACTCCCTGAGAGAGAGCTATATATTGTTGAGAAACCTTGATTATCTGTTTCGTACCCCATGAGTGAGTCATTACGGTAAGAGTTACCCTATTCTCATAAAGGTAAGAATTGTACTTTTGTTGAATCATTGTCTAGTTTGACATTGACCTATTTCTCCACTTATTAAAAGGTGGAATCATAGTATGCTCACGAGCCATTGCTAGATCTGTGGTGATCTCCGATATTTATGGAACATGGTTTCCCTATTGCCCGAAAGGAGGCAAATATGTACGTCTTAAACTGGTTGACATTACGGAAGGTCTTCAGTCTCCGCTCATTGTGCCCGTAAGCACAGATGGGGCCAGCATGCCTAGAGCGTGGCCGGGTTCCAAAAAGAGAACCTCTAGGATGTTCTGGTATATATCTTACCTCTTGCGTATTGGTAAGTTCAGCGAGCAGAAATTGTAACTCCTTGCACCATAGATGCCTGGAGCCTTGAGTGTCTTGACCTTTCTCTCCTTACACCGATATTTGTTTGGAGTCATATTGAGATTATTCTTTCCTATACTTTTCCATTATAACTGTTATCATTTGACCTTGATATTCATGCAACATAAACCTATGAGTGGTCTTTCAGAGAGTGTTTATTCCTGTTTATCTGAGTGATCTATTCTTCGTAACCTATTTTATCTTCCTGGTGGGTTTTTACATCCTACTGGGTATTTCTACGAAATACTCACACATCCTCTGATGCAGACCTCAAAGATCAGTAAGTCAGGATTTTGCAGTTCAGAAAGGCGTAGCAGAGGCGTGGGAGATGTCTTGAAGAATTGCTTTATTTACTCTATTGCATTTTGTTAGAATTTCTTTAGTGTTGGCCAGGGTGCGCCTGGATTTGATGCATGCTTTAGTTGATAGTTTTTATTTAATCTGCTGTAATAATTTTAGTGGGAATCATTTGCTATATTGACAATGTTATTTAAAAATTTGATGAAGAAGTTCTTAGTTCTCAATTTCTAAGTTTCGTTATGAGTTCCTGGTGATGTCGATTACATGTTCTTTTGTAACGATGTAATTGACCCGAGTGATCGAGTATTCGGTCGCGTCCCAAGGTCCCTATCTCGGCTTTTATTTATTTTACTTAAAGGCTTCTGCAGTCCGATCGAGGTCAGGAATTTTGGGGCGTGACAATTGGTGTGCAAGTCTATCCTGCTTAACAGTCCTTAGAAGGCGTTGGAGGTGGAAGCTATGGCCATGGTGTATGTGATAAGTCTCATTAAAGAGATGGGTTTTAGGGGCTATTTGGTTAGTGAATTTAATGAATCCGAAGTTTAATTAAGAAAGAATTTATTCACGTTGAATTGGTGTAAAATAGGAATGTCATTTAGTTGCTGAATTAAAAACTAACAACTCAGTTTTAATTCGGTGAATCTTCTCATAAGAAAATTCAAAATTAAGCCTAAATTTGGGGAGAATCCTGTTTCAGGCTGAATTTTAAATTCATTCTAAATTCATGAACCAAACATAATTCAGTCAGTTATCTCCAAATTTAGGCTAAATTTGCTGCCAGATTCATAAACCAATCAGCCCCTTAATAAGTTGATCATGGAAGGGGACAATTCTGCTGTGGTGGATACTTTTGGAGGGAGGAAGCTATTTTGTCCATCTATTGATCGTCTAATCCAGGAGGCTTTAATAGATGCACGGAGCTGAAGAGTTTTCTTTTCATCATGTGCGTAGGAATGGGAACTCTGTGGTTCATGTCCTTGCCAAACATGCTCAATTTTTTGAGGATGTAAAGTCATGGTCTAGGGATTTTCCAAGATTTCTTGAGTCCTCTTTAATGTGGGACAAGGGTTGTCAGGAAATCCTTGCGTAGAGTGGCTGTGCTACTTGTTCAAGTCTCTCACACACAATAAAAACATTACTATCATTGACATAAAACTTGGAAGGCCTTCCACTACAATGAGGCTGCAAGCACCATACAGCAATCTCAATCATCCTTGCTGCTTCCTCAACATACAACTGCATCATTTCACCTTGTTCAGCAATCATACCTACCATTTTTCTTTCTACATTCTCCTCAGTAAAATCTAAGCAAATTAACGTCAGCCTGAAGATGAGTGCGCCTGGAGATAACTGCCGCAAAGTGTTCTCACAGGGAGTTCATTTCGGAACCTTCGTTAAGTGGGTGCACATAAAAGCTAAAGTGCTATTGAACCATATGTGGGATATTTGATTCTTGATATTCCCTTTAATTGTCATGGAAACAATGACTTCATAGTTTCCTTCACGCATGGTACTGTCGTCCTTGAAGTATCCATCGATTACTTCCAGTAATAAAAACTGAAATTTTCTAGGATCTGTTCGCATTGTCATCCTATGTCAGTATTATCAGTCTTTTTGCACAATTACTTATAGAACATACAGATCAAATCAAAATAGTCTGATTTACGGGATTCGGTGGAGCCAATTATTGCAAAGATTACAGCGAATGTCTCTGAGAAGATGTTAAAAACATCATCTTACTCCAAAGAATAACGAAAATGCTATACTACAACATTTCTCGGCATTTCATATTTCAAGAGTGATGTAAACCTTCATAGTTTCGAAAGACGATGAGTTTTGCAAAATATGTATCTAGTTCCGTTCAAATTAAACATGATCAAGCACCAGTCCGAAATGTAAAACAGAAAGAAGTGCTTGTACCAAAAACATTAATGAAGCTGCGACATCAGCCAAGAGCCTTTTCTTCAGTTGAACACCGTGGCATGAACGTATTTCCAGTCATATAAGTAGTTATCTTTCCTATAGATGCTGCTACATTTATCTGTGCTATGTCTGTATGTACATCATAGAGAAGAATAGAGTGAGCTACTAAGAACACTATATGTACGGAGCTACTCCGAGCGGAGACTGAAGCCAAAACCTTCTTCTCTCTGCTCATCATGTATCTCTGCTAACAAAACGTAAGGGGCGGATTAGCCCCTTTATCACTCCATTATTCCACAACTCTTTATCAGATCATTTGTGTAATTGACGTGTATGCGCCAAAAGCTTTTCAGCTTGGGAGATGCAATGGGAAGCCACGGCTTTGCCGGGCCACTATAGTGTAAGACAGTGGCTGATTCCAACATTTCTTGATTCACATCTAGGACTTCCTCACCCAACCCTGAGATATGCCATGAAGGATCAATTGGATGAACATAATCAGCAAAAGCAATCAAAGCCGGTGGTAGTGCTCCAATTTTCCAGAGTTTGAAGCCAGAGTCCTGATTCTGTGACAACAATGAAGGGATATTAATGTCGGCAGCTGAAAGAGTGTGCCAAAGCCGATTCTCTATGTTTGAAATTGACATTTCATATACAATACAAGATGGACGAGCAAAACTTTACAGATTAGAGCCTTCAAAGAGTAACGTACCAATTTAAGCCACTGATGATAAACCTGCGTGATATTGGTCCGCCTCCAAGCATCTAAATCAAATATGTTCAAGCCATAAAGCCATGCACATTGATCAACTTCCAGTGGGGAAGACAAAATTTCAGGATTTGAGAAATTTAAGTAATCCCTCATTGTTAGCCCAAAACAAAACCTTCTTTCGTTGCCTTCTGTGCTCCACGAGCTAACTGCACCATTAACCTTGCCATCAAGATGCAGTGCCCAGAGAGGCAATAAATCTTGCTGGATTACCACATCGTCGTCTAAAAAGACAATCTTGTTAAGCTCTGGAAATAGCTGCTTTGTTTCATGTTATCCATGCAAAAACAACGATAAGCATCATAAAATAAGAAAAGAAAACTATCATTTTTAAATTTTCAAGTTTTCCAAGAGTAAAAGTTCGATTCTTTTTTAGAATAACAGCATAATGCCCTCTGCCAATGACAGGAGGAACAACAGCATAACGCCCTCTTCACTTTCCAATCTAATTATGCCAGTAGGAATTTTCAAGATTCATTAGCTAAGACTATTCCAGATTGGCAATACAATATTGTAATAAGACCATCCACATAAAAGAAAACCAAAGCCAACAACGATAAAGGATTTTTTTCCTGACAATTTATATTCTTCAACAAAATTTCAAGGAAATAAAAAGTAAAGTTTACCCAATCAAAATTGAAGCAGAAAATGATCATATATTCTTGGGAGTTTAATTGTTTCTATGTATGCATTACATCTATCATCCTACTATACATTTCACTTGGTAACAAACAGTTCCAGGTGATTACCTCCGGAAGATAGATCCTGATGTGGTTTAAGAGTGAGAAGGTAGTTGGCCTGAGAGCGTCCAATTTCCCATTATCAACTCCCTGTCCCATCACATCACTGCTTCTCCCATGAGAGTAACAGTGCTCTCGGATGGCAAGATGTAACCCCATCATCTCCATGACCGCGGCATTGACATCAACAGGCCAATCATACTGGTGGAGGCCCTTCACCTCCACCATCGCTGGCCACACCGGGTTCAGCGCAAACCATGCATGCATAGGTGCGTACGTCTTCTTGTCCGTTACTACATGAAAAACCATTTTCTCCAGTTCATTGGAGCTTCTCATAGCTGAGGCCACCACTACCCCAGCAGCAAGTACATTGTCTGAGAGAATTACTACATGGTGGTAGGACCTGTCAGTAAGCCTAGAAACATACTCCGGCGACGGCAGGGAAACTCGGGCAAGGGAATTGATAGAATACTCCTCGGCCAGCCTCAAGCAAAGGCAATGCAGGCTGTTGGGCACTCCAATGGAAGCAAGGTGACGATACACCGATCTCTGCTCCCTCGCCCGTCGCATTTTCCGGTCCATGTTCGACATCTGCAGGAGATAATTACTCTTGTCAAATCAACGTTTTAGTAAAAATATTTTCTATTCCACTTAGAGACATGAAGAACAAAATTTGCTCCGTAAAATCTCACTAATAGCATCCATTAGTTTCTCTTGTGCTACTATTAATGCACAAAAATGCCGATTTGCTATACCCGACTAACATTTTTTACTATAACTGCTAATCGCAACAATGTAAACTGTACACACTTTCACCTTTCTCGGGCTATAACGTGAGAAAATCATAATTCGCACTACCCAAGTACCAATTTTTTTTCTATAGAAGCTAAAAACGTTACATTATACTGATACATTGGTACAGCCCAACGAACAGTGGCAACAGACCACACTGTGGTCCCAAAAGTTGCCCCAAATTTGAACAGATGATTATTGATTGGTCGGATTATGGGACCCGCAAGATGTTGAAGTCAACAATCGCGACATCCACAAAACGCATGAGACGTCATGCTTACGTTGTGATGAGGGCACGGCGCTCCGTAGGGGCCACACAAGAGAGACTAGCAAGTCAGTAATGGACACGTGAACAAAACGACAAAAAAAGGAGTGGACGAACTAAAAAGCGCAGTGTACGGGGTCATTTTGGGTTTAAGGCTTTAAGCAGGTTTATGAAATGTTTCATACCAGGGACTTGGTCTTAGAGACGAATGAGCGGATGTCTAGCTTCTTGGAGGCAGCCTCCGCCACCAGCTCCTCGAACGTCTCCGGCGACCCGTCGTCTCTCCCTACTCCTACTTCTACACCTCCGGCCTTCTCTGCCTCCTTGGCCTCTAGCAAGGCGCGCGTCAGCTCGTTTGCCAGCCTCTGCAACAAACGACATCACAAAGCATAATTGATTATCATACAAATACAAAAACATTGCATTAATTAGCATTGATTATGTCTACTTTAGGATTTTAATTATATTTCTTACAAGAATTATTTAAATAAATAGAGCATGTTGGCAAGTAGCCACGTTGGGACAGAAGAATTAGCAATCTGCAAAAACGCGTCCAGCAAAAGGAGAGTCTGGACAAAGACAAGGGTAATTTCGTAAATTACTTTATGGAAAGTCCCCGCGTGATCTCGCTCTCTCATTTGCCAGTCTGGCATTTTTGGCCTAGTTCCAATTTTGCAGATAAAAAAATTGCTCTAATTCAATTCAGTATCTTAATAAAGTCGGCATATTCGAAAATATGCGTTTGGCGCACTTCGACATATCAAACCTACCTCTCGTGCGATCGAAATCGCGCGGCCCGAAAGCACGTATATGGTCTATCCGACGATCCAAAAGAGTGCTACCTATACCAACCTCATACAAAGACTCAAAGCATACAGTTATGAGTTGTTTTCATGTATCACTATAAACCCACCCCCAAAGCTTAAAGTCATTGACATCTAATTTTATGAACTTTTTAAAATAAAAAAATAATAAAGAATTCTAATTGAAAATGGCTTAATTACACTCCCTCTGTCCGGAGTTATTACTAACATTTGATTATTTTGCTCATTTTGAAAAATCGAATGTTGATATTAATTCTGCACGAAGGGATTGTAATTGAAGAACTCACCACGGAGGCGTCGCTGCTAACAAACAGCCCCGGCCCCAGCCGCCACCCAAAACAATCTGCAATTCCCAAAACAACAGGGAGCCTAAGACCCAAATAATCCCAAATACAAGGAGCTCTGAACAATCACAAGAACACTGTTCTTCGTCTACGACGAGAACTTCGGAAGAAGAAGCGCTTACCGATGGAGGAGCAGACGCCGGAGCCGTCGAGCGCGAGAAATGCGGCGCGGATGAAGAGGAACGGTAGCACCAATCCCACCACCAGCACCGCCGGCACCACCGACCGGTATATCCGCCGCCCGGTCGTTGGCCCCTTCGCCTTCATTCCCTCCGAGATCGTCACTCTCTTCCCGCCCGGCAAATGCATTAGTCGACGACGCTTGCTCCGAGCTTCCGCTTCCTCCTCTTCCACAAGATTCTCATCTCACCGGCCGGAGATCCGGAGAATTCAAAGATCACTCACGGAATCAAGAAGGGTAAATTCCGGGCATTTCGCATGAATTGCCTACTCACCTGGGCGAAAATGGCGGCGGAAAAATCGGCTTTACCGGCTAAGATCAAAGAAATGGATTTCTGGGTTCTGCTCCAAATGCAGAATTGAATCAGAATCAGAGAATTTGAAGGTGAATTGGAGAAGAAGAATCAGAGCTTTTTCTTGAAATTCTGAAAAAGTGGAATGGAATTGCGCGTTCGAGGCCGCGGGAGAGAAATGGAGAGGCTGAAATGGTGTTTTTATTCAGTGGGCTTCAGAGGTAGGTTGGAGATTGAGCTGGATGTTGGAAATTACTACGGGGGTGCCACTGTGATCGGCTAAATCACCGACACCTTGGGATGGAGACTTGTGCTGTGGGGTGGGTTAGTTGGGGCTTAACTTAAGTGCCTGATTAGTGAGTGCTGGCGGGGATACGCTCCTGGCCTTACACAAGCCGTCGATCATAAAGGGTTAACGAAGAGCACGCTAGTACATGTTAAGCGCGAGTAATGAACTAGTATGAAAAAGTACTTATGTTACGGGCTCCTACTGGTTTTATCTTAAAACGATCACTACCATGATTTGAGTATGTGGCTCTTATATGAACCCCACAAATCAAAGACTCTAATAAAGCTAGTAACATCTTCCTGCATGAAAAATGTAAGGGCAGCATGATTCACCGGTACATTGTGCTAACGTGTGCTAGCTTGTTCGCCGTTGATCCTGAGGATGGACGGGTTTCCCGCGTGACACTCTGGGTGTGCTGAATAATTTTTACTGATTAGCGGATTTAGAGCTTTGATTAGGGGATTGAGTTGATGGTGTGTTTCTTGAGTGGGGCCCGCCCAGTGGTAATTTGGAATCGGAAGTCTTCTGATGGCCTGAAATCCCGGGGTCATTAGGTGATCGAAATCAGCACAGTGGCATTCAACTTGGCTTTTGTCCACCTGAAAATTGGGGGGCCCGTATATGTTACCATATGTTGGATGATGGAAATGGTCACCCTAATTGACCTATTTTCCTTTATAAGCTTATTTTCACTTGTTTTTTGTGATATAAATATTTTTTACATTCTCATATACTCCCTCTGCTCTAAAATAGTATGTACATTTGAAAATATTTACTGTTCCAAAATATTATGTATATTTTGACAAATTACTCTGTATATTTTGACAAATTACATGACTTCCTCTTTCTAAAATTGGAGGAGACTTGGAAAGAAGAATTAACTTGAACTTGGTTCTTGAACGAGTATACAAGTTGGACGGGATATCAGGGAGAAGAAGTCATGCGACTTCCTTGTGGGCTTCATGGTCCAATAAAAATGAAAATTTTCTCAATAGTACACAGTATTTTGGAATGGAGGGAGTATAAAATAGAATTCATATTTATTTTGTTTCGAAACCTTAATTTTTCACTCTATTAATCATAAATAGTTGTTGTTTCTTAAATAAAAATTCATGAAACCATCTTCGTATACTACATGGAAGGCTTGTCCAAAACAATGCCCCCTCGGCACAAAACACTGTGCTACAGAGCGGGCTAGTTTTTTTATAAAAATCATTTATTAATTACTCGAGTTATTACCTAACTTTTGGGGAAAACTCCAATATAATGTTATTCACGTAGGATTTTGCCTTTTCAGTCCAAGAACTTTGATGCAAATTTTTACCAAATTGTTTGAGCAAAGTTCAAGATTATGTAGTTCATGTAGGATTTCATATTTGTTGTTCCAACTTTGATATCAGAGTCATTGTCATTCTTTTTAGTCATGAGTGGTAAGAAAACGAGATCGCCCAACTCGACCACAAAGCATGGGCCGAATCATGAGTGCCTCTAATTTCGGGCTTAATTCAAATTTTGAACTTAAACATTAACAAGCCTCACCAAAAAACAAAGAAGGCCTCAATTTTTTTGCATAGTTTTCTTTCAATTGAAGAAGTTAGGGAGTCAAAGCTTGCCTTCTTTTAGTATCTAGAAAAATAGGGAGACACGCTGATTTGGTAGGCAAAAGACCTAAGGGGTCAACAGCCTGGTTTTTTTTAAGATCTAACGTTTTTTAGCATCAAAACTAATTTATATAAGTATTTACAGAAGACAAATAAGCATCAAAATCACATATTGTCTTCAACCAAGGAAAACAGCCTTCAGCCTGATTACTTATCTATGTGAGTATCCTATTTAGGTCAACCTTAATGAGTGATATGGTTGTGTTCAACATTAGAATGTATGGATACTCTTTTATAACTGACAATACTGTCAGTACGGAGATATCCGTATCATCCAATATGGCAATACCATAACCCACTGGCCACTGCTACCAATTTGCCTGTATCTCCATAATTGCATTCAGCATTCCTGACCCAGCACTAGAAACATTCCTATTTGGTCTAATAAGGTTGAATCCAAGAATTTAATGATCTGATGAAGTAATCATACTTCAAGCGGGGGCCCGTGGGTCTGGAAATTAAGATCGGAAGTTAGTGCTTATATTAGGGCAAGTGACAAACATGAGAGATAGGTGCATGTTAAAGGTGTATGAGGGAGAGGGAAGATAACAACTAATCATGGTGTCAGCGACATAAAAATAGTGCAAAAATTAAAGGATCTTCTTTCCATATAAATGGCCACTCCAAAGCAAGCTTTTCCTTGAAGTTGGTTCTAACGGATGCCGACAATTCGGTACCGAATTTGTACACCAAACCAAGGTTTCAAAACCGGACCGGCCATCAAACCGGATTGATGACCGGTCCAGTTGGACCGCGGTTTAACCGCGGTCAAACCGGACTGACCCGGTTTATGTAGAAATAGGGATAAATATATAATAATTATAAATTTTGTGTAATGTCAACACAAAAATGTTGTAGTTCAAGTGGCTAAGATGCATGGGTGTGGGTAGTTACCCGGTTCGGGAAAACCGGCCATTTTCGGTTCTCCTCGGTCGGACCGGCCAGTCTGGTCTGGTTTTGAAAACCATACACCAAACCCATAAACTTTTGTTTTGGTTTCACAGCAAATGTGAGCCTCACAAGGTCATGGGCTACACTTCACTGTACACGAAAAACTCAGATGTATAGATTCAGTGTAGCATTAGCGGGCGAAAAGTAATATTATGAAATTAATATCAATGCAAAATCTGTGAGAATAACAGCCCCGGCCTTGATTCCTGTTGTAGTATAGGTTCAATGCAAATTCTATAAGATTGGTGTCAAAGTAAATAAAAGGAAGTGAAATTGCCACCAAAATGATGAAAGAATTAGACCTTTACGTGAGGAGATAGTGAAGCAGACGCCATGACAGACAACTGATGGTTGGTTTTCCACTGAGATACGCCAAGCACAAGAGGGCCCAAAAGTATATGTCTGCTAGATGGACCCACATGTAGGACAAATGGGAGAAAACCATCTGCCCAACACATGACATGGACCCCACTCCTTTGTTATGATATGTCGTGTGCCTTCTAAAAGGTGCAACTCGATATAAAAACAAGAAGATTTGGTGACAAGGGTGGTGAGAGCTTCCACCAAGTTGGGGGAGGCCATTTGAGCATTAATCAAGAAGCACGTGGTTTTGCCCTCTCGTGATGCTCGGGGTGTTTGATTCCATCCTCTTTTAACCAAGTTTTTTTGTAGTGGGAAGGCAAGAACAAACACATAAAAAAATAAAGAAGGCACACAAATTTACGTGAAAAAACCCTTTGTAGGGAAAAAACTACGAGCAGTAATCAAACTTCAACTAATCAAAACAAAGCCAAACACAAGCATGGCCTCTCTTCTCCTATGACACCCAAAAAACACAATACATTAGCATTAGGTTTTCCCTCTATATTAACTTAAGAAAAAAAGACCCAGATCCAACGACCGAGAAAAAGGAGAAAAAAAAACCAAAACAGATCAAACCTATGCGCACTCGTTGGCATGAAATGGGCTTGCAAGCATAAGTCTAAAACGAGATGTCCCTGACGGATGCTCGAACTGTAAGACATTGATATGGGTTCGTCCCATATTAGTTGCCCTATTTGAGAGGAGTCGGTCCTCCCTGGTATGTGTGAACTTGTAGAGATGGCTAGGCTTCCGTGGCCCATGTGGGGCTCACACCTAATGGAAGAGACACTCTTAATTGTAACCGTTAGATCTAATTCTATTTGAATTGGAAGTTACCATTTTAGGGAGAGGAAGTTATGGAAAAGAATGTGGAGTGAGAACGGAGAGATTTGGGGAATTGATTCCCAAATCTTGTAACCGAAAAGCACTCAAGGAGGGTATTAAGGGGATGCCCTTAAGACCCATGTCTTGTGGCTGTTTCAGTTTTGGTGAAAATCAGTGATTGCTCTCTCTCTCTCTCTCATCCATCGATCCAGTCTTTCTCTCTATCTCTTGGCTGGTTGGTGGTTCTCCTCTTTTGGCTTCTTGTGGGATTTATCTTGGAGTTCGAATCGAAGCAAAGATTAAGGAGAAAACGCTTGAATGATATTGTTATCTATGGGAGAATAGCAAATCAGTGGATTCACATAGAACGGTTACAAGAAAGGGTGATCTCCGACATATATTACAATTCTCTATGAAGAACGGTGTAACTTGGGCACAAAGGCCACAGGTTAGTAGTATATGTTCTTGAATTTCTTTGATTGTTAATGATATAAATAATTGTTCGTTTATATTGCTAAAATACTTGTACTCGATTGTATATTTGTCTTTGTGAGTGCAAGGTTATTCCTCATGAAAACAGAATCAGGGAGAATTTGACACATACACAGACGTAAGATTCACTTCCGCTGCGGCTCGATTACCTTTCAGTGGTATCGGAGCCTCGGTTCGTGTATGGTGTAAGAATTCCCAAAGATCTGTGAGGAATTCTGAGCAATAGAAATCAAAAATTTGATTTTTTCGATTTGGTGATTGATCGGCTAACCAGACGCGATCAATCGGCTAACCAGACCCGATCGATTGGCGCCATTCGCGATCAATCGTAGTTACTGGAAGCGTCGCTTCAAAGAGGGAAACGACAGTATTTGCGATCGATTGTATCTACTATTAAAAAACCAAAATTGAAATTGCGTAAGAAATGATCGATCGATAGTATTTGTGATCGATCGTATCTACTAAAAAAATTTGTTATTGTGCAACAATCGACGTGATCGATCGGGTGTACGATTGAACATAGCATTACAAGCAGAGCGATCGATCGGCTGAGTACACGATCGATCGTATCTACTGTAAGTTGTGCAAAGTCGCCAGCAGCGGGCTGCGATCGATCGGCGAGATTGACGCGAACGATCGGATAAGCGATCGATCAGATATTTTGACACGAACGATCAGCGGAAAAAAGATTTGAAAAACTAATTATTTTGAAGCAGTATTTTGTGCCACTTAATTATCTAATTATTGATATTTAATTAATTATTCAAACTGTGCTGTTTAACACTGATTGTCCAATTCCATTGATTGTTAATATTTATCTTCAATTTGATTGCGACACTTGCTGATTTCATAAAAGTTGTGATGGCTTCCCGTATGGTCTCCAGTGAGTTGGCAAAGACTGAAAAGTTGAATGCCACCAATTTTATTACCTGGAAGAGGCGAATCCATTACATTCTATTTCTTGATAACTTGGGTCATCTGTTGGACCAAGTTGTTGAACCTTCGGGTGAACATAGTACTACTGCTCAAAAGAGAGAGTACGAAAAGTTCCGGATAGAGGATGCACGAACAAGGACCACTATGCTTACCTGTATGGAGCCTACTGTGGAGTTGTCTTTGAGAAGCACAAAACGGCCAAAGAAATGTATGAGGCCATAGAGAGGAGGTATGGAGAGCATACTGAGGCTCACATCAGATTGCTCCACACTCACTATACCAACATGAGGATGGAGGAGGGCAAGAATATGCTTGAGCACATAAATGCCATGACAATTATATCTAGTGAGTTAGAGATGCTTGGAGATCCAATTTCATTGGAGGTCTAAGTGTCTACGATACTCACTAATCTCCCTCCATTATGGGAAGCAGTTGTGGTAGCGTTGAACCTGAGTGACAAGAAACTCACTCTCGATGCCCTTACTACCAAGCTGGGCTTGGAGCAGGAAAGGAGAGAGCATATGAAGGCCTCTAATGCATCTGCCAACCTTACTCACCATGTTGGCTCTAAGAGAGGTGGGTCTTATGTTGGCACCTCAAAGAAAAACTTCAAGAGGAAAGGGAAAAGGCCTCAATTCCAGGGATGAGACAAAGCCAAAAACAAAAAGAAGGGAGCCTGTTTTACTTGTGGCCAGATGGGTCACTATAACAGGAACTGTCCTAATGGCTCCCAGGGCAACAAGAAAAAGAAATAGCAGGGTGGTGGAAAAGACATAGTGTGTATGATTTCTGAGGTACTGATTGTGAACACTTACACTAGAGGTTGGTGGCTTGACTCAGCTGCAACTGATCATGTGGCTATGACAAATGAGTCCTTTGCTGAGATGAAAGAGATTAGTCCCAGAGAGCACAAGATCTATATGGGGAATAACACCTATTATGACGTGTTAGGGATAGGCTCTATTTGTGTTCCTCTCTTAGGGGGAAGCGCCTACTATTCGTAGAAATCTGATTTCAATTCCTTTGTTGACTCAAAAAAGATTTGAAGTCAGGTTCAAGGGTGGCAAGGGAACTGTGGGACAAAAGAATAATGTTTTATTTACTGCTTCTCTTGGGGATGGTTTATTCAAATTTGATGTTTCCAATGACTTTGCTAATATTAATGAAACAGCTGATTCTGAGTATATTGTTGCTTGTTATGTTGATAATGCATTGTTGTGACATTTGTGCCTTTGTCATGTGAATGCAACAAAATTACACCAAATGTCTACCTGGAATAGGTGATGATTTGCGCATATGTGAAGATTGCTTATCAGGGAGAATTTGACACATACATGGACGTAAGATTCACTTCCGATGCGGCTCAATTGCCCTTCACGAACTCCAACATTTTTTTATCACCATCTTCTTAATTACCGGGTGTAAAACCTTTATATTCTCTCCTTCCCACTTTAATAGTCACATTAAAAAAAACGAGCCAAAAAATAGCATCATTTTAGTTTCCAATTATGGATTTTCGAAAGGAGATATGGAGGATTTTTTTTTAGATTGCAATATGGAGAATTTACTTTGCTAAAAGAGTTAGTGCTATGTTTTGGTTGGGGAATCTCCCGCGGACCCAACTAGAAGGGGCAATGCAGGTGGCGTACTCTTACGTGAGAAACCATCACACATCATAGACATGGGAAAAATCGGGATATTAACCAACGACATGTTGCTGTTGCGCTACTTGAAGCGAGTGCCCACTCCGTTGGCCGCCACAGGATTTATATTCCGATTTAACCACTTCATACCATGTACAAACCCCAGGAGATTGGCGCAGGATTTAAATCCCGATTTAACCACTTCGTACCATGCACAAACACGAGTATATTGGCGGGGGTGAGACCCCTCAGCTATACAAACGTAAAAAAGACGGGAAACTCGCCCTATATGTTCGATAAATAGTGCACTTTGGTTTTTCAAAATTAACCTAGATGGGGTTCCAGCTCACGGCCTCCTTTCATGAGGCGTGGTCCTGACTGTAAGTAAATATGGGTTCTTGTCCCATTTTACTTGTCTTGATTGAGAGGAGTCGGCTCTCTCGTGCGTGTGTAGGCATGTGGAGTAGTTAGGCTTCCGTGGGCCCGGTCCACACTAAATTGGAAGAGACACTGTAATCATCACCGATCCGGAAATCACTTATTTGGAATTAGCCGTTTTGGTACGACCAAAATGGAATTGTCAAATATGAGTCACCATCTTGGAAATTTTGTTGAGCAATTTCGGGAAACCGAAATTGGCATGATTTGTAACGGATTTATGCCTTATTAAGGGCAATAGAGGGGACGCCCTCAATGCCAATGAAAAAGGCATCTTTTGGTTGAAATCGCATTGATTTTGGTGATCTTGATTTCGTTGGGTGAAAAAGCTAATTCGGGGAATATAGCTTTTCACAAGGTTCTACACTCGATCGGTGAAGGATTTGGTGTTCTCGGACATATTCTAATCCGTGGAGTGATTCGTAGGCACAAAGGCCGAAGGTTGGTGTTTCTAATTTCATAATCTTTGAGTTTTATTTGTTGATTTAAGGAAAACACCCAAATTTGAGAACCCACATTAAACGGATTAAAATCCTAAATTCGCTTCCGTTGTGGCACAATTACCCTTCACTGACAACGAGGACCACGAGCCTTGGCTGGGTTATTAGTGCTATAATAGTAGGGAGGGGATACTGATATTTAGTTTTAATTTTTTAACGGTGGAGTTGAGTGGACTAATGGATCTTAGGAAACCCATGGTGGTGAAACGTTCTGCATAGATTGACTCAATCACCGACAGAGAGAATTAGGGTTATGACCTTAGTAGAGTACTAATTAAACTACGCTTCCCACATGCCCCCGCATGCCTGGCTTGATAATTATAAATATTTTAATAGATAAATTAAGCAATGCCTGACAACATAAAAAATTATCTTAGAAGAAGAAGGATTCTAGTGGCAAAGAATGGGAATCTAAGCACGAACGACTGTGAAAAAAATGAGTCAAATGACGTATGAGTGCTTAATCTATTGTAATTGCAAGTTTAGGTTCGAAGTAAAAAGACCTGCAAACCATCTTTGTGCCACATTACTACGATAGTATTAGAATATTTTCAACATGAATGTAGAAATATCAAACCTTAACCTTGACATGTGAAGACTTATCTAAAGACCATATTTTATACATGGCTTAACAATCTATGCAAAAGAGAATCTTGGACATGAGAATAAGAAACATGGAACTGAGGGATGTTAAGCTAGTAGTGTATGCTTAAAAAATTGAAGTTACAATCTTATGTTAACTGACAATGCTATATAAAGCCAAACATTAAGTAATTAAGAAATAAATTGGTAGGATGAGAATATTGAGATAGAAAAGCTAGGAAAGAAATAAGACAAAGCTAATGGGAGTGGAGGTAAAACAAGATTGTTGAGATACTAAATACTACTGTGGTAAAGGGAGTTGAAGCTATGGTTGAGATAAATCAAGGAAAAGCTAAGGGGTACCTAACAATAGCAGCTTTGAAGAGACTAGACAAATGGCGACTGAAGTTACTAGAAAGGGAAAGGAGGCCATGGATGAAGGGCAAGAATTAAAGAAAAGGGCAGTGATAACCCTACAGCAGATTCCTACACATTTTCCATACACAGCTGATGTGTATGGAAAATGTGTAGGAATCTGCTATACAAATATCATTTCCCTAAAGAAAAAAAGTAAGTTGGGTGTAAGCCTGAACAAACTAAACTTGCATGAACAATGTTTTCCTGATTTCCGTACCATGAAATCATCTAGCCTGAGCTAGTTTTGGTTCTAACTACATTACGGTACACATGATGGAAAACCACTGTTTAAGTTATTGTTTTATAATAGGATTACCCTATACTTTACGTGCCAAAACTGAAAACCGAACAACACACGATGTGAACTAGTTCTGTACATCTTCCATCAGTGTTATCAACAACGTCAACTTAGTAGCTTAGCTAGATTGCTCTAGGGGTCTGTTTGGCAGCCCTTACGAAGCTGGATTCTTAATTCTTTTCGGAAATCTCCTCACGTGGTAAATGGGGGTAATATTTGAAAGAAGACAAGGGTATTTTTTTTAAAAAAAATTAGGTTTCAACTAATGATGAGGTTTTTTTGTTATCAAATGTCTGTCTTCTTTTAAAAATTACGGTTTCTACCACCATAACCTAAATTCATCAAATGAAGTAGATTTTGGCTAATTTTCTTAAACTTAAATTCATCTAAAGAATTTTGATTTCCTACTCCTAAAAGTGCTAACCAAATAGGGCCTAGAGGTAAGGGCATTTGACAAGCATTGGGCAAATGTAGCTAATCATTATTTGAAGAATTATGACGAAGGGCCAGACCTTTTTTACCATATGGACGAACAGGTTTTTTGTTTCCTTGGAGGCGTTTACTCTTTCTATCTTAACAAAAATAGGAAAACAAAAGAACTAAGATGCAAAAGTAAAATTTCAGTCTCCAACAAGATTTGAGAAGAGGAAGTTCATCTAAAAGCTTAAAAATAGCAAATTAGAACTAATGCAAATGCAGACTATATCAACTGAAGTGCATATAAAGTTGATTGAGTTGTTCATATGAAGTGCATGAATCCATCAAATGAAATTTCAATTTGATACTGAATAATACTCACTTTAGCGGGGGTAGACATGTAACGAAGTTGTTGAACGAGGTTAAGATTTTTTGTGCGTTTGGTACTGAAGAGGACCACCAAGTTAACTCTTTTTCTTTTTTTTTTTGTAGAAAGATTCAGCTCATGGTATGCCCTCAATCAAATGGATTGTCTTATTTATTGCATATATTCGCTATCCTAAGCTTTGGATGCACGAACATGCTTTCCGTATCTGTGTCAAGGACGACCTCATAGAAGCCTTCTATTCTCCCTCTGTCCCATATTGATTCTCTGGATTTTAATTGGAATAAGTTCATTTGGTATTTTTATTCTCAGATAAGTAATGTGGGACAGAGGGAGTTTGTGTTAACTAACATGGAATATGGCGTTTTCAATTTAAACATATAGATGTGCCAACATGAAGTATTGAGTTTCGAAAGATGGTGATGTAAGTTCTAGTATGCACCCTGGTTCCCTGGGGAATCAAGGGCCGTTGGGTTTCGATCCGATAGCTTGCACTTAGGGTAGGCAAATTTGAATTTACCTACCAATCGTTTGTATTAACAGGCGCTGTCAGATCTCAATCCACGGGCTCATGGTATCGTGGTGCGTGCCAATGCACATGAGCCGCGGCATAGAATAACTTTTCCTTTATATGAAATTTCGAACTATTCTGTATGATATCTTAACCATGTGGACTTATGAAACTCAACTACAATTATAGGCACTACCCTGATAAAGATTTCTTCCACAAATATATATACTTTCTAATTTCCAAAACTTCAGTTCGTAGAAATTAATGTGGTTTTACATCTTAAAAGAGATTAAACAGCATTTACATAACTCTCCTCAGCATCCACCGATCCATCCATGAAAGGGTGAGTCACAGAACATGAACAAATCTTCTTCGTTCCAGACTGTCTTTGTCTCTACTCCTGGTAGTAGGCTTAGCTACTCCAACAGTATCTAATTCAAGTTTTTGTTTCCATAGTTTTATTTGTCATCTTCAATCCGACGGGTTCGTTTTTTGCTTCCCTGTTAAGATCTTAATTGCAGAAGCTGAAAATGTCCAAAAAATTTTATTCCATTGTAATTGTCTGCAGATTATTTGTGTGTCTCTATCGCCAGACGTGGACCACCATCACATAAGCCCAACATATCAACTGGCCAATTAAGCATTGGTCTAAGACTAGCCGGTTTAGTCCAGCGTCAGTTTCATAGACGAGCCAGTTTGGATGGGTTTTCTACTTTTCTCCAGGTTGTTCGGTTTGAATCTACGTCTACTAAGTAGGGAAAAGTTTACATGAGACATGGCTTACACGCATCTATGTCAGCCAGTTCACCTCAAACCATCGGATTCTAATATGACAGCACTAAGGGCAAGAGGTGATTCACACTTACTTACCACTTGATTTGACATTCACTATTTGATTGAAATCTGACAGCTCAAGGTGACTCGGCTCATGCAGGCCACATGAGCCTTGTCTCACATAAATGGGTCTCTAATAAGTATAGACGGGAATATTTCGGATAGTTATGGATTACTTCTGAGATTACCATCAAGTTTGTACTTATGTATACCATCAAGTACAAGTGCTTCAGGGTAACGTTTACTACAATGCACACAAAAACTTGATTAGGGTTTTCAGAGGGTGGGAGCGGGGCTGAATCTATAATAAATACACTCTATGCATCATCAACCAACACGATATTGGTGGGATGGCCAAGATCAGGCCCCAGGAGCGGGAAGGTCCGGACACAACCAACAAGATGCGGGCATTTGATTGTATCTGTGTGTTTCTGCAATAAGATTTTCCTCTTAGAGGAAGTGCGTTTGGCCTTGAGGTGTTCCCTGGGTATGGCTCTTCCATTGTCCCCTTCTTTTGGCTTTGCTTTTATAGTGCTCTCAACTCTAAAAGAAAAAAATATCGTGGTCTACTCTAGCTACCCAATTAATTGACGGAACATGCAGATAATTAATTAATCCTAAGCAATGTCATAAGGATGTTGTTCTTAGTACTGTTTCTAGAACAAATAAATGGGAGTAGTCCATGCAGAGTTTAACTGCATGGTGCTGTCGGTGGTAATCTGGATGATGTGAACAAGGTTAACTCAAAGTCCAGAGATGACGAGAGCACAGAAAATGGTACTCCCTTTCTCAGATATTCTGTTTACCTCTCATTGTCTTGGCATGGCTCAGCACATACCACTTGCATGAATTCGTTATTAATTACGTCTCCTTTCTCTTTGTGGAAAAGAAAGCTCAATTATGAAGCTTTAATAAAGTGGCACCACATGCATGCTAGGAAAGTCACAGATGTAAAAAGACCTGCAAACCATCTTTGTGCCACATTACTACGATAGTATTAGAATATTTTCAAGATGAATGTAGAAATATCCTCAAACCTTAACCTTGACATGTGAAGACTTATCTAAAGACCACATTTTATACATGGCTTAACAATATATGCAAAAGAGAATCTTGGACGTGAGAATAAGAAACATGGAACTTAGGGATGTTAAGCTAGTAGTGTATGCTTAAAAAATTGAAGGTACAATCTTATGTCAACTGACAATGCTATATAAAGCCAAACATTAAGTAACTAAGAAATATTGAGATAGATAAGCTAGGAAAGAAATAAGACAAAACTAATGGGAGTGGAGGTAAAACAAGATTGTTGAGATACTAAATACTACTGTGGTAAAGGGAGTTGAAGCTATGGTGGAGATAAATCAAGGAAAATCTAAGGGATACCTAACCGTAAGCCTGAACAAACTAAACTTGCATGAACAATGTTTTCCTGATTTTCCTAGCTAACATTGTACATAGATACCTAACTTTTTACATTGCTACCAGATGACAAGGTTTCAAGGGGTCACCCGCTAGCTATGTACACCCTCTGGTTTCTTTTAATTGAGACCATCATATAATTGGTCAATTTTTATTGAAATGTAGGGTGCACATTGAAAGTATAATTTTTCAAGCGATCAAGTGCCTTTCATCATGGAGGCCTCTCGATCTTGACCTTGACTTAGGGTCACTGCCAGGTGGCCATCGTTGCCGTCTCCGGAGAATAAACAGGGAATAATATCATCTAATTTTGGTACGCCTATTTTACTAAAAGCAGCACTGGAGGGAGTAGTATGTTAGGCCTCTATGTAACATGCTAGGACCTCTATCTTTAGAGGTAACGAAATATTGGTACAGAAACTTGGTCATGCTCGACAAACCCAACAAAACTAGCTCAGTTCGAACATGAGTAACACTGTGTGGTGTGAACCAAAAGTTTTGTTCTAACTACATTACGGTACACATGATGGAAAACCACTGTGTAAGTTATTGTTTTATAAAAGGAAAACCCTATACTTTACGTGCCAAAACTGAAAAGCGAACAACACACGATGTGAACTAGTTCTGTACATCTTCCATCAGTGTTATCAACAACGTCAACTTAGTAGCTTAGCTAGATTGCTCTAGAGGTGAGGGCATTTGACAAGCATTGGGCAAATGCAGCTAATCATTATTTGAAGAATTATGACGAAGGGCCGGACCTTTTTTACCGTATGGACGAACAGGTTTTTTTGTTTCCTTGGAGGCGTTTACTCTTTCTATCTTAGCAAAAATAGGAAAAAAAAGAGCTAAGATGCAAAAGTAAAATTTCAGTCTCCAACGAGATTTGAGAAGAGGAAGTTCATCTAAAAGCTTAAAAATAGCAAATTAGAACTAATGCAAATGCAGACTATATCAACTGAAGTGCATATAAAGTTGATTGAGTTGTTCATATGAAGTGCATGAATCCATCAAATGAAATTTCTATTTGATACTGAATAAGACTCAAACTTTAGCGGGGGCCCATTAATTTTGAGGTAGACATGTAACGAAGTTGTTGAACGAGGTTAAGATTTTTTGTGCGTTTGGTACTGAAGAGGACCGCCAAGTTAACTCTTTTTCTTTTTTTTGTAGAAAGAGTTAGCTCATGGTATGCCCTCAATCAAATGGATTGTCTTATGTATTGCATATATTAGCTATCCTAAGCTTTGGATGCACGAACATGCTTTCCGTATCAATGTCAAGGACGACCTCATAGAAGCCATATATTCTCCCTCTGCCCCATATTGATTCTCTGGATTTTAATTGGAATAAGTTCATTTGGGATTTTTATTTTCAGATTATTAATGTGGGACAGAGGGAGTATGTGTTAACTAACATGTAATATGGCGTTTTCAATTTAAACATATAGATGTGCCAACATGAAGTATTGAGTTTCGAAAGATGGTGATGTAAGTTCTAGTATGCACCCTGGTTCCTGGGGAATCAAGGGCCATCGGGTTTCAATCGGACAGCTTGCACTTGGGGTAGGCAAATTTGAATTACCTACCATTCGCCTGTATTAACAGGCGCTGTCAGATCTCAATCCGCGGGCTCATGGTATCGTGGTGCACGCCAATGCACATGAGCCAGGCACAGAATAACTTTTCACTTATATGAAATTTCGAACTATTCTGTATGATATCTTAACCATGTGGACTTATGAAACTCAACTACAATTATAGGCACTACCCTGATAAAGATTTCTTCCACAAATATATATACTTTCTAATTTCCAAAACTTCAGTTCGTAGAAATTAATGTGGTTTTACATCTTAAAAGAGATTAAACAGCATTTACATAACTCTCCTCAGCATCCACCGATCCATCCATGAAAGGGTGAGTCACAGAACATGAACAAATCTTCTTCGTTCCAGACTGTCTTTGTCTCTACTCCTGGTAGTGGGCTTAGCTACTCCAACAGTATCTAATTCAAGTTTTGGTTTCCTTAGTTTTATTTGTCATCTTCAATCCGACGGGTTCGTTTTTTGCTTCCCTGTTAAGATCTTAATTGCAGAAGCTGAAAATGTCCAAAAATTTTTATTCCATTGTAATTGTCTGCAGATTATTTGTGTGTCTCTATCGCCAGACGTGGACCACCATCACATAAGCCCAACATATCAACTGGCCAATTAAGCATTGGTCTAAGACTAGCCGGTTTAGTCCAGCGTCAGTTTCATAGACGAGCCAGTTTGGATGGGTTTTCTACTTTTCTCCAGGTTGTTCGGTTTGGATCATCCCTCAAATAGGTAGGGAAACTTATATGAGACATGGCTCACAGGCATCAATGTCAGCCAGTTCACCTCAAGCCATCGGATTCTAATATGACAGCATATGGGCAGGAGGTGATTCACAACCCCTTGACTTGACATTCACCATTTGATTAAAAACTGACAGCTCAAGGTGATTCGGCTCATGCAGGCCACATGAGCCGTCTCACATAAATGGGTCTCTAATAAGTATTGACGGGAATATTTTGGATAGTTATGGATTATTTCTGAGATGATAATTACCATGAAGTTTGTACTTACGTATGCCATCAAAGTACAAGTGCTTCAGGGTAACATTTACTACAATGCACACAAAAACTTGATTACGGTTTTCAGAGGGTAGGAACGGGGCTGAATCTATAATAAATGCACTCTATGCATCATCAACTAACAAGGTATTGGTGGGATGGCCAAGATCAGGCCCCAGGAGCGAGAAGGTTCCCACACGACCAGCAAGATGCGGGCATTTGATTATATCTGTGTGTTTCTCCAATAAGATTTTCCTCCTAGAGGAAGTGTGTTTGGCCTTGTGGTGTTCCCTGGGCATGGCTCTCCCTTTGCCCCCTTCTTTTCGGCTTTGCTTTTATAGTGCTCTCAACTATAAAAGAAAAGAATATCGTGGTCTACTCTACCTACCCAAGTAATTGACGGAACATGCAGACAATTAATTAATCCTAAGCAATGTCATTATGATGTTGTTCCTAGTACTGTTTCTAGAACAAATAAATGGGAGTAGTCCATGCAGAGTTTAACTGTATGGTGCTGTCGGTGGTAATCTGGATGATGTGAACAAGGTTAACTCAAAGTCCAAAGATGACGAGAGCACAGAAAATGGTACTTCCTTTCTCGAACTTTTTCTATATTATCCGGCGCCAACTTTCGTTTTATCATATTACCCGAAATCTCTTTGTTTCTTCTATATGACCCTAAAAGTACCAAAAATACCCCTAAGAAGAGGTATAAACATCCCACACTCTCCGTAATTAGGGCCCAATTTCCTAGCCACCTTTTCACCAATGGACTGGTAGGGCCCACGATAGCATGGAAGATTGTCGTGTACTAAAAAGACTAAATCTGCATAGTAAGCAGATGAAAACATTAGTAAAAGACGGATACAGGCAAGTCATATACTATTATAGTCGAATATAATAATACACAATTATAAATTTGGTTATGTCTTCTGCAACACCACTATATACTTAGTCGTGTATTTTGGTACATGACTATATATGAAGTCTGTGTTGCATAAGAGACGACACTTAGTGTCGTCGTGTCGTGTCTTTCGAAGACACTAAAAACACAAAAATTCTTAATACCTGAGTGACATATGAGGCACCGTTTAGGTATCCACTGCCCCGTGACTCTCTTTCAGATCTGACACCCACTTGTCTGCTGGTATGGGTTATACAAGAAACCAACATCTTATGGATAGCCCCCACCCAATTGTATGAGCTCAATCTTATGAGGTCTTCTATGTAACTGTACAAACAGGGTAGCAGCGCTCTAGTGTTATGTAGAAACAGCATTGTGGAGAAGACAGGGTAGATGATCATTCTCACTATGTCATTATTTGGCATCTTCATTTCGTCAATGCTAAGCTTCTCAATAATTTCTTCAATGTGTGGAATATTTGATCTCCTCATGGTGAAGTACTTTATGAAGAATTTACCTTGCGATCGGAGTGGCAAGAAGGGAACAACCTCAATTGTTTCGCCCTTTATGGGCAATCCAGTGATAAAAGCAACTTCTTGCTCTGTGAAATGTAGCGACCTCCCCTTGATATTCAAGACCTTAGCCGACTTATACAAATACCTAACCAAATGGTCCAGAAGGTTCTGAGAAACTACGACCTCCTCACCATAAAAAATGACAGAGAAATCAGCTTCTCTGATCAATCGACCACATCTTTGGTGACACCGTAAGAGGGCTACACACTTTTTTAGTCGCGCATAGTATGTTCTCTTGCCTAATGAATCCATCGGAGACTTCCTCTTTCTGTCCCTTTGTTTTCGCTCTCGAGGTGCAAACAGAAATTTCTGATCCTCCTCTTCTTCCGTTGGTATTTCCTCCATAGACTCATCTTTTTTTGTATCCATCTACAAGGAAAAGTCGTGTTGGAAAAACACTAAAATATAAAAGTCGTGTCGTCGAGTACACGACTAAATATAAAGTAGTGTCTTCAAAGACATGACTGTATATTTCGTCATCAAAATTACAAATCCAAAAGTTGGAGCTTCTAAAACATAAATCACTGTGGATTGTTGTAACTTATCGGAGCGTAGTTGTGTGTCTTTCTTGTTAGGAGTCTTTCCCAGTGTTCCTCACCGCAAACCGTAGCGAGAAAATGCCCGAAATGCATCAATCGATCACTCCGCTGGTTGCAGGAAGGCGGAGGGAGCCGCGGGGGAAAGTTAGCAAGATAACGCTCCGAAATCCCCGCAGGTAACCACTTCAAATCGATGCTTTTGCGCACTCTCCGTCACTCATGTCGGTTGCAGATAGGCGAAGGTATCGTCAAAATCTGCAGGGGGATGTGAATTAGATCATCGAAATCGGGAAGGGGCAGCTCAAAATCGTCGGTGGAATCGCTGCTCGAATTCATCGGTCGAAAATCTTGTGTTTTTGTGCCTTTTACAACATGCTTCTTCGCATAGTAATGGCACATGAAATATAAAAGAATGGCATTTCCGGTACTTTAAGTGTCAATTCCAGGCCATATGGGATTTCATGGGAAAAATTAGGTAATATGGGAATATGAAAAGTGGCGCTAGGTAATACGGGAAAAACTCTGCTTTCTCAGATATTCTGTATACCTTTCATTGTCTTGTCGTGCCTCAGCACATATCAATTGCATGAATTCGTTATTAATTACGTCTCCTTTCTCTTTGTGGAAAAGAAGGCGCAATTATGAAGCTTTAATGATGTGGCACCATATGCATGCTAGGAAAGTCACAGATCATGACTAGTTGGGGACGACGTGTATAGCTACAACGGCCCCGCATCCATATTCTCAGATGATTATGAAGACTAATCACGTCGATTTATGACAAGGACATTGTTTAACAGTTCTAACAGATGATTGTAAGTTGATTCCCAGAGGCGATTAAAGGTTTTGTAAATAAGGGTCAAAATCGCAATGTGGAGGTACATTTACTTGTATCAATGCTAGTATGTTTTCCCCCTCTTTGAGGGTAAGGCCCTAAAAAAAGTTTGCGCTCCTTCTGTACACTCTTAAATAACTAATCAAATCTTCCCACCATCTAATATAAATTGCTTTATTTTTATAAAAATATTTGTCCCATCTCAATAGCTCCATTCAGCTTAACTTGCCAGTGTGTTTCTTTGTATGGATTTTGTACAATTTTGATTATGACAAAAATCAAAGACAGTATATAATCAATGCCGCTGACAGCAGCTTGGATAAGGCATATGATGATGATGATTATTTTGGAATTGGTGATAGTAGTTCTTGCGTACTAAATAACTATTTTTTCAAATAGAGATATTAATATGGGATGAAGATTAGTATATATGTAGTGAACCAACAGAGGTGTAGGAGAGATTGCTGAGAGATCCACCCCTCTCTTGGCCAATAACCAAAGATCATATATATTAATCTTATGTACCTTATGTGTATGATAGGCGAGCTATCTAAGTGAGGGGATTGGAGGTAGGAAGCAGTGCTCTAAGAGGCCGGTTTCCTGCTCCTTCTAGTTAGGTCCTAAGGAATTGGAACCTGAATAACACTACAATGTTAGACAGAGGGATCGAGCATTACAATGATTCACTACATAGTAGGTTGCCTACGTAACTTCTTAAGGACATAACATAGTTCTTGTTAGATATAGCAGTTCCATTAGTAGTTTCTATTTAACCACATTTTATTTCTCTGACAGGGTGAAGGCATAAGGCTATTTCTTTGCTCTTGCGTACCAAATCACTTTTGAAGAGTCGGGAAGTAGTTCTCAATGGATCATAGCCAACAAGCTCTGTTATGTTCATTTATTAGACTGGTCACCAATGGCCTTTTCTTGTCGACTTTTCCGTGGACCTTTTGTCACTTTGCCCACCTTACATAACAAGATGCAAAGAGGATTGATTGTTGGAAAAGATGGCCTTCTTTTTGCATGTCCTAACTCTAACTCTCTCTCTCTCTCTCCAATTTCTTGCAGTATTTCATCAACTAGCAAGGAATTTGTTTACAAGATATGGAAGTGGAAGTTGTTAGTGAGTCACTAAAAGTTACGTCAAGCCAGCTGCGTTTTCTAAAGTGCAATAGCACTTAACTTTTGGTCAGATTTGTGTGGGCCGAGATCTTGTCTATTCATCTCCAAAGAAAGTCGCGCACAAACAACAGAATATAGAGAGTAAAGGCCCACTAGTAAAAGAAGGGACGTGACAAAGACTGCGAGCTGGATACCTATACCCGATTTCACTTCGTACTTTTTTTGTATAATCTCATAAAACAATGAAAGAGCAACATTAGAATTCCTTTCAATGAAAACAATAGAGGGAAAAAGATAATGAAAATTACAAGGTTTAAATCTTCAAAATTAAGGTTGAAACATACGATGATTCCTTTCTTTCCATGCAAAAAAATTAAGTGAACTTAAGAAAATCTGAAACCAAGCTTGAGATGCAGGCGACTGATTAAAGGATATGGATCTTCTTCTCTCCTCTAATCCCCATCCATTTTCATCTGCATTTTCGACCTCCGTGGGCTACTGATCCGAGCTCGTCTGCTCATACCCAATCCTCCATATTCTAGGATTGGAAGCTTCTCCACGCTATCTCTCCACTTCTTGAATTGTAGTTGAGGAGCTTGAGAGCACTTCCAACAATGGTTCTATTGTCGATGAGCTCATTTTCATGAACAATTAATTTTTGCCTTCTTTTTAAGAATTTTTTCTGTAGTGATTTGGCTTAGTGCAGTGTAATGTCTCTTTAAATTGTGGTGGTTGAGCTTCAAAAGTATTCTTTCTATCCCACATTAACAGTCTGATTTAGTTTTTGGAATGAACTTGAATCACTTTAATTTTGATAAACCAATCTAGGCCACTAAATTAGGACACATGAGTATCAAATGCTTGACGTGATTGTGATTTAGTGTTTGATTTTGTCCCACATTAACAGTCTGATTTAGTGTAATACCTCTTTAAATTGTCATTTTTCTAGTTCTTGTTTAAGTTAGTTAAGTTTCATGACTACACTTAATGATGCCAAATATGCTCACTAAAATTTGTCCTTGTGGTGCAGGTTTGTTTGCTCGGGTGTTAAATGGAAGCTGCAAATAGCTAGATGTGATGTGAAGAATCTATAATGGGTTTAGATGGCAATGAAGAAAATGTATTTCATGATACTAAAATGGGTGAGGATCACACTGATCTGAAGAGGGTACCATGTGAGGAGATGGAGTTCTCTTCTATGGAGGAGGTGTATGGATTTTATAATGTTTATGCAAAAGTAAGAGGTTTTGGCATTAGGAAAAATACTTTAGTTAAATCTCAAAAGGGTGGAGTAATTTTTAAAAAGGTATTTGTGTGTGAAAAAGAAGGATATAAGAGAACAAATGATCATCGGCAAGTAGGAAAAGAGGTTAAATGTCGTGCTGATAGTCAAGAGCAATGTAAGGCCTATATGGTTATTCAAACAAATGCAAAGGAAAAATGGGTAGTGATGCATATTCATGGCACACATTCACATGTACTTGCGAGTCCATCCAAAGTAGGAATGATCCGATAGCATAAGAAACTTACTTCAACTTCAAAAGAGTTGATTAGGGCATTGAATATTTCAAGTGGTAGTGTGGAAAACATGTGCATCTCCTCTCAAGATTGTAGAAACCATTTAGGGAAAGCACGCAAGACTAATGTTGGCCAACAATGTATGAGGATTGTGGAATATTTCCAACATAAGCATGCTATTGAAGATGGTTTAATTTCTGCAATGTAGGTTGATGAGAATAATTAATTGAAAAGTTTTTTTGGGCAGATTATAGATCAAGGTGTGCCTATATGTAGTTTGAAGATGTTATTGTATTCGATGTGACATATAAGACAAAGTTTTTCAATATACCATTTGCATCGATAGTTAGGGTTACTTGCAGACAATACAGAGGTGACATTAACCTGGTTGTTTAAAACATGGCTAAAATATATGTGGGATAATACCAAGATGTGGCCATTGTTGGAAGATATGTAGCACCCACAACCCAAATCTCCTTTCTATGCAAATTGGATTTGCTTCTCTATGGTCCTTCACATATCCAGTTCATAGCTAGCCAAGCAATCTTTTTATGATTAATAGTATATTCTTGTTGTAACAAATACAAGATTATGATAACTGATGGAGGATTCATTCTTTATCTGGAAGGATGTAATCTCTCCCAAATTGTAACAAATTGTTGTACCTAATTCTATATAAGTGAATATAGATGCCCTTGTATGATAGCAGATTATACTATACACTCTTACATGGTATTAGAGCATAACGATCCATTGCCTGTGCAAATTAGTTATGGCATCCTCCACCTCCTTTGATATGGCCATCTCTTCTCCCCTACCTTCAACCTACCCTACCATCAAAGCTATCAAGCAAGACATTTCTTTGAAGCTCACCCGTTCAAACTACCTGTTATGGTGCACACAAGTGCTCCCTGTCCTACGAAGTCTGGACCTCTTGGGGTTCATTCTTGGGACAACTCCAAAGCCAGTAAGTTTGGACATTTTGGGGTTCATTCTTGAGACAACTCCAAAGCCAGTTGCTACTGCTGATGGTTCCAATCTCTCCCTTGTAAAACAATGGGTTTGCCTTGATCAAACCATTGTTGGATGGCTCAATGCCTCCTTTTTAGAACCGGTCGTGTCTCTTGTTGCTGGAAAAGAGACATCTTGCAAACTTTGGTTCTTGCTTGAGATTTTGCTTGGTGCTTAGACGCATGTGCACATTCAGCATCTTAAAACTGAGTTGCAGACCATCCCCAAAGGTCCCGCACTATTGCAGACTAAGTTGAACATGTCAAATCTTTGGCTCTCTCCCTGGCGAGTGCAAATAAGGCCATTGATGATGACAACCTTTCCCTCTGGTTGGTGTGTGACCTTGGGTCTGAGTATGCTCCAATAGTGGCCACCATCAATGCTCAACGCCTTGCTGTGACCTTGGACGAAATTATCGGTTTGCTTTTAGACTTTGAACTTCGGTTATCTAATTTTAATAATATTCATGTTTCCTCTAGTGCCTTTTATGGCCGCGAACAAAGTTCCTCTACTCCTTATGGCCGCAGACAACAAGTCTCTTATGGCAGGAATTCTCGTGGTCATAGCACTAATCGTGTGAATTCTTCCAACCATGGTTGTGGTTCCCAGACTCATAACTCCAATGGCCCTCACCGCCCTGCATCTACTGGCCATGGTAGTCAGTCCTTGTCAACCAAACAGATTACCTGCTTTAAATGTGGTGGTCCCAACCACCGTGCCACATCCTGTGATTTTCTGATGATGATACATTGCAGAATAAGAGTTCATACATCAACTAAATATAATAGAGAAAGAGAAGATAAAACCAATTTAATTACGGCTTCATCTACGCCTCGGATGCAGTTTAGTTAGCCATGGGAAGAGGAGAACACCACTGATTTGTTGAAGTCATTGGCACTCAAAATCTGAAATCAGAACTCCACTCGGACGGACATCCACTATTGCGTATAACTGTAACACATCAACCACTCTTCCCTCTTTGAGTCAACTGCCCTATTTTTATATGCAAAACAGTCCTTTTGTTTCCCAAATCAGAACCCTCTCCCCAAATCAATTTCGCGTACAAAGGTCTTCCCTGTTTGTGCAGCTTGAATTACTTTGAATCTAATCCAGATTTGTAGTAAAAATTCCATCTTTAAGCCTAAAAACAGAGCTGACATACCCAAATTGTGAACCTTTCCCAAATCAGACCCTTTTTAACTCTTCAATCAAATCGAAATTAGTTAGCTTACCATTCTGAAACGGATTTGCCTCTCACCCTTCCCTGATTCGGCCTCCTTTACGTGGTCTTTCCAAATCGCAATTTTTTTCCTTCTACTATCGCTCCCAAGCTCACTTTCCGCAGTCAACTTCGCCGTCGACCTTGCCACAATCAGCCGTGACCGCTGCTGTCGAACTCGCCATCAAGCTCAAGCCCATGATAGCCGTCTCTTCATCATTAGCGCTCTAGTAGAGCTTATGCTCGAGCACTCTGTTCTGACTGAACACCCGAGCTTCGGCTTGGGTTCTTTTCTTTTTATTTTTTTCTCCTAACCAAATAGATAAGCCGGTTTGGTTCTCTTTTTCGTATCTTTTTTTTCTTTTGATTGGGTTAAAACCCGTTGTAGCATCTTCATCTGCTGGGTCTAATCTAAATGACTCTTGACTTAAAAACAAAACCCGTAGTCTTCTGCGACGTAAACCAGTGGCTTAGATCTTCTATGCATGTGATCTTAATGTTTTAAATAAATTAGCTCGTTAAAACCAGCCAACGCCTCCTTAACCATTAGATATTTGATCTCTTTGCATAAAAATTTATTTAGCGCGCAATAACTCAATAAACCACAATTTGAGCTCATGAAACCTACATAAATCAATTTTAACTCAATTTAGACGCATAATAAAAATAACTTTATTAAATCTAATTATTGCATCTAAATAAATCAATTAAGCACAATTATTTATTAAATTCTTAATTACAAACATTACACTGATACTAATATTTATCCTTATTTTAATTAGAAATTACGACTAACATATAGATAGAAAGACATAAAAATGTGTATATTTTCTATATATTAAATACCCCCAAACTTTTTGCTAGTCCTCGAGCAAAACATAAAATAAAGACAAAAACAGAAAACTACTCGAAAATAAATGAATGCCATTGTCATAGGGAATCACGATTGCATTTAGCATGTGCAACAAGCCTTTTAAACCCCTAGGTATCCCTGGCTAGACGAGTGAAGTTTTGTGAGTGTTTGCAGCCATGCTACCCACAAACATGCATTTATAAAATTAACATTATTCATCTAAGTGTGAAAGAAATCAAACTAAACACTATAAAACACACAATCCTATTATCCCTTCAAATACACACCGCAATACTTAAGAAAACTAACCACATGTAACTTGCATTTATAATCAACTGGAATATAGAAGCTCTCAAGCAAGTAGTTTTATTCTACACCTTTATCTTGGAAATTTTTGCTTAATATGATTTGTCATGATAATCTAAATAGTAAAGTGTAGAACATTCTAGCAATACACTCTAAATTTTTGTTTTGTGAATTTCCAGGTTGACCAATTAGTCAAAGTGCATAAGAATCCACATTGTCATCCTAATCTCTAGGTTCATAATAGAACAAATACTTACGCACCTCAACCAACTATCTAACATATTTCAGATGTAAAAGGATAATACACCACAATTTTTCTCTTTTTTCTTCCATGGTTGTGCAATGCTTTATTATCATGAACACTTAGGTTTAACAATCCCCTGGCCAATGACTCCTGAAATATGTTCAAGACATTGGGTTGAATTCCCCCTCCATGCCGGGAATCAGCTAATGTTGATCACATAACAAATAAAGTAGCCATATGCTTTTATTGCATTTTTTCCATCCATTTTTTCTAGCATGAGTTTATTATACTTTTAACATACTTTCTTTCCTTCCTCCACCATAAGTTAAGCAAATGGTCTATCATGATCATTTAAGTTCAACAATAACCATGTATTAACTAATGACTTTGACCAAAGTGATCCCACTACAGTTTAGTACTCATCAAATTTCTAGAGGCTATTACTTTATGCATCTAATCCAAGAGGATTGTAATAGAATGATACTTCTCATTTAAGTGTCTTTATCCTCCAGTATTTCACTCACACTTCCAATGTACATTAACTTCTTAAAAATTAAAGTATGCATCATGAAGGGATAAATTACCAGAACTTATGAAAATACTAGCAAACAGCCTAAAAACTAATTAAATTAATTTTTATTTTTAATTTTATATTTTTTTAACCGAACAATATCCTCTACACCCCCAAACCTAGCATGAGCATTGTTCTCAATGTGCAAGAAATTTAAAACTACAATGACAAGATAAAAAGGAAAGGAAGAAAAGGAGAGAATACACCTAAAAAATTGTATTGCCTCCCATCAAATGCTAAGTTTAAGATCTTTAGCCAGACTCAACCAACAATCACTATGCGGGGCTAAGGTTATCCAAATATACAACCATCTCATCCCTATCTGTAACAGCCTCGAAATATGGTTTCAGTCTGTGACCATTGACCTTGAATGTACTACCATCTTTGGGATTTTGGATCTCAATAGCTCTATGGGGTATACCTATGTCACAATAAATTGTCCAAACCGCCTAGAAAGGAGCTTTCCTGGAAATAGATGCAATCGAGAATTGTATAGCAAAACTTTATGATTAGGCGCAAATGACTTCCTTAAAATCAACTTGTCATGCGTGGTTTTAGTCCTCATCTTATATAATTTAGCATTCTCATAAGTATTACATCTCATCTCCTCTAGATCACTAAGTTAGAGTTTTCTCTTTTCACCAGTTGTGTCCATATCAAAAGTGTAGGCCTTAATGGCCTAGTAAGCCCTATGTTCCAACTCTACAGGTAAATGGCATATCTTTCCAAATACCAAGCAGTAGGGAGACATGCCAATGGGAGTTTTGAAAGTTGTCCTATAGGCCCAAAGTACATCATTCATCTCAAGTACCAATCTTTTCTATCAGGTCTCACTGTCAGGTCTCACTGTCCACTAGTCTGTGGATGGTAGGGGGTTGCAACTTTGTGTGTAACATAGTATTTCTTAAGAAGAGCTTCAAAAGATCTATTACAAAAATAATTACCCCCATCACAAATTATAGCTCTAGGGATTCCAAACCTGCTAAACACAATAGACTTGAGAAAATCAACACAACTTTATGGTCATTGGTGCTAGTGGTAAGAGCTTCAATCCATTTGGGCCCATAAAATTAATACCTCATACATCAAACAATTGAACAACCAAGATGTGTTGCAGGGGCATCATGTCCCTGCTTCAACATCAAGTCTTTGACACCTATTTCAAGATTTACAAAAGCATGGGAATCCTTAAAAAGTGTGGGCCAATAAAAGCCACCTGAACCACCAAGCGAAGGAGGCGAACTAATCAGTAAAGGAGCGAGACACTTGTAAAGAAAGAGTAGGATGATTTTTCCCTTATCTCTTCATTTTTCTCATCATATATGAGTGTTGTTGATTCATATTATTGTTACTTATAATGATGTGATCTAATAGAACTTGATGATGCATGATTCCGTATGTTATCCATATTGTTGATGTGATTCTTAATGCTTTCACGCTAAAGTCCTTAGATGGGAATGTATCCATGTATGATACTGTACTGATCATATTGATGTCAAAAGTTCTAAACATGTTATGTAATTCTTTAATCTTGTTGGTTCAGGTGGTCACAATTGTTGTCTTGAATTAAAAGTCCTTATTACAAGGGTTATTACCTAAGACTGCTATTTATAATGAGAAGTATGATAAAAGTGTGTAATTAGGCAATTTCATAACATTTTAGGATCTATAATGAACAAGGAGGGGAGTAATTAAGTCTGATAATAATCTATTAATAGTAATAAGGTGTAATTATACGAAATATGTGCATCTGATTAAGAATTGTCATCTCAGCCAGTATTGTTTTTGCAACGACAGTCAGTATTAATTAAATCATAAATAATGATAAAAAAAAGAAAGCGTCAGTGGTGTTAGAAACTAGACTCATAGGGATAATATCAGTAAAAGGTTTGAGATACAAGTCATACTGTTCAAATTACGGGAACAGTCAGAAGGGACTGTTATGTATGTGTCAGTGTTCTAAAATTAGGGTTAAAACACTAATATATAAATAACACTACATGATATCGTATGAGAAGAATTAAAGTGTCTTTACTATTCATTACACTATTGAATATGGATTATCACAGTAAGTTTGGTTAAGTAAAAAAATTAATAATATGGGGTAATTTTAAGTGACCTAGTGGACCCATAATTTCTGCTTTCAAACTAGCGTTTAGTGTCGGTTTGAAGTTCCATGTGAAAATCAAATCATCGAGAACCTATTCTCATTCCTGACTTTGGATACATACATTATAAACCCAAATATTCTTTGGAATGTTCCTATCTAGGGCTATGCATGAAAGTATGTGTCAAAGGTATTGGATAGTTGATCTATACTCCTACAGTGAGTGAGTCTTTAGTTATCCGAGTTACGTGAATCTCCATGTTTCTAATGAAGTGAGTCATTTTCTGATGTGAGATATTGATGTTCTATTCATACTCTTTGAGTGAGTGATCTAGTGGTAAAAGTTACACAGATTCTCAGAAAGTTGAGACCTCTGACGTTGTTAATACATTGCTGAGTTAAATTTTGAATTAGTTTATCCATTAAGAGTTCTTATGAAGATCTCTCCGAGGTGGAAACCTAGTATGCTCACGAGCCATTGCTAGATCCATAGTGATCTCTGATATTTATGGAACATAGTTTCCTTACCCAAAAGAAGGCATATACGTACGTTCAGACTGTATGATATTATGGAAGGTCTGCATTCTCCGCCCATTGTATCTGTAAGCGCTGATGGGGCCAGCATCCTAGTCGCATGGCCGAGTTCCGAAGGGAGAACCTCTAGGGTGATTCTGGTAAGTATCCACATGGTTGGTATATTTAGCGAGCAAAAATTGTATCTCTTTGCACTTTAGGTGCCTGTAGATATTATGATTGTTTATATTCTCCTTACACGTGTGATGTTCGAAGTCTTGATTATGATTATTTTTTCCTTACACTGATTGTTCGGAGTCTTATTATTTACTATTCTTTCCCTATACTTGTGAGTTGGGAACTGTTGTTGACTGACATTTTCTATCAGAGAAAGTGACCTTAGGTTCAGTCTAGATGTTATTGAATATTAGCTTGTTCATTTGTTATATTTTTCTTCATACTGCTTGATTTATTTCCAGTGGGTTTTTACATCCTACTAAGTATTTCTATGGAGTACTCATGCATCCTCTGATGCAAGTATGAAAGAAAACTAAATCAGGACATTGCAGTAATAGGAAGGTGTTGCTGGTGATTTGAAGAGATTAGAGAATATTTTCTACTATTCGTTTATTTGGATTTAAACTTATGAATTATTGGCCAATGTGCGCCATAAACTTGGGATTTTATTTTCATTGACTTTGTTAATCTTATTACTGCAATAAGACTAAGTTCATTTAATATTTATTAATGATGTTTTGGATACTGTATACACTGAATTTTTGGGATGACTAATTACACATACTTTTGTGATGATGTAATTGGTGGTGTTTAGGACTGTCTGTCGCGTGCCCGGGGTCTCGGCCTCGAGAATGCTGTATCTTTGAAGGCTTCTGCACTCCGATTGAGGTTAGAAATCTAGGGTGCGATAGCTTGGTATTGGAGCTCTGATTCAGTCTAATAAAGTAAAAAAACATTATTAAATTATGAGTTGAGTAAGTGGAACTTGATGGAGAGTAGAGAGATACATAGGAGAACTTATTAGATGTTAGAGGGTTCATAGGTAGAACTTGAAACCCTATCTTTTAAGTTACTAATGACGTTTATTGTATAGGTTAATGGCTAGAACAAGAAGCAGACGGGTCTATGAAGGTGATAAACAGGAGGCTGCTAAGCAGTGGCTAGAAGACTGGAAGAGAGGGAATATAGGTTTGGGAAATGAGATGGATCCATACAAGATTGACTTAGAAGACCATCAGGCACCAGCTGGAGATGTGCAACCTTTACCCAGAAGTGACCTAGAATGACCCCTACCTAGATTATGGACTTTCCGGTGGAAGGGACCCCTCTAGACGGAGATGGACCGCCAGCACTTGAGATCCGAGTGGAGTTCACGGACAAATCCTCACTTATACATTTTGTCTTAGAAGACCAGATTGTTAGAGACCATCCGATGTATGCTCGGGCTGAGGTAGATGTGGCACTTTTTAGCACTCTGTATAACCGGTTCAGGTCTATGGGTTATAGGTGGCCGCATGTGACGGTGTGGGAATTTATACTGCGCCCAAAGTTCGTGTTTGCTCCAACCCTTACAACCCTAGATATACTAGATGATTATCTCTGAAGTGGGAACTTAGAAGAAGTGTTAGGGAAAACCTTAGTTTTATAGAGCTTTGTAATAAACCCAGATCTATATGCCAGGGACTGAGTGTAGGAATCATTTTTGAAATGGAGTAAAAGATGTTTGACAAAATGTTTGTTTTGTGTTATTTGTGTTGTGCTTGTTGATCTACTCATGAAATATGTATTTTATTATCTCCTAAGCTTATGATTATTCTAGTGTTTGATTAGAATAACTACTACTTTAATATAGTTTTTGGTTTTTGTAGGAAACAAGAGTAATACACAGAAATGAGGAGAAAAATATCTCAAATGGTTAAATCATCATAACTCCATGTAGAAATGTTAGATTTGACTTATTCAAGTTTCATGTTAAAGTTAAAGAAGTCAGATTTGCAACGCCACCAACCACGCATAATTCGGAGTTTGGGGCAGAAAGTTATAGCTATTTGAAGTTTATAAACAGTAACTACGATCGATCGGCTATCAATACGATCGATCGCCTCAGCCGCAAAAGCAGTTTATTGAAGGAAACAATCGATCGGACCTCAAAACGATCGATCGTATCTACTGAAATTTTTCAATCACGCAAGACAGTAACTACGATCGATCGGTATCATACGGCATCGATCGGCAAAGCGATCGATCCGAGGAAAATAATGAAGGAATTGCGATCGATCGGTAGGTGAACAATCGTCAATACGGAGCGATCGATCGCCGTGTGCAGAAAACCGAAATATGACCTATTTTGACTCGGATTTGGAAGGGGACTTCGTGGTTTCTCTTCACTCTTATAAATAGGCCTTATGGGAGAACGTTTTGAGTACAAGAGAATAGAGGACAATGTTCATAATAGGTTTGGGGGAGGAGGGAATATTACTTGTATAAAAAATTAAAAATTTAAAAAAATCATAAAAATTTGATTAGTCTTTAGGTTGTTTGTTAGTATTTTTTTGTAAGGATTTGATAGTTTATCCCGTAATGATGCATGTTACAATTCTTAGGTAATTAATTTACATTGGAAGTGTGAGTAAGTATACTGGAGGATAGATACACTTAACTAAGCATATCTTTCTGTTACAGTCCTCTTGGAACAGGTGCTTGAACTAAGAAAACTCACTCACACATACTAGTACATAAAGTAATACCATTTAGAGATTTGTTGAATGATAATTTACAGTGGGATGTCTTTAGTCAGAGTCATTGGATGATGTGTAGTTGTCTATTGAGCTTAAAAGATCATGATAGACCATTTACTTGGCTATGGCAAGGGATTGGAACCGGAAATAGGTTGAGAGCATAATACAACCCGGACAAAATAAAGATGTGCTGAAATATATGTGCTGAAAATGAAAATGCGAAAAAATAAAAACAAAATGAAAGAAAGGGGCTGCTTGACTTTATAGGATTAACTTAGGCTGATGCTCGGGCCCAAAGCGGTCTACTTAATACCTAATGCCTAAGCCAAACTAGCTGTGAGTCATTGGCTTGAGTTATTGCTAAACCTAAGCATCTTGAAGTCAGGCTTTACACAGTCCTAGCGAGAAAAAACAAAAAAAAGGTCTATGGTGTATTATCCTCTCAAATCTAGAATGTTGGACCCGAAGGAGGCGCCCAGATCTGTGCTATCATGAACCTAAAGATTTCGGTGACTATGTAGATTCTGATATTCTTTGGTTAATGGGTAAGACTAGATCTGTATAAACAGAAATTTAGAATGTATTGCTACAATGTTCTACACTTTTACTATTTACATTATCATGCTATATTATATTGAGCAAAAATTTCCAAGAAGTCAGCTTTCCAACGCCACCAACCACGCGCAATTTGGAGTTCAGGGCAGAAAGTTATAGCTATTTGAATTTTATAAACAGTAACTACGATCGATCGGCTATCAATGCCATCGATCGCCTCAGCCGCAAAAGCAGTTTATTGAAGGAAACGATCGATCGAACCTCAAAACGATCAATCGTATCTACTGGAATTTTTCAATCACACAAGACAGTAACTACGATCGATCGGTATCATACGGCGTCGATCGGCAAAGCGATCGATCGGAGGAAAATAACGAAGGAATTGCGATCGATCGGTAGGCGAACGATCGTCAATACGGAGCGATCAATCGCCGTGTGCGGAAAACCGAAATAAGACCTATTTCGACTCGGATTTGGAAGGGGACTTCGTGGTTTCTCTTCACTCTTATAAATAGGCCATATAGGAGAACGTTTTGAGTACTAGAGAATAGAGTTTTGAGCTTTATTGTAGGCTAGAGAGGAGCAAGAGGAGTCTTTTGGAGCAAAAAAGAAGAAAAAAGATTCATGACGATGGATCTACATAAACAGGCTTTTCTTTTCTCTCTTTCTATGTGTAACTAAATTCCTTGTCAAGGCTTGATAAAGCCCTAGATGTGTATTGCTACTCTTGATAATTTAATTTTATAAAGTTGATTATGATTCATGCTTAATGCGATTTCATAAGTTTCTCTTGAGTGCTTGATCATAGACTTGCTTGATTATGAATGAAATTAGATATTGTGATTGATTTTATGTCAGATCAAGGCTAAGATTGATTGCATTATAATAGTGTTGTGATTGATTCTATGCCCGATCAAGGATAGGATTGATTACACAATAATGGATGAATTTTCGTGTCTGATCAAGAATGTTAGTGAATTCATTAGTAATTTGTGTGTCCGATCAAGAACACGAATTACCATATCATGTCAATGTATGCTTAATAATAATTGAGAGTAGTAATTGCATGTCTAGTGGTGGATTCATTGCCTTGACAATTCTCTGCATTGATTAAAACTCAGCTTAGTAGTTAAATTTCATAGCTTTATTTAGATTAAACAAAAATTGCAACTTTCTTCTCTTGGATTTGGTAAAAGATTAATCCGTCCCTGAGATTCGACAACCCTTTTCTATACTCGCCGTAGTACAATTGCCTTGTGCACTTACAAGGGTTTATATTTAAACGATCAAGTTTTTGGCACCGTTGCCGGGGATGGCACAATAGTTTACTAAATTCTTATCATAGTTAGTTTTAGAGTAGTTTAGTTTAGTTTAATTTACATTTCTTTTCAGTAGTGTAATTTCCTTCTTCTTTTGCAGGATTAAGAGAGAACGCTGATTTTCGTCATCGTTGAAAGGGCCATCCCTTCCCACTGTTTGCACTCTCTGAACCTTCTTTTAGAGTAACTTTGGGTGCTTGGTGTTTTCAATTTTCTTTGTGGGATTGCATGACGTGCTAGTTGTCGCTATTAGGTTGCTAGTTGTCGCTATTTAGGACTGATGCTTGCTAGTTGTCGCTATTAGGATTGCACAGGTTTTGTTTGATTTTTATTGTGGATGCATGGTCGTCGCTCCCTGAACCCCGACCTTGCCTTTGATCCTGATCCTGAGCACCTATATAGAATTTGTAGAACTCCTAGCAAACCAATCCCTGAAATTCATCCAATGGCGGACAACATGAACCTTGGGGGTGGGAATGGCCTAAATCAGAATCCACTAATGCCCCATGCCCGTACCCTGCAAGACTACTACCGTCCCACTGCCTACACCTCCCCCTCATGTATCCTACTGCTTGAAACTGTGGCTAATTTTGAAATTAAGCCAAACATCATTCAGATGCTGCCCACATACCATGGCCACTTAAATGAGAACCCCTATAGGCACTCACAAAATTTCCTAGAGGTTAACACAACCTTTAAACTCACACTGTCTGATGACCAGGTGCGTCTTAGGCTGTTCCCCTTCACCTTAAAAGATAGGGCAAAGGAATGGCTATACTCCCTTGAGCATAACTCTATTTCCACTTGGGAGGAACTTCAGACCGAATTCCTCAAGAAATACTTTCCTGTGGGGCGAACCAATAAGATCCACCATGAAATCATCACCTTCACCCAGATAGCTAATGAACAATTCCATGAAAGTTGGGAGAGGATGAAAGCCCTACTCTGGTCTTGTCCCCACCATGATGTACCCAAGTGGCAATTAGTATAAAGATTTCATGAGGGTGTGTGCGATCAGTACAAGACCCTAATTAACACCTCTTGTGGAAGCACATTCATGAAGAAAACCCCGGATGATGCTTGGGATCTACTAGAGGACCTGAGCGAAAACTCTCCACACAGTGCCACCCTCTATAGATCTAAAGGCCATATGCCTCAAGGGGAGGCATGTATGATGTTAAAGCTACCACAAACCTAGAACACCAAGTGGCATCCCTTACTGAGAGGTTTGAATGGTTTTTCTCACAGACTCCACCTTATACCCCAACCTCTCAAGATGTCTGTGCCATTTGTGCCAGCCCTATGCACACTATTGTTGACTGCCCCTCAGCCTCCCAGTATCCAGATCTTGTCCAGGAGCACATCAACCTTGCACAAACCTATCCTAGAGCCAATAACCCCTACTCAAATACCTATAACCCGGGGTGGCGAAATCATCCCAATTTCTCCTGGAAACAACCCAACGAGGGGCCCACTTTCAATCAGGCCCCAAGATAAGAATTCCAAAACCCAACTCAGTCTTACCAACCAGCCAAAAATCCCCCATTTGGCCAAACCAATAAGAAACCATCATTCGAAGATCAGATGGGCCAAATGCTAGCCACCCAATCTACCCTCCTCTCAGCTTTTAATGCGATGGAAGCCAAGGTGGATGCCAAGATAGAAACCAAACACAGAGAGCTGACAGGTGAGCTAAGAACCCAGGCCCAGTTTGTCCATTCCCATACACAATCCATTGCCAAAATAGAAACCCAATTAGGACAACTGGCCCAATCTATGAACCGTAGGGAAGTAGGAACCTTGCCCAGCCAACCACAGCAGAACCCTAGAAGCCAGTTCGCCATTGAAGGATCCCATTATCCAAATGAGCAGGTGCAAGCCGTTACTACCCTAAGAAATGGTAAACAAGTTGTCAATCTGGTTAAGGACCCAACCATTGCGAATGAGGACACTCCCCTAGAGAAATCGGACCAACCCACTCCTACTATGCCTGATCCTGTTAGTCTCCCACCACGGAAGGTTGTCCCAGTTGAGCCCACCAATGAAAAATCCTATATCCCCAGGGCTCCTTTCCCTCAATGCCTTAACCAACCCTCCCCATTTAGTAAGTCCCACCAACGAATGGAGGAAATGTTAGAGGTGTTCAAATAGGTTAAGATCAACTTTCCCCTCTTAGATGCCATCAAACAAGTACCGGCCTATGCCAAGTTCCTGAAAGACCTGTGTACCCAAAAGAGGAAAACCAAATCCCATGTCACCCAAAAGGTCTTTTTGACTAACCAAGTGAGCTCTTTACTGACCAGTGATATGCCACCTAAATTTAAGGACCCAGGTGTCCCTGTTATATCCATTGTCATCGATGACCATACCATTAGCCGAGCTCTCTTTGACTTAGGGGCCAGTGTCAACCTCCTCCCTTACTCAGTGTATGCACAACTTGGCCTAGGAGAGTTGCAGCCCACCTCAGTCACCCTTCAGTTAGCAGACCGATCCATTCGCAAACCTAGAGGTGTTATAGAGGACATTCTTGTTGGAGTTGACCGGTTCTACTTTCCTGTTGATTTTGTCGTGTTAGACATGGAACCTGTTGCCAACTCCAAATCTCATATCCCTGTTATCCTTGGCCGCCCTTTCCTAGCCACAGCCGATGCCACCATTAATTGTAGGTTAGGGCTCATGAACGTCTCCTTTAGGAACATGAAAGTTAAATTAAATATCTTTAGTGCTTCCCAACAACCTTCGAGTGAAGCTGAGTGCCTTGTGGTTGACGACTTAGATGACCTCGTCCAGGAGTACCTTCTCTTTGCTATGTTTAAGGATGCCCTCGAGCACACCCTTTTCTATGACTGGATCGATCAATATGAGGGCACACCTGACCTTGAGGAGGTCCATCACCATTTAGTGGCTGCCCTATACCCTGGACATATCCCATGGAGGCCCCACCCCGACCCTCTCCCTGCGTCTACTGCCCCACCACTAAAACCTTCCATAGAAGCCCCACCCACACTTAAACTAAAAACCCTTCTTAGCTCCCTCAAATACATCTTCCTAGGACCCAACAACACCCTTCCTATAATTATCTCATCTAGCCTATCTATTGACCAGGAAGCCCAGTTGTTGGAGATCCTTACCACACACCGACGAGCTATAGGGTGGACAGTGGCTGACCTCCGGGGTATAGACCCCTCTGTGTGCATGCATCGCATAAACCTGGAGGACCAGGCTAAACCTTCTAGGGAGGGGCAGAGACGGTTGAACCCTCACATGAGAGAGGTGGTGATGAAAGAGATAGTGAAACTTCTAGATGCAGGTATCATATACCCTATCTCTAACAGCAAGTGGGTGAGTCCTATCCAAGTTGTCCCTAAAAAATCAGGCATCACGGTGAAACCAAACTCAGAGGGTGAACTTGTGCCAATAAAAGAGACCACGGGCTGGCGGGTGTGCATTGACTATAGAAAGCTGAATTCTAACACCCGTAAAGACCATTTCCCTCTCCCATTCATTGACCAAATCCTAGAGAAATTAGCAGGTCAAGAGTTTTATTGCTTTTTAGATGGGTACTCCGGCTATAATCAAGTGCCAATTTTTCCAGGGGATCAGGAAAAGATGACTATTACATGCCCCTTCGGTACATTTGCGTATCAAAGAATGCCTTTTGGTCTTTGTAATGCCCCTGCTACATTTCAGCGATGCATGATGTCCATCTTTTTCGACATGATTGATAAATTTTTGGAAGTTTTTATGGACGATTTTTCGGTGTTTGGCGCTTGTTTTGATGATTGCTTACACAATCTTACTTTGGTTTTAAAACGTTGTGAGGAAACAAACTTAGTGTTAAGTTGGGAAAAGAGCCACTTCATGGTTCAACAGGGGATTGTGCTTGGGCATGTTATATCAAAAAGGGGTATAGAGGTTGACAAGGCAAAGGTTGACCTGATTGCTAATTTACCACCACGTACATCAGTTAAGCAAATACAGTCTTTCCTTGGCCATGCAGGATTTTATCGTCGATTCATCAAAGATTTTAGCAAGATATCACATCCACTATGTCACCTTTTGGGTCATGACATGCCATTTGAATTTGATGAGTTGTGCAAAGAAGCTTTTACCATATTAAAAACCCTCCTCTCTAGCTCCCCCATCATTAAGCCCCCTGACTATACACTGCCCTTTGAAATAATGTGCGATGCATCGAATTTTGCAATAGGGGGAGTGTTAGGCCAACGCATAAACAAAATTCCTCATGTTATCTATTATGCGAGCAAGACACTCAATGATGCACAATTGAATTATACCACCACTGAAAAAGAGTTGCTTGCTGTTGTGTTTGCATTAGATAAGTTCAGGTCATACCTCTTGGGGAGTAAGATCATTATTTTCTCTGATCATGCAGCTTGTGGTACCTTCTTTCTAAGAAGGATGCCAAGCCGAGGCTGATTCGTTGGATCTTACTCCTACAGGAATTTGACTTTGAAATTAAAGATAAAAAGGGTTCTGAGAATGTCGTGGTTGATCATCTATCCAGAATTCCTATTCCTAATCTGCATAGTCATGACCCTCTAAGAGATTCATTCCCTGATGAGCAGCTCTTTGCTGTATCCACTACATCTCCATCTTGGTTTGCACATATTGTGAATTATCTTGTTGTGGGTCAAATCCCAACCTTTTAGTCTAAACATGATAAAGACTTATTTTTCTCTCGAGTCAAACATTACTATTGGGATGACCCTGACCTGTTTAAGATATGTGCTGACCAAGTCATAAGATGATGTGTCCCTGAGAGTGAGTTTCATAGCATCTTATCTTTTTGTCACTCTCAGGCCTGTGGTGGACACTTCGGTGGTAAGAAAACTGCGGCCAAAGTACTTCAAAGCGGTTTTTATTGGCCAACTCTATTTAAAGACGCCCATGCTTATTGTCAATCTTACGATAGGTGTCAAAAACTAGGAGCTTTGTCAAAAAGGAATATGATGCCCCTACAACCTATTTTGATCGTTGATTTATTTGATGTATGGGGTATTGATTTCATGGGACCTTTTCTACCATCTTTTGGTCATACTTATATTCTTGTTGCTGTGGATTATGTGTCTAAGTGGATTGAAGTTGTTGCCACTAAGACCAATGATCATAAAGTTGTGCTAGAATTTCTGAAATTTAACATTTTCAGCAGGTTTGGAACTCCTCGTGCTATCATTAGTGACAGAGGTTCTCATTTTTGTAACAGGTCTTTTGAGGCTCTTCTCAAGAAATACTCTGTCACCCACAAGGTTGCCACACCATATCATCCTCAGACGAGTGGCCAATTGGAGGTCTCCAACTGCCAAATCAAGCAGATTCTAGAGAAGACGGTTCGCCCTGATAGAAAGGATTGGTCCTTGAGACTGAATAATGCATTATGGGCCTACCGGACAGCTTTCAAGACCCCTATTGGTATCTCCTTATAGACTGGTATATGGCAAAGATTGCCATTTACCTATTGAGTTGGAACACCGGGCGTATTGGGCTATTAAGGCATACAACTTCGATCTGGATAAAGCTGGTGAGCAGCGAACTCCAATTGAGTGAGTTAGAGGAGATGCGATTTGAGGCATATGAGAATGCGAAACGCTACAAAATGAGGACCAAGGCTTTACATGACAAGATGATTTCTAGGAAATCTTTTCAGCCTGAGCAGAAAGTGTTACTTTACCATTCTCGGCTACATCTATTTCCCAGGAAACTTCAGTCTCGGTGGTATGGACCTTTTATTGTGAAAAATGTCTACCCCCATGGCGCTGTGGAGATTCACAATCCAAAAAATGGGAGTACCTTCAAAGTAAATGGCCACCGATTGAAACCTTATCTGGAGACTGTTGCCGACATGGATGCAGTGGCTGTCTACATGGATGATCCAGACCAAACAGAATGATCCTGGCCCAGTCTGGCTGAAGACGTTAAACTTAGCGCTTGGTGGGTGGCAACCCACGTATTCAGGTGTATTCTCTCCGTTATCTGATTTTCTTTGTTATATGCTCATTGTCATGCTATATTTTGTTCACATTGAGGACAATGTTCATAATAGGTTTGGGGGAGGGAATATTACTTGTATAAAAAATTAAAAATTAAAAAAATTAAAAAATTTAAAAAATCATAAAAATTTGATTAGTCTTTAGGTTGTATGATAGTATTTTTTTTGTAAGGATTTGATAGTTTATCCTGTAATGATGCATGTTACAATTCTTAGGAGATTAATTTACATTGGAAGTGTGAGTAAGTATACTGGAGGATAGATACACTTAACTGAGCATATCTTTCTGTTACAGTCCTCTTGGAACAGGTGCTTGAACTAAGAAAACTCACTCACACACACTAGTGCATAAAGTAATACCATTTAGAGATTTGTTGAACTAATTTACAGTGGGATGTCTTTAGTCAGAGTCATTGGATGATGTATAGTTGTCTGTTGAGCTTAAAAGATCATGATTGACCATTTACTTGGCTATGGCAAGGGATTGGAACCGGAAAGAGGATGAGAGTATAATATAGCCTGGACAAAATAAAGATGTGCTAAAATATATGTTCTGAAAATAAAAATGCGAAAAAATAAAAAAAATGAAAGAAAGGGGCCGCTTGACTTTATAGGATTAACTTAGGCTGATGCTCGGGCCCGATGCGGTCTACTTAAAACCTAATGCCCTAAGCCAAATTGACTGTGAGTCATTGGCCTGAGTTATTGCTAAACCTAAGCATCTTGAAGTCAAGGCCTTACACAGTCCTAGCGAGAAAAAAAAAAGTCTATGGTATATTATCCTCTCAAATCTAAAATGTTGGACCCGAAGGAGGCGCGCAGATCCGTGCTATCATGAACCTAAAGATTACGATGACTATGTAGATTCTGATGTTCTTTGGTTAATGGGTAAGACTGGATCTGTATAAACAGAAATTTAGAATGTATTGCTACAATGTTCTACACTTTTACTATTTACATTATCATGCTATATTACATTGAGCAAAAATTTCCAAGAAGTCAGCTTTCCAATGCCACCAACCACGCGCAATTCGGAGTTCGGGGCAGAAAGTTATAGCTATTTAAAGTTTATAAACAGTAACTATGATCGATCGGCTATCAATGCGATCGATCGCCTCAGCCGCAAAAGCAGTTTATTGAAGGAAATGATCGATCGGACCTCAAAACGATCGATCGTATCTACTGGAATTTTTCAATCACGCAAGACAGTAACTACGATCGATCAATATCATACAGCGTCGATCGGCAAAGTGATCGATCGGAGGAAAATAATGAAGGAATTATGATCGATCGGTAGGCGAACGATCGTCAATACAAAGCGATCGATCGCCGTGTGCGGAAAACCGAAATAATACCTATTTCGAATCGGATTTGGAAGGGGACTTCGTGGTTTCTCTTCACTCTTATAGATAGGCCTTATGGGAGAACGTTTTGAGTACCAGAGAATAGAGTTTTGAGCTTTATTGTAGGCTAGAGAGGAGCAAGAGATGGAGTCTTTTGGAGCAAAAAAGAAGAAGAAGGATTCATGACGATGGATCTACATAAACAAGCTTTTCTTTTCTCTCTTTCTATGTGTAACTAAATTCCTTGTCAAGGCTTGATGAAGCCCGAGATGTGTATTGCTACTCTTGATAGTTTAATTTTATAAAGTTGATTATGATTCATGCTTAATGCGATTTCATGAGTTTCTCTTGAGTGCTTGATCATAGACTTGATTGATTATGAATGAAATTAGATATTATGATTGATTTTATGTCAGATCAAGGATAAGATTGATTGCATTATAATAGTATTGTGATTGATTCTATGGCCGATCAAGGATAGGATTGATTACACAATAATGGATGAACTTTCGTGTCCGATCAAGAACATTAGTGAATTCTTTAGTAATTCGTGTGTCCGATCAAGAACACGAATTACCATATCATGTCAATGTATGCTTAATAATAATTGAGAGTAGTAATTGCATGTCTAGTGGTGGATTCATTGCTTTGATAATTCTCTGCATTGATTAAAACTCAGCTTAGTAGTTTTAAAGTTCATAGCTTTATTTAGATTAAACTGCAACTTTCTTTTCTTGGATTTGGTAAAAGATTAATCCGTCCATGAGGTTCGACAACCCTTTTCTATACTTGCCGTAGTACAATTGCCTTGTGCACTTGCAAGGGTTTATATTTAAATGATCACTTGTCATGTGAGATTGCCACTTAGGATTCAAAGGAATGAGGGATGAATTAAAATTGAGCTATATGTAAAATTTCTAATTCATCTCCTTTCTTTGACTATAGATAAGCGTAGATGGTAAATTCTTGAGTTCGTGGTCGTCATCCCAAAACTTTTAATCCCTCGCAGGTATATGACATGGTAAGGCAGTTGGCTATAGAGTTTCGGAACGGTAGTGGTAGCAACAATTACGAGAAGGCACTGATGCTAGAGAGGTTCAAGAGGGCTGGACCGGAGTTTTCTAGAGATGATAACCCAGAAAAAGCTGAGCGTTGAATGGTAGAAGTTGTGAGGCTATTCAAAGGTATGAAGGTGCCTGTAGCATAGGAGGTAATCTTTGCAACTTTTCTGTTTATTTGAGAGGCGATATTCTGGTATGAATCCACCAAGCGTAACAATTTCATTACTGGACATGACATCAACTGGGATGAGTATAAGGAAGTGTTTAATAAAAAGTATTTTCCTCCGCATATTCAGCGCCGCAAGGAGAATGAATTCCTAGAGTTAGTGCAAGGTTCGATGTTAGTGCTTCAATATGAGACTAAATTTGAGCAGCTACAGAGGTTTGCCATGAACGCCTGCCCTAATGAGTTGGTTAAGGCATAACATTTTGTTGATGGGTTGAAGGACAGTTTAAAGTCGAAGGTGTTGGCTTCTCAGTCGACAACGGCAGCAAAAGCGATCGAGTTGGCCTCTATCTTGGAAGATGATTTCAGGAAGACCATGGAGAAAAAGAATAACCATATCAAGAACCAGGAGAATAAGCTGAAGCATCCAGGGGATAAGCTTTTCGAAAACAACAATAATCGAGGTAATCATCGTCCTTTCAAGCAACAAAAGCAGCAGCCACATAACCCGACAAATATTCCAAATCGTCAACCGCCTCAACGTAATGGCAATGGCAATGGTGCTGGGAGTCATTGCAGGATCTGTGGACAGAATATGCATGCAGGTAAACCGGGTCCTCAGGATTCACACAGATGCTTTACCTGTAACGAGATTGGGCATATATCTCCTTATTGCCCTAACTAAGAAAAGAAGACCAGAGCTAAGGCGAGCAAGAAAGCGCAGGCAGTGATCTTTGCTCTATCGTGGGAGGACACGCGGGCAGTGATCTTTGCTCTATGAGGTCATTGAAGGTACTCTTCTTGTCCTCAATAGATTCGCTAGAGTTTTGATTGATCCGAGAGCGTCGCGATTATTTATTTCTTTGGTGTTTGCCCTGAGTCTAGAAAAGACATTGTCTAGACTGAGTTATGATCTTGTGATTTCTACTCCTATTGGAGACTCAATGGTAGTAACTGAGTATCTTGAAAACTCTCCTGTGATTGTAGAGGATAGAGTGTTGTGTGTTAATCTTGTGATGATTGATATGTGTGATTTTGATGTAATTTTGGGGATGGATTGGTTAGCTAAATACAGTGCTCATGTAGACTGTAATAAGAAGAGAGTTCATTTTAGAATTCATAGAGAGAAAGAATTAGTATTTCAGGGATTTCGATCTAGGAGAGAAAACTGTGTTATATCAGCTATGAAAGCCCAGAAATTGATGGCTAGGGGTTGTAGAGCCTATCTAGCTAATGTGACACCCGTAATTGAAAGAACTGAAGGAGCAGTTACAAGAGTTATTAGACAAAAGATTCATACGGCCTAGTGTCTCCCCATGGGGTGCACCAGTATTATTTGTAAAGAAGAAAGATGGATCGATGAGGTTATGTATTGATTACCGCATGTTGAATCAAGTCACAGTGAAGAACAAGCATCCGTTACCCAGGATCGATGATTTGCTGGATCAGTTGTAGTCAACAAAGGTTATCTCCAGGATTGACCTGAGATCCAGATACCATCAGTTAAGGATCAAGGAGGAGGATACATCCAAGACAGCGTTCAGAACCAGGTATGGACACTATGAATTCCTGGTAATACCATTTGGTTTGACAAATGCGCCCGCAGCATTCATGGATATGATGAACAAAATTTTTGTAGATCTATTGGATCAGTTCATAATAGTATTCGTGGATGACATTTTGGTGTATTCGACAAGTTGGGAAGAACACATAATACACTTGGCGCTGGTACTACAAATGTTGAAGGATAATCAATTATATGCTAAGCTTAGTAAGTGTAAATTTTGGCTGGACAAAGTGAATTTTCTTGGACATTTCATTTCGAAAGATGGTGTGTCGGTAGATCATGTGAATGTGGAAGCAATTTTAAATTGGGAACAACCGAAGAGCGTGATGAAAATTTGAAGTTTCTTGGGATTGGTTGGTTATTATCGCAGATTCATTGAAGGATTCTCAAGTTTAGCATTACAAATGATGAAACTAACCCGAAAAGGAGAGAAGTTCAATTAGGATGATGTGTGTGACCGAAGCTTCAAGAAATTGAATAAAAGATTGACATCGACACCGATTTTTACTTTGCCACCATGAGGATCAGGAGGATTTGTCATATACAGTGATGCTCCGAAGAGTGGACTTGGATGTGTACTGATGCAACATGGGCATGTTGTGGCATATGCATCAAGGCAATTGAAGATTCATGAGCAGAACTACCCAACTCATGACTTGGAACTAGCAGCAGTGGTTTTTGCGCTGAAGATGTGGAGACACTACCTGTATTGAGAAACTTTTGAAGTATACACTGATCATAAAAGTTTAAAGTATATCTTTTCTCATAAGAATTTAAACATGAGGCAGAGAAGATGGCTAGAATACCTAAAGGATTATGATTTCTCAATCCACTATCATCCAGGTAAGGCGAATGTGGTAGTAGATGGATTAAGTAGGAAGACTGGGATAGTTGCTCACATGATGGTGCAAGAATGGACATTGATATAGAAGATGGAAGAATGTTATCTGGAATGGCCAAATTCGAAGAGGACCTCATTTCTTGGAAACATTTCGATAAGGTTTGCTATATATGAGAAAGTGCTGAAAGCACAGAAGAAGAATCCACAGTTACAAAAGTTACTGGATAAGCCGGATTTTGGAAAAGGAGAGGATGGACGTAGTCGATTCTGAGGAAGGTTGGTGGTACCTGTGGATGTTGAGTTGAGGCAAGAAGTTCTTCGAGAGGCACATCACTATCAGTATAACATTCATCCAGGAGGTACGAAGTTGTACCAGGATTTGAAGAGGACTGTTTAGTGGAATGGAATGAAAAGAGATATCGGCAAGTTTGTGTTGAAATGCTTGACTTGTCAACAAGTGAAAGCGGAACATTAGAGACTGACTGGACTGTTGTAGGCATTAGAGATTCCACAGTGGAAATGGGAGCATGTCACGATGGATTTTGTTGTGGCATTGCCAAAGACTCAGAAACAGAAAAATGCCATATGGGTTATCGTTGATCGACTCACAAAGACGGCACATTTTCTTTCGATTCGATGTAAGCAAAATTTGGATAGTTTAGTGAAGTTGTACATTAGAGAGATCGTGAGACTCCATGGTACGCTATTGTCTATCATGTCTGACAGAGATACTCGGTTTACATCGTGAACTTGGCAGGGTATACAAGATGCCTTAGGGTCTAAGTTGAATTTTAGCACAGCTTTCGATCCATAGAGTGATAGACAGACAGAACGATTTAGACTCTTGACGACATGCTTAGAGTTGCGCGATTGATTGGAAAGGTAATTGGGATGATCATTTACCGTTAATCGAGTTTGCGTGCAATAACAGTTATCATTCTAGCATCGGAATGGCACCATTCGAAGCACTATATGGAAGACTGTGCAGATCACTTACATGCTGGACAGCTGTAGCGACCGTAAATTTTATATTAATAAAGTAGAATTTTATTGCTCAAAGGGAGTAATTTCGAGTTCTAGAAAACTCATTAAAAATAAAGTCAAAAATTTAATTTTTCTGTCAGACTGATCGATCACTTTTATGATAGATCGATCGGGAGACGATCGATCGCGGTTGTAGCGTATCGATCGTTGGATGATCGATCGCGTATACGGACCCAATCGATCGCCGTTAATTTTACGATTTTCGAGGCAAATCCGTTAGGGAACCTCTTGGGCTGATTTTGGGGGATCTTTAGAGGACGTGTCCTACCTAATTAGCCCTAATCAAGGGCTCTAAAACTTGAAGATTGATTGGGTTTCCAAAACCCTAAATCGTATAAGATTATTTTCTCTTATAACTAGATATTTAATTAGCCAAATTGGGTCAATCTTTGGGAGACAATTTGGGACATCCTAGGAAGGCTGACTTGGCCTTCCATGTTTATGGATGGCATCAAGTTGGAGTTTGAATCAATCTTTTTGAATCGACATCTAATTGGGAAGTTAAAGGAAGGGATTTGATAACTAAGTAAGTTGAAATAAATCCCTACTTTAATGGAAGCAAAACTGAATATTCTGATTTAGGGGATCTCGTCCAGGCTGTGTTGGATGGGCTGGAGCAATCCATGGCCCTTGGATGAGGTGAAGGTGGACGGTGGGGATCACAAGGCATGGTCTATTTAAACCATACAAGAGAGGATCTGCCACCCTTTTTGGAACCAGCTGTTTGCTTCTCCTTTGGTGATTCCCTTCCCCACTATCATGTCCTTCCCCTCCTCTTCCAACCAGCAGTGAGCGTCTCTTCTTTGTGCGTACAAGGGTGGTGTTTTGGTTCGTGTGGAGTTCGCAAAGCAGCGAGATTAAGTGCAAATAGGTTGACGTACAACTAGCATCGGTTTATCAAGGTAAGATTTTTTCTCTCACTCATGTGTATATTGAAAATTCATGAGCTTTTCCTGATGATTCGAGTTATGATGAATATGCGACATTGCTGACCTATGGTGTTTTGGATTAATCATCTTGTTGTTTATGGTTGACATGACGAATTGAATAACCCGATTCTAGTATATTGTATCCATCTCCATACATAACCCAATCGAGACATCCGTGTTGTATACTACTCTTTTGCTACCCGCTTACCATGTGTTTGCTGTCCATTAATGCATGTCGTTCTCTGTTTCAAGTGGCTTAAGGGTCTGTTTTCATAAAGTTGTTCAGTTTCGTATTGTTGTCAACGGATTCGGTTTGTGTTTGCTGTTCATTAAGCAGTCGTAGAGAGACATCTTACTTCAATCTTTACCCTAAAAAGCAGCCAGCTTTATGAGTTAGGCTTGCTGGTTTTGTACATTCCAGTAGGTCATATTAGAGTTTGAGTGGTCTGGTTTTGTGTCCTGTAAAAGCTGTTCACTTTAAGCATTATACACCTAAATTGATTGAGTATATCAAATCGGCCTTTTAAAGGAGATAATTAAGAAGATTTATAACCTGAAAGTATAAGCCCTTATGGGTCAGGACTTGTGGAACACGAAGACCTCAGTTACCAGGTCTGACCTGGAGCCAAAGTGTCCTAGAAAAGCTGTCCAATTTGGGGGTTAATGACCTAATAAAGCTAAATTGTAAAAATAGTTTTAATAAGGATCTGATATGCAATTTAATGCCTAATTAAGAAAGTGATCAGAAGTTAGTAAATGCCTAAGATGATAGTGTATGAAGTCTAGATGACCCTGATTAGGATTAGAACAAGTAATAACTGATGGAAATGGGGTTAATTCAAGGTATAGTACTCTCGGCTAGAAATAATCCTGCGCCAACAAACTGTATTAGAAAATATATAACTAAATACAGAAAATTCAAAAAATTATTCCGTAAATTAGATAATAATCTACAGACATAGGGCTGTCTATCACAAAAATTTCAGAGACAAACAAACTGTGTACAGACGGTGATAAATCCGGAAATGGGACTATTGTGTACATAACAGTGTCTATTCCCATAGCATAAGTTATACGCTATGTTAAACCGTATAATATATGTAACACATGGAGGGTATTACTAATTAAAAACCCGGAGTTATATGGTGTTAGTATTATGTAATGGGTAATTCAAATTATTACGAACGTCATGGTCACCGAGTCTTTCCGTACGGTTCCTAACACCGTACATCTCTTTCCCCTTTAAGCCTTGGTTTAAGGTTAGGGTTTATCCTCTTAAACCCTACCATTAAGTTATATAAGATACGTAACTGTCAGAGTCTTGAGAACCGGAAATGGTTTTGATTGAAATAGTGCAAGGTAAAGGTATTGGACGCATCTCTACTGAAGAGCTGCAGTTTCGAGTCAACCCGTGCTTAGGCACAGATTAGTTTCCTTGATTTAACTCTTGTGAGTCAATCCTTCTGAATGTTGAGAATTTCAGTGTACTCCTTTGAGAGTTTGATCTCCAAAATTGATTTTATGAGTCTCTTCATGAGAACACCCTTATTAGGGTTAGACTGATCCTGTTCTACATAAATTGTTTCTCCACTAAGAGTTTTGTTGAACACTCTTAGATTGGATCATAGTATGCTCACGAGCCATAGCTAGACCCGTGGTGGTCTCAGATATTTATGAACCTCTGTAGTTCAGCAGATGATGGCAATCGCGTGCGCTTTAAATTGTACGACATTACGGAAGGTCTGCTATCTCCGCCCATTATGCCCGTAAGCACTGATGGGCCAGCATCCCTAGAAGCATGGCCGGGTTCCTATAAAGAACCTCTAGGATGTTTTGGTATTGATGTCCATAGCAGAAGTGGAGAGAACTGAGAGCAGAAATTGATTTCTCTGACACTTTGGTTGTCCGGAGCAGATATTTTGGTTATCTCCTTACTCTTTGGAAGTTTGGAGTCGCATTCTATTTTGGTTATCTCCTTACTCTTTGGAAGTCTGGAGTCGCATTGTATTTTGGTTATCTCCTTACTCTTTGGAAGTCTGGAGTCGCATTGATAATTTGATTTTGTTCATCCTCGATTAGCGAGAGTTTCGAGTGATGCGTCAGCTTCAGGTAAGTGAATCCTGTTTGTATTAGTCCGGAGTTGTTGGACCTCTTATTATTGAGTCATTTTAATTCCAGTTCCTTTGTGAGTTTTTCTAGTATCCTATTGAGTATTTCCTTTGGAATACTCATGCATCTTCTGATGCAGGGATTAAGACGGAAGAGAAGTGATCAGCTTTTATCGGTGTGGAGGTTGGTGATCTTAAGGATACGAAGAGTAGATGACGTTTATTTTATTTTCAGTTATTTTGGATGTTGGTTTATTTTGTGGCCTATGTGCCATTAATTTATTTGCTTTGTGAGAACCTTTACATTATATTAATAAGACAATTGTCCTTTTACTTAGTTATTTTATATCTTATGTATGTGAATATTTGTTTAACTCATGTCAACCCGGCAAAACCCATGTATGTTGATGTAAATTTTAATATGATACTCGCAAGCGCACGAATCTAATGCAGAATAGTGGCTACGAGGTCGATCCCTCAGAGACTTAGTAAGATATTCAACCTAATTCTAGAGTATGTAGTAAGTAATAATGAAATGTAAAGTTCTAATTTTTATTTTCTTTTTAAGCAATCAATTGTTCAACTAAACTAAAAGCACAGAAATTAACTAAACGAAAGATAAAATAATAAAGAAAAATCCTGTTTTGCTGCTTTCAGTCTGTCTTGCTTCTCCGTCCTGCTTTGCTCTCTCCTCCACCTTCAGCAACAGTCTCTCAACTGCACGCCTCAACCGTTCTGATCTTTCTCTCGAATAGAACAGAATAGTCCCCAATTCCAGCCAAAGCAAAGCTTCTTTCCCAAAACCTCCGTTATGCTACCCCTCTCTCGAGCAAGTAACTCTGTTCCTCCTCTTCGTTGACAATTCCCTTCTCAACAGACAGAACACCTCCAGCAATCCTCGTTCTCCTTCTTTCTGCCGTTACGAACTGCACCGTCAACCACCCAGCCAGAACAGAACAAAAATACAGACTCTTCTTCCTTTCTGCACAGCACGGTCGCCTCAAGCCAGTCGGCCAGAACAGAGCCGAGAAACAGCAGAGTCACTCCTTTCTCTGCTCTGCCCAGCCGGAATAGTACCCAGCCGGCCTCTCTTCGCTCAACTACCACCAACAGCACGGTCCCCTCTTTCTTCCAAAAGTCAGAGCCAGAACCTTCCCCTCAGCACGAACAACTCTCCTTCTCGAGCAGACAGCACCTCCCTTCTTCCACAGGCAAACCGCTCCTTCGAGAACTCCTCTCGACAGCACAGCCCAACCGGCTTCCCGCCGCAGGCCTCGACAAAATCCAGCAAAACAGAGCAAAACAGAGCAGCCTTTTCCTCCGGCAGAGCCCAGAAAAGCAAGCCGCCTCTCTTCCTCTGTCTCTCGAGCAGAACGGCCCTCCCTTCTTCCACAGGCAAACCGCTCTTCTTCCATTTATAGTCCGAAGAATCGAGTCGACGGCTACCCAGCACCTTCCTTTCCGGGCGCGACCTCAAGCTTTCAAAACAGGAATTTTTTCCATTTTACAGACATCGGCCAAATCAGAGCTTGCCGTCTTTCCTCCCTTCCAAGTCGAGCCAAAACTGTCACCGTGCTCCGGATTTCTATCATCGATGATCATCTCCACCATCTCCGGCGACCCATGGCCCATTCACCGGCTGATTTCGAACCCATCTGTCACCGCCGACCGTCCACCGACTCCTCACCGTTGAGTGCTCCTTTTCGTCGGATCACCTCGCCGCCGATGTAGTCTCGCCGTGAACCTATCTCCGCCGGAACCCATGGCCCACGGCCGCCGGAATTCAGCCTCCTTCGATCCCTCCGATGCCCGAACAGAGCCTCACAACGAGGCTCTGTTTTCTGTTTTTCCAGGCGCCCGAGCCATCGAGCTCGGGTTGCTTTTGATTTCTTTTTTTATTTTATTTTTCCGGACCAGACCAGAACCGGTCGGTTCAATTCTCTTTTTCTTTTTTTTTTCTTTTTCTTAATTAAAACCCGCCGTATCGATCTCGCGCGTCCAATCTCCGATCTCGGCACAGAACCCATTTGACGTGCATTCTCTTTGGCGATTTAGGACTTTTACAACCTGCATAAATATAGTTAAATATAATTTAGACGCATCATAAATTATAAATCCATTAAACCCAATTAATGCATCTAAATTAATCAATTAAGCACATTTATTCATTAAACTCCTAATTACTCACCTAACACAGATAAACATTAATTATCCTTATTTTAACTAAAAATACGACTAACAAATAGGTAGAAAGGCATATAAAAATGTGTATATTTTCCATATATCAAATACCCCCAAACCTACATTTTGCTAGTCCTCGAGCAAAACAAAACAAAATAAAACAAAGAAATCCAACTAATCCACTTTCGCAGGAAATCACGATTGCATTTAGCGCATGCAACAAGCCTTTTAAACCCCCAGGTTTCCCTGGCTGGACGAGTGAAGTCTCGTGAGGGTTTGCAGCCATGCTACCCACAAACATGTATTTATGAAATAAACCTATTTAATCTAAGTGTAAAAAGAAATAGAAAATCACTACAAAACAAAACAATCCTAATATCCCTTCGAATGCAAACTGCAATGTTTAAGAAAATCAACCACATGTACTTGGATTTATAATCAACTGGAATATAGAAGCCCTCAAGTAAGTGGTTTTATTCTACACCTTCATCTTGGAAATTTTTGCTCAATAGGATATAGCATGATACTTTATATAGTAAAAGTGTAGAACATTGTAGCAATACATTCTAAATCTCTGTTTATACAGATCCAGTGTTACCCATTAACCAAAGAACATCAGAATTAACACAGTCGTCGTAATCTTTAGGTTCATGATAGCACAAATCTGCGTGCCTCCTTCGGGTCCAACATTCTAGATTTGAGAGGATAATACACCATAGACTTTTTTTTTCTTTCTCCTTTTTTCGCTAGGACTGTGTAAGGCCTGACTTCAAGATGCTTAGGTTTAGCAATGACTCAGGCCAATGACTCCCAGCCAGTTTGGCTTAGGGCATTAGGTTTTAAGAGACTGCTTCGGGCCCGAGCATCAGCCTAAGTTAATCCTATAAAGTCAAGCAGCCCCTTTTCTTTTATTCATTTTGTTTTCATTTTTTGCATTTTTTTTTTCTTTTCAGCATTCATATTTTCAAGCACATCTTTATTCCGTCCAGGCTGTATTATACTCTCAACCTATTTCCGGTTCCAATCCCTTGCCATAGCCAAGTAAATGGTCTATCATGATCTTTTAAGCTCAACAGACAACCACATATCATCCAATGACTCTGACTAAAGATATCCCACTGTAAATTAGCATTCAACAAATCTCTAGACGGTATTACTTTATGTAACTAGTGTGTGTGAGTGAGTTTTATTAGCTCAAGCACATGTTCCAAGAGGACTGTAACAGAAAGATACTGCTCAGTTAAGTTCTCTATCCTCCAGTATACTTACTCACACTTCCAATGCAAATTAATCTCTTAAAAATTGAAGTATGCATCATAAAGGGATAAACTATCAAAACCTAAGAAAATACTAACAAAAAAAAAACTAAAATTAAATAATTTTTATGGTTTTTTTTTCAATTATTATTATTATTATTATTATTTTTTTAAATAAAAACCAAAGGAATACTACTTTTCTTTTCTACACCCCCAAACCTTAACGAAACATTGCCCTCAATGTTTACCAAAATAAATATCACAATGATGAGTAAAAGAAAAGGAGTGTAAGGAAAGAAATCACCTGAATGAAGATGCCTCATGGTAGATGTAGAGCATTGAAACACACAAACTAAGAATGAGGAGTAAGTACAAAATATGGAAAAATAAAATACACCCCCAAACCTAGATTGTAGCATCCCCACACATGAATCAACAACCTAAATATTAAACAAATAAAAAGCTATCAAAAACCAAAACTTTGGGTTGCCTCCCAAGAGCGCTAAGTTTTACGTCTTCAGCCAGACGTAACCAAAAATCATGTAGGAGCATTAGGTTCATCCAAATCTAGAACAATCTCCTCTCTTTCAGTAAAACCCTCTAAATATGGTTTCAATCTTTGCCCATTAACTTTGAAAATAGTTCCATCTTTAGGGTTTTGAATGTCAACCGCTCCATGGGAAAATACTTTGTGCACAAGGAAAGGTCCAGACCATCGGGAACGGAGCTTTCCTGGGAAGAGATGTAACCTGGAGTTATAGAGCAAAACTTTTTGACCGGGCTCAAATGACTTTCTCAGGATTGACTGATCATGAAAAACTTTGGTCCTCGCTTTGTAAATCTTCGCATTCTCATAAGCCTCATTACGAATTTCGTCTAATTCATTGAGTTGCAGTTTGCGAAGTGTTCCAGCCTTGTCCATATCAAAGTTAAAAGTTTTGATGGCCCAATAAGCACGATGTTCTAATTCCACAGGTAAATGACAAGGTTTTCCAAATACAAGTCTATAGGGAGACATTCCAATTGGTGTCTTAAAAGCAGTACGGTAAGCCCACAATGCATCATTCAATCTGTCAGACCAATCCTTTCGGTCGGGACGAACCGTTTTCTCAAGAATGCGTTTAATTTCCCTATTTGAAACTTTGACTTGTCCACAAGTCTGCGGATGATATGGAGTTGCAATTTTATGAGTAATGGAGTACTTTTTCAGAAGTGATTCAAAAGCTCTATTGCAAAAATGTGTACCACCATCACTTATAATTGCACGAGGGGTTCCAAAACGAGAAAATATGTTTTCTTTCAAGAACCGAACCACCACTTTGTGATCATTTGTTTTGCAGGGAATTGCCTCTACCCATTTGGAAACATAATCTACAGCAACAAGGATATAGAGATAACCAAACGATGGAGGAAATGGGCCCATGAAGTCAATACGCCAAACATCAAAAAGTTCAACAATCAGAATGTTAGTAAGGGGCATCATGGACCTACGTGATAGTGTACCCATACGTTGGCATCTGTCACATTTTGTGCAAAATTCATGAGTATCTTTGAATAAAGTAGGCCAATAGAAACCACTCTGCAAAATTTTTGCAGCAGTCTTTTTCGCACCGAAATGGCCACCACATGCATGAGCATGGCAAAAAGAAATGATACTATCAACCTCATGCTCCGGCACACATCTCCTAATGATTTGATCTGGGCAATACTTGAACAGGTATGGATCATCCCAGAAGAAATGCTTAACCTCGGCGAAGAATTTGGATTTATCTTGTTTTGTCCAATGTTCAGGAAGTTGAGTTGTGACAAGATAATTAACAATATCAGTATACCAAGGCAATTGAGATACAACAAAAAGTTGTTCATCAGGGAATGACTCATTCAAAGGTAAGGGTTCCTCAGCAGACTCGTCAATAAGTCTAGACAAGTGATCAGCAACAACATTTTCAGAACCTTTCTTATCTCTTATCTCAATATTAAATTCTTGAAGTAATAGGACCCAACGAATTAAACGAGGTTTAGTGTCTTTCTTTGAAAGAAGATATTTCAAAGCTGCATGATCTGAAAACACTATGACCTTGGATCCTAAGAGATATGATCGGAACTTGTCTAGAGCAAAAACTACAGCCAACAACTCTTTTTCTGTAGTAGAATAATTGAGCTGAGCATCATTGAGAGTTCTACTTGCATAATAGATGACATGGGGTATCCTATTCACCCGCTGCCCCAAGACAGCTCCAACCGCATAATCGGATGCATCACACATGAGCTCAAAAGGTAAATTCCAGTCCGGTGGTTGGATGATGGGTGCAGATGTGAGAAATTGCTTGAGTTGATCAAACGCTTTAGAGCAATCATCATCAAAGACAAAAGGCGTTTCTTTAGCAAGCAAATTGCACAAAGGTCTTGAAATTTTGCTAAAGTCTTTGATGAATCTTCTATAAAACCCAGCATGGCCAAGAAAAGATCGAACCTCCTTTACTGATTTTGGTGGAGGCAAACTTGAAATTAAGTCAACTTTGGCCTTATCAACTGCAATTCCTTTATTAGAAATGACATGCCCCAAAACTATCCCTTGACGAACCATAAAGTGACATTTCTCCCAATTTAGCACAAGATTTGTTTCTTTACACCTTGCCAAGACAAGAGACAAGTGGTGTAAACATTCATCAAAAGAGGATCCAAACACCGAGAAATCATCCATGAAAATTTCAAGAAATCGTTCAACCATATCTGAAAATATGCTCATCATGCACCGCTGGAATGTGGCGGGTGCATTACATAACCCAAATGGCATGCGGCGATATGCATATGTTCCAAAAGGACAAGTGAATGTGGTCTTTTCTTGATCCTCTGGAGCAATGGGAATTTGATTGTAGCCTGAATAGCCATCTAAAAAGCAATAGTAGCTATGACCAGCAAGTCTCTCAAGTATTTGATCAATGAATGGCAAAGGAAAGTGGTCTTTCCTTGTGACCGAGTTCAATTTTCTGTAGTCAATACAAACCCGCCACCCAGTGGTCATTCGGGTGGGGACTAATTCATTATTATCATTTTTGACTACTGTGATCCCTGACTTCTTAGGAACAACCTGAACGGGGCTGACCCAAGTACTATCTGATATGGGGTAAATGATGCCAACATCTAACAATTTTAGCACCTCGGTTCTGACGACCTCCTTCATATTAGGGTTAAGTCTGCGTTGCATTTCACGGGAAGATTTTGCATGCTCCTCAAGGTAAATGTGATGCATACACAGAGCAGGACTTATACCCTTAATGTCTGCTATTGTCCACCCCAAAGCTGTCTTATGTTCGCGAAGAACATTAAGCAACTTGCCTTCCTGTTCTGAATCAAGGTCTGAAGAGATGATAACAGGCAAGGTATCAAAAGAACCTAAAAACGCATATTTAAGTGTATCTGGTAATGGTTTTAGGTCAAGTTGGGGTGGTTTTTCAATAGATGGTACAAGTTTAGACTCGGGAACTGGAAGAGGTTCCACCCTGGCTGTCCATTTGGTCGGGTCCAATATAGGGGTAGAGTCAAGCAATGCATTGACATCTCTAATGGACCCTTCGATGTCAAAGTCTAAGCCAAAATGAGTTAAACATGTCTGGAGGGGATCATCATTTAAAACAGTTTGCAGGGATTCCTCTACTAAACTCTCAATCATATTCACTGCAAAAGAATCATCCGTCTCCGGGGGTTGTTGTCTAACATTAAAGACATTGAGTTTGACCTTTAAATTGCCAAAAGACAACTTCATAACCCCATTTCTACAATTTATTATGGCATTGGATGTGGCTAAAAATGGCCTTCCCAAAATCACAGGAATCTGACTACCAGGATTCTGCACAGGTTGGGTATCTAAGACAATAAAGTCTACTGGGAAGTAAAATTTATCCACCCGAACCAGAACATCCTCAATAACACCGCGTGGGACTTTAACTGATCTGTCTGCAAGTTGCAGTGTTATGGTAGTCGGTTTCAGCTCTCCTAATCCAAGTTGCTCATAAACAGAGAATGGCAGCAAATTTACACTAGCTCCTAAGTCCAATAATGCCCTCTCCACCTTATGGTCTCCTATAACACATGAAATTGTGGGGCATCCGGGATCTTTAAACTTAGGAGGAGTGTTATACTTAAGAATTGAGCTAACTTGTTCAGTGAGAAACACTTTCTTGTGTGCATTCAACTTTCTTTTCTGGGTGCACATGTCTTTTAAGAATCTTGCATAAGCGGGAACTTGCTTAATGGCATCGAGCAATGGAATATTGATTTGCACTTTCTTAAAAATTTCCATTGTCTCATCAAGTTTGTTCCCTTGAGATGTTTTTGCAAGTCTTTGAGGAAAAGGTGCCTTGGGTATATAGGGTGGCATATGGCTAGACTCAGGATACGAAGAAGCTTCTAGGCTCTTCTTCGATGTATTAGGACTCACGTCTGGTCTAGTGGTGCTCTCTTGGTCCTCACCCTTTCTAGCAGTTGTGTCTATGGCAGTCTTAGGTAGTTCAACATTATTGTCAATTTGTTTTCCACTCCTAAGTGTAGTTATGGCTTTAACTTGCGCTGGAGGTTGGTCTTGACAAGAATTAGATCCCACTTCAAATTGTCCTTTGGGATTAGCTACAGGTTGACTAGGGAACCTACCTTTTTCTCTCTCATTTAATGCAGAAGCCAATTGACCCATTTGAAGTTCCAGCTTCGCAATTGCTTGCGAGTTGGCATGTAAAGAATGTTGGGTATCTTTTTGAAATTGTAGAGAGCTTTGCATGAACAAATTCAAAGTATCCTCAAGAGATGGTTTCTTGGGTTGTGTAGGGAATGTTTGAACTTGTTGAGGGTAAGATTGATTGGGAGGGTACCCTGGAGGTCCTCCTTGATGCGGTCCTTTGGACCATGAAAAATTGGGATGCCTTGCCCAACCTGGGTTATAAGTTTCCGAATATGGGTTGTTGCCAGGTCGAGGAAAGGCATTTATAGCATTAGCCTGATCGCTATTGTATTCCACTCCAGAGGTGTTAGAGGGACAGTTTTGTATGACATGGGAGGGGTTAGAGCAAATAGCACACACGTTGACATGTGATGGCATTTGGGGCCCACCTGCAGACATCAACGCATCAAAGCGTTGTGTCAGGCTGTCTATCTTGGAAATCAAATGTGCATTATTGTCTACCTCATATACGCCTCCTTTCTTTTGAAAAGGAAACGTTCTGTCAACTCTACTTGAGCAATCCCATTGCTGAGAGTTCTCGCATAGAGTCTCAATAAAATCCCATGCTTCTTCAGCACTCTTCATCATAACTGACCCACCACTAGCGGCATCAACCATTTGACGGTTCTGAGGTGTTAAACCGTCATAGAAGAATTGAACTTGTTGCCACTTTAAAAATCCATGGTGTGGACACTTAAGGAGCAAATTCTTCCATCTTTCCCAACACTCATAAAAGTGTTCACCCTCCTTCTGCATGAAATTTGTAATTTCTCTACGAAGGGCATGAGTTTTATGAACAGGGAAGAATTTGTTCAAAAAATTTTCAGCTAATTGATCCCAACTCCTAATTGTTCCAACTTCTAAAGAGTTCAACCATGCTTTCGCTTTTTCTTTCAAAGAAAAGGGAAAGAGGCGCAACCTAACAGATTCATCAGAGAAATTTTGGAATTTAAATGTAGCACAAATGTCAAGGAACTCTTTAACATGATTATAGGGATCTTCTTTATTGGAACCATAGAATGTGGGCAAGAGTTGCATCACCCCTGGTTTCAACTCAAAGTGGTGTGCCGTGGTGAGCGGCAACACTATGCAAGACGGTGAGTTGAATTGAATGGGGGATGAATAATCTTTTAGTGTCTTCCTCACATTCTCATTTTCCATGTTACCTACTTGATTTGTAATATCCATTGTATGTTTTAATCTTGCTTTGAAAGTTCTTTCAATTTCTAGGTCAAGAGGTGCAAGCTGTTCACCCAGTGACCGACGACCAAGCATACACTAATTAACGACACTAAAAATCAAATATCTAGAACAACCTAAAAATTACAACTAACACAAGCAAGCAATCACAGCAAAAAATATAAAAATACTAAGCACCTAGAAAAATTAAAAGAGAAGGTAAAAGAATGCAAACGAGGGGAAGGGGTGGCCCTTCCAACGTTGGCGAGAATTCCGCGTTTTCTCTTACTCCTACAAAAAGACAAAACACTAATAAGCAACAAAAAATTAAACTAAATTAAACTGAAACTAAACTACTCTAAGAATTTGGTAAATTATCCTACGTAGTCCCCGGCAACGGCGCCAAAAACTTGATGTAAATTTTAATATGATACTCGCAAGCGCACGAATCTAATGCAGAATAGTGGCTACGAGGTCGATCCCTCAGAGACTTAGTAAGATATTCAACCTAATTCTAGAGTATGTAGTAAGTAATAATGAAATGTAAAGTTCTAATTTTTATTTTCTTTTTAAGCAATCAATTGTTCAACTAAACTAAAAGCACAGAAATTAACTAAACGAAAGATAAAATAATAAAGAAAAATCCTGTTTTGCTGCTTTCAGTCTGTCTTGCTTCTCCATCCTGCTTTGCTCTCTCCTCCACCTTCAGCAACATTCTCTCAACTGCACGCCTCAACCGTTCTGATCTTTCTCTCGAATAGAACAGAATAGTCCCCAATTCCAGCCAAAGCAAAGCTTCTTTCCCAAAACCTCCGTTATGCTACCCCTCTCTCGAGCAAGTAACTCTGTTCCTCCTCTTCGTTGACAATTCCCTTCTCAACAGACAGAACACCTCCAGCAATCCTCGTTCTCCTTCTTTCTGCCGTTACGAACTGCACCGTCAACCACCCAGCCAGAACAGAACAAAAATACAGACTCTTCTTCCTTTCTGCACAGCACGGTCGCCTCAAGCCAGTCGGCCAGAACAGAGCCGAGAAACAGCAGAGTCACTCCTTTCTCTGCTCTGCCCAGCCGGAATAGTACCCAGCCGGCCTCTCTTCGCTCAACTACCACCAACAGCACGGTCCCCTCTTTCTTCCAAAAGTCAGAGCCAGAACCTTCCCCTCAGCACGAACAACTCTCCTTCTCGAGCAGACAGCACCTCCCTTCTTCCACAGGCAAACCGCTCCTTCGAGAACTCCTCTCGACAGCACAGCCCAACCGGCTTCCCGCCGCAGGCCTCGACAAAATCCAGCAAAACAGAGCAAAACAGAGCAGCCTTTTCCTCCGGCAGAGCCCAGAAAAGCAAGCCGCCTCTCTTCCTCTGTCTCTCGAGCAGAACGGCCCTCCCTTCTTCCACAGGCAAACCGCTCTTCTTCCATTTATAGTCCGAAGAATCGAGTCGACGGCTACCCAGCACCTTCCTTTCCGGGCGCGACCTCAAGCTTTCAAAACAGGAATTTTTTCCATTTTACAGACATCGGCCAAATCAGAGCTTGCCGTCTTTCCTCCCTTCCAAGTCGAGCCAAAACTGTCACCGTGCTCCGGATTTCTATCATCGACGATCATCTCCACCATCTCCGGCGACCCATGGCCCATTCACCGGCTGATTTCGAACCCATCTGTCACCGCCGACCGTCCACCGACTCCTCACCGTTGAGTGCTCCTTTTCGTCGGATCACCTCGCCGCCGAAGTAGTCTCGCCGTGAACCTATCTCCGCCGGAACCCATGGCCCACGGCCGCCGGAATTCAGCCTCCTTCGATCCCTCCGATGCCCGAACAGAGCCTCACAACGAGGCTCTGTTTTCTGTTTTTCCAGGCGCCCGAGCCATCGAGCTCGGGTTGCTTTTGATTTCTTTTTTTTTTTATTTTTCCGGACCAGACCAGAACCGGTCGGTTCAATTCTCTTTTTCTTTTTTTTTTCTTTTTCTTAATTAAAACCCGCCGTATCGATCTCGCGCGTCCAATCTCCGATCTCGGCACAGAACCCATTTGACGTGCATTCTCTTTGGCGATTTAGGACTTTTACAACCTGCATAAATATAGTTAAATATAATTTAGACGCATCATAAATTATAAATCCATTAAACCCAATTAATGCATCTAAATTAATCAATTAAGCACATTTATTCATTAAACTCCTAATTACTCACCTAACACAGATAAACATTAATTATCCTTATTTTAACTAAAAATACGACTAACAAATAGGTAGAAAGGCATATAAAAATGTGTATATTTTCCATATATCAAATATAAATGGGCATGTGATGATTCGAGTATTCGGTCTGTCCCATATTTTCTACCCTATAACCTTTATTGGCTTATCGCTTCCAGGTACTTCGGGGTTGGAAATTTGGGGCGTAACAACAGCTGTTGGAGAGAACCAGGCATTGAGATCGGAATTGGTACAATATTGTGCAGAAAAGGTGAAACAAATTTGACAAAGACTACATACAGCTCAGAGTCGACAAAAGAGTTATGCAGACAGTCATCAGAGAGAATTGGAATTTCGGGAAGGAGACCATGTATTTTTGAAAGTATCACCTTCAAAAGGAATTATGAGGTTCAGTAACAAGGGGAAGCTGAGTCCGAGATTCGTTGGACCATTCAAAATTCTGGAACGAGTCGGATCGGTTGCATATTGGTTAGCTTTACCTCCACAATTGGCAAAAGTGCATAACACTTTTCATGTGTCTATGCTAAGAAAGTACGTACCCGATCAATCTCATGTTTTGGATTACACAGCTATGGAATTGGAGGCAGACTTAACATTTTCGGTAATGTCTATCATGATATTGAACAGGAAAGATCAAGTGCTTAGATGAAAAACTATTCCTTTAGTGAATGTTTTATGGCAAACCTAGCTCTATGAGGAAATAACTTGGGAAACGGAAAGTGAGATGAGGAAATCCTACCCTGAACTTTTTGCAAAGTGAGTAGCTGCATTTCGAGGACGAAATATTTTTTAAGGAAAGGAGTATATAACACCCAAAAAATTGATATGTTTATTAAAATTGATATTTTAGGAATTGACCTAAAATAAGAAGTTTTGTTGATGCCATAGTGCATGATGAGAGCTTTCCAACGCCACTGATTGTTCGCGATTTGGCACTCGGAGCAAAAAGATATGACCATTTGAAATTTTGAACGCGATCGACGATCGATCGGGATAGTTTCAGATATGAGAGTAAGGCAGATGCTATCGATCACCTCAGGTGACGATTGTTCATTTTTATCGTGATTTGCACTTTTTGTGCTACGATCGATTGCCGTCAGGAATGATCGATCTTAAGTACTGGAATTTGTCAAAAGGCGTACAACGATCGATCGTAAATACTATGATCGTGCAAAAGGAAGCAGCGATTGATCGCCTAGCACCATGATCGATCACACCGGCAAAACTCAAAAATGACAGTTACTTATTTTGTGAGGATTTTCATGGAAAAATGATACCAAATCCTAACCAAGCTTGGAGTGGACATCCATATTGAGATTTTGGAGATTTTCTATTGGAGAATGAGATCATGATAAGGAGGGATTTAAGAAGAGAAACCCTAGACTCTATATAAACACATGAGAGAGGACGGTTTCAGCTATTCATGCCAAAAACCCTAGCTTTAGAGAGCTTGTGCTTTTTCTTTTCTCCTACCCACATTCACCCTGACTTTAAGCCTCTTCTGGATGTGAGTCTTCTTCAAAAGCTTTGAGCGGAAGTGGTGTTGTGAAGAGAATGAGGCGAACTATGCGGTAAAGGGGCGAGACACTTGTAAACAACGAGTATGATGGTTTTTTCCTTCACTCTTGTCTTTTCTTATCATATATGAGTGTTGTTCATTCATATTATTATTGCATATATTGATATGATTTTATAGAACTTGATGATGCATGATTCCTTATGTCATCCATACTATTGATGTGATTCTTAAAATTTTCAAGCTAAAGTCCTTAGATGGGAACGTATCTATGTATGATATTGTATTGATCATATTGATGTCAAAAGTTCTAAACTTGTTCTATGATTCCTTAATCTCGTTGGTTCAGGTTGTCACAATTGTTGTCTTGAATTAAAAGTCCTTATTACAAGGGTTAGTTACCTAAGACTGCTATGTATAATGAGAAACATGATAAAAGTGTGTAATTAGGCAATTTCAGAACATTCAAGGATCTGTAATGAACCTAGGAGGGGAGTAATTAAGTGTGGCAATACTCTATTAACAGTAATAAGGTGTTATTATACGAAATATGTGTATATGATTAAGAATTGTCATCTCGGCCAGTATTGTTGCTGCGCTGACAATCAGTATTAATTAAATCATAACTAATGATAAAAAAATCAGAAAAAGAAAGCATCAGTGGTGTTAGAAACTAGACTCATAGGGATAATATCAGCAAAAGGTTTGGGATACAAGTCATACTGTTCAGATGACGGGAACAGTCAGAAGGGGACTGTTATGTATGTGTCAGTTTTCTAAAATTAGAGTTAAAACACTAATATATAAATAACACTACATGATATCGTATGAGAAGAATTAAACTGTCTTTACTATTCATTACACTATTGAATATGATTATCACAATAAGATTGGTTAAATAAAAAAATTAATAATATGGGGTAATTCTAAGTGACCTAGTGGACCCATAATTTCTGCTTTCAAACTAGCGTTTAGTGTCGGTTTGAAGTTCCGTTTGGAAATCAAATCATCGAGAACCTATTCTGATTCTTGACTTTAGATACGTACATTATAAACCAAAATATTCTTTGGAGTTTTCCTATCTAGGGCTATGCATGAAAGTATGTGTCAAAGGTATTGGATAGTTGATCTATACTCCCATAGTGAGTGAGTCTTTAGTTATCCGAGTTACGTGAATCTCCATGTCACTCCTGAAGTCAGTCATTTTCTGATGTGAGATATTGATGTTCTATTCATACTCTTTGAGTGAGTCATCTAGTGGTAAAAGTTACCCTGATTCTCAGAAAGTTGAGACCTATGCCGTTGCTAAAATATTGCTGAGTTATTTTGAATTCTTTTCTCCACTAAGAGTTTTTTTGAAGATCTCTCCGAGGTGGAATCATAGTATGCTCACAAGCCATTGCTAGATCTATGGTGATCTCCGATATTTATTGAACATGGTTTCCTTGCCCGAAGGGAGGCATATACGTACAGTTAGACTGTATGATAATAAGGAAAGTATGCAGTGTCCGCCCATTGTGTCCGTAAGCACTGATGGGGCCAGCATCCTAGTCGCATGGCCGGGTTCCGAAGGGTGATTCTGGTAAGTAGCCACATGAGCAGAAATTGAATCTCTTTGCACTTTAAATGTCTGGAGGTATTATGATTGTTTATCTTCTCCTCAAACATGTGATGTTCGGAGTCTTGATTATGATTATTTTCTCCTTACATGATTGTTCGGAGTCTTATTATTTAATATTCTTTACCTATACTTGTGAGTCGGGAACCATTGTTGACTAACCTTTTCTATCAGGCAAAGTGACCTTAAGTTCAGTCCAGACGTTATTGAATATCAGCTTGTTCATTTGTTATATTTCTCTTCATACTGCTTGATTTATTTTCAGTGGATTTTTACATCCTACTAGGTATTCCTATGAAGTACTCATGCATCCTCTCATGCAGGCGTGAAAGAAAACTAAATCAGGACGTTGTAGTAACAGGAAGGCGCTGCTGGTGATTTGAAGAGATTAGAAAATATTTTCTACTATTCGTTTATTTGGATTTAAACTTTATGAATTATTGGCCAATATGCGCCGTAAACTTGGGATTTTATTTTTATTTACTTTGTTAATCTATTTACTACAATAAGACTAAGTAGGTTCATTTCATATTTATTAATGATGTTTTGGATACTGTATACACTGAATTTTTGGGATCACCAATTACACATACTTTTGTGATGATGTAATTGGTGGTATTTATGACTGATCGGTCGCGTCCCAGGGTCTCGGCCTTGAGAATGTTGTATCTTTGAAGGCTTTCGCACTCCGATCGAGGTTAGAAATCTTGGGGCGTGACAGTAACTGATCAATGAGGGTTACTGACCAGCAAATAGGAGAGTCAAGTCGACCCTAATTAGGTATTGGTACGTGCTGGAGTGTCCGGAATTGTTGTCCAATTGTACAATGGTTTAATCACAAGAGAAATAACAATGCTCTAAGGGTTAGATGAGGAAGAAAATCAAATTCAAACCAAAATTTAGATAAACAAGCTACTGTAATAATGGAATTATATAATGCTATTTGTATATGAAATCACTAAGTGTTAGGAATTAAACAATTTAGATGCTAACTACATCCATTAATCAAAGAGGACTAAGAACAGGGTTCTCGACAAGGATTGTTTCTTCGCCGACAACCTCCACTATATATATATATATAACTAATTATAGAAAAATATAAAAAATATGCCGTCTGTTGGGATAGAAACTAGACTCAGAGGGTAATCCCATTAAAAATTTAGAGTCTAGATCAAACTATACTGATGGTGGGGACCGTCGAAAGTCATCTGATGTGCAAAAAATAGTAAACTGTAATTAGGCTCAAAACCCTAATATTTACTAACACAAGAGAGTATGATAAGATAAGTGTGTAATGAAATATATTTATACGTTTCTAGACTTACCAGTAAGTATTACATGAGAATGAACTAAGTTATCATATTTAGTATCATGGGTTAATGAAGGGTAGTTTGGTCTTTAGAGAGTCTTGTGTGCTTAACTTCCAGTATTGACTCGGTTCAAATCTCCAATTGGAATTCGAATCATCAATTCTCATCATTCAAAATCGTGATCCTTGAAGTCCGGACCAATGTTTCATAACCCAATTGAGTTTTAAGTTGTCCCATCTAGGGCGAAGTATGTGTAGCACTTCTGATATCAAACCTCATTTGTACTCCTTTTGTGAGTTAGTTGTTGGAAATGATGCATTGAATTCCATAGCATGTGATATCTCTATCATGGGAAGTAATACCCACTTATTTATGTTGGTCGTTCCTCCACCAGAGACCATGCAGGGATCTCTCCGAATTGGACTCATAGCTGAAAGTACTATTTAGTCCTAGAGAGGGGGGGTGAATAGGACAACCACTTAAAAGCTCTCTCTATTTTACTAAGAGATAGTGTTAATTTAAACAATAACTCAATGCAACATTCTCTCATTAGCAAGTAATTGGAAGCGCATGAGTGAGAGAGACTTAAGAGGTGTGGAATGTGTACGTGTTACAATATGCAAGACGGGCAAACACAAGCAATCACACATAGATTTATAGTGGTTCGTCATTAAGCAACTCACTTCAACGGGTACGTCCACTCTCGGAGCACCAAATCTAAGGGACCTCCGACATCCTCTAAGTAAGGGTTTTTAGTTCACCCACAACATCATACACTTTCCGATTTTACTTGGACCAACGGGAACCTTACAAGAGTGAATCCACACTCACTATGGGTGTCACCGACCCAACTCTCTAAAAGAGTGGTTTGACCCTATGGTCTACACCATAATCTAACACAAGGAAAAAGTGATTTAAGAGTACTTACTCTAGGATGGAGAAGTGACTACAGTACATACCCTTGAAGGGAGGATGTGAGATATCCTACCTGTTTTGCTCAAACTATTCTTGAGGTAATGGCCTTCCGTTGTCCATCCTTAGATTCAACTAATGATGCTCCTAAATTTTAGAGGCATTTTGGATAAGGGATTGGTTTCTCTAAGAATTTTCTTATGGGATTAAGTGAAACCATGGACAAAGATACTCTAAAATACTCTGAAGGGTCAAGAGTATGAACCCATCGAATCACTAACAAGGGACTGGAGAGTAGATCAAAGTAACCAAGACCTTTGAGAGGATTTGCAAGTCTTTGGTTCAAGGTCAAGTGAGGTTTTTGGTTTCCAAAGGATGATTCTAAATGCTCCAAGAAACCATGATCCAAGATGACTTGAATCCCTTCTTATCTCATAATAAGATCTTGAACCTCATTCTAAGAAATGAGAGGAAGAATAATCAAGAGCACTCAAGGTTCTCTCATGATTTACAAAGAGAAGAATAAGGCCAAGAGGTTTTTAGGGAGAGGCTCTCTCATTTGAGTTGATCAAAAAATTCTTCATAGACGTATATTCATCTTTAGCAATATCTTAATACTTTAACAAGACTTAATTTATCCAAATCATGGGACAACTAAAATGGGATAGAACTGTGAATGACAATATGCTCTCAACGGAGGGATCATACTAGATAGAATTCTCACCAAGCCATGATACGTGTAACAAAAATGATTCAAGTACATAATAATCATGTATCTCAATGAAATCAATGAATTATCCCAGGCTCAGCCCCAGTGCCACACCTAGCCTCAGTGCCCATGTAACCTGATCAAGTGTCATTCTCTACTAACCCACATTCTAATGTAGCAAATGAATTGAAACACATAACAAGAGAAGTCATTCACAAAAATTCAAATTTGCAACTAGACTTTCCTAATTTAGATCGATCACATGAAATACTAATATTTTATTTTTGTACTGATTTTCTGGGTGTTACATCCTCCCCTCCTAAAAATAACATTTCGTCCTCGAAATGTAGCATTTTCCAATAAATAGAATATATGGAATTTAACTTTAAAGATGGTGGAGCAATGGATAATGGAACAATGTGGAGAACCTTAGTTGACTCAGTTAAGCTAGAAGTATTAAGTTTGTGCAATTCCAATATTTAGGCTTCATCAACTATTTTAGTGATCTGGTCCATATCTATGTCACATTTAATTAAATTTGGAGGGCTGTCCAAGGAGTGTTGGGTGGTAGAAGTGTGCCAAATAAGCTTAAAGGCAAGTTTCATTGCATAGCTACTAGGCCTTCGGTACACTAGTGAAATGTTGGGCTCCAAATATATGCCAGACATATATATATGGGAAAAGTTTAAATCAGATCACTCTCATTTGGCTTATATGCGGCCAATTCAATTCATAGCCACTGGATCTTGCTCTGATGACTACAAGGGGTTACAAAGAACTCACCTACCCACTGATTTGACATACTCACTGTAACACCAAAAAAATTGGCATATTTTCTAAACTGGTAATTTAGGAAACTGGTCTAAATTAGGAAAGTTTAGCTGCCTATTTGGATTTTTGGTTATAACATGTGATTCTATGTTGAATGATTGATATAATGTACGTTGAATTGTTTAATCAATAGACCAACTAGATAGGTTACAAGGGCGTCAGGGCTAGCTCTAACGTTGGGCTTAATTTGGCACTGAGGCTGGTCTAGCGCCAGGGTCTGAGGACACCTTATGCCAGGAGTGGGGCCAGGCTCCATGCACTACAACAAAAATCGCCTTTAGCCACAGTTTTATTGTTGTCGTTAAAAGAACCATGGATAAAGATATATTTTTACTACAGAAGATAATCCGTGGAGAAAGGTATAGCATTTGCGTGCACAAACTGTCAATAATATTAACTATTATCCATGGTTTATTTATCGTGGTTAAAGAAACCGTGGATAATATATATATTATCCACGGTTTTTGATCAGTGGAAGTTCCATCGAAAAAGCCTTCTAATTTGAAAATTTAATTTATTTTTTAAAAAAAATCCTGGACACTTGATTTGAAGGGCAAGATTAAAACCCCTAAATTGTATCTCTTCCTCCTCCTCCTCCTCCTCCATTTTCCCCTAGCTGCCAATCCGTCAACACCATCGCCGCCAGATACTCCCCATGCCGTTAATCACTCTTCCCCACTGTCGCCTGGATCATCTCCGCTGCTTCTCGATGTCTCCGGCATGATGTGCGGTGCGTGCATTTCGCGCATCAAGTCAATCCTATCTTTCGACGACTGCATCAAGAAATTTGCAGATGCCCAAGCTTTGACCCCTCCTTCGACGCCCAAGCCTTCTAACGTTGCTCTCAAGCAGTCTCAGCTGTTCCTCCTCCTTTTGGATGATTAGATTACAGATTTCGATCCTTCTTCTTGTTTGGGTATTTGGAATTTCTTGGTCAAAACAGGGGCTTTTCCGACGAGGTGCCTGTCGCCGGCAAGTCCCGATTTCTCAGCCGGCGGCGCTTGCTCACCAGCTTTTTTGGTCTCTGTTTGCTTGAAATCGAGGATTTTGGCGTTCTGCTCTTCTTGTGGTGCCTAAAATGGTAGTATGTTATGCAAAGTCTATTTTTTGTTTGTTGTTTTTGTATTGTCGTAGTTCATTTGATTATGCAACATTTAAGCAGCAAAGGAACCGGTGGTTGTAACTTGATAATTTTTAAATTTGATAGGAAATACGTCTCTAGGAAAATTTTTATGTAAATAGGTTTTGAATTGGATGTTGTGATGTTGTGCTGTGGGGTAGGGATAGTCAAATTGACTTTTTGATCTTGGAGGTCTTTTACTGTGAAGGAGAAGGGAGAGCTACAATGATATAACAATAAACGACTGCCAACTGCAACTTGTAACTTGATAGAAACAGTTCTTTTCGTGTGAATGTTGTGCCGTCATGGTGTGTTGTCGGAATTGTCAAATTTAGTTTTTTGATATGGAGGTCTATTACTGTAAAGGAGAAGAAGAGCTCGACTGATACACTGACTGATAAATGTTGAACACAAACTATAAAAAACATATGTTTTTTTCATGGTCATATCAGCTAACCTGATTTTATCTTAGTAATGTGTTAAGCTTAGTTTTTAAAAATTATTCTTTTGCTAACTACTCTATCAGTTGCATTGGCTAGAAATAGGATTTTTGGTGTTCAAACATTTTTATTTACATGCAACTAGTTTTCTGGTGTTTATGATAGACATTGAAACTATTTTTCTTTTGTTTAGCAGAAGGTGTGGTTCCTTTGGAAATTAACTATATTGAAGCTTGATTTTCATAATGGCATGGTTTCACTGAAGCTGACCTAGATAGGGAATTCTTTACTGGGGTATGGAGAATGGCAGGATTTTTATCCGAGAATCGACCTATGCAGACCATGAGATCTATTCTTAATCAGCTTGATTAGCATTAGGTATGAATACATGCATATTGCTGATCGAGAAAAGTGTAATTGGTTGAGGGATAAAATTGAGATAGTCAATCCCAGAAGTTATAGCCCAGATCGTCAACAAGTGAATTTTGATAGGCTTGCCTGGAGCACTCAGTTTGAAACTTTCTTGGCAACAAGATGGACAACTGCAAAAAGGTTTGGTCTTGAAGGTGGAGAGACGTTGATTCCTGAGGTGAAAGAGATGTTTGATAGTGCTTCAGATCTTGGCGTTGAGAGTATTGTTATTGGAATGCCTCATAGAGGAAGATTAAATGTACTGGTTAATGTTGTCCGGAAGCCTTTGGAACAAATTTTCTGCGAGTTTAGTGGCGGTACAAAACCTGGTGAAGGTGAGCTATACACAGGTACTGGTGATATAAAATACCATGTAGGCACTTCTTATGACAGGCCCACTCGTGGGCCTACTTGGAGCATTCAGAAATGCGACAGTTTTTATTTTATTTTTAAATGCTGCTGGTGTTAAGGCCTGTAGGAGAGATTCAAAACAGAAATTATGCAGTTTGAATTATTGCATGTGTTTCATTTCAGGAAGGTCCTTTATTCCTATTTGAGCCCGTTCCAAATGGAGTTTCATTTCATCTCTGGCTCCATGCATTATGCTAGAAGCACCCCCAATGTAGTTCATTCTCTCCCTCTCTGCTCTTTTTACTCCTATTTAAAACCAACACCAGCTTATGCTATAAATTTCATATTCTTGGCGAGTTGATATTGTTGTTTAACCGTGATGAACAGATGTGGATGGGCCTCATATAAAAGGCTAAGGATGGTGGATTGGATGTCATTCAGACCTGTCTTTTGGAATGGGCATGAGCCCTCTCCTGGGCAAGTAATTTTTACGTGTTCTCTCCCTCTCTTATGATAATTTATTGCATGGATTGGTGTTTGAGTTCTTTTTCTTTTCATATGTATTTCAGTGTTGGATGAATTAATGGTCGATTTGGGACAATGATGTTGTTTCATGTTCACAATGTTTTCACTTAAGAGGAGTCGAACCAGGGCTGAGAGGAGTCAAGCACGTCGGCTGAGCTACAGGGATGATTCTTTTTCTTTTTTATTTGTCAAAAGACACAATTCATTGGATACAAATTTTTATATGATTTTTTATGTAATGCAAGTACTAATTTAATGATGAATAAAGTTGATGTTCTTGGTTAGTTATTATTATATTTATTATACAAAATTTGTACAATACAAAGGGAAAACCATATACCAGTAGCGTATTGCAGTTTTTTTTTGCATTTTAAAATCCATTAACGACGGATAAAAATAGTCGCTACATGTTATTCTTGACAGAGAAAATATCTTTTCCGATGGCAATATATGTCGAAAAAATATATTTTCAATGGAATTTATCCGTCACTAAAGGTTCTTTTCTACATAAAATTACCGTAGCAAAAGAAAAACTTTACCAACAGTTTGAAGTCTGTCGTATCTATCGATAAAGCGACGGATTCAGCGACGGAATAGTTCTGTCACAATAAGAGTAATAATAAAATGGCACTTTTAGCGACGGATTTTGCCGTCGCTAATGGCTATGTTGAGACTTATGAGCGATGTGATTCTTTAAGATGAAGTGTGGTAACTTGGGAAGTTACGAGATTTAACGTAATTGCACCTGTGTCAAGAGTAAGAGGAACGAGAGTGATAGATCCACTGGCCTCCAGACACACCTGGACGTCAGGTGCTCCTAGGCGCCAGAGTAGGGGCATGGCACGTGTGAGGTCATGTGTGTGTGAGACGAGGTGGTTAAGACGTGTGGCATATGATCTACATGAGATGGAGTAGCGTGTCACATACAGAGGACGTTGGATTCACTCAACCATGAGACATGTGCCAGATGCAAAAGCACCCGGGCGTCGAGACCACGTGGACACAGGGCTAGGGACGTCTTGCACGTGGGTGACATGGCACGTTGTGGCTTACCTTGGAAGTTATAGAGAATTTTGGTGAAAAGATAAGATTTGATTCCCTAGTTGTAACAAGGAAAAGATTGTGGTAAATCGAAAAACTACCCAAATTGGTTATGGTTAATTTAGAGGACAAATTAGTGATTAGAGGAGAATAATACTTATATCTTCACCAGCCAATCAGAGAAGAGCGTCCAATTTGGAGGGACGTCCAAGTGGTTGTGGTAAATCGGAAAACTACCTAAATTTGTTATAGTTAATCAAGAGGACCAATCAGTGATTAGAGGAGAATAATCCTTATATCTTCACCAACCAATCAGAGAAGGTCGCCCAATTTGGAGGGACGTCCAAGTGGTGAGGCTAGGATTTGGTAGTTTCCAAATTTGATCTTTGTGATACAGTTAATAAAAATTTGATTCTAAAGGAGATTTAAGATCTTAACCAAATTGGAAATTCATTAGGGGAGCTCGTCCTTGCCAATTAGGAGAAGGCTTGTGATTGGAAGGGGGGAGTATTTGGGGTAAGGAATCTAGGGGAGAGATTAAACCTAATTGGAATAGGTAACTACCTATGAAAACACCACAAAAAGGAGGGCCGACTCTTCTTGTTGCTCCCCCCTGCCCCCCGTGTGTTGTTCTTTGGTTTTTCTTTTCTTCTCCTCTTCCTACTCCAAACCAGCATCATATTACTCTTCTCCCTTGACTCTACACACATCCGATCGAAAGGACGAGGGCGGTGTTGCATAAAGGAAGCAAAGGCCATTGTGAGGAAGGAAGAAGATATCGCATTCAAGTTTGGTAGGATAGTTTTTCCCTCACTTTCCTTCTAGATTTTCTATTGAATATGGAGAATGACTTGTTGATTATCTTATGCTATATATATCTTGACATCAAATAGATAATCATGCTCCAAACCAGAAACCAGCATCATATTACTCTTCTAGATTCTCTTCTAGATTTCCTTCTAGATTTTCTTCTCCTCTTCCTACTCCAAACCAGCATCATATTACTCTTCTCCCTCGACTCTACACACATCCGATCGAAAGGATGAGGGCGGTGTTGCATAAAGGAAGCAAAGGCCATTGTGAGGAAGCAAGAAGATATCACATTCAAGTTTGGTAGGATAGTTTTTCCCTCACTTTCCTTCTAGATTTTCTATTGAATATGGAGAATGACTTGTTGATTATCTTATGCTATATATATCTTGACATCAAATAGATAATCATGCTGATTTCAAGTTATTGCATGACGGAATTGCATTTGGATGAGTTATATATGTGTATATTTGAATCATTGTGTTCGATATTCTTTCTATGTACACGTGCTAGTGCCAAGATGGAGCCCCTATTCCATTTAGACATCTATTGACTCTAATTCATTGTCTTATTGACCTTGTCATGTTCTGTCCATTTATATTGTCATGGTGTTGAGTCGAGTTACAACCATTCCTAAGCCATACAATTTAATAATTGGAAATGCGCACTTCTTGTAATTAGAAAGAGAATGATTATAATGGGACATGTCAGCTTTGTTGTGTCATGACCAATTGATCAGTGAAAAGGGTCTTTCGTGATCTGTTAGTCCTCTTATTTGTACGTGCAGGTGTCTGGAGTTAGTTATCTTGCTTGGTTAATACTGATATCATCAAAGTGGTACTAGTATAAGTAGGTTCGGGTGGTAAAATACACCTTAAAGCATGTAAATTACAAATTCCAATACCACCAAGGTGCTGTAATGGACCTAAGAAGTAAGTAATCAGGGTTAGTAAGACTTTATTAATCAAAATAGTGGATGACTACAACTGTTAATTAAATCTAATTAAGATTAATGCTCTCAGCCAAAACTGTTTATGTTCCAATGACTTGTGATAAAATATTCATAACTATTTACAGAAAATCAGAAAATTATGCCGTTGGTGGGGTTTAAAACTAGACTCTCAAAGATAATCACAGTAAAGATTTCAGATGTTAGGCCGAACTGTTTTAGTGTTGGGGACCGTCGAAAATGGACTGATATGTACAAAATAGTGTATTGTAATTAGGTCAAAAGGTACTAATACAAAAGAATATAGTATAATAAGGGCACAATAACACTTATTATATATTATAAGACTTGTCAATGATTATTACAGTAAGAATAATTAAATTAAAAAGATCAATATTATTGAGTAATCCTAAGTGGCTTTGTGTTCCAAATGTCTCTTATTTTTTTATACAGCTTCGACTCGATTGAGTCCTAATTAGGGTCCAAACTCTCGAACCCTATTATCCTATTTGAATTTAGACATGTGGTTCTTGTATTCAGTTGATTTCGGGAGTGTTCCTATCTAGGGCTATGCAAGGTGTAAATTGTCAAATGTATTGAAAGCCTATTGATACTCATGTTGTGAGTCATCTGTTGATTGAGATATTGGAAATCTCATTGATACTCTTGTGGTGAGTATTATTCTGGTAGAGATAATGAAGTCTCATTTGTACTCTTAAAGTGAGTTGAATGTCTTGAATTTTAACTCTTTTTACTCGCAATCGCACGAGACTACGTATAGGCTAGTGGAATGAGGTCAAACCCAAAGGACTTGTTTTGATTTAATTAATTCTAATGAAGAAATTGAATTTGTAATGATTTAAAGAACTAAAGGAATAAACTTTAATAAGAAACCAAATTTATGAGAATATTAAGGCAATGAATCCACCATTAAACATGCAATTAGTTATCTTGCTTAGTTAATACTTATATCATCAAAGTGGTACTAGTATAAGTAGGTTCGGGTGGTAAAATACACCTTCGAGCATGTAAATTACAAATTTCAGAACCACCAAGGTGCTGTAATGGACCTAAGAAGTAAGTAATCAGGGTTAGCAAGACTTTATTAATCAAAATAGTGGATGATTACGACTGTTAATCAAATCTAATTAAGATTAATGCTCTCAGCCTGAACTGTTTATGTTCCAATGACCTGTGATAAAATATTCATAACTAATTACAGAAAATTAGAAAATTATGCTGTTGGTGGGGTTAAAAACTAGAGTCTCAAAGATAATCACTTTAAAAATTTCAGAAGTTAGGCCGAACTATTCTAGCATTGGGGGCCGTCGAAAATGGACTGATATGTATAAAATAGTGTACTGTAATTAGGTCATATGGTACTAATACAAAATAATATAGTATAATAAGGGCACAATAACACTTATTATATATTATAAGACTTGTCAATGATTATTACAGTAAGAATAATTAAATTAAAAAGATCAATATTGTTGAGTAATCCTAAGTGGTTTTGTGTTCCAAATGTCTCTTATTTTTTTATACAGCTTCGAATCGGTTGAGTTCTAATTTGTGTCTGAACTCTCGAACCCTATTATCTTATTTGAATTTAGACACATGGTTCTTGTATTCAGTTGATTTCGGGAGTGTTCCTATCTATGGCTACACAAGGTGTAAATTGTCAAATGTATTGAAAGCCTATTGGTACTCATGTTGTGAGTCATCTGCTGATTGAGATATTGGAAATCTCATTGGTACTTCTGTGGCGAGTCTTATTCTGATAGAGATAATGAAGTCTCGTTTGTACTCTTAAAGTGAGTTGATTGTCTTGAATTTTAACTCTATTTACTCGCAATCGCACGAGACTACATATAGGCTAGTGGAAACGAGGTCGAACCCGAAGGACTTATTTTGATTTTATTAATTCTAGTGAAGAAATTAAATTTGTAATGATTCAAAAAGCTATAGGAATAAACTTTAATAAGAAACCAAATTTATGAGAATATCAAGGCAATGAATCCACCACTAAACATGTAATTACTACTCTCAATTATTATTTCCACAAATTGATATGACACGATAACTCGTGTTCTTTGTCGGACACACAAATTACCAATGAATGCACAGACACGAAAAGTTTATTTACTATAAATTAATGTAGCTAATTTTATCGTTGGCAGGCATAGAATCAATATACGCCTGTTCTTGGTTAGACATAGGGATTATTAAGATCAGATTTCATTCATAATCATACAAGTCTGTGGTCAAACACTAAATGAAAATCAGAAATTGCATTAACCATATAAAAAAATCATATCAACTATAATTAAATGAAACAAGTAAGAATAGCATCACAAGTTAGGGCTTCACCTAGCCTTGATAAGAAGTTTAGCTAGACATAGTAATAGGGAAAGGAAAAGTCTGATTCGTCGGATTCATCGGTAGTTCTGTCTCGGCAGCTCTGTCGTCTACAACAGTCTGAATTGAAATTAGCACTCAGCGAAACTATTCCCCTCTCGACTCAGCAACTCAGAAAACTATTCTGATCAGACTCCTATCTCTCGATTTGAATTCAATCAGCCCCCATTTCCTCTCGTCTGTTTTCTTTTCAGCCCCCAACTGTTCTATTTTTATAGGCAGTTCGAAAGAGAACCCAAAATCCTTTGCAAGATCCCAGCCCCGAGTCCATTCATTCTTATCCAAAATCATGTCCCAATCGAAGATGCCTCTTCCGGTTTCTATTTGAAGACCCATGCACGAACAACCTCTACTTTCCAAATCGAACACGCCAGAATCCATGGTCGTCATCTATCATCCATCCTCTCCACTGTTCAGCTTGGCTGTCATCATTTCATCATTGGCTCTCGACCAGCACTCGAGCTCTGCCGTCGACCGTCGTGACCTCGATGTCGATCGCTGATTGTTTAAATATAAAACCCTTACAAGTGCACAAGGCAATTGTACTACGGCGAGTATTAAAGGGTTGTCGAACCTCAGGGACAGACTAATATTTTACCAAATTCAATTGAAAGAAAGTTGCAGTTTAATTTAATCTAGGGAAAGCAATAAAATTTAACTACTTTAAAATGGATTTTAACTAATATGGAGAAGTGCCAAGGCAGAGAATCCACCACTAGACATGCAATTACTACTCTCAATTATTATTATGCTCAAATTGATATGATACGGTAACTTGTGTTCATGGTCAGACACACAAATCACAGTGAATTCACTCACATTCTTGGTCGGACACGAGAGTTCATCCACTATAAATTATTGTAGGTAATTCTATCCTTGGTCGGGCATAGAATTATCATTTGGGCTAATGATCCTATCCTTGGTCGGGCATAGAATTAACACCAGCCTACTTTTAGCTAAGCATAGGAATTAAAAAGATCTAATTTCATGCATATCAATCAAGTCTATGGTCAAGCACTCAAAAGAAACTCATGAAATAGCATTAAGCAAAATCATATCAACTGTATTAAATAAAACAATCAAGAGTAATAACACAAATCTAGGGCTTCATCTACGCCTTAGACGCGAATTTAGCCGGCCATCGGACAAGGAGAACGCTGTTAATTCGTTGGCGTCGTTTTACACTATTCACCGAAAAATACTGTTCACGAAACACTGTTTACGGGTACTGTTCATGCAAAACACTATTCACGGGTTACTATTCATCATCTTCCTCGCGCAGCCGTGCACTGTAGCAAATGGCGGAGTTACTGTAGTAGTCCAAAATTGATCATTTTCCAGCCAAAGTTGCGCTCTTTCTTCCTCTGCTCCGGCGGCTCCTCCTCGTCTCTCTCTTTTCCGGCTAAAGCCCCGTCAGAATGCTCTATTTTCCGGCGGAAAAACTCTCCCTTGAAGCTCTGTTTTTCCGGCCGGTTTTCCCTTTGTCAAGCTCTCAAATCTCTCCGTTCAAGCTCTGAAATTTCTCCCCAAAACCGTCCCTTTCTCGCCAAAATTCCCCCTTTTCCTTCGTCCAAAATCCGCTATTTATAGACAAATCGAGAGAGTCCTCTTCCTGTGGATTTCTGGTTTGGATAAAATCAAATCAGTCTGTTTCAGAGAATCCCGATTGAGCACGGCTCCTCTGTTTTTTTTTTTTTGAAGTCCCGATTGAGCCGTCTTCTTCTTCTCCTTTCCAAATCCAACACGTCTCTACTCGTCGTCATTCTCAATCGAGCTCAGCCTTACCATTCCACCGCCATTTTCGTCGTCTCCAGCTCCGCCGTGAACTGTCGTTGCCGATTCGAGTGCTGCCATGGCCATGTCCGCTATTATCACCGTCATTATGAGCGCCGCCGTTGTCGGAGCCGCCGCCCAGCCATGAAGACATCGTCGTGAATCTCATGCCCTTCCTCCTCTTCCACGCCGGCCCGCCTCGCCGTCATTCCTTCGCCGATGCAGAGCTCAAACAGAGCTTGGCTCTGTTCGACTGAAACGCCCATGGCCCATTCCTCCGTCGTCAGTGCCGCCAACCTCTCCGCCGTGATCGTCGCCGTCTTCTCCGTCGTCGTCGCCGTCGCAACTCAGCCCACCGGCGAGACCCACCGCTCATAGTCCTCGCCGCTCCTTCGCCGGCGTTCGAGCTCTGTCCTGGAACGAAGACCCGAGCTTTGGCTCGGGCCGGTTTTCCTTTTTTTTTTCTTTTTTTCTTTTAACTGAACCGGACCGGACTCTGAACCGGTTCATATTCCTTTTTTTATTTTTTTTCTTTATTACACAAAAAACCGTTGTATCAATCTCATCCATCCAATCTCATCTTGACGGTTCTTCTCTTTAATCGTGCCTCTTTCATGTGCGATATTTCAAATGATCATAACTTTTTGCTCAGAACTCCAAATTGCGAACAGTCAGTGGCGTTGGAAAGCTGACTTCGTGTACTTTAATATGAAGCTTAAATCAGTCTCATCAGAGATATGCAATCGAAGTTATGAATATTCAATCATTAGAGTCGCGTTTCACCCCATTTCGGCGTTTTACTCTTATTTCCTACAAAAATCAAAAACTATATTAAAGTAGCAATAATTCTAATCAAACACTAGCATAAATATAAGTTTAGAAGATAATAAAATGCATATTTCATGTATAGATCACGCCCCCAAACCTAGATTTTGCTAGTCCCTAGCAAAGCAAAACAAAACAAAATCAAATCAAACAAACTAAGGAACTAATGCATAAAAGTAAACACCACTTTCGTAGGGAACACGATTGCATTGAGCGTATGCAACAAGCCGTTAAACCTCTAGGTGGCCCTAGTAGGACGAGTGTTGTCTCGTGAGGGTTTGCAGCAATGCTACCCACAAACATGTATTTATGAAACTAATTAACCTAAGTGCCAAAAACAAAGCAAAAATTAAAAACATTGCAAAACAAAGAACCTATTATCCCGATAAATACATACTACAATGCTTAAGAAAATCAACCACATGTACTTGGTTCATAATCAACAGGAATATAGAAGCTCTCAAGTAAGTGGTTTTTTTCCACACTTTCATCTTGGAAATTTCTGCTCAAATATTATATAGCATGATAACATAAATAGTAGAAAGTGTAGAACATTGTAGCAATACATTCTAAATTTCTGTTTATACAGATCCAGTGTTACCCATTAACCAAAGAACATCAGAATCTACATAGTCATCGTCATCTTTAGGTTCATGATAGCACAGATCTGCGCGCCTCCTTCGGATCAAACATTCTAGATTTGAGAGGATAATACACCACAGACTTTTTTTCTTTTTTTTTCTCCCTAGGACTGTGTAAGGCCTGACTTCAAGATGCTTAGGTTTAACAATGACTCAGGCCAATGACTCCCAGCCAGTTGGCTTAGGGCATTAGGTTTTAAGAGACCGCTTCGGGCCTGAGCATCAGCCTAAGTTAATCCTATAAAGTCAAGCAGCCCCTTTTCTTTCATTTTGTTTTCATTTTTTCGCATTTTTTCATTTTCAGCATATATTTTCAGCACATCTTTATTTTGTCCAAGCTGTATTATACTCTCAACTTATTTCCGGTTCCAATCCCTTGCCATAGCCAAGTAAATGGTCTATCATGATCTTTTAAGCTCAACAGATAACTACACATCATCCAATGACTATGACTAAAGACATCCCACTGTAGATTAGTATTCAACAAATCTCTAGATGGTATTACTTTATGTACTAGTGTGTGTAAGTGAATTTTCTTAGTTCAAGCACTTGTTCCAAGAGGACTGTAATAGAAAGATATGCTCAGTTAAGTGTATCTATCCTCCAGTATACTTACTCACACTTCCAATGCAAATTAATCTCCTAAGAATTGTAACATGCATTATTACGGGATAAACTATCAAAACCTGAGAAAAATACTAACAAACAACCTAAAAACTAATCAAAATTTTTATGATTTTTTTTTCAATTTTATGATTTTTTTTAATTTTTATACAAGTAATATTCTCTCCCCCAAACCTATTATGAACATTTTCCTCAATGTAAACAAAATATAGCATGACAATGAGCATATAAGAAAGAAAATCAGATAAAGGAGAGAATACACCTGAATACGTGGGTTGCCTCCCACCAAGCGCTAAGTTTAACGTCTTCAGCCAGACGTAGCCACAATCTTTTGTAGGGGCCAGATTATCAAGTCATCAACCTGGATCAATGAAATGATTGCACCACACACTCCTATCTTTGTTGCCTAAGTATGGAGCACATCGTGGAATAAAAGGATGGAGTGGTGGGTAGGGAAGCTTTGGAAAGAGGGGTCCCTACATTAACCATGAAGAAGGGTCATTAGAAAATTTTAGAATAAAAGGCTCCTCCTCCAAATTAACCATTTTGGCCTTAGGGGCCTCTTCTAGTAACCCAATTGGGAAAGCTTCCTCAATTAGTGAATCAACTAAACTATCTATGAAACAGTCCAAGTTAGGTTCATTAAACAAAGAGTTGGATTGGTCAAGACAAGGTATGAATGGTGTTTCAGGAATAGAAGGTTCTGGTGATAGTGTCGTAGACTGCAACTCCTCAGATATAGAAGAAGGTTGAAAATTTGGTTCTATCAACACACTCACTTCTTCTTTAATTTCTACACCCTCTTGATCATTATGTAAAGCCCACTCAAGCTCATTGTCAAACCTTTGGGCATTCTGAAGGGATGTAACATCATAATCAGGGGAAAAATAGATCCCGTCATCAGAAAATTGGCCCTTCGGATATTGGGGCTCGACAGGTAAAATGCATTCTTCGTTCATATTCATGGCTTGTGTTACCTGTTCTAACTGTATTTTAATGTTGGCAAGAGCTTGTGTGTGAGAATGGACAATCTGTGCATGGGTCTTTAATTCACTTTTCAGCTCTCTGTGATTGGATGCTATCTCAGTTTTTATATCAGCTTTTATCTCGGCTGCCATCTCAGCTACAAGAGCTAATAATTGGCTCATTTGGTTTTCTAAGGTAGATTGTCCAGTGGGATGACCAAACTGAGGAGAAGTGGCTGGTTGGTAAGGCAGGTGTGGGCTTAAGAAATCTTGTCTAGGGGCCTGATGAAGAGTGGGCTCAGGGTTGGGTTGCTCCCAAGGGTTATTAGGATGATCCTCCCACCTATGAAGACTTTGGGCCTCATTAACATACTTGCGTATAAAATCAGGGTACTCATCGACCAAAGGGCACTCCACTGGGGTATGAATGGGACTTAAACAGAGGGCACATGGTTCCGACATATAAGGAGTTGTATTTTTTAGGGAAGATGTGCCACTCCCAAAATTAGAGTGATTATCCCACCCACGGTTGTAAGTATCAGCATATAAGGGTCGTGGGTGGTAAGGCACTTCATAGGGAAGGGGATTAGGTATGTGTGAAGAACAATAATCATTAAAGCTCCGATATGGGTTCTCATGGCCAAATCCATAAAAAGGTGAAGACATTTTCTCACCATGCATTCATTAATATCCGAACCACAATATCACACATCCACAAATAAGATAAACAACCTTAGATATCCACAACTAGAACAACATACTATCACAGAAAGAAAAGAAAACACCAAACACACAAATTAATCTAAAAAGATAAGGAAAAGAGAATGCAAACTAGAGGAAGGGGGTGGCCCTTCCACGTTGGCGAGAATTCCACGTCTTCTCTTAACCTTGCAAAAAGAAAGGAAAACCCAAATTAAGCTACTGACAAATAATCTAAATTAAGACTCACTAAACTACTCTAACACTAATTATGCTAAGAATATGGTAAACTATTGAGCCGTCCCCAGCAACGGCGCCAAAAACTTGATCGTTTAAATATAAAACCCTTGCAAGTGCACAAGGCAATTGTACTACGGCGAGTATTAAAGGGTTGTCGAACCTCAGGGACGGACTAATATTTTACCAAATTCAATTGAAAGAAAGTTGCAGTTTAATTTAATCTAGGGAAAGCAATATAATTTAACTACTTTAAAATGGATTTTAACTAATATGGAGAAGTGCCAAGGCAGAGAATCCACCACTAGACATGCAATTACTACTCTCAATTATTATTATGCTCAAATTGATATGATACGGTAACTTGTGTTCATGGTCAGACACACAAATCACAGTGAATTCACTCACGTTCTTGGTCGGACACGAGAGTTCATCCACTATAAATTATTGTAGGTAATTCTATCCTTGGTCGGGCATAGAATTATCATTTGGGCTAATGATCCTATCCTTGGTCGGGCATAGAATTAACACCAGCCTACTTTTAGCTAAGCATAGGAATTAAAAAGATCTAATTTCATGCATATCAATCAAGTCTATGGTCAAGCACTCAAAAGAAACTCATGAAATAGCATTAAGCAAAATCATATCAACTGTATTAAATAAAACAATCAAGAGTAATAACACAAATCTAGGGCTTCATCTACGCCTTGGACACGAATTTAGCCGACCATCGGACAAGGAGAACGCTGTTAATTCGTTGGTGTGGTTTTGCACTATTCACCAAAAAATACTGTTCACGAAACACTGTTTACGGCTACTGTTCATGCAAAACACTATTCACGGGTTACTATTCATCATCTTCCTCGCGCAGCCGTGCACTGTAGCAAATGGCGGAGTTACTGTAGCAGTCCAAAATCGATCCTTTTCCGGCCAAAATTGCGCCCTTTCTTCCTCTCCTCCGGCGGCTCCTCCTCCTCTCTCTCTTTTCCGGCTAAAGCCCCGCCGGAATGCTCTATTTTCCGGCGGAAAAACTCTCCCTTGAAGCTTTGTTTTTCCGGCCGGTTTTCCCTTTGTCAAGCTCTCAAATCTCTCCGTTCAAGCTCTGAAATTTCTCCCCAAAACCGTCCCTTTCTCGCCAAAATTCCCCCTTTCCCTTCGTCCAAAATCCGCTTTTTTTTGACAAATCGAGAGAGTCCTCTTCCTGTGGATTTCTGGTTTGGATAAAATCAAATCAGTCTGTTTCAGATAATCCCGATTGAGCACGGCTCCTCTGTTTTTTTTTTTTTTGAAGTCCCGATTGAGCCGTCTTCTTCTTCTCCTTTCCAAATCCAACGCGTCTCTACTCGTCGTCATTCTCAATCGAGCCCAGCCTCACCATTCCGCCGCCATTTCCGTCGTCTGCAGCTCTTGCCGATCGTCTCCAGCTCCGCCGTGAACTGTCGTTGCCGATTCGAGTGCTGCCATGGCCATGTCCGCTATTATCACCGTCATTATGAGCGCCGCCGTTGTCGCAGCCGCCGCCCAGCCATGAAGACATCGCCGTGAATCTCATGCCCTTCCTCCTCTTCCACGCCGGCCCGCCTCGCCATCATTCCTTCGCCGATGCAGAGCTCAAACAGAGCTTGGCTCTGTTCGACTGAAACGCCCATGGCCCATTCCTCCGTCGTCAGTGCCGCCAACCTCTCCGCCGTGATCGTCGCCATCTTCTCCGTCGCCGTCGCCGTCGCAACTCAGCCCACCGGCGAGACCCACCGCTCACAGTCCTCGCCGCTCTTTCGCCGGCGTTCGAGCAGAGCTCGAACGCTCTGTTCTGGAACGAAGGCCCGAGCCAAAGCTCGGGCCGGTTTTCCTTTTTTTTTCTTTTTTTCTTTTAACTGAACCGGACCGGACTCTGAACCGGTTCATATTCCTTTTTTTATTTTTTTTCTTTATTACACAAAAACCGTTGTATCGATCTCATCCATCCAATCTCATCTTGACGGTTCTTCTCTTTAATCGTGCCTCTTTCGCGTGCGATATTTCAAATGATCATAACTTTTTGCTCAGAACTCAAAATTGTGAACAGTCAGTGGCGTTGGAAAGCTGACTTCATGTACTTTAATATGAAGCTTAAATCAGTCTCATAAGAGATATGCAATCGAGTTATGAATATTCAATCATTAGAGTCGCGTTTCACCCCATTTCTGCGTTTTACTCTTATTTCCTATAAAAATCAAAAACTATATTAAAGTAGCAATAATTCTAATCAAACACTAGCATAAATATAAGTTTAGGAGATAATAAAATGCATATTTCATGTATAGATCAATCGCCGCTCTTCTATTCTTCATTGCACCTCGCTGATGACCACTGTCTTCTTTCGCCAGCGTTCGGCATGATCCATCACCTTTGGCCGATCATTTTTTTTGTCGCCACTTGAGCAAAAATAGACGCCCGAGCCCTCGGCTCGGGTTCCCATTTAGATTTTTTCTTTCAAACCGAACCGACCACTGAACCGGTCGGTTCGGTTCTTTTTCATTCTTTTTTTGGCCTAAACCCATTGTAGCAACCTTGTTTGTCGGATCTCCGATCTTAGCGCATAAGTTGTTTGACGTGCTCCACTTTTGGCGATTCGTATATGAAACTCCCAATGCCTGCATATATAAAATTAAATATTAAATTAGATGCATAATAAAATATAAATCCATTAAATTTAATTAATGCATCTAAATTAATCCATTAAGCGCATTTATTTATTAAGCTCATAATTGCTCACGTAACTTGAATAACCATTGATTATCCTTATTTCGACTAAAATTACGACTAACATATAGGTAGAATGGTATATAAAAATGTGAATATTTTGTATATTTCATGAGACATGTATTGGTGAATGATACCTTGAATTCTAGAGTGTTGCGACCTCTGTCTTATGAGATATTGCTTAGATTTATGTTAATTATTTCTCCACGAGAGACCTTGCAATGATCTCTCCGAAGTGGAATCATAGTATGCTCAAAGAGCCATTGCTAGGTCCAGAGTAATCTCCGATACGTAGTTCAACCCAAAGAGAGGCACATACGTACGTTTTAGATTACACCATATTATAGAAGGTTTTGTAGTCTCCGCCCATTGTGCCCGTAAGCACCGATGGGGCCAGCATTCTTAGATGCATGGCCGGGTTCGAAAGAGAGAACCTCTAGGATGATCTGGTAAGTATCCACTTGCGAGTGCTAAGATCAGTGAGCAGAAATTGAAAACTCCTTACATTATAGATGTCTCGAGTCATTATTTGTTGATACCTTCTCCCTACATTTTTGATGTCCGAAGTCTTGAATATGGTAACTTCTCTCCCTACACTTGTGGTTGTTCAAAGTCATGATTATTATTACTCACTTCCTATACTTGCGAGTAGGGATTGTGATTGATTGGTGTTATTACACAGGTAAAGTAAACCAAATGTTCAGTCCTGATATCATTGAATATTGGATTCTCTTTTGTTGAACTTTTCTTCAATGCCATCTACTGTATCTTTTGTGGGTTTTTACATCCTACTGAGTATTTCTGTGGAGTAGTTATACATCCTCTAATGCAGGCATGAAAAATAAATGAATCAGGATAGGTTGCGTTTCCAGGAGAAGTTGTTGGCTACGCTAGACAGAAGATTGCAAGTTATTTATTAATTTTGCTTATTATTGAACTATTGTAGAATGATGGCAAATCTATGCCAAAACTTCTATGATTTTTAGTTCATTGACTATTTTTAATGGTTGTAATAAGATTTATCAGGAATTATGGATTTTCATTTCAATTATATTAACAACGTTGGATTTTGAGACTAAATGAATGCATAGTATTGATTACACATCCTATTGTGATGGCATAATTGACGGGTTGATCGAGTATTCGGTCGTGTCTCGGGTTTCTGACCTCAAGAACATTAGTATTATTGATGACTTCCGCACTCTGATTGAGGCTTGAAATTTCGAGGTGTGACACTAACTTACCCACTGATTTGATACCCACTTTCATATCTGAATCCAACTACCTAAACAATTAGCATCATGCTCCTTATATGAGAACGATCACATGTAAATAGTTCTATTATATAGGGGGATAATATAGTGAGGCGCAGGTTTTGGTGAGCCGGATGATGCTCATTGTGGTCACTCATTTCTAATTGGGCGACCCAAAGTGAGGCGCTTTCCCATCCAACCACGTTTTAACTAATTCCATTTTTTCTATTTCAGAAATACCCTCATCTCCTTCACTTCACTCTTTCCCTGCTCCCAATGGACAAACCCAATCAGCTCTCCCTCACTCCTGTCCTCTTCACAGTGCTCGCCTGCCCCATATGCTTCTGCAGCTTCCTCAACCTCGTCACCTCCACCTTGCAGCACCCTCTACTCCAATTCGATCTCATCATTTCCGTCCTTCTCCTTCTCCGATTCGCCCCGATCAACACCTCTCTCTCCACCCCATCTACTCCAGAGTCTCATCAAACATGCTCTCTTGGCCACATCTGCTAGGTCAGCCCTCATCGACACAAACTTTGCTCTTCTAAATCGGCCCCAAGCCAGCCGGGGAAGCTGATGCTCTCAACTGCGGCCAGACAGTGATGCGGCGCTGTCCTTCAGCAAGAATGGTGGAGAAACACAGCATGGTGAATAAAAATAGGCCAAGACGGATCTGACCAAGCAAGCCTCGCGACGGCCATGGCTTGGCTATGTTCTAGTCTAGATTAGGCTCTTGTCCGGGCCGTTACTAGGCCATGCCCTGATCGTGCTATGGGCTGATGGTTGTCTACATAAAAAAATTGCATGTTCTGGCTAGGTCTATCAATAAATTGCATATGTTTGATGAAATGCCGTAAAGAATATGTTTTCTGATTGTGAATGAGTTTTGATAGAAAATATGGTGATTTGGTATTTGGTTAGTGCAGGTGACATGGAAATTGAAGTTTTATAGTTTGACATGCCGGTCTGTGATTGTAACTTCGTTGACAGTCTCTGGAATTTGTTTGCATCTTATGCACTTTGGAATCATATTCTTGGTTGAGGCCATCAAGATGAAATGGAATGACTTGCAGAGATGAAATGGAATGAGTAGAAAAAGGTAGCTTCTACATATAAATCATGAAGAAAATTGACATTACATTGTGTTTTGAATTGATCAATAGAAGAGGAGCTGATTGTGTAAGAAATATAAATATTGAAATCTCCATGAAGGTCCATTGTTGATATATATTTTGGAGGTTGAAATCTCTGTGTAAGAAAGTACTTACTTTCATTTAGTTATTGTTAATCTACTTGTATGAAGTAATGATATGGTTATCTGCTTGCACATCTAAATGCATTTGAAATACATGCTATATGGTGGATCTTTAGCTCAAGTTGGAAGAGCACTTAAGAAGTGGATGACACTCCATTCTTTAGGTGGTGGTTCAAATCCACCAAGGTCCCTGTAAAGACAGTGCAAAGAACATGGCCCTTGTAAAGAGGTGAAATATAAGATTTCACAGTCCCGCAAGCTGTTTGGTCTTGTATTATTGTGACTCATATTTGGAAGCAATTGTTTCAATACAACTAGTTCTCACATATTATTAGGAATTAAATTTGGCTTGTAGAGCAGAGGGGTAACACCAAAGTGTATTTACTTGGAAGTCTTTAAACAATGCACCATATTTTTTGCCAAGAAAATTAGCAATTTAGAATCCCGGGAGTTCTAAATGACCCCTCTTCCAAATGACAACCTCCCCCCTCAATTCAAGTGTAAGTTGCTGCTCATTTGAAATTATGTACCTACATGAGACAAAGTTAAATAATTTTCACTAGAAGAATGAAATAAACATGAAGAATATTAGTACCCAGAAAATAAAATTGGATCTTGATGGATTCAAACCACCATTTTCTCAAGATTAGCTACACATAATCTTGAGTGCTTTATCCATTTCAGCTAAAGATCCACAAAAATGATTGAAATTGTGAGAACAAGATATTGTAAAGTATACATGAATTGATCATAAAAAAAAATCTGCATACAGTTGTATAGGATCAAAAACAAAAAAGTCTGCATACAGTTGTCTACTGAAAGTTCTGAAGCTGATACCTTATCTGTGTTCTTGCAATTTGCAGATAACGGATGACCTAACATTTACCAGAAATCACAACAAGAGCACAAACGATTTTTGAAGTGATCGAATCTATTAGCATGTCACAAGATAATCTCATGGTCAGTTAACTTGGCAATCAATTTAATTTCCATATGCAATCGCCACAAACCCGAAGATTTTTCATAACATAATTGGTAAGCCTTTTGGGACCTTAAGAAACTCATATGCCACTACCAATTTTTCATTGTGGTAACCCAACCTATGTACCTTGTGCTCATCGTCGATAGAATGAAGCACAAAACTACAATCAGGAAAATAGCCTGCCTCTCTTAACATTGCCCTTGATCACATCCATTGCCTCATTAACATGCCCTGCTTGTTCAAGCATATCAACCCTCCAAGTGTAGTGCTCAGTTTGGGGCTCAACTTGATAATTAGTAAATATTACTTGAAAAGTTGTTTCCTTTCTTTTACCTTACCAGTGTGGCTACGAGCATAGAGGACCCCAAAGAATGTAACATCATTTGGTTGCATACTAGCATAACACATCCTTTCAAACACTTGCAAGGCTTCATTGCCTAATCTATTTTGAGCATACCCTGTAATCATAAAGTTCCACATAACCAGATCTTTTTTCAAAAACCCAAAAACCACTGCATTCAAGAGGACATATTCCTCAACGGCAATCGATCAAACAGATGAAGCGCCTCCTCAGGCCGTCCATTTTGAAAGTACCCAAAAATAATTGAATTTCTAGTACCCAAAAATAATTGAATTTCACGAGATAACACTCTTGTGGGGAATTTCGTTGAACACTTGCCAGGCAGACAGAATATCCCCAAGCCTTGCATAGTGGCTGATCTGGGAATTGGCAGAGAGGATGACATTGTTCAAATAACACCAGCACCAGGGAGAAGTTTGTTATAGATCGAAGGATCTACAGATAATTCCATTATAGGAAAAATGAGAGAAAGAGTAGGATTATGGCTAAGAAATATTAACATTAAACTAACTAAAAAATAACTATTCTATTGATCATGCATAATGAAGAAAACTCTTTACACATTTATAAACTCTAAACTATAATCCTAATTGATATAGGAGTCTAGTCCTACTAATCAAGTAATGAAGGAAAGCAATAATTTATTTAAAATTCTAATTAGAGTAAGAAACCAATAAGAGATCCTAACATAATTAAATTGGTAGACCCGACCTCTAAGCCAGATCATAAGAAAGTAGGATGCATTTACAACTGAAGCCTCCTTGCCATCGTCTTGATGTTCATCATCGCTCCTGCGCATGCCGTACAAGTGGAGGTGGAGGGTCTGCGGCGAGTTAGGTTTGATGCAGGAGAGCAAAGTCTTGGTCGAGGAGGGCTGATCTAGCCGATGTAGCCAAGAGAGCATGCTTGACGAGACTGTCATGCCCCAAATTTTATTAAACCCAAAATACGCAGAAGCGATAATCCAATAAAGGTTATTGGGTATAAAATCTGAGACGGACCGAATACTCAAATCATCACAAACCCATTTCCATACATGGGTTTTGAAGGATCATTGACTTAAATAACATTCATTGTATCCGAATTATAAATAACAAAGTTGTAATACTAATAGTTTAAATTATTACAGAAATAAATAATCTTCAATCAATACAATAATAAAAAGCCAGGCACACAGGCCACAAGTAACAAAGTTCAACAACTAAAACACTGAAATAAAAATCTTCATTTCCAAATCTGCAGTCATCCTCTACTTTCTCCTGCTCAGCATCATTCTTTCTTAATTCCTGCATCGAGGGATGCATGAGTATTTCGTATGAAATACCCAGTAGGATACCAAAAACCCCACTGATAAAGGATTAACAAATTCCAAAGGAAAAGAAGATTGAATACCAAAAGTATTATGGAAATAAGGAATCAATAATCAGGTTTTGGAAAAATCATCAAACCAAGCTATCACCAAACACCGGAAAACTCATATGTATCGGTAGAATCAACAACTGAGTTAGACTCCAGCATACTGTGTGTAGAGAGTCAACAACTTCTGCTCGCTGGTCAGTCCACTTCCCCTATGGACATCGATGCCAGAACATCCTAGAGGTTTGATTGATTGATTTTTCTACTTTTTTTACTCGCAATCGCACGAGACTCAGTATAGTCTAGTGGAAACGAGGTCGAACCCAAAGGACTTGGTTGATTAATCTTAATTCTAATGGAAGATTTGAATTTTTATGTAACTAGTTATAACAGAATGAAAAGTTCTAATTTAACAAAGCAATGAAATTTATGTGAAAATAATATGATGAGAAATATACTAAGACTTCGAATCCACCCAAACCAAATAGCTATCCTCTCCGTTAAACCCGTACAATTCCAAGTGATCAATTACCCGTGCCCCTCTCGAAGTCACGAATAATCATAATGTGTGAGCCCTCTCGAACATGCAACTAAACAATTAAATTTAACTTAATTAATCTCCCTCTCTCGAGCAAAGATCAATCATAAAAATGCAATCTTTATTCAAATAATACCTTGGAATTCGCTAAGACCTCTCGAACATTAACAAACCCTTAACTAACAATTACTCTACCCTCTCTCGAGCAACAGAATAATCATAACAAAATATTAAGCACATGGAATAAAAATCACTACTTTAGAGTTGCAAATAAATATTGAGAGTCAAACAATCAGCAGGGCTTCATCAAATCTTAGTACAATGAATTTAGCTAGACATGAAAAGAAGGGAAGAAAAAGCCTGGTTCATTGGATTGGTCGCAGGAATACTGTTCACTATTCACCCGACACTGTTCACGCGCAATGTAGCACTGTAGCACTATTCATCATCTTCTCCGGCGAACTCGCGGTTACTGTAGCAGTTGCAAATCGACCCAAAAATCACAGCTTTCTCCCGGAGTTCGACTCCTCCTCCTTCCTTCTCTTCTTCCGGCCAAAGACCCACCGGATTCCGGCGCAAATAGTACCGAAATCCGCTGTTTTTCCGACCGGTTGTCCACGCACACAGCTCTGTTTTTCTCTGTTTTCCGCTCTTTCTGTCGGCGGCTCTCTCCTTGTCTGTCTGTTCTCTCACACGACCGGCCAAAGCTCCGTTTTTATAGCATTTTGTCCTTTCCTAATCAATGAAGCAATCCTAATTTGATCCCAAATCGAAAAGCTTCCAAATCGAGCATGCCGGGTTTTTTTTTTAATTTTTCTTCCGTTTCCAATTGGGACACCCACCGCCGCCGTCTTCGTCCTTCGCCGTCTTCTCCGTCGCCGTCCAGCCTTCAGGTGACCGCCGTCGATCGTGACCTGTCGGCCTCGCCCAGGCCGCCGTCCGCCGCCCAGTCTTGACTTCAGATCTACCGCCGAGGCCCAGCCGTCTCTTCTCCGGTGCCGTCGAACTCTCCGCCGTCGTGGCCATTACCGTCGCCGCCCGGCCCAGCTCGATCCGCCGCCCAGCTCGAGCTTTTGCCGGCGAGCTCAAGTAAACAGAGCATCGGCTCTGTTCTCTGGAACGGAAGGACCGAGCGCCCGAGCTTCGGCTCGGGCCAGGTTTTTTTATTTTTTTATTTTTTTTTCTTTTTCTTTTCTGAACCGGACCGGATTCTGAACCGGTCATATTTCTTTTTTTTTATTTTTTTCTTTATTAAACAAACACCAGTTGTATCGATCTCATCCATCCAATCTCATCTTGACGGTTCTTCTCTTTAATCGTGTCTCTTTAGCGCGCGATATTTCACATGATCATAACTTTTTGCTCAGAACTCCGAATTGCGAACAGTCAATGGCGTTGGAAAGCTGACTTCGTGTACTTTAACATGAAGCCTAAATCAGTCCCATCAGAGATATGCAATAGAAGTTGTAAATATTCAATCATTAGAGTCGCGTTTTATCCCATTTCTGCGTTTTGCTCTTGTTTCCTACAAAAACTAAAAACTATATTAAAGTAGCAATAATTCTAAACAAACACTAGCGGAAACATAAGTTTAGGAGATAATAAAATGCATATTTCATGTACAGATCAAGGTTCTTCAGAGGAACCCGGCCATGCATCTAGGGATGCTGGCCCCATCGATGCTTACGGGCACAATGGGCGGAGACTGCAGACCTTCCGTAATGTCATAGAGTCTAAGCACACGCATTGCCATCGTCAGCTGAACTACAGAGGTTCATAAAATCTAAGATCACAGAGGATCTTGCAATGGCTCTGGAGCATACTAGGATTTCCACTCGAAGAGTTCTATCATGACTCTTGTACTCACAAAAGAAGTAGTTGTAGCGCTCGTCTTCCCAAGCTCCACTCAAGTTGTTGGGGTTAAAATGGTAACTTTACTCATCTAAGATCTTCGATATGCAAGGCCCTAGGTATGAATTCCAAATACTCAATGTAAACTCGAGAGTTTATGAAGAAAATGATTAACTAGGGTTTAGAGTAAAACCATAATTAAAGATTTCTATACCGACCACTACGGTGAGCCGTAAACTAAAAGGGAAAGACACTAAGGTTAGGACTCGAACCCTTGGTCTCTCTCTTATAGGAAAATTGTACTATTATATTAGTCATAATTCTGGTCATTTCGAGTTTATTTGTATTTAAATTAAATTTATAAATCAATTAATCATGTGATAATAATACTAGTGAATTATCCTTAATTCATTGCACTGCCATGTGTACAGCAATACACTTTCAGCACTAGCTACGACTTTTACTGAGTGAATCTGAATCTGTAATTTTTACTGTAGGTTCCCTGATGAGTCTATTTTACATCCCAATAGAGAACGAATTTTTCTGAATTTTATAGAATTAGTTATGCATTTTCTAATACTAACTGTCTGTGCAGGAATTTCCAGACCGAGGCTTAATTAAGTCTTCAGTTTGCCCTTTATTATGTTAATTAATCACATCTATTAATCACTTATGATATTACTAATCGTCTCTCTGTTCCACTTAGGCATGATATTTGTAATAATTAACAGCAAGTAAATTTTCAATATAATACTATATCTTTATCACTTCTACAAACTGTTTTTATGCCTAATCATGATTATCATCTATTCAATAATTAAGACCCTTAATTTGGGACGAAAAGGAACATACATAACACAAAAAAGTAGAGGCCTTTACCTCTGGTCAGAAGGGTATCGACTTGTATTTTACAATATTTTAGACATTTAATCCATCCCCTTCTTAATTCTCACGAATCATTACCCGATCTAATGATTAATATAATTTAAACAACAAGAAATGACCGGAAAGTAAGACTATAATCTCTGGACAGCACGAAGTTAGATCCATAGAGAAACGAATGAGTCAATTACATACTGACTAAAGAGAGAGAAATTCATATCTAAGACTTTGCATATCGAAATATGCATTTAAGTATTCAAATGGACCATGCATATACCGGATATAAATAAAGATATGACCTTTTTCAATTCACAAGCATTATCCTCATACACCAATGAACAACAGACATAAACATGCATAAAATATCATCAAGACATGCTATTCAAGCCAAGGAAATTGGGTAAAAAAGCATCCTACCTGATTTGAAGAGAATCGAGACGTTATGCGCATAAATCGGTTCTCCGGGCAGGCTACGCTTCCCTTCTCCACGAAACCACTCCACAAACCACCGGAGAGCTCCTTGAACGTGGTGTGCAAGGCTGTCCACTGCTGCTCCTCTGCTGGCACGTCTCCCAAAAATTATAAAGGAGAATGTCGACCCCTCTAATAACATGTATATATAGGACATACACAAGTCCTAGTTGATTCTCCACAGTTCATCTCACCACGATCCAAAGGCTACCAAAAGGTCCAGCCATTCCACAACAGCCAGGATGCCCTTCCCCTTAATTTTCTTCAGTTACAAATCTTTTGATTAAGGAGAATTAAATCAATCTCTTTAATTACCTAATTAAGACCTTATGCAGTTTCAATTAACAAGATCTAACCATCTTGATAAAGGGTGCCAAGCTTGTTGGAATATGCCCTCAGCATCTTCCATAACTCACTTTGAATGCCAAACATAACCTCCCTAATTAATCCCAAATTAAATCCCAATTTTATTAAATTGCCAATTAGCTATCAATTAGGGTTTTCAAATTCAAATTATCTCCCAAATTTAGATCCCTTGATTAGGGCTAATTAGGTAAGACACGTCCTCCAAAGATCCCCCAAAATTAGCCTAAGAGGTTCTCCAACGGATTTGCCTCAAAAATCACGAAATTAACAGCAATCGATCGGTTCGTATACGCGATCGATCGTCCGACGATCGATACGCTACAACCGCGATCGATCGTCTCCCGATCGATCTGTCATAAACGCGATCGATCGGTCTAACGAAAAAATTAAATTTTTAAATTTATTTTTAATGAGTTTTTTAGAACTCAAAATTACTACTCCCTTAGAGCAATAAAATTCTATTTTATTAATATAAAATTTACGGTCGCTACAGAGACTATGGAGTAGATGGGGAGATGGGTAGAGAGAGAGAAGATGCTAATCGGGGCGAATTGGAGAAGGAGAAGATGGACGGAGACGACCAGATCGAATCGGTGGAGAAGGTTCTGCAAGGTAGAGACCACGAGATCGAGGAAGCCACCAGAGCAAATGGGGCAGGCGAGCTGGGCGGAGGGGACGGGGGCGAGGGCGAGGGCGGTTAGCCGCACTGTTTGAAGAGCCACTTGACCCGTAAGTATCATGACCGCTCACGTTTAATCGCACAACCCATAATTTGGTTCGCGGGTGGCCAATCGGTTCTAAGTTTTAACTAATAAAGACCTACAATCCCAACACTGACTCATTCCCGCCTCCCTCCCAACTCCCATCTCCTGCTCTTGCTCAAATTCCTGGTCTCCCTGGCCCGAGCCCCCGCCGCATACTACCTCCCTGCCTCCGCCCCCGCCGCGACTCCCTCACATTCCTCCTTCTCAACCTCCTCGTTCTATTCACCGGCCTCTACCTTCTTGCCCTAAGGTCCAGCACCACTCTCTCAGCCGGGCACCTCCTACGTCGTTCCAATCATCATCCCGGGCATCTCCTCTGCCAGTACCAAGTGTGCGACTGATCGCGCCATCTGCTCGAGCTTCCACCTCCAAGGATGCTCCTCTGGATTCAATTTGGTGGACGTGAACGACTTGGAACTGTACAAGGAACATTTGATGCTGTGCATAGCAAGTGTTTGTCAAAATGCTTAATAAGTCAAACACTAAATTTAGGCATTTCTGTTGTGAAAGAAATTTGTGACTTTTTTATGTTAGCTTGTGATTTCTAATTGGGACTAATAACAAATTTATAACTTTTAACAAATTTGTTTATGTGCTGATAGTGTCATTTTTTAATACATTAATGGCTAATTTAAGTTAAAACTTGTAATGTAGGGAAATAGCTCTCAAGATGCACAAGGAGAGAGATCTCAAGCACCTCAACAGGAGACTGATGGCCTCAGCCAAGATGAAATGGAATAAGCAGAAAAAAAGTAGATTCTACATGTAAATCTTTAAAAAATTGTCATTGCATTATGTTTTGGATGATGTTATGGTTGTTTAAGATGACTTGCATATATGCAGGAAGCACCTGTACACAGAAACTGTTGGAGAAGGCAACGTTGCATGGGTGGAAGCAAAGATTCATCAAGCTAATTTGATTTTTGGGTTGGCATTTTTTGCTTCATTTTTTTGCAGGGTGGGAGGCTACATTGTTTGGGGCAGAATTTTTTGGTCAGGATGCCCTAGTTTAGGTGACAATTCTTTTGTTGTTCAGCCCTAGATTAGTAGTCTTAAATGAATGATTTTTATATTTGGGGAGACAAAAAAAAAAAAACTGGTTTAGCACACTTGCATGTAACAGGTTTTGAGAAATTTTCTATGTTGCTGCTCTCGGTTGATTATTGTGTGTGTGTTGATTTAAGCATTTGGAACTATAGTAATAGTCATACAAATGTGTCAAAAACTGAAAATTCTGATGGTTCAAACATTTGAGCCCGTAAATGTGGGTGGATGTGGATATGAGATGCTGACAAGCTATATGCATACTCTGGTTAATTGCTATAATTCATTTGCATTCATTATAGCCATTCTTTCTATATTTATGGAAACAGACATGACTGACAGTTGTAATGGAAAAAAAAAATCATCGCCCCTGGAGTTGTACTTCCATTCATTTAAATATTATAGAGAAGAATTTTATGTCAATTTCAATAAAGGGGATTAAAATGTGTAGACAGAAGAGGGCAGCAAAGGTGAACTTGTGTCATATAACCAGAATGTCTAGAAAGCTCTAACTCGTTTATGCCAGCAGAAAAAGATCGATAATAAGAAACAAACTGCTGTCAATTCCATTCAATCTGTAACCCAAAATAAAGATAACAAACTGCTGTCAATTCCATTCAATCTGTAACCCAAAATAAAGATAACAAACTGCTGTCAATTCCATTCACTCTGTAACTCAAAATAAAGCTAAATTTGTAGTCTCCTCACAGACCAAGAACAAAAATAAAATAAAAAATTTAGCAGATACATGAGAGACAAAATTCTATAGCAACTATGATTTCTAGGAGTTGAACTTCAAATCGTAACTAAAACATCTAACGTTTGTTAATCAAATTTCAACCAATGAGAAGGGTCTCAAAATTCTTCACCACCTCTGCAAAAATACATTACATTTTGAGGGTCGGATAAAGTTTCTGCAGCTGCGTCAACAAAAAAAAAAGAACCATTCCTTCCGATGGATATTGAGGACCCTCATGTCCAACTTCTTTACCACCTCAAATTCCTTAGCTTCCCCAGCTAAAGTAAATTGTAGCTTCTTTACTACGTTGTCTCTTCAAGAGAGCCACTTTGATTGAAATCAGTGGCATTTCCATAAAGAGCTAGGCTATTAACTCAAGAATGTGGAATCTCCAACACCAGTAAAGAACAGATGAAGGACAATCAATTGGAGATCCAATAAACGTAAGCAAGTAAGGAAGATTATAAAATTTTAACAATTCTAAGTAGACAAGATAAATAAATTAATATAAATTACTATGAATAATCCATATCCAATATAAAATATTGAAGGGCGGTAACAGTTAAGAAACTATTTTAGGCTAAGAATATGAGAATTTGATTTACAGATCAAAGTTTTAATACTACGCACATGCACTTTAGATCGTAGATGATATCTAGACAAACAAATAGGGCCACAAGGGCATACAGAGGTTAGAGTTCGTCCAAATGAGTGTGACCCGAGTCCCAAATTTGTGGTCGGCCGTTCGAACAAGAGGAAGGAAAAATGGCAAAAGTTCTAAACCGGCTTGTGCTCGGCTGTCGAGCGAGAGGAAGAAGACGATCGGCCGGAGTGCACAGCCAGAGGAAGACAGCACCGTAGAGACCTGGGTTTGATCCGACAAAGGTGCGCGAAGAGCAAAGGCGGCAGGTGATGACCAGGGCATGATGTGTGATGGTGGGACGATCGATCGCTGGGGCAGAACAGATTATGGTCAAGAGAGAATACAAAAGAGACGGGTGACTGGCTCATATGGGCAGTGACAGTCAGATGGTCAATCGGTGGAGGGAGACGAGGAGAACAGAGATAAGCTTTTGGAAGAAAGGCAGTGGCTTTGGACCTCAAGCAGCAAGATCTCTCTGGAAGTCCACTGCCAAGATAGTGGCAAACAAAATGGCTGTTGTAGTTCACTAAAATCCGTTCGATCGAGAAGAGGGCGGCTTCAGAACTCTAGATGAAGTTCTCGACGCCCCATACGATATAACCAACACTAGCGCGACAATCATTTGGTCAATCGGTGGAGGTGAGGGTGCCGAGGAACGAGATGGAAGCAAGGGCTGGGTTTTAGAATCTCCACCAAAACCACCACCGACTTCAACACCAGCAGCTCCCAAAGTCAGCATTGGGCGTCTGAATCAACACCGAAGTGAAGCTCTGCAAATAGAGGTATCAAGACGATTTTTTTAATAAACTGAATTGATTTTATTCATTGAAGTAGTGGCCTTTAAATAGGCTTAGAAAAGTCCTAAATAATGAAATTGTCTAACAAATTTGTGCTTTCCTAAATTGGATACGGGAAATCATGTTTCCCAATCATTGTAGAATTCCTAGTGTAAGTTATATACTGAAAATAGAATTCTCTAAACGTCTAAACAGATTGTAACAACAAATAACTAATCTAATATGGAAGCATGTCCTTTCAGACAAAGAAACACCAAGAAATTCTCTAAACCTGGATAGGCCTTGTGTCCACACCAAGAAACACCAAGAACCTTCCTATCTGTGAAATATGGAAGCATGTCCTTTCAGATTTCTCGAAAGTAAACCCTATTAAAATAACCACTTAATTATTGTTTTTATTGGTTCTTGGTGGAATCGAACCACTATTTTCTTGGTAGTAGGTGATTAAAAAAACCAAGTGCTCTACCAGTTGTCCTAAAGAGCCACATCACGCAGATTTTATATTTTTGCCTATTAGTAGTTACATAACATATGTTAGCATCAACTTAAGAGGATATGCAAAAATACAAGGATAATTGGACTTGAAACACCATATCTTAAGAATGCTCTCTCCTCTTTTCCCTTCTAGCAAAACCCCCCATTTTCCCATCCCATCCCATCCTCTCCTTGTTGGTCTTTCCTCCCCACCCTGGTCGGCCTCCGGCTAGGGCTATATGGCTAATGCATTTTTGGGTCGGTGGTAAGGGCAAGAGATGGGCAAAAAACCATTGTTAGGGTGGCGGACTTTCAAGTTTTCTACCTCTAATTTCTCTCGCCCCGACCCCCCTCTCGATCGGTGATAGGATGCAATCCGGCCTAGATGGTGTCTGTCTGAAGGTCGAGTCCTAGCATTGGCAAAAACTTCTCTGCCATTTTTGTGTGTCTTTTGGTGGTTGGGAGGGTGGTGAGAGGGAAGCCTTACTTCTCCTTCTCCCTGCCTCCTCTGCTCCTTTGATCTTCCTCCCCTGCACTTTATAATGAAGTTCCAGTGGGTTCAGTGGATGATTTTATGGGCAAATGTAACTCTTTTGTTGGTTGTCCTCTTGGGGCTTTGATCTGTTCGACCTTCTACTTTAGGCATGCCCTAGCCTAGTGGCGTTCAATTGGGTAGAGGTCTATGAGGTATGAAACCAACCTCTATTGTTATGGGTGTGCATTCAATCATTCGGATTTGTAGTAGCGGCCTAATGGTTGGACGATTATCTATGGGGCTACCACTTGTGATGCTGTTGCATGGATTTCACAACCTGGGAGTTCCATTGTATATTTCTTTAGCTCTACTATGGAGATGCATTTTATTGGATAATCGGCATCAATCTATTGATCATTTGGGGATAACCCAAGATGATTTGGTTCAAGGTCCTCTATAATAGATTCGTGCTTGATGCTGTGTCTTTGGTCATGGAGTATCCACTGGATGCTTTTTGTCAAATTATTATGAGAAGAGTTTGATCAATGTTGTTTGTGTTTGAAGTCCCTTCCTCCCCTGCTGTTCAGAGGAGGACTCCTCATCTGTAATATCTGGTTTAGTTCAATAAAGTTTATTTGTTAGCCAAAAAACTGACTCCCACCTTCCTTTCTTGCTTCATGCTCCCTCGCTCCATCTCATTTGAACCCACCAAACTCTGATGGCAATTACGAGAATCATGTGCACAATTTCCCATGGCTGCTACTCATGAAGTAACCATGTACATGTAAGGTGTGGGCTATGGGAAATACACGGTTGTAACCAAATAATTTTGATCATTTCGGCAAAAAAAAAAAATTCATTTTGGAAATGCTTTATTTCATCTGCGTGTAAAAGGAACTTGAGAGTCCTGAAGTTCTCTGTTTAGAAACTGTACATATTCCTATAGCATAATACTGATTTATCATTCTCATTATTTAATTAATTGCATATTAAAAAATATAAACTAGTGATCTACATAATAATGCAACTAAAGATTTACCAAAAAAAATGCAACTAAAGACCAAAAGTTTTGGATGAGTTGCACTGTGAAGAGAGCAAACTGTGCCACAGTCGCCACATACTTCTTCTAGAGATTGATTGTTATTTGAAACAATTGTTTTTCCTCTGTTAAATGTAATCCCATAATGGATGTAGATTCCCACAGCGATGAGTGGTTCTGGGAAATCTAAGAATATGAATGCTAGACATAAATACCTATTAAAAGCTAGAGCAAGAGCCATGTAGACGCAATTAATAACCTAACCACCTCTAACTTAAAAAAATCTGCCTGACTCATTGGGCCTATTACATAAGGAAAACTAAATCTGTACATGAAACGTGTACATCAAAACCTTAACACATGGTCTTCATTTGGACAGAGAGAAAGATCTCTGTATAATTAGCAGCAATGTGTAAGGTTTTGATGTAAACATCATGTGTAGGGATAACACTTGTCCATTATAGAATACTTCAAATATTGGATGATCAAGTAACGGAAATCAGCACCGTGACACCGTCTTTGTTCTACTTAGATGAATTTCAGTCCAAAGCTAAGAGCAAAATACAACGATCATCCATTTCTAGATAAATGCCAATATCATCGTCATAAAAACAAGCAAAACCTACCAAGGACTACATGTAGCATTAATTAGAAAAATATAACATAAAATATCCTTAACAAGCCAAACCAAACATATGGATAAAGATCTTAGTAGATCTGTTTAAATAAATAACTAGAATAGAAACTATAGAAATTGACAGAAACTGGTGCTCATGTCCTGATCTTGAGCTTCCCCTCATTGGCCTGCTTGAAGAGCTTGGCCTGAGCAGCAGCAGCCTTGTTGGAGGCAAGAGAAGAAGAGAACTTGTCCTTGACTTGTTGGGTGGTGTAGGAGAAGTTCTTGGTGGCCAGGGAGTTGAGCAGAGAAGCAGTTCCCTCTCTGTAGAGTGCTCCATACCCATCATTTCTAGTGTTGGCTAATGCATCCATTAGGCTAAGGCCTGCGGTGAAGGCTGGAGTAGTAGTGAAACCAAATGTGGAACCCACTGTGCCCCAGTAGCCAAACAGACCCCATATAAAGTTCGGATGAGTCCGCCAGAAGCTGCAAAAAGAGTCGTGCACTTTACTAGTCGACAAAATCTATGAAAAATGAGGCTATAAGCTTTAACATTATGGACAAAATACTGTAAAGATTCCATAAACGTACTAGCTAGCAGTAGGCAAAAGCCATGGCAAATGAAGGGGAAATATTCTGGTGAATATGAAGAAGTGACGAGTGATTTTAGTGTTAGACATTAAGAGTACGTAAAAGTAGGGAAAAGACCAAATGAATAGATAATAGTGAACAAACCCCACAAAATGAAAAGCACGTTTGTATAAAAAAAGCACGTTTGTATAGAGAAGCGAAGCTCTAAAAATTGAAGATTAGTATAGTAGGCAAGATATAAGAGATAGAAAGTGTTTGCTAAATCTTGGAGGAAAGCTATTGATCATGAAGTGATAATGCTGATATTACATAGAAACTTCAAAAAGAAAAGAGCTTAATAGTCAATAGGGTAATGTTACTAAGAAATGAGCACACCAAAGAAAATGAGTGGCCGGTGTGATTAAAAGCAAAACATCTACTGTGGATGTTTTACTATACTGTAGCATTCATGTTTTTTTCCCTATCCAACTGAAACACCTCAAGTCATATTTCAGTTGGATAGGGAAAAAAACATGGATGCTACAGTGGAGCTGGAAAATCCATTGGATATTTACTTATAATCACGTACCAAACGGCCCCTTCGTAGTCATATGCTTTGAAAAAAAAAACAGTTTTTTTCATGAAAGAAGTACAGTTACATTTGCATTGAAGAAAAGTTAACATGCAAAAAAAGAAAGAAATAAGGAAAAAAGAAATACTATCACATTTAAGATATGAAGAAAATGGTAACCAGAGCATATCTTACTTGCATGATGATGAATGGAGGAATGTTTGGATCAGTGAAGAAAGGGGGAGTGGGAGAGGGAAGCAAAGGTGGAGTGCTGGGATTGGCGACAAAAGGAGGAGTATTGGGGTCTGTAATGACTGGTGGACTAGAGGGAGTAGATGGGGTAACTGGAATGGAGGGTGGAAGTGGTGTAATGGTAGCTGGAGGAGGGAGTACAACTGGTGGTGTACCAGTTGGGGGTGAGTGGTAGTATCCTCCACCACCATGAGAAGGCCTTGAAGGTGTGCCACATTTCTTGCTTCCACCACCATGAGATCCATGTGAAGGTGGAGTATGTGATGGAGTTGTTGGAGTAGCTGAAATATATCAAGAAGAGAACAACATTAGCACTCCATACATGTTCACAAGAGAGATCTAGAGAGAAAATGAGATAGAAAGAGGACTTCTTGGTGTGTGAGGGTCAGGAGGATAGTAGGTCTTCTGATCTTCAATTCCCTGCAAGTTTCGAGCCATGACATGAACCACCATGTTTTGAAAAAGCATTGCCATGAAGATGGCCCATATGAGCTTAGTGCTTGTTGTTCTTGCGGTTGCCATGGTTAAACAGAGAGGGAGTAGGGAGGAAATCTGTGTGGCAGTGAAGGAGAGGCAAGAGTATGTTATATATTGTTTCATACGAAGTCTGAATAGGTGGTGGTAGTAAATTCAAACAAAGATTTGCAGTGCGGGGGGTGGTTGATTTGTTGCTGGTGTATTTATGGGACTTTAAATTGTCACCTGCCTTAACTGTACATCACAGATGGTTTCTGTGTGCATGGGAAGGCTCCTTTGCACTCTAACTCTCAGTGACACACCTCTAGGGAAGGAAAAAAAATGAAACCCTGCTAATCTGCTCAGTTTCCTTAGAGTAGAAAGATATTGACAATAATGTTATTCACTATCAAACTAAGAGAGGCTCTTTGCAGTTGATAATATAATGTCTGTCTCACAAGATAGTAAAGAAATTTCTTCTATCAAAGCTATCAAGAGTTGGTCAAACTGTGGGTATGTTCATTAGGTCAATTAATGCACACATTTGACTGTTTTTAGGATCATAAGAGCTACCATTAATAGCTTTGAGCATGCTATATAGAAATTCAAGAGGGACTATAATAAAAGGGCTGGTCTCATGTATACAGACACAAGTAGTGTCTATAATCCTTTCTTGTGTTTATTAGTCTAACCACAAAAGGGCTGGTCCGAGAGTCCATTACAAACTTCAATACTGAACTTTGCTTCCTGATTGTAACACGTCAATGGCAAGAATGCTCCAGACCCTATCTTAGACACATGGAAGGTGCCCAAGTCATGGGGCTAGCAAAATCATAATAGGCCTCCAAGAAAGGTCACATTAGTGTTAAACCTTTAAAATCAATTGTTGACATCTGATGGACCACCTTATCTGGATCTCGATCTTAGGCCTTTAGAGTTTTAAGACATTGAATCGATGCTTGATATCAATTATCCATTATCAAGTACATAAAAATTAAAGCTAAAATTTGATATTCAAAAGTATGGGTTCTACCCATACACTCATTAATGCAAGTACCATGGTCACACAGACACTCTGCATGGGGTTGAGATGAGTTTCTTGAGATCATTGTTGTTCTGCTTCTGATACAAAGTGATGGGGCTGCACATGATCTGACCTTATATCTGGCATCAATTATCACCTTCCATAACAGGTGCCACCTAAAGGTTCTTAAAGCCTAATCGAGATGCTTCACTCGAATCGAGCTCCACATTGGTCAAGTGAAGCTCTATCATACGTCTGCTCGGCTCGACTCGCTTCGAAGGCGAGAGAAAAGCTAAAAATCACCAATTTTATACTCCTTCCATTCCAAAATATTATATATATTTAGAAATATTTACTGTTCCAAAATACTATGTACATTTTTCCAAATCACGTGATTTTCTCTTTCCAAAATTGGAGGGGACTTGGAAGGATTGGCTTGAACTTAGAGGGATATCAGCGAAGAGTCATGTGACTTCCTTGTGGTCTTCATGGTCTAATAAAAATGAGAATTTTCTCAAATATACATAGTATTTTCGAATGGATGGAGTATTAATTTTTTCATATGTATACGCATATATTACACTATATATAAGGATTTTATGTCAATCAAGCCTTAAGTTTTATTATATCTTATGTTGTATTTCATTTTCATATATAATTACCTCAGTCTTTGTGTTTTAAAAGAGTTAGATAATGTGTCTAGTGAGAACTAAGATAATTTTTAACATCTATAGATTTAAACTAATTAGCACAAATATATTATAGTCTCTCCGTCCTGTATTTATAGTCTAGAATGTGGACATGAACGCAAAATTAACTAAACCAAGCCGGTTCAAGAGATAAAGCAACTTGACTTGATTCGGCTCAAGCTATGCTCAAACTTGAAATTGATATTTAAAGTTCAAACCAAAACAGCCTAATGCTCGGCTCGACTTGGCTCGTTGACATTCCTAGCGCCACCCCAGCCTCTGCAGCATTTGATAGGGTGTAAATAGATGCTAAAGAAGGACCTTCCCAAAAGATGATTTTTTTCCCAACCCAAAAGATGATTGGAAATGAATGGGCAAACCATATCTTGTTCAAATTATTCAGAACATTCAACTAGAAATATTAATTTTGCATAAAAAAGGACTAAAACATACTTTCGCGAACATCCTAATGACACTAATTAACAACCAGACATCCGTCTCATCTATTTGCACTTAATGAAAATAAATTATCTCTCGATGCAAGTGTCATACAGATATCAAATGTAAATCGTATTTATCAATAAATAAACATTTCCCTCCTCTATATGATCAAAACATTATAAGCTCAAAGTACAAAATTCAATTAATGTTAACCATTACAAAAGTATACGTTTTTTTACTATTTATGTTGTGTTTTTTCCTACAAATTCATATTGCATTAGTGACAAGTAAAATATGTTTGCGGGAATAGCGCCAAGAACTCAGTCAGACCTCTCTCTCTCTCATTGGGGACTATAGGTCTTGATGAGGGGGGCAAAAGAGTAGGTGGTGGATGCCATGCTAAATGCTTAAGCCCAAGAGGAAGTCCATGAAGAGAACGGCCATATTCATTGACTTTTGGGGATTTGAACAAAGCAAATCTTTGAAGGGGGCATTTACTCCTCCTTGACTTGCTCAGACTGTGCTTCCTCTTTCCTGAAGAGGCTCCAATCCAACGACAGCTAAGCTACACTTCTCCCCTTTACTCCCCACAGTGCCATTAATGCACCAGTTCATCTTCACCAGCGATCTCAGCAGCTGCATTGCTAGATAAAACTTAAAAGCGATCACATATTAATTCCTTCCGAAGCAACATTGGGTAATAGACGTAGCAAACAGGCTAGACCAGAGTCCACTATTAGAAACCTAAATAGACCACAGGAAGCCAACACATCAGAGTTTACTAGAACTGTGCATGCACGATGGCGCACCGCGAGCAAATTCACGCTGCCTGATTTGGATCGAGTGGTGGGCATTGATACAGGGGAGGTGAGTTTGGCCTCCTGCCTGCCTACTTCTACACGAGAGCCGTTGGATCGCGATCTGATGTCTCAAAATGTGTATATGCGTGCTTATTTTTTGAAACTGGACATTGAGTTGGTTACTGTGGTTGCATTTATGTTTGGATTGGGAGGGGCGGATTAGGAGGAAAATTTAACCAATTAAAGTTAGAAATTTGCCAACAATTCATTGTTTGAGCATGGATTTGCCATTGTCGGTTGGTATAACTTGTAGACTCACATAGAATGAATCAGATTCCAGGGAATGCAATTGAATCGAAATTAGATTCCACCAGAATAACCAAAAACACGCCTTTATGTTTGGAGAGCAAATTTTGGGAATTAGAATTTGTGTGACCAAGCCAAATTTTCTCATGAGGAGATCCAGTTCTAAAAAATGTTCGAAAAATAAAATCCTCTTTTGACTAGAGAATCTACTATCAAAAGACCTCCACATAATGCCATCCAGGTACAAAAGGAATACATATTTACATGGTGCTTAAACCAAACTATAATATGCGAATCAACCAAATCAGATTTACTTATGAAGAATTATCATGCTCTTTTAAAAGTAAAATTACCACTACCGGACAACCATCTATAAGAATCTGGAAGAAGGGAAAATTGAGGCCGTTGAAGTGCTAAGAGATCGACTGCCTCCTGCATTTGAATTGTGATATGCTGGATAGAATGTCAATGGTTGAGTTGATAAATATCACATAACCTATCATCCAAAGATCCTCCCAGAAATGTGATAGTCCTTAAACTAAACTGCCTAAGCAAAGGTAGTTGATTTAACCAAGGGTCCAACAATGTTAAAATTGATTGTCCATTGCCAATTTTGAAGAAAGAGGCATGACGCATGAGGTCCCTAATATTCAAGATACACTTCCACGCATAGGAACCTGAGTTTGCATTATGATTAATATAAACCCCATGGACCCACTTATACCAAAGGGATTCCTTAGATGTAATCAATCGCCAAAATAGCTTGCCAATGTCTGCATTGTTAATGTCTTTGATACGATGAATGCCTAATCCACACTCTCTTTAAAGGTCTGCAAATTTTCTGCCATGACACATTTCTGAAACTAGTGGAAGAGGATACACCTTTCCATAGGAAAGAAGACAACATGCCCTCCAAACGTCTATAGCTCTCTTGGGCAACTTGAAGCAGGATGTTCAATAAAGGGAAAGGCCTCCTAACACTGATTTAATTAATTCAACTCTCCCATCATAAGATAATAAGTAAGACTTTCAACCATCAATACGAGACATTGCTTGATTAAAAAGAAGTTGGCATGCTGCGAATGTAATTTTTTTTTGAGGAAGCCGAAGAGCTATTAGATCTCATATTTAATGGTACATTTGGATGAGAAGAAAAAGAGTTTTTTGAAATGTGGCATGTAAGTCAGCAAAGATGTCCAAAGCTTCTTTAATGTGGATTGCAGACACAATGTTTTCTTTAGAAAAAAATAAGGATGTCATCTGCAAATAATAAGTGGTAAATAAGCAGTCAATTAGGAAACACGGGAGCATCAATACGACCGTCTGTGCATCTAGCATTCAACAAACATGTTAATCCTTCCATGCATAAGATAAGTAGAGATAAAGGACAGCCTTGACGCAAACTACTCTGACTTCTAAAATATCCATAATTGGAGCCGTTGAGCAACACACTAAGCATTGGAGTGCACATACATTCTTTAATCCAGCTCATCCATTTGTGATCAAACCCAAGAGCAGAAAGAGTCGCCAAAACATATTGCCACTTTACTTTATCAAAAGCTTTCCTCAAGTCCCCTTTGATACAAAACCTGCGCTCCCCTCCATGGAGATGATAATTACGAACCAATTCATGTGCTAGAAGCACATTCTCACCAATCAAACAATTTTTCATGACGTCAGACTGATTATGGCTAACAAGAAGGTGCAACACCATGGATAACCTATTAGCTTGATAGTTTTATAAACAAAACTACACAAAGAGATGGGACAAAAATCATCAAAGGTTTTAGACCTGCATTTCTTGGGAATAAGGGTGAGAAAAGTATGATGAAGACCTTGTAAGGGATGGCCTGTATTAAAAAAGTACTGAACTGCTTCCACCAAGTCACCGCCCACAATATCCCAAAAAGAGTTTAAAAACTCTTTCGGAAATCCATCAAAGCACACTACAACAAAAATAGCCTTTAGCGACGGCGAAATCCGTCGCTATAAGTGCCTCTACCGTGGATATTACTCTTATTGCGACGGACACATTCTGTCGCTAACTCTCTCGATAATACCCGCGTCGCTGTTGCTCAGTGACGATTAGCGACGGACTGAAAACGGTCGCTAATTCTTTTTTGCTACGGTGGATTTTTCTGTCGGAAAAGAATCTTTAGTGACGGATAAATTCCGTTAAAAGTACATTTTTTCGACGTATATTGCCGTCACAAAAGGTATTTTGTCGAGAAAGATATGTAGCGACTGTTTTTTATCCGTCGGTATAAATATTATCAACGGTTTTAAAACGGGCTCTAGACTCCGTTAGATATCTGTTGTGACGGCTTTAGCATATTTGTGACAGATTTTATCTGTCGGTACAGACTTCGAAAAAACAAAAAAAAAACAGCAGCACCTATATTATTCATATAATTAGTACTAGATTGTATACATAAACAACATATATGTACAACTTGAAGACAGCTTTTGCACTTACAGTTTGTACAAAAAACTAATGAACATGCATCTGTTTACTAGCACCTATATTTGCTCAAAGCTTAGCTGCTGCTCAGCAATCCATGATTCTTCTTTCTTTAGTTGGATGTTCGAAATCTGTCATCAATAAGAACTTCCATATCACTATACCATAAAATTTTCAGTGAATTAGACAGAAAAAATATTTAACAAATTATTTGGGTTACACCTTTGCGTTTTCAACGTAGACGAAATCTTTATAGCATGCCTCCATCTGCACGTGTGAGTTCCACAATAGGGCATCTGACCAGCTGCACATACGAGACACTCCCCTAAGAAGATGCAGAAAAATGGAAAACATGCCTACAGCAAGACCAGGTCAAAGGAAATGATGACTGGAACAAAAGATGACATACTTGCTGTTCTTGATGGAAATCAAACCACCTAGCCCGTTGTTAAGCTCCAGCTCTTTCAATGCATCAAGGTAAATACAGTCTACAAATCCAGGAAAATTAACCACTTCCCTGATTGACAATCAGTTGGTGAAATTCCAAGCAGTAACCATATTTTAACTTTTTTACATAAAGAAAGTGTCGACACTTCCATCAACAACTAGTATAAATCTTCCTGCACTTTTCATAAAAATGTACAGGGAAGTCGTTTTTAAAGAAGAGTTATGACAACCGTTTTTAATGATTTTTATGAAATTAATACAAACTGTACACCATCCAGTGCTCTTCTCCAATTCATCTGCAAACTTTGAAACTTACACTTCATTCACTTTATCTGAGGCAGTAAGAAAAAAATTGACATGTAACAGAGCATTACCTCTCCTCCTTTCCCTTGGTTGGATTGGAAGGGTTTGGGACCTTGTTAAGTGTCTTGCATCCCTTTAAACCATTAACTGATGCACCTGCTACAGAAGCCTGCACATCAACAATAGAACTAACATACTGTTGGTGAGAGAGAATAGCAAACTTTCTGAAAACTTCAAACTTCGATTACATTATTTTTTGTGGGTCAACAGAAACTGGTATTCTTGATAACAGAAGATTCCTACCCGGAAATATGTGTGCAGGGCAGAGCTAAAGCTGAAGGGGTTTTTTATCTTTATTAGTAATAATTAACTTGGTAGAGAGGCTGTTAGCACTCAATATAACCTGTACCACAGAAGTAGCAATGTAAACCAACTATAGAAGATAATGTATCAGATAGAGATAACAAAAATGCAACTCCCACAGAAATTCTTATGTAATAGCTTAAAGAACCAATACCTTTAACTAGTGACAAGCCCTAAATAAAGTCAAAAGCATTTCGAAGATGAGAAACTTTATGATAAACCGAAGTTTTTGCATCTCAGAATGAAATATCGACAAGCTGTGAGTACAATACCATGTACAGAGCCTGGAAGGAATAATCCCACATAGAGCGACTATAGGGGTTATCTTTCAGTTCTAAAGTTATAGAGGGATTCCCTTCAAGGCTTTTCCGGTCCACCACATCCCAATTCATATTCCTCGCAAAACCATGCTTTAAAATTTTTAGGCAAAGGGGTCACAAATCTGAAGAACAAGATTACTAAGTAAAATAAAAAGGTATAAAACTCAAATATCAAAATATAGATGGCACCAGCCAGACCTATTTGCTCCTAGACAGATCACAGGGTGAAGGAAATAATGACAATAACGTGTGGGTGTGTGTGATGACCACAAGGAAAATACTGATACTCAAAGTGTGATCGAACACAAAAATTTTCTTCAATCTCAATTTTCAAATTTTAATATTTAAACTACTGCACGGGAACAGAAAGATCAAACAATTCCAAGTGTTGATTTACAAGGGCAGTCAGTGACTTCTAAAACATATTCAATAAGGCGCCATTTCATTAGGGGAAGGCAGTGAAGTCCTCCACTAAAATCAATCAGATGAAAGTGGAATAAATCTAACCGATTTTAAAAAAGAATAAAGCATTAAAATAAGTCAAAAAATGGGATAGGTTCATGTATAAATTGATATCTGTTGCCTCTCCTATACCTACATACAAAAGTAGGCGATATAGAAGTAAATTTTGAGAACCAAGTCAGCTATAGCATTTCTACGAGAAGAACTAAACAAGAAATCTACTTTATTTTAAGGCTGCTCTGTATCTCGATTTCCCACCGAATCTGATTGAAGAACTGGTACCGTCTTTGAGCCATCGGCGATCTCCGCCGCCATGGATTCTGATCTCTTCGGAATCCGGCGATCGGCCTTCCGGCGGGATCTTTACCTTACCGAGTGCAGCAACGACGGAGCTGACGATGGAGTCACAGCCGCCCCTCCGTCCCCCCTCTTCAGATGGTTTTAGGGCTCGACAATGGAGGAGGAGGAAGAGATGAATTTAGGGGTTTTAATCTTGGCCCTTCAAATCAAAGGTCCAGATTTGTTTCCACACTGAACTTTTAACGACAAATACAAAACCGTGGATAATATGTATATTACCCACAGTTTTTTAACCATGGCAAATAAACCATGGATAATATCAAATATTAGCGACAGTTTTTTTCCTCTCGTAAAAATCTGTCGCAAATGCATACCTTTCTCCACGGGTCATTTGCTGTCGTAAAAAGAGAGCTTTATCCACGGTTCTTTTAGCGACAGAAATAAAACTGTGGCTAATGCCCGATTTTGTTGTAGTGGCAGGTGCCTTGCCATTAGGGGCCACAAAAATGACAGCTTTACTTCCCTCCACATCCAGAGGCTGGTTTGACCTAATGGTAATCTAATATACATTTCAAACGACATATTCCATGCCCTAGTCAAGGCATTCTTCAGCCAATCATCCTACTAAAGAGTTTTGCCAACGTGCAACATTACTTTGTCAAATTTCCTCTAAAATCTGAATGGAATACTGACAAAGAAGCTCTGGATGGTGAGAAAGTTTTGTACAGGATGATGTCTGGGAGAACAAACAACTCCAATTGAGAGAAGGAAGTGGAGAGGCCAAAGGGTAGAGGCCGGCCATGGAGACCAGCCATTGAGAGAGGCCAGATTTAGGGACACCTAATTGCTATCTTATTTTAGCACTCAACTGTACTTACAGGGTTCCTAATAATTTCAAAGTCTCAAGCCTCCAGACTTTCTTCTCCCTTCATTCAATGAAGGTAGATTCCTAATAATTACTGTTACATAATTTAATATCTCTAGGTGCAAAAGTTATGGATGGTTCCCTTGTATATTTTAGTGATGTACAAATAGACTTTAATATTTATAAAAAGCTAAGTCAGTTGAAGAGCTACTTAGCTCAGATCAGCTATACCTGATATTCAGATGTGGACTTATTTCTTTATCCGTTTAGAATTAGTATGATCAGATGGGGTCTTTTGGTACAAGTATTAAGATGTGGGCTTGATGATCCTCATACTTTGGCCCAATAATGTAAGCTCGAAAGGTTGCTATATTTACTTCAATGTCGGCGGAATGAGAATTTCGTTCGATAGAATTCAAATTTTCGGAATTGTGAGAACCTCCAGGAGATTTGTTGGTCATGTGAATTAGAAGAATGAATTGGGGATTCGTGTGAATTGTTTATTCTTCTCTATATCCTAAAATGTTTCTCTGGAATTCTTCATGAATTGATAGAGAATCCGTTGAATCAGTCCCCTAGTTATGTATCTACATGTCTCCTTAATATCTTTACTTTCACTATGTAAAAGGGTTAAGACCCTATTCTGTGGATACACATCCAATTTATTTTCGGATAAATTTTGAGGGCAAAAATTAGATCAATGATGATATGGACCACTTTCTTCTAAAGCTGTGTTTTGGCTAGGTAGTAATCATAATCACGACGAAGATACAGTCTCAACCCTAATTTCCCATGTGACTTCCAAGTTCCATGGCTCTAAACAATCTACAATATAGAAGGTTCGGATGCTATGGCTTAGGCCCTGTTTGGCACATCTCATAAAGAAAGGACGGAAATGGATGAAAAGACAGATAAGTCTCAAAGGGCCTCCCAAACAGGACCTTAATCAGGTTTGGAACTTTTCTCACATATTTTGGCAAAAAGGAAAACTTTTCTTCCATTCTTATATTGCCGATAACCCTACATTCGAAATAAAGTTTCTTTTAAACAACACAGCCACATCATGAGCTTAGGTAACTAGAAATCATAGTTTGTGATATCGACATATACTGCCATACTCCCTCCGTCCAATGAACTCTGTCTGCATTTTGAAAAAGCTCGGGTCCATCCTTACATGACTGACTTTTCTCCCTCACGATCAAAATTTAACGGGCCTTACAGTGGAATAATTTAACTAATTTTCAGACATAAACTGGCTTCATCGTACGGATGGAGTAGAGTTTGTAAGCTGTTTTAGTGCGCATTAGTGATCACTTAGATTATTAACTTGACTAATGCTAAAGAGACTATCCGATAATAACTAATAGATGATGTAATGATAATGTTTATAAAGCAGTCTCTTGATATATCAATTCGAATACGTAATGATGATGTAACAAAAGAATATGATGGCAAATGGCAATTGTATTATGATGCTGAAAGAAAAATTAAAGCTCACATGCTTTGCAGCTATCCTGCATCACTAGAGAATTTGGGACGTCCAAGCAAATGAATCTGATGGTCTAAATGTGAGAACTAGTAATTCTTCGAAAAAGATAATCACTTCCTCCTAGTGTATCATGCTGGGGCCTATTGGCATCACTCAGCGGAAAACAATCCGGTGTTGATACTCTTGGCTATTTTATTTTTTGACATATAAGTGATAAAAAGTTTAATTTTGGGAAAAGTACTCTTCTCTTTGTCGAGAAATTATGCAATAGCAGCAATACTCTTGTATAAAAAAAGAAATTATTCAATACTACAGGCATGCCAGGGGATTTACTCCCACTTTACAGGAGGATCGTAGGCTCATTAAGTGTGGGATCGATGGCTCCTATACAGTGGGAGTGAATCCCACACTGTATTCCGGGAGTACTACTGAATTCAGGAGTACTGAATAATTTTTCCTCCTAGTGGTAGATCTGAGCCCCACCAACAGCAATGAGAGTCGAGTGGCAGGACAGGCGAGTTGTGGAGAGTGGAGTGCCCGCGGTGGCGAGCTTGAAATCTAGCTCTAGGGGAGCACTGAAACTGCAGGGAAGGCTGTGTGGCTGCACCGAAGAAGGAAAATACATGCGACCACACATCTCCTCTTAGTTCTTGAACTCGGGCACAAATTAACTTTTTGGCCACCTATCCTGACACCCACCAAATTTGCTGGGGTCCCTATTTTCTAGGGGGGGGGGGTGTCGCTCATGGTTACCGGGGCACCCATTAAAGAAGAAAAAATGATCTGGTTTAAATAATTACTGAGGCGCCCATTGTCATCTCTCTCTCCCACTGCGTATGTGGTAAGAATAGCATGACCAACCCTCATGAACCATGATTCATCATAACTTCAGAAAAACTGATTACCAGACCTATTTAACATAAAATTGATCACATAAAAAGAATTAAGTTCAGCCACCTGTTGGTGTTCGTAGTCTCACAAGACCAACCACTATTTTGAAGCATGTTAAGTTCTATTTTTCTTTATAATTCTAAATTTCTATGATGAAGAGACACATTTTGAATTATTTTATGACTCAGAGGGGAACCAATCAAGGGAGAAATTTTCAGTTCCTTCTTTAGTCTTTGCATTCCCATTCTTTGGAATTCAAAGAAAAAATTATTGTATTTAGAGGCATGGGTGTGCCCCCATGAGGAGGTTCATGTGCATGGGGGCCCTTGCAAAACATTACTTTAGAGCATGGGTGCTCCAATAAGAGAAAAAAAGAATTTATGTTTTTTCAAAACTTACCAAAATAAAGTCAAAATTTAGGAGCCCTGCAAATTAGGTGGGTGTCAGGATAGGCAACCTAACTTTTTTATATTGTTTTTGCATTTTGTCCATGTATAGTCCTCATGTATAATGTACTCCCTCCGATCACTTTTACTTGAGACCATCACATATTTGTGAATTTTATTGAGATATGGGGTCCACATTAAAAGCCTAGGCTTTTCCAACAAGTGAGCAAGTTACCTTTCCAAGCGAGCAACTGAGAATAAGCAGGGAACGGTGTCATCTACTTTCGGTATGCATAGTTTTCTAATTGTCTAGATAAAAAGTGACCGGAGGGAGTATAAGAGAAGGAGGCTTTGCTATTAGGTAGGGGCAAAGTACGGATCATAGCAATAAGGTCAAGAATCTAAAAGTATTAGCATTTAGGAGATACAGGGTCAAAACTCTATGTTTTTCATACAATCGACTCTGCATTATTATATCAATACTATATATAAGTAAAAAATAGCAATCAGTTATCTATTATCTTACTAATTATTGCCATGAACTTACCAGATTCCGAATTCCCACATGAGAAAAATACCACAGTACAACCTACTTTATTGGAGATTGACAGTACATGTGACACACTATGACTTATGTGCCATTTAACAATTAGTGCTACCAAAATAGAACCTATAAGAATATAAAAAATTAGGCATAATCTATTTTCGCGATATATTCGACGTTCAAAGAGTAGCATTCCCTCTGCCCTGTTTTAGATGCTCAATCTAGAAAAGAGGCGTGTCTTATTTTAGATGCTCCATCTGGTCCATTTAAGTGGATTCTGAACCTCTTCTTTCCCCATTAGCAGGATTTCTACTAGTCTAATAAAAATCACTATTTTTCCATATGGGGTATTAAAACAGGACAGAGGAGTAGTTCTTAGTATACTAAAGAGTACTATTGGTATTTCATGGCTCAAGATTAATTTAAAACCAGATTAGTTTGAAAAAACAAACATTAATAATATTCTGGATGGAGGTAGTATTATGAAGATTAAAAACAAAATCAGGAAAGTTTTCTTCATAAAATGCAGAAAAACCGTTCTTATAAAAATGTCTAAAGAAAGCTAAAGAAAAAACTACTCCCTCCGTTCCAAATTACTCTATACATTTAGAAAAAAGTTCGTTTTTATTAGATTGTGGGGCCCACATTAGGTCACCTGACCTCTCCCAAACCTGGATGTACTCATTTCGACTCGCCCAAAACCTCACCGACGCCGTGATGCCGAACACAATGTGCTGCAGCCTGGTAGCGGCGTCGGCCAGAGGACAAGTCTTTTTTACCAGGTCTCACCTTCTCCGCCGCGACGACGGGGAGGATAGCGGAGGAGGACGACGGAGATGGACAGGAGGAGGAGGGGTATTGGTGTAGGTGGTGGTGGTAGAGGAATTCACAGAGGGCGTCATGGCGGTAGAGGCGAGGGAGCAGGCATCGTGGTGGGAGAGCACTTCCATTACCAAGTCTGGGTGGTCATTTATGTTGAAGCCAACGAACCTCTCCTCTTGCTGCTGTAGCTGCTTCCTCTCCTTCTTGCTACTGCCATTAAAGACTTTTCCTTTGCTTTGCTTCTTCTATGAAGAGACTTCCTCTCAGCCTCCTCCGAAGCTTTTGACAAAATGTACATTGCTCTCCCTCTTCCTCATAAGGGAGAGCAGGTGGACAGAAGAGGCTAGCTAGCTGGGGGAGTTGCCATTACAGTGCAGAGGGGCTAGGCTTAAAAGGTAGGCATGGATGGAAGGAAGGAGGTGTTTCAGATGTAATTGAAAGTGCTCTTTAGGTCCTAGAGGGGGGGATGAATAGGACAACCACTTAAAAGTCTCTCACTCTATTATACTAACAGATAATATTAATTTAAATAATCATTCAATACAACATTATCTTATTAGCAAGTAATTGAAAGCACATAAGTGAGAGAGACTTAAGCAGTGTGGAATGTGTGTGTAACAATATGCAAAACGAGCAAACACAAGCAATCACACAAAGATTTATAGTGGTTCGCCGCCAAGCAACTTGCTTCGACAGGTACGTCCACTCTCGGAGCACCTAATCCAAGGAACCTCCGACATCCACTAAGTGAAGGTTTTTAGTTCACCAACAACTTCTTACAAAGGTTTTCTTGGTTCACCTCTAACCAGAGATTTTCATGGTTAATCTCAAACCAAGGGTTTTACTCAAAGGCTTACCCCAAACCAAGGACTTAATGGTATGTCCCGACCAAGGGTTTTACGCGGAGGCTAACCCCAAACCACCGGATTTTATGGTTTATCCTGAACCAAGGGTTTTACACAAAGGTTAACCCCAAACCACTCACAGTGAGTGTACTCCCACTCACTATGGGTTATAAGAATTTGTCTCTCTCACACGTGTCTAAACCCTACGGTTTACTACACTCAACCAAGCATAGAGAGAGGATAAGAGTATTACTCTAATTAAGAGGATAAGTTAGAGTACATACTCTTGTCGGGAGGATGTTAGATTTCCTACCCGGTTTGCTCACTAGTATTGAGCTAAATGGCCTTCCATTGTCCACCCTTGGATTCAACTAATGATGCTCCGAAATTGTAAAGGCTTTTTGGACAAGGGATTGGTTTCTCTAAGAATTTTTTTATGGGATTAAGTGAAACCATGGCCAAAGATACTTTGAACTACTCTCAAGGTTAATGGTATGAACCCATCTAATCACTAATGAGGGACCGGAGAGTAGAACAAAGTAACTAAGACCTTTGAGAGGATTTGGAAGTATTTGGTTCAAAGGTCAAGTGGGGGGTTTTGGTTTCTAAAGGATGATTCTTGATGCTCAAAGAAACCATGATCTAAGATGACTTGAATCTCTTCCTAAGATCTTATAGCAAGATCTTGAACCCCTTTCAAAGAAAGGAGAGGAAGAATAATCAAGAGCATCAAGGCTCTAGAGGACTTGAATCTCTTCCTAAGATCTCATAACAAGATCTTGAACCCCTTTCAAAAGAAAGGAGAGGAAGAATAATCAAGAACCCTCAAGGCCCTAGATGATTTGCAAAGAATAAGGCCAAGAGGTTTTTGGGGAGATGGTTTTTGGGGAGATGATTTGCAAAGAAGGAGAGGAAGGTGTGTATCAACCCATCCTTGGGTGGATTCCTCATATCCACCCACCCAATCCACCCACCCATGGGTGGATACACCTCACATCCACATGTGGGTTGGGTCATATTTGTGGGTGGTTCCTTTAGCCCATGAACCCATTTCACAAATGGGCTTTTTCTAAGTGTCTTTTCCTAAGGATCTTAGGTGGTCTTTGGAAGAAGCTTTGGATCACTTTGGTTAATGGGTTTTTCTTGAAATATTTTGAACCCAACAAATTTGATCCAAAAGCTATGGGCCTAGAGGACAACTATGGATGATCTAATGGTTGTAAGTTGATCCTCTAGAAAATATGCACTTCTCTTGTATGTCTGCATGTTGGGCCTTCAATAGGTTGTTTTTAAGTAGTGTCTTGGCCATGGACTTTGTGGTGTGCTCCCACATTGTCTTCGGCTTTTGCAATCTTCATTTTCCTTGAGCTTCACCTTCGAGTGTCTTGTTCACCTTGGTGGCTTTCTCTTCAAGATCCACTTTGTGTTGGCTTCATCTTGAGATTGTCTCCTCTCAACCTCTTCATATAGCCCAATTTGTATATGCACCCCAATTTGTACATATATCCCATTTTTCCTCTCACATACCCCATATATTTTTGTACATTAAATTGAGATACATTAAGAGACAAAATCACACTCCAAAATTTTGCCCTAACAGTAATGGGGGAGAAGAGAAGTCAGGGGAGATTTGACTCGCGGGAGGGAAGGAGGAGGGAATGGTGAGCTGGAACGGGGATCGAGGGGAGGTAGCATGGTTCCAAACAGCTGGTTCGAGCCATTTGCTCCATAAATGCCCACGCACAATTGTTCTTGTTGGGTTTGGTTCAAAACTCTAAGTAAAGAAATGTTTTCTTCTGGGTTGGGCCTAGAGTAAGGGTAAACTTGTAATTCTAGGGAATAAGTTTGAAACCCTTAGACCAATATGTATTCTCTCTTCTTTCTCTCCAATGTAGAGGAGGAACAAAAACCAAAAAGGGGAGAAGAAGAGAGTGGGAGCCAAAGGGGGAAGGTGAGAGCTTTCTTAGATGAAGGTGAAGCAAGATTGAAGAGATTTGAGTGTCAAACTCTCGTAAGTGCTTTGGAGACTTCATAGTGAAAGCTTGTTCTTCCTTGTGGTGTAGCCAAATTGGTGAACCACTAATCTCTTGTGTTTCTCTGTGTGGTTTGATGTTATTTATATGCTCTTTGTGATTTGTTCCTTCATCTCCAACCTATTTCACTTTTCAATTTATTACTACATATGTGGGTGGTGATTGATTGACTTGTGAAGATCTTGGGAGGGTGTTTGGAATGGATTTCAAGACTAATTCCATCCACCAACAATTGGTATCGGAGCTTGGTTTGGTTTCATCCTTATTTCTACTTATTTGGTGTATCTTTAGTGGGACTATTTCTTCAAATCCGGGATTGAGAAGTTTTGTGCCCACATGGTATTTGTCAAATGGCCTCAAAGGGAACTACTATGTCTGGTGGGATTAAGTTTGAAGTTGAGAAGTTTGATGGTCTAAATAACTTTGGGTTATGGCAAATGAGGGTTAGAAACATTCTAATCCAACAAGGGATCAAGGTTGCTTTGTTGGGGAAGGAAAAGAAGCTGGAGAAAATCAAGGATGATGATTGGGTTGATGTAGATGAAAGGGCGGTAAGCACTATTTAATTATACCTCTCGGATGAGGTGTTATACAATATAAGTGAAAAGGAAATGGCAAAAGGCCTATAGGAGAAATTAGAGAAGCTCTACATAGGGAAGCCTTTATCAAATAAGCTACACTTGAAGAAACAACTGTATGGGTTGAGGATGGAGGAAGACAAAGATGTGTTGGAACACATGAATACCTTCAACCGGATGATTAGTGACCTCTTGAGGTTAGAAGTGAAGTTTGATGATGAAGACAAGTCACTTTTGTTGTTGAGTTCTCTTCCGGACTCTTATGATCATTTTGTCACCACACTATTGTATGGGAAAGAAACTCTTAAGTTTGAGGAGGTGGCCCAAGACATAATCTCCAATACCACAAAGAAAAAGTCTTCCATAAGTGATTCTAATGTGGTGGGTCTCCTAGTGAAAGGGGAATCAAGTGATAGAGGACGGAGTAAAGAAAGAAGCAAAGGCAAGAAGAACTCTCGGTCTAAGTCAAGGAGCAAGAAAGATGTTGTGTGCTACCATTGCAATGGTAAAGGGCACTATAAGAGAGAGTGTAAAGTGTTCAAGGCACTAAAGGAAGAGAAGAAATCCAAGAATGGTGACTCTGCTAGCGTGGTTTCCGAAAGTGAAGGGAACTCTACTCGGTCTCTCAAGGTAATAACTCATCTCATATGTGGATTTTAGATTCCAGTTGTTCTTATCATATGTGTCCAAATCATGAATGGTTTGATACTTATGAGGCCTATGATGGTGGTTCGGTGTTGATGGGGAATGATGCACCGTGTAAGACAATTGGGATAGGGACCATCAAAATTAAGATGTATGATGGGGTGGTTTGTACATTGGGTGGAGTTAGACATGTGCCGGCACTTAAGAAGAGCCTAATATCTTTGGGTGTACTTGAAGCTAAGGGTTGCACTTTCAATGGAGAGGATGACATCCTCAAGGTATCCAAAGGAGTCTTAGTACTCATGAAGGGTACAAGAATGGGTAACAATCTTTACAAGCTCATGGGAGAAATGGTATTGGGTGGAATTGTGGTTTCTACAATAGAGAAGGGTGATAGTGATTGTGATGAGTCTAAAATATGGCATGTGTGGTTGGGGCATATGAGTGAAAGAGGCATGTATGAACTTCACAAGAGGAATTTGTTGAAGGGAATGAAGACATGTAAGTTAGATCTTTGCAAGTTTTGTTTGGCGGGCAAGCAAACAAAGGTGTCCTTCAATACCATAAAGAAAGAATGCAAAAGTGAAGGTGTTCTTGATTACATTCATTCAGATGTGTAGGGGCCATCCCCGGTGGAGCTTTCTACTTTGTGACTTTTATTGATGATTTCTCAAGAAAAGTTTGGGTTTACTTCATGAGGCAAAAGTCAGAGGTCTTTTCCAAGTTCAAGGAGTGGAAGGTGGAAGTAGAGAACCAAACGGGAAGAAATGTGAAGTGCTTGAGATCGGATAATGGCGGTAAATATAAAGAAGGGAAATTTCTATAATTTTGCAAAGATGAAGGGATCAAAAGGCATTTCCCCATAGCAAAGAATCCTCAACAAAACTGTGTTGCGGAAAGGATGAATAGAACTCTCTTGGAGATAGCTAATTGCATGAGACTCCATGCGGGGTTGTCAAAGTCCTTTTGGGCAAATGAGGTAAATCATACATGCTATGTGGTGAATAGATCACCTTCAAAGGTTCTTGACTCCAAGGTAACCGAAGAGGTATGGAGTGGAAAAGAAGTAGATTACTCTTTTTTAAAGGCATTTGGGTGCCCGGCATACACACATGTTCCTCATGATGAAAGGTCAAAGCTAGACTCTAAGTCACACAAGTGCATTTTCTTTGGCTTTGAAAGGGGTGTGAAGGGGTACAAGCTTTGAGATCCGGTGAACAAAAAGAAAATGTTTAGTAGAGATGTAGTGTTTGATAAAACCTCTATGTTGAATAGGGAGCTTGAAGAAAAGGAAGACGGACATAGCAAAGAGGAGAAAATAGCACAAGAAGTTCTAATAGCATCAAATGACTTGACAAAACCTCAAGACTCTCAAGTGGAAGAGGGGAGCTCAAGTTGGGTGGAACAACAAGAGCCTCAAGAAGTGCCATATAATATTACTCAAGGAAGAGAGAGGAGAACCATTAAGCCTCTTAATTGGCTTGGATGGGAACCAGTGGAAGAGACTCATTATGCTCTTATCACAAATGGTGGAGAACCCTCCACATTCCAAGATGCTATGGAATCGGGTGAAAAAGAAGAATGGATGATGGCAATGGTGGAAGAGATAGGATCTCTCCATAAGAACTCCGTGTGGGAGTTGGTGCCAAAACCAAAAGGTCGTAAATCGGTGGCTTGCAAATGGATTTACAAGAAGAAGGAAGCATTGCATAAAAATTAGAAGCCAACTTTCAAGGCAAGGTTAGTGGCAAAGGGATACTCATAATAGGTTGGGGTAGATTATAATGAAATATTCTCCCCGGTTGTGAAGCACACTTCTATAAAGCTGCTTTTGGCTATGGTAACGGAGTTCAATATGGAGCTTAAACAACTTGATGTGAAGACAACTTTCTTTCATGAGGATTTGGAGCAAACAATTTACATGGAGCAACCGGATGGGTTTGAAGAAGCGGGTAAAGAAGGCTGTGTGTCGATTAAAGAAGTCTCTTTATGGGCTCAAGCGATCGCCAAGGCAATGGTATAAACATTTTGACTCTTTCATGTTGCATATTGGTTACTATAGGAGTGAGTATGATTGTTGTGTCTACAACAAGGTGCTTAATGATGATTCTCTTATCATGTTGTTCCTTTATGTGGATGATATGCTTATAGCTTGTAGACACATGTCAAAGATTGATGAGCTCAAATCTAAGTTGAGCAATGAGTTTGACATGAAAAATCTTGAGGTGGCCACAAGAATATTGGGCATGGAGATAAGGAGGGATAGGAATGCCGAAAAGTTGTGGTTATCACAACAGAGGTATGTCTCCAAAGTGGTGGAGATGTTTGGCATGAAAGATGCAAAACCGGTCTCTACACCACTTCCTTGTCACTTTGCTTTGAGTGCAAAACAATGCCCAAGTACGGTTGAAGAAGAAGCGGAAATGAAGAAGATACCGTATGCTAATGCGGTAGGATGTTTAATGTATGCTATGGTTTGTACAAGGCTGGATATTGCCCAAGCGGTTAGTGTAGTTTGTAAATACATGTCAAATCCGGGTAAAGAGCATTGGAATGCGGTGAAGTGGATTTTGAGGTATTGAAAGGCACCAAAGAGTTGGGTATTGTGTTTGAAAAGAAAAGAGACTCAAATAGTGTAGTGGGGTATGTTGATGCGGATTATGTGGGGGATCTTGACAAGAGGCGGTCCACTACGGGGTATGTTTACACTCTTACTAGAGGTCCTATTTGTTGGAGATCGGTGCTACAATCCACGACGGCTTTGGCTACTACGGAGGCCGAGTACATGGCAATCACGGAGGCTTCTAAGGAAGCTATTTGGTTGAGAGGCTTGGTGAGTGAGCTTGGTTTGAAACAAGAGAAGGTGCAACTATTTTTCGATAGGCAAAGTGCAATTTGTTTGACCAAGAATCATGTATATCACTCGAGGACAAAATATATTGCGGTGATGTATCATAGAGTTCGGGATTGGGTCAACATGGGTGAAATCTCTATTGAGAAGATGCACACGGATGAGAATGCGGCCGACATTCTTACTAAGCCGGTGACTAGTGAGAAGTTTAGGCATTGCCTAGACTTGCTCAACATCTCTATGTGTTAGAGATTGGAAATAGCACCTCTTCTTTGAGGATGGAGGTGCAAATTTGGTGGGAGGCTGTTTCTCACCAAAGTTGAAGTGTATGGGACACTTAGGACAATTTCCAAGGGGTGGAGGAGTTTTTCGCCAAGGTGGAGATTGTTGGGTTTGGTTCAAAACTCTAAGTAAAGAAATGTTTTCTTTTGGGTTGGGTCTAGAGTAAGGGTAAACTTGTACTTCTAGGGAATAAGTTTAAAACCCTTAGACCTATATGTATTCTCTCTTCTTTCTCTCTAATGTAGAGGAGGAATAAAAACCAAAAAGGAGAGAAGAAGAGAGTGGGAGCCAAAGGGAAAAAGGTGAGAGCTTGGTTAGGTGAAGGTGAAGCAAGATTGAAGAGGTTTGAGTGTCAAACTCTTGTAAGTGCTTTGGAGACTTCATAGTGAAAGCTTGCTCTTCCTTATGGTGTAGCCAAATTGTGAACCACTAATCTCTTGTGTTTCTCTTTGTGGTTTGATGTTATTTATATTAGGGGTATTCACGGACACGGACGGTCTGTCCGTAATAAAGAGAGGTGTTGTCCAGTCCGTCCGTGTCCATTTAAAAATTTGTCCGTATCCATCCGTGTCCATCCGTAATTGTCTGTGGACGTCCATGGACACTTATGTTTCAAACTAATCTGCCTTCTGAGCCAAGTTCCAGTCGGAAAAGTAATTCAAAGCCAGCATCTTTTTCTGGTTGCTTGCATCCAGGGAGCTTCTTGACTCTGTCCACTTTCTTCAACAAGAATTTCCTGATTCACATGTCCAAATTCTGACCTGGGTTTGAATCAAATTTCCAATCATTCAAGTCTAGAATAGATTCAGTGTCACAAACGCAGCAAGGAGCAACCCAATTCAGTCAAATGTTGAACTAATTACATCCAAAGAAAGAAGAAAGATAAATTCAAATGAAGCATGTGAATCACACATGCTTAATTTTAATCAGTAAAATCCCAAACACATTGCGTACAGTCAATACAATCAAGGAATTACCAATACTTGTTCCTTGACCAATTTCTCTAATAACAAAAAACTGGAACAGGAGAACCCTATTGTTGTCGGAGAAAATGCTTTGCATGAGAAGTTGTGCCGAAGAAGATGGACTAGAGACGACCTCCTTGTTGTCGGAGAAGCTGTGCGGCCGGAGGATAGGATCTTGCGAGAGAAGGAGCTCTGTGACTTCTGGAATCGGGCGCGGACGAAGAAGTAAAATTCAGCAAAAAAATCGATTTTCCACAAAGTATCTACCTTTTTAGGATAGAGAAAAAAATCAGGAAAAAGACCACCCTAGTCTTTTTAGGCACGAAGCTACAGGCTACACGATCATCCAGACGCGGAGGATGACGGAGGTGCGGTGTGGGCCGGCAATGAGGAAGACGACATGAGGCGGGGGTGGAGTGGAGGCAGAGGAGGTGGTGGTCGGGGCGACGGCTATGGGGAGTGGTGGAGGAGGGGAGAAGACAGCGGGGGAGAGGAGGGAAGAATCGGTGAAGACGAGGGAGCGGGAGGCGACGAGGATGGAGAAGGGAAGAGGCGTGAGTTGGGAGGGAGAACCGGAGAAGAAAGAGGGGGGGGTTGTTTATGTGGTAACGGACACGGACAAGGATTGTCCGTGTCCGTAGTACCCTATTAGAACGGACAGAAAGTTACTGTCCGTATCCGGTCCATGGTCCGTACGGACCGTCCGTTAAATAACGGATGGACACGGACATAGCCGGACGGACGGACACGGACGTCCGTGAACATCCCTAATTTATGTGGTTTTTGTGATTTGTTCCTTCATCTCCAACCTATTTCACTTTTCAATTTATTACTACATATGTGGGTGGTGATTGATTGACTTGTGGAGATCTTGAGAGGGTGTTTGGAGTGGATTTTAAGACCCATTCCATCCACCAACAATTCTCACTTCTCACGTGACAAATCTCAAATATACACAGTATTTTGGAACAGGGAGAATTTCCAAATGTACACAGTAATTCAGAACGGAAGGAGTATTTAGAAACCTTTGTAGCTATGTCTATTTTTTTGTTTCATTCCTTTCATTTTTGGGATGCATTTTTTCCTCTTTTCTTGGAAGTTTTTTTTTTGGGAGGGGGGGGGGGGGGGGGGTTGAACAAAGGTACTTGGAAGAAGCTTGGAATGGAGGCACTTGTTGAACGTATCCAACTGTAGCAATTGCCTTAGAGTCCCACGACACGCCACGGCCCACCACCGGCCAAAATTAGCTGACGTAAGAGTCGCCACTGTGCATAATTATAATATCAAAACTCAGACCCGGATAGTGCTTGTCTGACTCGTGTAGATAGCAATTTCATAGAAATGAAGCTTCTCACACTGCCGACGAGTTACATACAGCCAGTCAATCCAAATAAAACCCCAACACAATGACCAAATACACTTAGATATAAGTGTAGTGATTATAAGGGAGACTTTGCGATTTGGCGGAGAGAATGTAAATCACTGCGATAAGGTAGAGAATACCAAATATATTAACATATAGGTACAATGTCATAATTCTATGTTATAAATGTCGAAAAACTAGTTCTTTTTTATCATGCAATCAATTCTATATTATTATAGCCCTATCATAAAAAACAAAACTACCAATCAGATAGCTACTGCTTTGCTGAATTATCTCTTCTCATTTAATGATCCCGAAATTTTTCCATTTATAAACAATTTTTGGATATAGAATTGGGATCCCTATTCTTTTGGTCACGAACATATACTTTTTTTGATTTATTTGGTGCTTGTCATGCGTGGGCATTATGGAAGGAACTGACCACAGTAAAAGATAATACTCCCATTGTTCTACAGTAATTGTCAGGATTAGAAATCCAAAATAAACTAAAATTAGTTGATGTGTGATTTCTAATCCAGAAAATTACTGGGGACAGAGAGAGTAGTTCCGTTAGTATGTGCCACGGCTTATATCTGTCAATATGTCCAGTGCCCCAGCTTGTCGAATTTTGAACTGGCAATGCACGTTAATATATGGGGCAGGGTAATGATCACCCGCATGCCCTGGATTAATCTGCACCATTGGATCAAATAAACGTACAATCAATGGGTGCCAATAACAATTATGAAAGGTGATGAGGAGCGTTTTCTTACCGTTAAATTTTGACATTTGAAAATGCCTTCAGTATGCACATAATGAAATTATTATTAGGCCCATGGCCCTTCACAACATGGAATATTGTATGGGCAATATATCAATATCGGCCTTTAATCGGTAGAACGATACTCTGTAATATCGATTTCTAATTTTTTTAAAATATCGCCGATGCCAATATATCGATTTGTGTTTAAAAAAATGATTTTTTAAATTTTTTTTTAAATTTTTTTAAAAAATCAACTTTCCAATTTGTTTCCAATCTTATGCCAAGTGGAAGGATACGAATTTAAAACGCAAACACATATTTTGAATTATATATATATTTTTATTCATATTTTAAAATTAATACTTGTTTACATGAGTATCAATTATTTTAAAAATTATATTGTGAAAATATATGGTAAAAATTAATTTTAGACCATCGTATATTTTTTACGCAATATCTTCAATATATCTCCGATATTTTATCTCTTTGGTGGACCGATATTTTATTGTTATCCAATAGGACATTCCTTACTTTATAACGGGAGTTTTTTCCATATTACCTGGCGCCAACTTTTATATTCCCATATTACCTAATTTTTCTCGTGAAATCTCATATGACCTAAAATCTGGACTTGAAGTACCCAAAATGCCTTCTCTTCTATTTTTTCGTGCTAATACTGTGCGAAGAGGCGTGTTGTGTACAACACGAAAAAAATACAAGGGTTCTCCGGCGATTTCCATCGGCGACTTCACCGGCGACCAGCGAGTTCGAACGGCAATTCAACCGGCGACCCCTGCAGATTTTGACGTGCCTATTCGCATCCCCCATCTCGATTTGGAGTTGCTCCCTGCTGGATTTCGACGACACGACTGAGGGAGAGTGCACAAAGGCGGCGATTTGAAGCGTATATGTCGGTATTTCGGATCTTCAACCTTCTGAGTTCCCCCGCGGCTCCCTTCGCCTGCATGCAATCGACGGATTGACCGATTGAGCTTCGGTTGATGGCGAGGAAGAGTGTGAAAGGCGCCTGCCAGTAAATACACATATACACATGACTAAACCGTTGTAAGTTACAACAATCCTTATTGATTTCAATTTCATAAGGTTCGACATTTAGATTTTAAATTTTTACTATAAACTATAAAGTCGTGTCTGCTATTTAGTCGTGTATGTGACAACACGACTTTTATATTTTTGTATTTCACCGACACAACTTTTCTACTGACCACTCTACCTCTCTCCTTGCAGATGGATAAAAAAAGAGATGAGTCTATGGAGGAAATACTATCGGAAGAGGAGGCGGATTAGGATTTTGTCTTGGCATCTCGACAGCGAAATCGGAGGGGCAGGAAGAGGAAGGCTCCGATGGACCGACCAGTAATGAGAACATACAATGCGCGACAGGCGCTTCGGACGTTTTGTCAACCGGGAGCAATGAAAAAGTGTGCGGCCCTCCCACAGCGTCACCAAAGATGTGCCCAAGTGATCAAAGATGCTAGTTTCGCTGTCATTTTTGAAGGTGAGAATGTAGTTGTATCTCGGAACCTCCTCGACCATTTGGTCAGGTACTGGGATGAGTCGGCGAAGGTCTTCAATATCAAGGGCAAGACGCTATATTTTTTAAGTTATTTTTCAATACCCGGTCTTTCCCGCTCATTTTCTCACTTTTTGCAGCGAAGATGACCTTTCCGGAGTTCGACGGCGCCGGCACTGACGATGATATGAGCGGAGAGGCCGGACGGAACGCCTTCTTCTCCGACTAACGTGAGCTTCTCCGGGTAGCCGCTCCGATTCCGGGTAATATGGAAAAACGGAGAGTGTGGGTGCTTATACCTAAACCTAAGGGTATTTTTGGTACTTTTTGGGTCATATGGAAGAAAATAAGTGATTCCGGGTAATATGAGAAACCCGTAGCTGACACCAGGTCACATGTAAAGACCTCTCATAATGGTAAAAACCATGATAAACAGTGGATGGGATGCATATGCACTCAATCTTGCTACAAGTCGCTTTTCCCTCCTATATCATCTGTCCATTTCCACCAGCCTCTCAGCCTGGTGCTCTACAGTTAATTACCACAATTGAGGAAGCTTCATCAACCTAGCTATGATCATGGCCAGCATCTTGATTATTGCTCTCATGGGTCTGATCATAGGCCATTAAGTGTTTATGAATTCTATGTTGGTGGGAGAGATGGGTGGGTGCAGATCCCAAAAGAGGAGTACAATCACTGGGCTGGGAGGATGAGATTCCAAGTGAATGACACTATAGGTAACAAATCAATCAACAATTTATTTTTTCTGATTTCTCATGTATATATCATTGTTTCTTTTATCGGTTTTTGATCTGTGGTTTTGTATGTGAAATTGGATTTGCAGTTTTCGAGTACAAGAAAGGGGAGGACTCTGTACTAGTTGTGACCAAGGATGACTACAACACATGCAACACCACAAACCCAATACGAAAGTATGATGATGGAAATACTGTCCTCAAATGTGATAGGTCTGACCCCTTCTTCTATATCAGTGGAGCCTCAGGCCACTGTGATAATGGCCAGAAGCTTATAGTAGTTGTATTGGCAGTGAGACACAATAAAGCTCAGCCCCCACCTCCAATGTCATCTCCACCTTCACCTTCTTCCTCTCCTCTTCCTACACCATCAGCCTCTCCACTTCCTTCCCCTTCTTCTTCTCCTCTTCCTTCACCTCCTTCTCCTCTTTCTACGCCATCATCCTCTCCACTTCCTTCTCCTTCTTCTTCTCCACTTCCTTCACCTCCTTCTCCTCTTCCTACGCCATCATCCTCTCCACTTCCTTCCCCTTCTTCCTCTCCTTTTCCATCTCCATCTGGTTCTCCAACTTCTTCTCCACCGACATCATCTCCTTCAAGTCAACCTCCATCTGTCTCCCCTTCATCCGAGCCACCGTCACCTCCTTCGCCTCCTGGTCCCACCATTGGAACACCTACTGGGGCCCCATCAGCTGGGTCCACTGGAAATGAGACAACTCCTTCCCCACCTTCTTCAGCCGCAGCAGCTGCATAATGGACTTCTGGCCTCTTCGTTGGAGTTTTCACCTTACTGTTGGCTTCCTTTGTGGGGTACTTCTAAAGGATGACAATACTTGGGCAATTGCTTTGTCATGAGATACTCAAAGGATTTGGCTTCATTTGTTTGTTCCTTTACCTTTTGCGGTCATAGATGAATATAAATAATAGTATCCTTCTTTTGATGAATATAAATAATAGTATCCTGCTTTTACCTTTGTGAACTGTGAGAACTGGTCTTTATTTAAATGCGTCCAAAGAACAAAGGAGATGTATACTATATGGATTTTTTTAATGATTGATGGAAATAAACTTTACAATTTTTGTAGAAAATGTTGCTTTCCATTGTTTTTATGGTACAAATTTTTTTCTTGGGCAATGAATGAAGCAGTTGAATATATCCTCTTGATGTCTTAATGCTGTGAAGCCTGCTGTACCAAAGATGTCTCTAGGGTTTTCTTGTCATGCCACGTTCACCATGACTAAACAGTTCAGGGACAAGGTCGAACCCACGAGTGTGGCTAAGAACTTGACATGTCAGCATAAGAAAAGAAGAGCTTCCATGAGTGCCGTGTGTTTCCTTTGTATTAATCAATGGACAACTAGGTGTGCATTGCTAGGTCTATTTAAATTTTTCCTAGCTAGTCTATTTAGACTCGTGATATGATAAAAAAACCCAAAAGTATACTTTATCAGGTGAATGGTAGGTATTTCTACAAAACAGTCCCCATTTAAGCCCATGCTATGAGTTTACTGACTTTCACAGCTCCTCCTATTGTGCCGTTCCGAGATTGACGGCTCCATAAGAGGAGAGTCCGTGGTCTGCCAACCGTAGTGAATAAGTTCTCATGGGCACACCCTCTTAATTGCCGGGTCCTTCTTAGAGAGTTCATTCCTCGCAAGCTTCACAACTCACACTTAACGACAAGTCCATCTTAACAATCTTTATATTTCTTCATGTGCCCGTAGAAATAATCATCTTTACTACGCAAATTTTAAAGTGTACGTGTGCATATGCAGTTAAAGATGGCTTGTTTGTCAGCCAGACACGGTCAAGATAAAGTGTATAATTCTTGGCATTGTCACAAGGATGACTCATCCTTGTCATATAGATGACTCATCCTTGTCATCCATTGTGAGATTCACCTCTCTCCTTTGATGCAGCCTTCAGTCGACCTCATTAGCACTGGTCAGAGCCACCTCTCCCTGGCCATAGTGGTCTCGTTCCTTTGGGAAACACCTAGGAAGGAGAGGGGAGGGTTGGGACTTTCAGACCTCGCCCCTCCATCCATGTCCTGCCATCGTTTCATGTTTTTCCTCTCTCCAGCATGCCACATCCTGGACATGGGCTTGGATGGTTGGTCGCGCGTGAACTAGACTATACCGGGCGAGCGGTGCTGATGGCCTCTTAGGTGCATTGGTCCCACATCCCCCCGTAGGTTGCTCAAGAGGGTTTCTAAAAAAGTCAAAATAGTCTTTTATTTTATAGAAGAGTCAGGCAGACAGCTGTTGGGGCTTATTAATATGACAATTGGTTGCATATAGCGTACAAACGCTGCAAAGGTTAGCTTTTTTGTTTATATAAAAGAAGGTTTCTTTTTTGATGTGGGGCTATTTATCTATGTGACCAGGGTATAAAACATGTTTTATGTGTTTCAGCCATTCAGCCGTAAAACTCCGTGTTTAAAATGGAAAAACATGTTTTTTCCGAAATGAATGCGTTTTATCCCGATAAACGCATTTAAACACGTAAAATACGTTTTTTATTTAAAGTGAAACTCTTTTTTTAAATGCGCAACTTTGCAATATGTTATTCTTTAACATTTATACCTACTATATTAATTTTTTATTTTTATTATTTTCCCATTTTTTTCTCGTTATTTTCCCATATATTCTATTTTCTGCCGTTTTGTTCCGTACCCTTACCTAGCCGTTTTATTGCCGTACCCGTACTTTGTTACTTAGCTATTTATTACCACTCTCCCGCGGATTTCCCATTTCACTTCTCCAAGACTTGAACAAATCATGGGCTCAACCCATTAGGGGCCCGTTTTAATTTAGATTCTACCCATCATAGTGGGCCCCTGCTAACTTTTCTAACAACATCCACTTTAAGCACAACTCGTTGTCAGACGTTTTCCATAATGCAAAGGATTAATCTGTTGGGTAGCACAACCTATATTTTGGTATGAATTCCAACTCCCTCCCTCCGGCATTAGTAGAAAAATTTAGTGGTTCGAAATGAACTCATTCAGCATGGAAGGAGTATGAAAAAATACTGACTAGAGTGTGAATTGTCTTTTGTTTTGTTGTTTATTTTGTTATAGATGTGTAAACGTATCTCATAGTAGACAAAGAGTAACATGTAGGGCTTCTAGCACACACAAAGAGAAGAAATGAGAGCGAAACTTACAAAGGTGAAGGAAAGATCTGCACCAGGCTTGAAAGCCGAGAATCAGAGAGACGTAGCGGTTTGAAGAGCTAGATCAAAATGGGCTTATGAAGAAACCGACTTTTATTTTGCCGATGAGAACACATACACGAAAATAGTAACTTTTATTTCATTATTGTTAGTAAGAAACTAAACCAATTTAGGGGCCGTTTGGTTCGTGATTAAAAGCAAACATCCAGCTGAAAAAAATTCAGCTTAATGTTTTTTTTAGGATTTTTTTTAAATTTTAGCTGAAAGCTTGAAAGTTGAAAACATCCCAAAAAACATCCATTGTTTTGCTTCTTTCACGCCTCAAACGGCCCCTTAATATAGGAAAATTTACTAAATAATATATAATAAAATAAAAAATTACCGAACCGGAAATAGGAAAACTTATTTCCCGATCTGGTTATTTGACATGCCATGCAAGTGTCAGCGTGAAGCGACACCTCTCCCTTGAAAAGGATGCCTTAAAGAAATGCGTCATTTCAAATGACACTTTACATTTTATTAAGTTTTTCAACTAAGACGTCGTTTCAACTGACACCTTAGTTTTTTTTTACCGATCCCCAAAAAAACTAAGGCGTCATTGGAAGTGACGTCTTCAAAGAATATTTTGTAAAAAAGGTAAGGCGTCATTTCAAATAACGACTTTAAAATATAACTTTTTTCATTAAGGCACATTAAAACATAATTTAAAACGATGCCTTGTTGATAAAAGTCTATATTTTGAAGCCGTCGTTTGAAATGACACCTTATCCTTTTTACGAAATATTCTTTAGAGACGTCACTTCTAATGATGCCATAGTTTTTTTTTTCGGGATCGGTAGAAAAAACTAAGGTGTCAGTTGAAACGACACCTTTCTCTTTACAAGAGAGAGGCATTGACCAGGGTAAAAAAAATCGTGCAGGGCTAGCACCACGGTAGTGCCTGCATGGCATGTTATATAACTGGATCGGGAAATGAGTTTCCCTCTTTCCATATTAGTAATTTTTTATTTTATTATATATTATTTAGTAAATTTCCCTTTACTATAACTCCAGATTAATCTCTACCTTCCAAGCACATTCAAAAGAAGTTGATTACACAATTAATAATTATATATAATGGTTGTCTCTAGGGTTTTCTTTTGAGGCAACATTCACCATGATTGTTCATGGACAAGGTCGGAGATCTAACACTTTAGCTGAGGAAAATTAAACTTTCCTCCATAAATTTGCCATGAGAATCGGTTGTACTTGTCAAAATACAACGAATATGCATTTTTAGATTGGCTACGTTTATGAAACTCTATTTTCATTTATTTTATGTGAACCAAGAAAATAACTATAGTCAGTCAACTATCATAAAAGATGTGATGTTCACAGAGGATATTCTTATATCTCTATCGTTAGTAATATTGCTCAAGAAACACTCCAGAAGAGACCTTACGAGGACCTCTTCGAAGTGGATTCATAGTATGCTCAAAGAGCCATGATTAGATCTTGCAAGATCTTTGTTATTAAATGGAACCTTGTGAGGTTCCCACCCAACACGAGGCATATACGTACGTTTTTAGGCTGGTTAGACATCACAGATGGTCTAGCAGGCTCTGCCCATTGTGTCTGTGAGCACTGATGGGATTTGTATCCTAGGCACATAGCCGGGTTCCTGAATGAGAACCTCTAGGATAATCGGGCAAGTAACCACTTGCAAGTGGTGTTGATTGAGAGCAGAAATTCTATCTTCGTACACTTTAGTTGTCTTGGAGTCATGGTGAATATTGATATCTCTCACCCGGTGAAAGTTTTGTGTTTCCAAATATGGAATTGTTGACATTCAGTTCTTATCTTATTGATCATATTCCTTATCATATCTTGAGTATCCTTATTATGTTGTAGTATTTATATCCTACTGGGTATTTCTTCAGAATACTCATGCATCATGTGATGCAGGCATAGATAAGGATTAAGTGTGGAAAAATTGCATGAACTGAAGGAACTCGAAGGCTACAATAGAAGAGTTTAGAACTTGTAATAATGTTGGCATGTGGGCCAAACTTCTAAATTATTGGATTCTCATTAGAACATAAAGATTTTTTGTTTCAATTTATCAAAAAGTTTCATTCTCAGGCTATGATATTTCAATTATGCTTCTTTTTATGATGGTATAATTGAAGGAGAGGTTGTATTTCAGTCGCAATCCAAAACTTCTGGCTTGCATATATATTCATCATCTTCATGACTTCCGCACTCCGACGCAACAGGGAATTTTTGGGTGTGACATCATCTAATTTATAATAAAGTAAAGTTTGTTGTTATGACATAGTGCTACTTATGCTACCTTGCAACTAAGCCAAAAAGTGAAGAAACTTTTAAAAGCCTTCTCCTCTAATTAAATCCTAAAATAAGAGTGACCATAAAAATTTATAATGAGCTTCTTTTCCTAATAGCAGTAGAACCTTAAACTACATCAAGGCTGATTTTAACTATTTTACTTACCTTGTGAGCCCTAAAATTTATAAAATTGTTTTAATAATTAATTAACACAAATGTGGTGCATGGTATTATTTTCATCATAACCACTAATGCCAATGTTAATGGTGGTGTAAATTAACATGGTATATAATTTTTTGTGATGTTTTATTATTACATTGGCCACTTTAAGGACATTTGAAACTTATTAATGTCACATGCAAGGTCATGTCGCATGGCTACTAGATAGGAATCACAATTGTTAAAAGAAACCATGAGGCAAACAAATTTTTTGTATGAAACAAAGCTAAATCTCATCTCATTAGTTCTCATGTGAAAAATTTAACTGTGTTAACATGAATTATGCATTGTAAAGGCTCTTCTAACCCTTATGTTGATGGCCAGCATGGTTGAGAACTTCAAAAACCACACAAAATCTTAGTTCAAGAGTAATTAAAATGGATAACTTAAATTCAATTAAGAGTTACATAAAAGTTTGTGATGTATATCTCGTTGATTATACTAGAAAGAAGATCGAGAGAGATAGGAGGGGATCGGAGCTTAAGCTGAGGGAAACCCTCCACAAGCCATGGCGGCGCACACAGAGAGGAGACAAGGGAGGTGAAGCAAGAGACAAAAGAGGGAATTATGGTAAATGATTATTCCATACCACTTTCCATTACATAAGAGGCCTATTTATAGCCTTACGTAACTTGTATTTTCGGAATTGATGAGAAAAGGTAGAATAAATAGACTCAACTATATTAGAGATGTAATAAATGTGAAAACAAGAGTTCCAAAGCATACTTAGGGAAGGCAAAAGTCAAAATCCTTAGTTTGAGGCCATAAATATTACCAACTGATCACAATTAACTATACCTTTGATTAATTATAAATTTCAAATTCAAACTTAGCTCCATGATCATTCCTTCATCGGCTTGAGCCTTCAAATTGTCTTGAGCTTGTTGGGCCATAGTATTTCTGGACTAAGAAACACATCATTCCACCACACTCCGCTGCTATCCTTGTCCTCAAGGCGACCAACCAGGATAATGGGCCAAAAACTCCTCCTCACGGCTCCAAGAAGCATCCTTTAAAGGATGACCCTACCAAGCAATGAGAACCTTAGTGACAATGCATGCAGAGCAACGCACACGACGAGAATCCACGATAGAAGCTGGCACCAAGGGAAGATCCGGTGAAACAGTAGGAGGGGGTGGATTAGCAGCAATACGCGAAGGATCACCAACAAGTCGGCGGAGACGGGATATATGAAAAATGGGGGTTACATGCAACTCAATCGGAAGTTGGAGGCAGTAGGCGATGAGTCCAATGCGAGATGTGACCTGATATGGTCCTTGAAATCGATGGGCCCAGTTTGACGTTGGCTGGCTGGTACAGGGAAGGCTATTAGGCTGGAACAAAACTCACATACTGTGATACCCGCAAAAAAAAAATGACGTGATTGATAGCCTTGAAAAGTGATCGATCGTATCTACTGTGCTTTGCTGCTTTTGTGCCGATCGATCGTCAGGGCTTTGATCGATCGCCCCGGCATGTGCAGTTTGTGATTTTTACATTTTTTAGATCTTTTTAAGTTGGGAATCCTACCAAATCAAGGAGGCTTAATGGGAGAGCGTCCTAGATGGTTAGGAGGAGGTTTTGGATCAACGGTGGAGATTAAAAGTTAGTGTAACTAATGGGGAATGTGATTTGGGAAGAGATTTCCTAGTTGGGTTAGAGTTTGTCTATAAAACCCATTAAGATGGGCTGTTCTAAGGGCATGAACGTCCAGCCCTTGAAAATTTTGAGTTTTTCCCTTTTCCTTGCTTGATCATCAAGTGTTAGTGGCTTTCGATCCTTTGAGCGAGGCGAATTCGCGAGGAGGAAGCAGAGTTCGACGTGAAGATTTGAAGAACTCGTCGCGTACAGTAGAAGGATTTGTTTTTCCCTATTCCACTCTTGATTGATCTTTGTTGCATGATTCCAAGAGTATTGCATGAGATATTATGATCCCTTATTCATATTGTGATGATGCTCATTGTTTATAAAGATACCGATTTGAATGTTACACATGCATGAGTCATGATGATAAGTTGTGTTGATATTCAATGTGCTAAGCACTTAGATGGCTCTCATATTGTAAATAATCTTCTTCAATGTTCGAGTGTGGTGCTTGGGTGAGTAAGCAACATGCTGTCCCAGATTTGTTGTCTCCTTGTTGGGTTGTTCTAGGAGATCTAAAACAGGTAGCCTCTATTAATGGTAAGTAAGTTTGTACATCTAGTTGTGTGTCATGATCAATACTCATGTTCAATGATCTATCTTGTGTCAAGACTCTTGATTCATAAGAAAGTTGATTCCTCTATGATTCTATCAGTGATTAGCCTTCAGTTTTTGTCCGGGATTGGATGTCCTATTTGGGTGAAAAGTGATATTAATATGATGCTGATATATATTCAAATTGTGCATTTTATCAGCTCTAAAATTTATGTTTATGCTAGTATTAGAAGATAATTAGTGTTTGCTAATGTTGTTTTTCGTTTTTGTAGGGAAATAAGAGTCAACTGCAAATGTGAAGAAATATGATTATTTCAAAAGTGACCTATTTCAAGTTGGAATTGAAGATGGGTTTCGTGGCTTATCTCACCCTACTATATAAGCACAGAGAGGGCTCGAAAAACAAAAAATTGGAGACCTAAGAGAGGAGACTAGAGAAAAGAAGAAGGGAAGTCTTTTGAAGAGAAGAAGAAGAAGTGATTCATGCCCATGAATACACCAAATTAGGCTTTTCTTTTCTCCATTCCTATGTTTAACTAACTATCTTATCAAGGCTAGATGAAGCCCTAGATATGTATGATTACTCTTGATAGTTTAATTTAATAAAAGTTGATATGATTCATACTTAATGCTATTTCATGAGTTTTCTTTTAAGTGTTTGACCATAGACTTGAGTGATGATGAATGGAATTAGATCTTTATACAATCAATCAATTGACCAAGGAACAGGTTTGTGTTGATTCTATGCCCGACCAAAGGATAGAGTTAATTATATAATTTATAGTGAAAAGTGAATGAACTTTTTGTGTCCGACCAAAGAACGTGTAGTGCATTCACTTGTAATTCGTGTGTCCGACCAAAGAACATGAATTACCATATCATATCATCTTGTGGAAATAATAATTGAGAGTAATAATTGCATGTTTAGTGGTGAATTCGATGCTTTGATATTTTCATAAATTTGATTTTTCAGTAAAATTTAGTTCTTCAGTTAATTAAATCATAAAAATTCAAATATTTCATTAAAATTAGACTAATCTTCCAAGTTCTTTGGGTTCGACCTCATTACCACTAGTCTATACGTAGTCTCGTGCGATTACGAGTAAAAAGAGTTAAAAATACAATCAATCAATTGGCGCCGTTGTCAGGGACTTGGTAACGGTTTGATTTAATTCTAATTAATTAGACTTTTCTTTGTAGGATTTTAATATCTGATTTCTTGTCTTTGTAGGAGTCAAAGTGAGAGGCATCAAGGACGTGTGGATTTCTCGCCAATGTGGAAAGGTCATCCTTTTCCCTCGTTTGCATCCTTTACCTCTCTTTTCTTTTCAAAATTGGGTGTTGCATGTTTTCCTTTATTTATGTGATAGCATGCAATGTTAGTTGTCGCTATCTAGGACTGCTAGTTGTCGTTATTTAGGACTGCTGATTGCTAGTTCTCGCTATTAGGACTGCTTTTTGTGTTTCTTTGCTTCTGTGATAGTTTATGCATGGGTTTAGGTCAGTGGGTGAAAACTTAGAAACCTTTGATGGTGAAATTGAGAGAACCTTCAGACAAAACCAAAGAGGCCAATTAAGTATAACAAACCCCTTGTTTGAAATGGCGGATGAAAATATGAAAAACTTTAAAGAATATTACACTCAAAATGCCTATATATCTCCGTCCTGCATTCGATTGCCGGCTGCAACAGCTGGTAACTTTGAGATTAAGCATAACACAATACAGATGCTACCATCATTTCATGGGCGAAATCACAAAGATCCATATAGGCATGTGGATGAGTTTCTAGAAACAACTTTTAAACTGAACAATCTTACAGATGATGCGATAAGATTGAGACTATTCCCATTCTCCCTTAAAGGCAAGGTTAAAGAATGGCTCTACTCTCTTGAACCCGAATCCATTACCTCGTGGGCAAAAATGCAACAGGATTTCCTTAAGAAATACTTTCCCATAGGTAAAACAAACCAAATGAGAGATGTCATCACTACCTTTACCCAACAGCCTACTGAGCAATTCCATGAGAGCTGGGATAGACTCAAGTACCTCCTTAGGAAGTGTCCCCATCACCCCATACCTAGATGGTAGTTAGTGCAACGGTTCTACAGAGGGTTGACAGAGCAGAACCGTCATCTTGTAGATGCTTCATGTGGAGGCACTTTTCTGTTAAAAAATGAAAATGAAGTGTGGAAATTATTTGAAAACTTGAGTGAAAATTCGTTGCAACATACGACGACCCATAGGAGTTTAAATAATCTTCTTCGTCTACCCCCTCTAAAGGTGGTATGTATGAAGTGAAACAAACAGATGATCTTTCTAACCAGGTTGCATCATTATCTAGAAAGATAGATCAAATCTTGAGCCTGAAGTCATAGAAACAGTTTATCTGTGAGGTTTTTGGCACTCTACTGGGTATTTCCTTCGGAATACTCATGCATCCTCTGATGTTGGAATAAAAAGGGAGTGAAGCTGAGGAGGTAAGTTGCTGGAGCTGCTTTGGACGGCTGAAGCTCGAAGTAGAAGATTCTTTTAAATTTCACTTATGATGGCTTTTATTAGACCGGTTGATCTGTGTGCCAGGAACCTAATATCTGGATTATTGTTTATTTGATTGCTGTAATAGACTAAGTAGTTCTTTTGGTAATGTTATGTTTAAGATTGGATACTTGAATATTATTTTGATATATTGATCCTGTACGCTCCAATTTGTTAATTGGGTTGAGATCGATCGAGTATTCGGTCACGCCCCGAGTTTCTGACATCCTGACTGTGTTTGATTGGTTGCTTCCGCGCTCTAATCGAGGTCTGGGAATTTGGGGCGTGACACATACACCCAATCACCCACTTGAAATTCGCGGTCGGAGTGTCCCTTGTCGTAAACTTGCTTCATGCGATTCTGTGCAATAGCCAGATTGTGTTTCAATTGTCGCAAGACTTCATCACATATTACAGGGCATGGTCAACCTCACTCACAGAAGCACGCAGAGGCACATAATGAAGTAGAGTCGGTGGTGACTGGCCATACAGGACTTGAAAGGGAAAGAAGCCTGTAGAAGTATGGAAGGCAGTGTTGTAGGACCATTTGGTCCACGGAAGGAACTGTAACCAATGACGGAGATTGTCACCAGCAAAACAATGTAAATAAAAACTCAGGAAAATAAATAGAAGAGGGAAGGAAAGATAGTACCCTGACTCCACTGGAAAGCTGTATTATCTATCAAAATGAAAAGAACAAGTGAAGCTCAAGAAGAACAAAATAAGAAATAAACACAAAAATAAAAACTCTGAAAACTTGGGTTGCCTCCCAGCAGCGCTAAGTTTAACGTCTTCAGCCAGACACAACTTTTAATCTTTGCAAGGCAACTGGGACACTACAAGTAATTGCTCATCAGGAAAAGATTCAGTTATAGGCAATGAATCATCAATTAAATCAACTGTCGGCCTAGATAAGTGGTCAGCTACAACATTTTCGGAACTTTTCTTATCCCGAATTTCAATATCAAATTCTTATAGCAACAATATCCATCGGAGAAGACGAGGTTTAACATCTTTTTTAGATAAAAGATACTTCAATGCAGCATGATCCGAATACATATAGACCGTCGATCCCAATAAATAAGACCAAAATTTATCTAAAGAAAAAACTATTGCCAACAACTCCTTTTCAGTTGTAGAATAATTAAGTTGAGCATCATTCAGTGTTTTACTGGCGTAGTAAATAACATGGGGAAGTTTATTAATTCGTTGCCCCAACACAGCACCAATAGCATAATCAGAGGCATCACACATTATTTCAAAAGGTAGGCTCCAATCAGGTGGCCGAATAATAGGTGCAAATGTTAACTCTGATTTGAGTTTTTGAAAGACATTATTGTAAGCATCATCAAAGAAAAATGGTGTATCCTTTGCAAGAAGATTACACAAAGGTCTTGAAATTTTACTGAGGTCTTTAATGAATCTTCTATAAAATCCAGCATGGCCTAAAAATGATCTGATTTCTTTCACAGTTCGTGGTGGTGGAAGATGTGAAATCAAATCAATTTTAGCTTTATCAACTTCAATACCTTTATGAGATATAATATGCCATTGCATTATCCTCCAAATGAATCCTATGCATAACAACAGAAGGACTGATGCCTTTAATGTCAACAATGGTCCACCCTATGGTTTCTTTGTACTTTACAAGAACATCCAGTAATTTATGCTCTTGAGCCACATCTAGGTCGGATGCAATAATGACAGGTGAGGAATCAACTGGACCTAAATAAGCATATTTCAGAGTATCAGGCAATGGTTTTAGGTCCAGCTTAGGTGGCTCAACACTAGATGGAACTACTGGTGATGATGATAAGGCAAGAGGCTCCACTTTTGATTGCCACCGTTCAGTACTCATTAGAGGTACAGACTCAAGCAATGAGTTCACTTGTTTAATTGACTGATCGATATCAAATTCACAACTAAAACGTATTAAGCAGGCCTCTAAGGGATCTTGGGAATGTGTTTGAAGAAATGTTTCATGGACAAGTGTTTCAATCCGGTTTATTTCATTCACATCATCCATGTCAGGTGGTTGTTTACTAATGTCAAAGATGTTTAGTTACACTTTCATATTCCCAAAAGAAATTTACATCAATCTATTTCTACAATTAATGATAGCATTAGATGTAGCTAGAAATGGACGAGCCAAAATGACAGGTATTTGACCACTAATGTTTGGAATCGGTTGAGTATCATGACAACAAAGTCCACAGGGAAATAAAATTTATCAACCTTAAACATCCTCAACAACACCTCGAGGAATTTTAACCGAACGGTCAGCTAATTGAAGTATCATTGAGTGGGTTTTAGCTCTCCTAGACCTAATTGCACATACACAGAATATGGCATCAAATCTAACAAGGCTCACTCAATTTGACGTTTCCCTATCATGCATGAAATTGTGGGACGGCTAGGGTCCTTATATTTGATAGGAAATTTACATTGAATGACAGAACTGACTTGTTCTACTAGGAATGCTTTTTTAGGAACATTATTTTTCCTTTTAAGAGAGACTAGATCTTTCAAAAATTTTGCATATGAAGGCACTTGTTGAATTGCATCTAGAAAAGGAATGTTTATTTGCACTTGTTTAAACACTTTTAGAAAATCTCCAAATTGTGCACTTTTTTTAGGATTGACTAGTCTTTGCGGATATGGTGCCTTAGGTACAAAATTCCTAGGTGGAGAATCACTTTCAATAACTGAAGAAGAATTAACTTCTTTAGTCTCTATTTCAGGCTTAATGTTCTCATTTTTTTCTGTTTCAGACATTTCAATTTTATTATCAACTTGTTTTCCAGACCTAAGGGTAATAACTGATTGAACATGTTCCTCATGCTGTGAAGAATTAGAGTTGCTACCAATGGAGAATTAAACCTTTTGGTTAGGCACAGGTTGATTAGGGAATCTCCCTCTCTCTCTCTCTGCTAATTGAGTGGCCAACTGACCAACCTGAGTCTCTAACTTAGCAATTGCTTGAGTATTCATGTGTGTAGAGTTTTTCATTTCAAGCATAGCTTGGTTGGTTGACTGAATAACTTGGCTCGTAGATTGCATGAAAGATTTTAGAGTGTCTTCTAATGATGATTATTTTTGTGTAAGACCCTGAGATTAAGTGGCAGGTTGTTGATATTGGGTGGGAGGTTGAGACACAACTGGATAAGGTGGGTTGTTCTTCCTAAACTGATTATGCATGAGTTGCATGGGCTGCCCACCGATATTCATAGGTGGTTGATTCTGTCTCTAAGAGAAATTTGGATGATTTCTTCATCCAGAATTGTAGGTTTCAGATAAGGGATTTCCAGTCGGCTACCCATAATTGTTTAGAACATTGACTTGTTCTGCATAACACTCTAGATAAGTATTCATTGAAGGGGAGTTCAGAGATGTATGCATCGGGCTAGCACAAACAGAGCATGTTTTATTCATGTTGAGGGCATTGATGCTTCGGTTCAAACTTAAGGCATCTATTTTCTTGGTTAACGCATCGAGTTTGACCTTAACATCTACGTCCTCTTTGATCTCGTAGAGACCTCCCTTCTTAGGAGCTTGATGTTGTCTCTCCTTATGACTTGCAAAATCCCACTGTTGGGACCTTTCAGGTAATCACTCTAAGAAATTATACGCATCTTCACCTCCTAAGTCTAAAAATGCACCACCATTCATTGATTCAATCATATTGCGGTGTGTTTGAATTAAACCATTGTAGAAGTGTTGAATTAACCTCCATGTTTCAAACCCATGATGTGGATATTTTAGTAACAGATCTTTAAATCTTTCCCAACTCTCAATGATTTCTCTTTTTAATTCATTGGTTTTGGCCATTGGGAAGAATTTTGACAAAAATTTACTCACCAACATATCCCATGTTGTGATAGAATCAGCGGGAAGAGAATTTAACCACACCTTAGCCTTGTTCTTCAAAGAGAAGGGGAAAAGGCGTAGATGAATAGACTCATCTCTGTGAACCTAAAAGTTGCACAAATTTCAAAAAAAATTTTTACATACATGTAAGGATCCTCTCTGTTAAGACCATGATAATTTGGCAAAAGTTGAATTATCTGAGGTTTTCATTCAAAATGTTTTGCAGAGGTTGCAGGCAACACTATGCAAGATGAAGGGTTGATTGTGATCAAAGAAAACAACTCCCTCCGATATTTCTCAGGTTGATCTTCCATTTTGAATGAAAGGTCAATTTCAGTTTCACTATTCTGTAAAGGATTCGAATTATTTCTAACCAGACGCAATGTGTGGTCACTTGTCCACGTGGTCATACACCGTCAATCAACTCTCACGTGTGTATTTTTTATTATTTTTATATTTTTATTTTTTAAATTTTTGTATTTTTTATGGCCTAAAATTAACTACAAGAGTACAATTAGTCTTAGAATTTAATTTCCTACAAGTCTCCAGCAACGGCGCCAAAAACTTATTGTTTTAATTAATCTCTTAATTTTACTCGCAAGTGTATGAATCGTATTTGAAGTACAGCCGCACAATTTTACGAGGTCGAACCCACAGGGACTTGTATGGCGAAAATCCAATCGAATCCTAACTAAACCCTTGAATAAATTATGGAATTGGTAAGAGTGATTAATTAATAAATGACTAATTAAATTAATCAATGAGATAAAAATCTAAACCTTATCAAATTAACAAGTACTAAGGCTTAGGATCGGCATGCAGTAATTTATAGAGAACCCTAAACCTTCAATCATTTATCATTCTCTAAAATACTCGTAACAATCTAGAATCCTATTCACGTTGTTACAGAAAGTCTTACTTTAACGCACAAATATTTATACAAAAATCACGTCCGTCATGCTATTTAGATTAACAATTTAAATCACTAGATGTTTCCACTTCCAAGAGAATCACAACTAGTATCCAATTTGTTATTTAGACAATTAAAATAAGCATGCATTGACAATAGTAATTCCAAATCATAGCAAAAATATGATTGATGTTATATCCGTAATTAACTAAGCAATTAAAATAGGGATGCATAATATTATAGCATAATTATAGAAGAAAAATATCAACTTTCACATGTCAGGCATTCTCTACAACTACTACAGCCTCATCCTAGCCTTAGCTACTGATCTAGCCAAGCATAGTAACTAAACGCATAAATAATTCATAATAAAACTCATTAGAACTAAAGAATAACTTACTTGACTTGATGAAATAAATAAAAATGTCAACTTTGATCTTCCTTTGATCAGCCACAAAGTGTCACTCCTTGCACTTGAATCTCCGGAATCACAATCGAAGTTAAATTACATAAGTGGAAAATAAAAATATAAAACTGAAATTACAAATTCTAAAAATAAACTAATAAAACTCAAAGCTCCTCTCGGTTGTTTCTTCCTCGAGCAGTCGACTTCAACCAAAATGGTAATGAAACAGAAAAAGAAAAAATTTAAACTGCAAAGAAAAATGAAAAAAAACTGCACTTGGTCATCTTCCTCCACTAGTCGACCGGCCCAAACAAGGCTCTCTTCTGTCTATTTATATCGACTGCAGCTTCATCCCAAAATCAGAACTTTTTCCAAAATTAATCCCGTGTAGAAAGATCTCCCCTGTTGCAGCCTTCCAAATCAAACAAGTTGCAGCTCAATTTACTTTGAATCCCGTCCAATTTACAGAAAAAATTCCATTTTTAAACCATTCTAAAACAGGGCCAAATCGCCCAAAATAAAGCTTCCCTTTTTGCTGATCCAAATCCGCCCCTTTCATACCTTCAATCGAATCGAAATTTGGGCACTTACCATTTTAATTCAAGAACAGAAGATTGATTTTCCCGATCCAGCTTTGTTGCAATGAGTTTCCAAATCCAACATCACCGATTCGGTTTTGATTATGCTGCTCTTCATCGCGCCCCTGGCCGACGTCGACCGTCGTACTACCGCTGTTGTTCCCCATCGGCCGCCGGATTCTCCATCAACCTCTGCAACAGATCTGAGGACCGCTGACTGATTTCTCCTGCTGTCGCCATCAACCTTGACATCGAACCCAGCCGTCGCCTCACCTCCACTTCCACCGTCGAGCTCGACCCATGGCCGTTACCGCTTCAGTTTGCCATTGACGCTCCGCCGTCACCCCCTAGCATGAGCATTGTCCTCAGTGTGCAAGAAATATAAAACTACAGTGACAACATCACAAGGAAGAAAAGGAGAGAATACACCTTAAAAATTGGGTTGCCTCAATCAAGCTCTAAGTTTAACGTCTTCAGCCAGTCTCACCCCATTTTTGTTTAAATTATCCAGGATCATGTAACCCAATGTTCATTCTGCCTGTGGTGCTACTATGCACATCAAGATTAATTAAAGTACCGCAAGTGGATCATCATAATACATAAATGGGAATGCATCCTCCACTAGAGTTTCAATTATGTATACTGTGAAAAAAAGCATCTGACTATGGGGTTGTTGTTTAATAATAAAGACATTTAGTTTAACCTTTAAATTACCAACAGACTACTTCATTACCCTATTTCTATAATTTATGATGGCATTGGATGTGGCCAAGAATGGCCTTCCCAAAATCACAAGAATCTAACTACTAGGATTCTGCACAGGTTGTGTATCTAGAGATAATGAAGTCTACATGGAAGAAAAATTTTTAAACCTGAACAATATCATCCTCAATAACACCATGTGGGATTTTAACTCATCTGTTTGCAAGTTGCAGTGTTATGGTAGTCAGTTTCAACTCTCCTAACCCAAGTTACTCATAAACAGAAAAGGGCAACAAATTTACACTAGTTCCTAAGTCTAACAATGCCCTCTCCACAATATGGTCTCCTATAACACATGAAATCGTGGGACTTCCTGGGTCCTTATACTTAGGTTTAAGTTCACTTGTCAAGAAGGAACTCACTTGGTCAGTCAGGAAAATCTTGTGGGTTTCATTAGATTTGGCTTTACGTTTCTGGGTACAAAGGTCCTTCAAAAATTTAGCATAAGCAAGAACTTGTTTTATCTAATGTCTGCTTCATCTAACAATGGGAGATTAATTTTGATCTGCTTCATCTAATGTCTCCTCTATTCGTTGATGGGATTTACTAAATGGGGAGGGTTTGTTAAGGCATTGGGGAAATAGTGCTCTAGGGATATAAGATCCTTTGTTATTGGCCTTGGTTGGGGCTTCCTGCTGGTTTGGAGAACTAAAGGGAACAATTTTGGTCGGGGTAGCTTCTCTAATTGTCTCATGGATAGTCATCTCACTTGGGGTACCTGTAGACAAGTCCCTAGCCTGATTGTCAATTTGTTTGCCACTCCTCAGCGTAGTTGTTACTACTTGTACCTACTCATTGGTGTATTGGGAACCCTCAACTACAAATTGACTTTAAGGATTCTGTTGGGGTTGACTTGGTAAGGTGTCTATTTCTCTCCTACTCATGGACTGGTTAGTTGTCCTAACTGTGTCTCTATTTTCGCAATGGACTGGGTGTGGGAATGGACAAACTCGGCCTGAATCTGTAACTCTTCTCTCATTTCCTTTTGTTCAGTTTTAATTTCTGTCATGGCAGTAAGGAGAGTAGACTGGGTTCCTCCAAGATAGGTCGCCTAGGGAACCTTGGAACAAGTAGTTGTGTTCTACACCTTCATCTTGGAAATTTCTGCTCAATATGATATGACATGATAATTTAAATAGTAAAGTGTAGAGCATTGTAGCAATACACTATAAATTTCTGTTTTACACATATCTCAAAGAACATCATAATCTACATAGTCATCCCAATCTTTAGGTTCATGATAAAATAAATGCCTACGCGCCTCCTTCGTGTCCAACATTCTAGGATTTGAGAGGATAATACGCCATAGACTTTTTTAACAAGACTGTACAATGCCTAACTTCAAGATGCTTAGGTTTAATAAAACTCATGCCAATGAGTCCCAACCAGTTGGCTTAGGGCATTAGATTTTAAGTATGGATGACTTCGGACCTGAGCATCAACCTAAGTTAATCCTATAAAGTTAAGCAGTCCCGAGTTTGTTTGTTTTTTTAATTTTTATAGGTGACAATATTTTGTCCAGGTTGTATTATACTCTCAACCTATTTCCGCCATATTGCCAAGTAAATAGTCTATCATGATTGTTTAAGCTCAACAATAATAATGTATCAACTAATGATTCTGACCAAAGTTATCCCACTATAGATTAGTACTCAACAAATTTCTCGTGGGTATTACTTTACGTAACTAAAGTGTGTGTGAGTGAGTTTTATTAGCTCAAGCATTTAATCCAAGAGGACTATAACAGAAACATTCTTCTCAGTTAAGTGTCTTTATCCTCCAGTATTCTGACTCTACACCCCCAAACCTAGCATGAGCATTATCCTCAATGTTGAAGAAATATAAAACTACAATGATCACAGAACAAGGAAAGGAAGAAAATGAAAGAATACACCTGAATAATTGGGTTACATCCCAATAAGCGCTAAGTTTAACGTCTTCAGCCAGATGCAACTAAAGATCAATTTGCAAGACTAGGGTCATCCAAATATACCACCATCTCCACCATATTTGTAACAACCTTGAGGTATGGTTTTAGTTTGTGACCATTGACTTTGAACGTAATGCCATCTTTGAGATTTTGGATCTCAACAGCTCAATGGGAGTAGACTTGTTTCACAATAAACGGCCCAGAACACCGAGAACGGAGCTTCCCTGGAAATAGATGCAACCGAGAATTATATAGCAACACTTTTTGATTAGGCACAAAGGACTTTCTGGAGATCAACCTGTCATGCATAGTTTTAGTCCTCATCTTATACAATTGCGTATTCTCATAAGCATCAAATTGCATCTCCTCTAATTCATTAGGTTGGAGTTTTCTATTTTCACTGGCTTTGTCAATATCAAAATTGTAGGCTTTAATGGCCTAGTAAGCCCTATGTTCTAACTCAACCGGTAAATGACATGCTTTGTCATATACCAAACGGTAGGAAGACTTGCCAATGTGAGTTTTAAAAGCTATCCGATAAGCCCAAAGTACATCATTCAATCTCAAGGACCAATCTTTCCTATCAGGGTGCACTGTCTTCTCAAGGATTTGCTTAATTTGCCAATTTGAAACCTCCACCTGTCCACTCGTCTGGGATGACAAGGAGTTGCAACTTTGTGTGTGACAGAGTACTTCTTGAGAAGAGCTTCAAAAGACCTGTTGCAAAAATGAGTACCCCCATCACTAATTATAGCTCTAGGGATTCCAAACCGGCTAAACACGTTAGTCTTGAGAAAATCCGACACAACTTTATGGTTATTAGTTCTTGTGGCAATATCTTCAATCCATTTAGACACATAATCAACAACAACAAGAATGTAAACATAACCAAATGAAGGTGGAAAAGGGCCCATAAAATCAATACCCCATACATCAAATAATTCAACAACCAAGATGGGTTGTAGGGGCATCATGTCCTTTTTTTAAAGGGACCCAAGTTTTTGACACCTATCACAATATTTACAAAAAGCATGGGCATCTTTAAAGAGTGTGGGCCAATACAAACCACTCTGCAGCACCTTTGACGCAGTTTTCGTTCCACCAAAATGACCACCACAAGCATGAGAATAGCAAAAAGATAAAATGCTATCAAATTAACTCTCAAGAAAACATTGTCTAATCACCTGGTCAGGAGAGAGTTTAAACAAATCAGCGTCATCCTAATAATAATGTTTGACTCGTGAAAAGAACAAGTCTTTATCATGTTTGGACCAATGAGAGAAGATTTGACCCACAATAAGATAATTCACTATATGAGCAAACCAAGGTGAGGAACTAGTAGAGACAGCAAAGAGTTGCTTATCAGGGAATGAATCCGAAGGGGTTCAAGGCTGTGAAGTTCATGGGTAGGGATCTTGGATAGATGGTCAACCACTACATTTTCTGAGCCCTTTTTATCTTTGATTTCAAAATCAAATTCTTGTAGAAGCAACATCCAACAAATCAGCCTTGGTTTGGCATCCTTCTTGGAAAGAAGGTACCGCAAGGCTGCATGATTAGATAAAATAATAATCTTGCTCCTAAGAAGATATGATCTGAATTTATCTAGAGCAAACACAACAGCAAACAATTCTTTTTTAGTGGTGGTGTAGTTTAACTGTGCATCATTAAGTGTTTTGCTGGCATAATAAATCACATGAGGAATTTAATTATTAATGCGTTGGCCTAGCGCTGCCCCTATCACATAGTTAGATGCAACACACATAATCTCAAAGGGCAATGTATAGTCAGGGGGTCGAATTATTGGGAATCTAGAGAGGAGGATCTTGAGCTTTGTAAAAGCTTCCTTACACGATTCATCAAAATCAAATGGCACATCCTGCACAAAATGGCATAATGGATGTGAAATCTTACTGAAATCCTTGATGAAACGTCTATAAAACCCTGCATGGTTAAGGAAAGACCGTATTTACTTGACAAAGGTAAGTGGTGGAAGATTAGCAATAAGGTCCACCTTGGCCTTCAACCTCAATACCCCGTTTAGATATAATATGGCCCAACATAATTCCCTGTTGAACCATAAAATGGCTCTTTTCCCAACTCAAAACTAAATTTGTTTCCTCACATCTTTTCAAAACCAATGAAAGATTATGCAAGCACTCCTCAAAACATGCACCAAACACAGAAAAGTCATCCATAAATACTTCTAAGAATTTATCAATCATATAAGAGAATATATACATCATGCAATGTTGAAAGTGGCAGGGCATTACAAAGACCAAAGGGCATTCGACGATAAACAAATGTATCGAAAGGGCATGTAAGGGTCGTCTTTTCCTAGTCCCCTGGATAAACTGGAACCTGATTAACCATCTAGAAAACAGTAGAACTCTTGCCCAACTATTTTTTCAAGGATTTGGTCAATGAAGGGTAAAGGGAAGTGGTCCTTTCGGGTTATTGTATTCAACATTCTATAATCTATACACACCCGCCATCGTGTGGTCTCTCTCACTGGCACAAGCTCCCCATCAGAATTAGGTTTCACTGTTTGGCCCCATTTCTTAGGTACTACCTGGATAGGACTTTCCCATTCACCGTCAGAGTTTGGGTAAATAATGCCAGCATCTAAAAGCTTAACTACCTCTTTCATCACAACGTCCTTCATGTGTGGGTTCAAATGCCTCTGCCCCTCCCTAGATGGTTTGGCCTAGTCCTCTAGGTGAATCTTATGTATGCAGATTGAAGGATCTATACCACGTAGGTCAGCCACTATCCATCCTATAACTCTCTGGTGTGTAGTAAGGATCTGTAACAACTGGGTTTCCTGCACACTAGATAGACTGGAGGATATGATAACAAGAAGCATGTCATCTAGTGCTAGAAAGGCATATTTGAGGGAGCTAGGAAGGGGTTTCAATTCTAGCTTGGGTGGGGACTCAATAGAGGGTTTCAATGGTGGGGGTAGTAGACACAGGTAGAGGTTCTGGACGGGGTCTCCATGGGAAGGATTCAGAGTGCAAGGTTGCCACTAAGTGATTATGCACCTCCTCCAGGTCAGGGGTGCCCTCATATGCATGTAGTCAATCATAAAAGAGTGTGTGCTCTAAGGCATCTCTAAGCAAGGCAAAGGGTATGAATTCCTGCACTAGGTTATCAAGATCATCCGCCATATGGCATTCGGCTTGACTAGAGGGTTGTTGGGAAGCACTAAAGATGTTAAGCTTGACTTTCATGTTCCCGAATGAGACATTCATAAGCCCTGACCTACTGTTTATAGTGGCATCGGCTGTGTCAAGAAAAGGGTATCCAAGGATAACAGGTATCTGGTTCTTTTGGAGTTGGCTACCGGTTCCATGTCTAAGATAACAAAATCTGTAGGGAAGTAAAACCGGTCAACTCCAACATGGACATCCTCTTTAACCCCTCTAGGTCTCCTGATAGAATGGTCTGCTAGCTGCAGGGTGACTGAAGTGGGTTGTAAATCTCCTAGACCAAGTTATTCGTAGACGGAATAGGGAAGGAGATTCACACTGCCCCCCAAATTGAGGAGGTCCCGGTTAATGGCATGGTCACCTATAACAATAGAGACGACAAAGACACCAGGGTTCTTATACTTAGGTGGAAGGTCACATGTCAACAGGGAACTCACTTCATTAGTCAGGAAAACCTTTTTGGTCAATTGGCCTTGGCTTTACGATTCTATGTACATAAGTCCTTCAAAAATTTAGCATAAGTAGGAACTTGTTTTAAAGCATCTAACAGTGGAAGATTGACTTTGACCTGCTTAAATACCTCTAGCATCTCCTCCATTATTTGGTGGGATTTGCTAAATGGGGAGGGTTTGTCAAGATATTGGAGAAATGGTGCTCTAGGAATATAGGATCTTTTGTTCATGGCCTCGGTTGGGACTTCTTGCTGCGTTGGAGAACTAATGGGAACAGTTTTGGTTGGATTAGGTTCTCTAACTATCTCAGGGGAGGTCTTCTCACTCGAGGTACTTGTGGACAAGCCCCTAACCTTATTGTCAATTTGTTTGCCACTCCTCAGTGTAGTCACTGCTTGCACCAGCTCGTTGGGGTATTGGGAACCCTTAACTGCAAACTGGCCTCTAGGGTTCTGCTGGGGTTGGCTGGGTAAGGTGCCGACTTCTCTCTTATTCATGGACTGTGCCAGTTGTCCTAACTGCGTCTCTATTTTAGCAATGGACTGGGTGTGGGAATGGACAAGCTGGGCTTGAGTCCTCTCATTTTCTTTTGTTCAGTTTTCATTTCTGTCAGGGCAGTAAGGAAGGTAGACTGAGTAGCTAATATTTGGCTCATTTGATCTTCCAAGGTAGGTCGCCTAATGGATTAGCCAAACTGAGGAGCAGAGGCGGTTTGATAGGGCAATGGTTGGCTTGGGAAATCCTGTCTTGGGGCCAGATTAAAAGTGGGCCCTGGGTTAAGTTGCCTCCAGGAAAAATTAGGGTGATTACGCCACCCAAGATTGTATGTGTTGGAGTATGGATTATTGGCGGCCCTGGGAAGGGTTTGTGTAGCGTTGACATGTTCCTGTACTAAGTCGGGGTATTACGAAGCTGAAGGACAGTCAACAATCGTATGCATGGGATCTAATTTCAATTCCGTTGCATACCGCTGATTCGGATTCATTCTATGTTAGTTTACAAGTTATACTAACTCACAATTCCATTGAAAAAAACGCTCATGATTTCTATTGACAATCCCATGACAAACAGGTAATTCACTACACCATTAAAGAGAATTATTGATGTCGTCTATGGAAAAAAGAGACGGATCAGGACGAACTACAAGAAATATATGAAGTTTTGAATCTTTCTTTATTTCTTTACATGGAAAAACGTCTTCCATGTCAAATCCATGCTCAAACAATGAATTGCCTGTCAAATTTCTAACTTTAATTAGTTAAATTTTCCTCCTAACCTGCCCCCTCCCAATCCAAACTTAAAAGCAACCACATCCACCAGTTCAATCTCCAGTTTCAAAAAATAAGCACGCACATATGCATATTGAGACATCAAATCGCGATCCAACGGCTCTCGTGTAGAAATAGGCAGGCAGAGGCCAAACTCACCTGCTCTGTATGAATGCCCACCACCGGATCTAAATTGGGCAGCGTGAATTTTCTCTCTGTGCACCTTCGTGCATGCACTGGGTGCATATAAACAGTTCTAGTAAACTCTTATGTGTTGGCTTCTTGTGGTCTTTTTAGGTTTCTATTAGTGTGGATTGTGGTCTAGTCTGTTTGCTGCATCTATTACCCAATATTGCTTCCTAAGGAATTAATATGTGATCACTTTTAAGTTTTGTCTAGCAATGCAGGCTGCTGAAATCGCTGGTGAAAATGAACTGGTGCATTAATGGCACTGTGGGGAGTGAAGATGGGAAGTGTAGCTTAGCTGTCGTTGGATTGGAGCCCCTGCAGGAAAGAGGAAGCTACAGTCTCATCAAGTCAAAGAGAAGTAGCCCCCTGCAAAGATTTGCTTTGTTAAAATCCCCCAAAACCAATGAATATGGCTGTCCTCTTCATGGACTTCCTCTTGGGTTTAAGCATTGAGCATGGCATCCACCTACTCTTCTGTCCCCTTGTCGCCTAGCAAGGAATTCCGTATCGGTGATATATCGCTGATATATCGATATCGGATCCAACCCAATAAAATGACACGGATAAATATCTCCGATATATCAGTTTCGGACCGATATATCGCCATTTTTTAAAAAAAATATTTTCGAAAAAAATTTATAATTTTTTTTAAAAAGGAAAAAATTAGCTTTCCTATTTGTTTCCTATCCTAATATGCATTTTTATGCATATTTTGAAATCTATGCTTTGTCTAAATTAGCATAACTCATTTTAGAAGTTAGATTGTGAAAATATATGATAAAAACTAGTTTTCCACCACCGATATTTTTTTTACAAATATCTTCAATATTTTGTCTCTTTGGTCGACCGATATTTTATCGATATCCAATACAGAATTCCACGATGCCTAGTCCCCAATGAGAGAGAGAGAGAGAGAGATCAGACTGTGTTATTATGTATTAGAATGTCACTATTTTTTGTAAAACTGGCTTAATCCATTCCAGTTGACAAATTGTTAAGCAAATGTGGTTTCTATCATTTTGTTTGTTAAATTATAAGGGTTTCTTTAATCGAAGAATAAATTTGTTAATTTAATATTATAAATATTTTTAATGATGTTATACTCTCGTGAGTTGATGTTTCACACGTGTATTCTGCCATGCACTTTTACTAATAAATTTTATGGACTTCTTGACAATGAAGTCAAATGTAGCTCTCAACCAAAGTTTTAAAAACCGGACTAGTTATCAACCAGAAATTCTTGCGGAGTAGGTCCAACCGAGGGTCAACCCGGTTACTGACGTGATATGATATAAAAATTTTGCGTAGTCTAATGTTCTCAGTGTAGCAATTTAATAAACAAAACAACCACATCACAATAAACAAAACTTTAAATAAAAAAAATAAATATTTTTTTGAAACATAAAAAGTAAAAAGAATATGGGGTAGGAGATTCTACCAAGATCAATGTGGAAAGAAAATGAAAAGATGTTGCAAAGAAAATGAAGAATTAATTGTGTTGAAAATGGGTTTGGGTTATAGTTTTAAAACCGGACCAGCCCGGCTGGTTCAACCGGGCGGGTTAAACTAGGTCAATCGACCCGGATGACCCGGCTCGAAAAACCTACCGTCTCCGTTAGAACCGAGTTGAACCGGCCTGGCCGGTCCAATTTTTAAAACCTTGTTCAACCTCATGAAAAGTAATGTGGAAATCGATGGCGCTAGAATGGACTACTGGCCACTTTTAAATAAAACCCAGTCGAAACCGGCCATTGCAATTTATAAAAATGTATTGCACCATAACCAAACTGGCACACTTCACCAAAAGTTCGTGAGTAGTTGAATTTGCGTCCTGAAGTTCGCTGAAGGCCCAGTTTGGAGGAGTTCACCAAAATTTGGCGAATTTTGTCACTATGATCGTGTCGTTCTCCACCCATTCCAATTTGGTTCATGCAAGACCAATATGGTTGGGTTGGGTTCATCAGAAAATAAAATACCTTGCATATTGGTCTTGGCATATTTTGTTTGGCAAATATTAATTACCACTAATTCGTTATTGATGGATGCTATAAAAACCCTTACATATGGGTTTTGGCATATTACGTTTGGCAATTATTAACGACCACTAATTCATAATTGGTGGCTGTTCTATCTTTTTGGGTGGCAAACACGCCCTCCATTCATATTTAATTAACAACAACAGTTCACGCACGGTCTCTATGTCCAGAATTGTAATTAGCATTTGGTTTTTGAGAATGATCTGATTTTAGTCCATTTTGAAAACCACAGGTTGATAATGCTGACAGAACTAGATATTTGAGGTTGCCTATTTCAGACTTAATTCCTAATCTTTCTTCAACTCTAATCAATAGATCTATGAACTTCACCCGTCGGTCAATGCACATTAGTTTCATTTTCCCACCTACGTACTCATTACCACTTCCAAATAACTCATCGTAGAGTAGACAAATAACACATTCTTCCATTGTAGCTATCAGCGGGGAGGTGGATGTGGCAATCTATGGTGGACAGAGCATGGATGGAGGGCGAAGGTTCGGAAGTCACCAACTCTCCCTTCTGCTTCATGTTTCAAGGGAAAGTAGCCAATGCGGAATAAAAGCCAAGATGAAAAGACTTAGACTAGGGATAATGAGGTAGATGATGTCTGTCTCGTAAGATAACCAAGTTTCCTAAAAGCTTGAGCTGTTAGGAAATGAAAAATCTTTATTTATTTATTATATATTCTAATATCCACCCTCACGTGCAAGCGTCCACTAAGCATGGCACATGGAACATAATTGGGGTATAAACACATCCATCGAGGCTAAAACCCAAGACCTTCCATAACCTTGAGCTCCGATACCATGTAAGATTGCCTAGTTGTTTATACCTAGGTTGTCAAGTTTGCGAGGATTGTACTCTTCAAGCAAGACCCGGCATTAAAGAGGGGAATTCACTACTCTTGGCATACCACGTACTCTCCCCATATCAAGAACCGTCAATCTCCACACGGCACAATAGGAGGAGTTGCGCATGCCAGCTAGTTCCTCTTTGCACTGTAAATCCTGGAGATCAATGGCACCAATAAAGGGGGAGTAAGTTCCATGAATGAAAGGAGTACTATATAAATTATTTTGTATTTGTTAAAAACTAGCTCATCCTAAACTCTGATCTACAAGTCAGCAAACTCATAGTATGGGCTTAAATGGGGCCTATTTTGTAGAAATACCCACCGTTCAGCTGATAAAGTATACTTGTGGGTTTTTTTATCATATCACGAGGCTAATATAGACTAACTAAGAAAGACATTTAATAGAGCAGGAGTCCAAACACAGGCCAATCTAGCAATGTACACCTAGTTGCCCATTGACTAATACAAAGGGATACACACGGCAAACTCATGGAAGCTCTCCTTTTCCTATGTTCAAATGTCACTCATAGTTCAAGAAAAGAACCTCGAATGAAATGCATAAGTATGACCCTCACTCTTGGTATTAACTTGGACGGTGAAGGATGAAAATTGAAGAAAGAAACCACGAATCACAAGAGCAATTGTATCAGTTAGACAGCACAAACCCAGATTGAGGTTGGCCACCTCGGAGGTTTAGATCTACAAGATATCATAGTAAGCTTGTAGGAGTACGGTGAGGTTCATGGTGTCTTTATTCCAAACCAGAGTGGATCATGAATTCCCTTTGGAACTACTAATCATAGTGTGGATGACAAGGGTCAAACGAATAAATAAATCACATGATAGATTCCTCAAGAGAATAGATTATATAGGCAACATTTAGGATAAGAGATTTGTCAAGAAAATAATTCTTAGATAGGAGATAGCTAGAACAATTCCACAGGAGAGATGTCCTAATTGAGAATCACCTGGAATAGAAATCAAGGTATAAGGCATAAATAGAAAAAAAAAGTGCTAGGGGAATTCCGCAGGAGAATAAATAATCTTATGAATGAGTCATTGAGAGTAGATCAAGGCATGACGAATAATAACTCTAATTCTAATGCGTCTGAGAGTGAATGTAGTTAAATCAAGAATGAAATTATCGAGTTATTGTTTTATGTAGCTTGACTATGGAATGTATTGAATATTGTTGTGTTTAACATTGGTTATAGTCTTTTTTACTGAGTACTCTATATTAAGCTTCTCTTTTTTACTATAGGTTCAGAGGAGTAAGCTAAGAGTATTTGGACGGGGGTGAAAGCCAGATACGATAGTTGTAGTAGGAGCTATTTCCTATTAGATAGAATTTACTTTGAGAAAGTTAGGCATTTTTGTGCATGTCAAATATATTTTATTGTAGTAAGATATTAGTTTATTATGACTCATGTATGCATCGACATGTTATGTTCAAAAATTGATTTTAGAAGGTAATACCCCACCGTCGTGATTAATAGTGGTTTTGAATCCTGATGGGCTCTAAGGTTTATGATTTTTGAATGAAATATTTTTTGTCTTCTGTCGACAAAAATTTACTCCAATTTACACGAAACTATGTTATTGAATTTGGGCATTACAATCTGATCGTTTAAATATAAACCCTTGCAAGTGCACAAGGCAATTGTACTATGGCGAGTATTAAAGGGTTGTCGAACCTCAAGGACGGATTAATCTTTTACCAAATTCAAGAGAAGAAAGTTGCAGTTTTTTTTGTTTAATCTAAATAGAGCTATGAACTTTAACTACTAAGCTGAGTTTTAATCAATATGTGGAATACCAAGGCTTCGAATCCACCACAATAAACTAGTGTAAAGTCTCTCCCTCTCTCTTTTAAATAAAGATTTCCAATTGGCTTTTGTATTCCTCTCAGACATACACCTGTCAATTCAAATTATAGTGCTCTCCTCTCGGATGTAACACATAAATCAATTAAGCATATGGAATTGTGATCTATCTCTCTCAAGCATAAATCAATGAAACTTTATTAACATATGACAAATCAGAACACTCACATTCCTCTCAGACATGCAAGTAATCTTTCAGATTGAAATTCATAAAATCCACTCTTGTCTCTCTCAACCACAAAGAATAAACTCAATGAATTAACTTTAATTGCATAACAAAGGTTCATACACCAACTAGAGTAAAAATAATATGAGAGAAAAGAAACTACACAACCAGATTATTGGGCTTCATCTACGCCTTGGATAGGAGTTTAGCCAAGCATGGGAAGAGAATCCATCATCTTCATCTTCATCATCTTCTTCTTCCTTTGCTCTAGCCTCCAAGGTCTCAAATTGCTCTCTAGGTTGAATATGGGGTGCCCAAAACGTTCTCCCATAAGGCCTATTTATAATAGTGAAGAGAAGCCACGAAGTCCCCTTCCAAATCCAAGTCGAAATAGGTCTTAATTCCGGTTTGCCGCATACGGCAATCGATCATACGTATTGACGATCGTTCGCTATCCGATCGATCGCAATTCCTTCGTTATTTTCCTCCGATCGATCGCTTTGCCGATCGACGCCGTATGATACCGATCGATCGTAGTTACTGTCTTGCGCGATTGAAAAATTCCAGTAGATACGATCGATCGTTTTTATGCCGATCGATCGTTTTCTTCAATATACTGCTTTTACGGCTCTAGCGATCGATCGCATTGATCGCCGATCGATCGTAGTTACTGTTCATAAACTTCAAATGGCTATAACTTTCTGTCCCGAACTCCGAATTGCACGTGCTTGGTGGCGTTGGAAAGCTGATTTCTTGAACTTTGATATGAGACTTGAATCAGTCCAATCCAATATTTGTAGACGAAGTTATGATAATTTAACCATTCAAGTTACTTTTCACCTCATTTCTGTGTATTACTCTTGTTTCCTACAAAAACCAAAAACTATATTAAAGTAGTAGTTATTCTAATCAAACACTAGCATAATCATAAGCTTAGGAGATAATAAAATGCATATTTCATGTATAGATCACACCCCCAAACCTAGATTTTGCTAGTCCCTAGCAAAAATAATACAAAATAAAATCAAACAAACTAAGGAACTAATGCATAAAAGTAAACACCACTTTCGTAGGGAACACGATTGCATTGAGCGTATGCAACAAGCCGTTAAACCTCTAGGTGTCCCTAGTAGGACGAGTGTTGTCTCGTGAGGGTTTGCAGCCATGCTACCCACAAACATGTATTTATTAATCTAATTAACCTAAGTGCAAAAACAACGCAAAAATTAAAACATTGCAAAACACACAACCTATTATCCCGACAAATGCACACTACAATGCTTAAGAGAATTAACCACACGTACTTGGTTAATAATCAACAGGAATATAGAAGCCCTCAAGTAAGTGGTTTTATTCCACACTTTCATCTTGGAAATTTTTGCTCAAATATTACATAGCATGATAATCATAAATAGTAGAAAGTGTAGAACATTGTAGCAATACATTCTAAATTTCTGTTTTATACAGATCCAGTGTTACCCATTAACCAAAGAACATCAGAATCTACATAGTCATCGTAATCTTTAGGTTCATGATAGCACAAATCTGCGCGCCTCATTCGGGTCCAACATTCTAGATTTGAGAGGATAATACACCACAGACTTTTTTTTTCGCTAGGACTGTGTAAGGCCTGACTTCAAGATGCTTAGGTTTAGCAATGACTCAGGCCAATGACTCCCAGCCAGTTGACTTAGGGCATTAGGTATTAAGAAACCGCTTCGGGCCCGAGCATCAGCCTAAGTTAATCCTATAAAGTCAAGCAGCCCCTTTCTTTCATTTTGTTTTCATTTTTTTTCACATTTTCATTTTTAGCATATATATTTTCAGCACATCTTTATCTTGTCCAGGCTGTATTATACTCTCAGCCTATTTCCGGTTCCAATCCCTTGCCATAGCCAAGTAAATGGTCTATCATGATCTTTTAAGCTCAACAGATAACTACACATCATCCAATGACTATGACTAAAGACATCCCACTGTAGATTAGTATTCAACAAATCTCTAGATGGTATTACTTTATGTACTAGTGTGTGTAAGTGAATTTTCTTAGTTCAAGCACTCGTTCCAAAAGGACTGTAATAGAAAGATATGCTCAGTTAAGTGTATCTATCCTCCAGTATACTTACTCACACTTCCAATGCAAATTAATCTCTTAAGAATTATAACATGTATTATTACGGGATAAATTATCAAAACCTAAATAAAAGTACTAACAAACAACCTAAAAATTAATTTTTTTTTATGATTTTCAATTTTATGATTTTTTTTATACAAGTAATATTCCCTCCCCCAAACCTATTATGAACATTGTCCTCAATGTGAACAAAATATAGCATGACAATGAGCATATAATAAAGAAAATTAGAGAAAGGAGAGAATACACCTGAATACGTGGGTTGCCTCCCACCAAGCGCTAAGTTTAACGTCTTCAGCCAGACGTAGCCACAATCATTCTATAATCGTCGGATCATCCAAGTAAACAATCATCACATCAATATCTGTCACAGCCTCGAGATATGGTTTCAATCGGTGACCATTGACTTTGAATGTAGTCCCATCCTTTGGATTATAAATCTCAACAGCACCATGTGGAAATACTTCTTTGACAATAAAAGGCCCAGACCATCGAGATCGGAGCTTCCCAAGAAATATGTGTAGCCTAGAGTTGTAAAGTAGTACCTTCTGATCAGGCTGAAAGGACTTTCGGAATATCATCTTGTCATGTATGGCTTTGGTCCTCATCTTATAGAGTTTGGCATTCTCATAAGCATCAAAGCGCATCTCCTCTAACTCACTCAGTTGGAGTTTTCGCTGCTCACCGGCTTTATCCATATCAAAGTTGTACGCCTTAATAGCCCAATACGCTCGATGTTCCAACTCAACAGGTAAATGACAAGCTTTTCCATATACCAATCGGTAGGGAGACATACCAATCGGGGTTTTGAAAGCTGTCCAGTAGGCCCATAATGCATCATTCAGTCGCAAGGACCAATCCTTTCTATTGGGGCGAACCGTCTTTTCAAGAATCTGCTTGATTTGGCGATTTGAAACCTCCACTTGGCCACTCGTCTGAGGATGATATGGTGTGGCAACCTTGTGGGTGACAGAGTATTTCTTGAGAAGAGCCTCAAAAGACCTGTTACAAAAATGAGAACCTCCGTCACTAATGATAGCACGAGGAGTTCCAAATCTGCTAAAAATGTTAGATTTCAGAAATTTCAGCACAACTTTATGATCATTGGTCCTAGTGGCAACAACTTCAATCCACTTAGACACATAATCAACAGCAACAAGAATATATGTATGACCAAAAGATGGCGGAAAGGGTCCCATGAAATCGATACCCCATACATCAAACATTTCAACAATCAATATGGGTTGTAGGGGCATCATATTCCTTTTAGACAAAGCTCCTAGTTTTTGACACCTATCGCAAGATTGACAATAAGCATGGGCGTCTTTAAATAGAGTTGGCCAATAAAAACCGCTTTGAAGTACTTTGGCCGCAGTTTTCTTACCACCGAAGTGTCCACCACAGGCCTGAGAGTGACAAAAAGATAAGATGCTATGAAACTCACTCTCAGGGACACATCGTCTTATGACTTGGTCAGCACATATCTTAAATAGGTCAGGGTCATCCCAATAGTAATGTTTGACTCGAGAGAAAAATAAGTCTTTGTCATGTTTAGACCAAAAGGTTGGAATTTGACCCACAGCAAGATAATTCACAATATGTGCAAACCAAGGTGGAGATGTAGTGGAGACAGCAAAGAGCTGCTCATCAGGGAATGAATCTCTTAGAGGGTCATGGCTGTGCAAATCAGGAATAGGAATTCTGGATAGATGATCAGCCACGACATTCTTAGTACCCTTTTTATCTTTAATTTCAAAGTCAAATTCCTGGAGGAGTAGAATCCAACGGATCAGCCTCGGCTTAGCATCCTTCTTGGAAAGAAGGTACCTCAAGGCTGCATGATCATAGAAGATGATGATCTTACTCCCCAGGAGATATGACCTGAATTTGTCTAATGCAAACACAACAGCAAGCAACTCTTTTTCAGTGATGGTATAATTCAATTGAGCATCAGTGAGTGTCTTGCTAGCATAGTATATAACATGAGGAATTTTGTTGATGCGTTGGCCTAACACTGCCCCTACAGCAAAATTCGATGCATCACACATTATCTCGAAGGGCAGTGTATAGTCAGGGGGCTTAATGATGGGAGAGCTAGAGAGGAGGGTTTTGAGCTTTGTAAAAGCATCTTTGCACGAATCATCAAAGTCAAATGGCACGTCTTGACCGAGAAGGTGGCATAATGGACGTGATATCTTGCTAAAATCTTTGATGAATCGACGATAAAACCCTGCATGGCCAAGGAAAGACCGTATTTGCTTAACTGATGTAGGTGGTGGTAAATTAGCAATCAGGTCAACCTTGGCCTTGTCAACCTCTATACTCCTTTTTGATATAACATGTCCAAGCACAATCCCCTGTTGAACCATGAAATGGCTCTTTTCTCAACTTAACACTAAATTTGTTTCCTCACAGCGTTTTAAAACTAAAGCAAGGTTGTGCAAGCATTCATCAAAACAAGTGCCAAATACCGAAAAATCGTCCATGAAAACTTCCAAAAATTTATCAATCATGTCGGAAAAGATGGACATCATGCATCGTTGAAATGTAGCAGGGGCATTGCAAAGACCAAAAGGCATTCTTCGATACGCAAATGTACCGAAGGGGCATGTAAAAGTCGTCTTTTCCTGATCCCCTGGAAAAACTGGCTCTTGATTATATCCTGAGTGCCCATCTAAAAAGCAATAAAACTCTTGGCCCGCTAGTTTCTCTAGGATTTAGTCAATGAATGGGAGAGGAAAATGGTCCTTACGGGTATTGGAGTTCAGCTTCCTATAATCATTGCATACCCGCCAGCCCGTGGTCTCTCTTATTGGCACAAGTTCCCCCTCTGAGTTTGGTTTCACCGTGATGCCCGATTTCTTAGGGACGACCTGAATGGGGCTCACCCACTCGCTGTCAGAGATAGGGTATATGATACCTGCGTCTAACAATTTCACTACCTCTTTCATCACCACTTCTCTCATGTGTGGGTTCAACCGTCTCTGCCCCTCCCTAGAAGGTTTAGCCTGGTCCTCCAGGTTTATACGATGCATGCACACAGAGGGGTCTATACCCCGGAGGTCGGCCACTGTCCATCCTATAGCTCGCCGGTGTGTAGTAAGGATCTCCAACAACTGGGCTTCCTGGTCAATAGATAGGCTAGATGAGATAATTACAGGAAGGGTGTTGTTGGGTCCTAGGAAGACTTATTTGAGGGAGCTAGGAAGGGTTTTGAGTTCAAGTGTGGGTGGGGCTTCGATGGAAGGTTTTAGAGGTGGGGCGGTAGACACAGGGAGAGGGTCAGGATGGGGTCGCCATGGGATATGTCCAGGGTATAGGGCAGTCACTAAATGGTGATGGACCTCCTCAAGGTCAGGTATGCCCTCATATTGATCGATCCAGTCATAGAAAAGGGTGTGCTCGAGGGCATTCTTAAGCACAGCAAAGGGAAGGTATTCCTGGACGAGGTCATCTACAAGGCACTCAGCTTCACTCGAGGGTTGTTGGGAAGCACTAAAGATGTTTAATTTAACTTTCATGTTCCCAAAGGAGACGTTCATAAGCCCTGACCTACAGTTAATGGTGGCATCGGCTGTGGCTAGGAAAGGGCGGCCAAGGCTAACAGGAATTTGGGATTTGGAGTTGGCAACAGGTTCCATGTCTAAGACGACAAAATCAACAGGAAAGTAGAACCGGTCAACTCCAACGAGAACGTCTTCTATAACACCTCTAGGTCTGCGAGTGGATCGGTCTGCTAACTGAAGGGTGACTGAGGTGGGCTGTAACTCTCCTAAGCCAAGTTGTTCATACACTGAGTAAGGGAGGAGGTTGACACTGGCCCCTAAGTCCAAGAGAGCTCACCTAATGGTATGGTCACCTATGACAATGGATATAACAGGGACACCTGGGTCCTTAGATTTAGGTGGCATATCATTGGTCAGTAAAGAGCTTACTTGGTTGTTTAAGAAGACCTTTTGGGTGACATGGGATTTGGTTTTCCTCTTTTGGGTACACAGGTCTTTCAGGAACTTGTGATGTAAATTTTAATATAGTACTCGCAAGCGCACGAATCTAATGCAGAATAGTGGCTATGAGGTCGATCCCTCAGAGACTTAGTAAGATATTCAACCTAATTCTAGAGTATGTAGCAAGTAGTAATGAAATGTAAAGTTCTAATTTTTATTTTCTTTTTAAGCAATCAAGTGTTCAACTAAACTGAAAACACAGAAATTGGGTAAATAAAAGATAAGACAATAATAAAAATCCTGTTTGCTGCTTTCAGTCCGTCTGCAATCCTATCCTGCTTTGCTCTCTCCTCCACCTTCAGCAACAGTCTCTCAACTGCACGCCTCAACCGATCTGTTCTTTCTCTCGAATAGAGCAGACAGTCCCCAATTCCAACCAAAAGCAAAGCTTTCCTATCAATCTCGACCAGCAATTCTGCCCTCTTCCTTCTCTACCGATCAACTGCAAATTTGTTTTGTTTTTACACTCTCGAGCAAAAACAACACAGCTATATTCCTCAAATTTCTTATCTGCAGCAGTTCCTCTCTTGCCTTTGAATTCAGTTTTGCAGTTCTCTCGAATCTGCAAAACAATTTTGCTTGTCTCTCTCGAGATCAAAGCAGCCTCCTTTCCTCAGAGAGCAAGCCTTCCTTTCTTCACAGCTGGCAGAATAGCAACACAGTACCCTTCTCTACACAGCCATTCCCCTTCTCTCCAACCACTCTCGGCCTCTCGACAGCACCCTTCTGAACAAACAGAACAGCACTCCTTCGACTCACCACGGCCGGCGACCCTCTTCCACAGACAAACCGCTAGAACCTCCCTCACGAGCAGCCCCCTTTCACAACAGAACAGCCGACAGCCCCCTCTCCCATCTCTACCTCTCGACAGAGCCGCCTCCTTCCAAACCGCCAGCCAGAGTCCTCAATCCTTATGCAAGCCCCTTCTTTTATAGTCGAAAAAATCGAATCCAAGAAATCCCAGCACCTTCCTTTCCGGGCGCACCCTCAAGCTTTTCAAAACAGGAATTTTTTCCATTTTTCAGACATCGGTCAAATCACGAGCTTGCCATCCTTCCTCACAGCCAAATCGAGCCAAGACCGTCACCGTCACATCGCCGGAAACGAGACCCACCGTCGATCGCCTCGTCACGCCACATTGCTGTCGACATGCTCTGTTCTACTTCTCATTCGGCCGCCACCTTAGCTTCGCCGCCAATCGAATTCTCAACTCCACAGTTGGGTAGCCGTCGACTGCTTCGCCTTCGTCGTGCCTCAGCCTATCGGCCGCCCTGACCCATCACTCACGGCCGCCGGATTTCAGCCTCCGGTCAACTCTGCTCGAACAGAGCCTCCGAGCGAGGCTCTGTTCTTTCCTTTTTTTCCAGGCGCCCGAGCCATCGGGCTCGGGTTGCTTTCGATCTTTTATTTTTTTTTTCTTATTTTCAGACCAGACCGGTGAACCGGTTCTTTTCTCTCTTTTTTTTCTTTTTTTTTCTTTTCTTGGGTTAAAACCCGTCGTACCAACCATATCCGTCGGATCTTCGATCTCTTCACACGAGCTGATTGACGCGTATTTGTGAATCTGAAACATGGAGCTCTAAGACCTGTATGAATAAAATTAAAATGTAATTAGACGCTTAATAAAATATAAATCTTATTAAATCTAATTAATGCATCTAAATAACTCAATTAAGCGCGTTTATTCATTAAACTCCAAATTATTCACTTAACACATATAAACATTAATTATCCTTATTCTAACTAAAAATACGACTAACAAATAGGTAGAAAGGCATATAAAAATGTGTATATTTTGGATATATCAAATACCCCCAAACCTACATTTTTGCTAGTCCTCGAGCAAAACAAAACAAAACAAAACAAAGCAAAGAAATCTAACTAATCCACTTTCGCAGGAAATCGCGATTGCATTTAGCGCATGCAACAAGCCTTTTAAACCCCCAGGTGTCCCTGGCTGGACGAGTGAAGTCTCGTGAGGGTTTGCAGCCATGCTACCCACAAACATGTATTTATGAAGTAAACCTATTTAATCTAAGTGTAGAAAGAAAATAGAAAATCACTACAAAACAAACAATCCTAATATCCCTTCGAATGCAAACTGCAATGTTTAAGAAAATTAACCACATGTACTTGGATTTATAATCAACTGGAATATAGAAGCCCTCAAGTAAGTGGTTTTATTCTACACCTTCATCTTGGAAGTTTCTGCTCAATATGATATATCATTATACTTTATATAGTAAAAGTGTAGAACATTGTAGCAATACATTCTAAATCTCTGTTTTATACAGATCCAGTGTGACCCATTAACCAAAGAACATCAGAATCAACACAGTCGTCGTAATCTTTAGGTTCATGATAGCACAGATCTGCGCGCCTCCTTCGGGTCCAACATTCTAGATTTGAGAGGATAATACACCATAGACTTTTTTTTTCTTTTTTCGCTAGGACTGTGTAAGGCCTGACTTCAAGATGCTCAGGTTTAGCAATGACTCAGGCCAATGACTCCCAGCCAGTTGGCTTAGGGCATTAGGTTTTAAGAGACCGCTTCGGGCCCGAGCATCAGCCTAAGTTAATCCTATAAAGTCAAGCAGCCCCTTTCCTTTTATTCATTTTGTTTTCATTTTTCGCATTTTTATTTTCATCATTCATATTTTTCAGCACATCTTTACTCTGTCCAGGCTGTATTATACTCTCAACCTATTTCCGGTTCCAATCCCTTGCCATAGCCAAGTAAATGGTCTATCATGATCTTTTAAGCTCAACAGACAACCATACATCATCCAATGACTCTGACTAAAGATATCCCACTGTAAATTAGCATTCAACAAATCTCTAGACTGTATTACTTTATGTAACTAGTGTGTGTGAGTGAGTTTTATTAGCTCAAGCACATGTTCCAAGAGGACTGTAACAGAAAGATATTGCTCAGTTAAGTTCTCTATCCTCCAGTATACTTACTCACACTTCCAATGCAAATTAATCTCTTAAAAATTGAAGTATCCATTCAGGTGATTTCTTTCCTTACACTCCTTTTCTTTTAACTCGTTATTGTGATGTCTGAGACACCAATAATAAAGATGCCTCATGGTAGATGTAGAGCATTGAAACACACAAACTAAGAATGAGGAGTAAGTACAAAATATGGAAAAAGAAAATACACCCCCAAACCTAGATTGTAGCATCCCCACACATGTATCAGTAACCTAAATATTAAACAAATAAAAAGCTATCAAAAACCAAAAATTTGGGTTGCCTCCCAAGAGCGCTAAGTTTTACGTCTTCAGCCAGACGTAACCAAAAATCATGTAGGAGCATTAGGTTCATCCAAATCGAGAACAGTCTCCTCCTTTTCAGTAACACCCTCCAAATATGGTTTCAATCTTTGCCCATTAACTTTGAAAACAGTTCCATCTTTACCGTTTTGAATGTCAACCGCTCCATGGGAAAATACTTTGTGCACAATGAAAGGTCCAGAACATCGGGAACGGAGCTTTCCTGGGAAGAGATGTAACCTGGAGTTATAGAGCAAAACTTTTTGACCGGGCTCAAATGACTTTCTCAGGATTGACCGGGCTCAAAAACTTTGGTCCTCGCTTTGTAAATCCTAGCATTCTCATAAGCCTCATTACGAATTTCGTCTAATTCATTGAGTTGCAATTTTCGAAGTGTTCCAGCCTTGTCCATATCAAAGTTAAAAGTTTTGATGGCCCAATAAGCACGATGTTCTAATTCCACAGGCAAATGACAAGGTTTTCCAAATACAAGTCTATAGGGAGACATTCCAATTGGTGTCTTAAAAGCAATACGGTAAGCCCACAATGCATCATTTAATCTGTCAGACCAATCCTTTCGGTCGGGACGAACCGTTTTCTCAAGAATGCGTTTAATTTCCCTATTTGAAACTTCTACTTGTCCACAAGTCTGCGGATGATATGGAGTTCAATTTCAACAATCAGAATGTTAGTAAGGGCATCATGGACCTACGTGATAGTGTACCCATACGTTGGCATCTGTCACATTTTGTGCAGAATTCATGAGTATCTTTGAATAAAGATACTCATGAATCTTCCCGTGAGGAGCAAGAACAATCATCAAAGACAAAAGGAGTTTCTTTAGTAAGCAAATTGCACAAAGGTCTTGAAATCTTGCTAAAGTCTTTGATGAATCTTCTATAAAACCCAGCATGGCCAAGAAAAGATCGAACCTCCTTTACTGATTTTGGTGGAGGCAGACTTGAAATTAAGTCAACTTTGGCCTTATCAACTGTAATTCCTTTATTAGAAATAACATGCCCCAGAACTATCCCTTGACGAACTATAAAGTGACATTTCTCCCAATTTAGCACAAGATTTGTTTCTTTACACCTTGCCAAGACAAGAGACAAGTGGTGTAGACATTCCTCAAAAGAAGATCCAAACACCGAGAAATCATCCATGAAAATTTCAAGAAATCGCTCAACCATATCTGAAAATATGCTCATCATGCACTGCTGGAATGTGGCGGGTGCATTACATAACCCAAATGGCATGCGGCGATATGCATATGTTCCAAAAGGGCAAGTGAATGTGGTCTTTTCTTGATCCTCTGGAGCAATGGGAATTTGATTGTAGCCTGAATAGCCATCTAAAAAGCAATAGTAGCTATGACCAGCAAGTCTCTCAAGCATTTGATCAATAAATGGCAAAGGAAAGTGATCTTTCCTTGTGACCGAGTTCAATTTTCTGTAGTCAATACAAACCCGCCACCCAGTGGTCATTCGGATGGGGACTAATTCATTATTATCATTTTTGACTACTGTGATTCCTGACTTCTTAGGAACAACCTGAACTGGGCTAACCCAAGTACTATCGGATATGGGATAAATGATGCCAACATCTAACAATTTTAGCACCTCGGTTCTGACGACCTCCTTCATATTAGGGTTAAGTCTGCGTTGCATTTCACGGGAAGATTTTGCATGCTCCTTAAGGTAAATGTGATGCATACACAGAGCAGGACTTATACCCTTAATGTCTGCTATTGTCCACCCCAAAGCTGTCTTATGTTCGCGAAGAATATTAAGCAACTTGCTTTCATGTTCTGAATTAAGGTCTGAAGAGATGATAACAGGCAAGGTATCAGAAGAACCTAAAAACGCATATTTAAGTGTATCAGGTAATGGTTTTAGGTCAAGTTGGGGTGATTTTTCAATAGATGGTACAAGTTTAGACTCGGGATCTGGAAGAGGTTCCACCCTGGCTGTCCATTTGGTCGGGTCTAATATAGGGGTAGAGTCAAGCAATGCATTGACGTCTCTAATGGACCCATCGATGTCAAAGTCTAAGCCAAAATGAGTTAAACATGTTTGGAGGGGATCATCATTTAAAACAGTTTGCAGAGATTCTTCTTCTAAACTTTCAATCATATTCACTGCAAAGGAATCATCCGTCTCCGGGGGTTGTTGTCTAACATTAAAGACATTGAGTTTGACCTTGAAATTGCCAAAAGACAACTTCATAACCCCATTTCTACAATTTATTATGGCATTGGATGTGGCTAAAAATGGCCTTCCCAAAATCACAGGAATCTGACTACCAGGATTCTGCACAGGTTGGGTATCTGACTACCAGGATTCGCCGCGCCAACCTGGGTTTTGCGCTGCCCCTCTGGCCTCCACGATAGCCCAGAGACTCTTCCCAATCCGCGTCCAATTCACGCTGGACGTTTCGCAGGTGCGGATTCATTGTGTCATTTCCTCGAACACCTTGAGTGCCTCGCCCCTCAAGGCCAGTTCTGCCCTCGTCGGCGCCTGGGTTAAAGGAACCCAGTTGAATTCCTTGTGCGATGGAAGACCCAGCGTGCAAGGCCTGTGGAGAGCCGCCAAACACACCAGACCCCCCTTGTCGAACTGGACCACCAAAAACTCCCGGTGGTGGCGGTGGAGGAGTGATTGTGGCTGTCTGGCTGGCCGGATTCTGTGCCTGGTTTTGGGACTGGATCGTTTCCAAATTCTGCAGGCGAATCCCAAGCGCACTGATCATGGCGATCAGCACCTCCTGGTTGGATTCCGTCGTCGGACGTGGGCTAGTCACCTCTTTCGCCGCCTCAGGTTCCTCCCGGATTTCTGGCATACCCAAGGGTTGTTTGCGAGGAGGCATGGTTGCTCTGTGATCGGCACCGCTCTGATACCAATGTTGTGACCGGCAATGGTCACAAGGTATCTCGACGGCAAAAGTGAAAGAAGAAGAAAAAGAATAACTGAAATGGTTTTCTATTGCATAACCTCCCACTGAGGAAGGCGTCCAACATATAAAGGAAAGAGATGGCGCTCCTGCCTAGGGGGCGCCATCTGGCCAAGCTGATGGGCCGCTGATGGGCCACTAATTAACCTAATTATTCTCACTCAGCCCGTTACCTAACAATTAGCCTAAACGGGTCTGATTACAATAAGATACATAATCAATCAAAGATCCTAATGACTTAATGCTGACGTGATGGCCTGTTGGGCTGCTGACGGGCCCACACTGGGCCTGGCGTTCACAACACCACACTGGGCCGGGCGTTCACAACAGAAATTAAGCTACTGGAAATAAATCTAAATTAAACTAAACTACTCTAAAACTAACTATGCTAAGAATTTAGTAAACTATTGAGCCGTCCCCGGCAACGGCGCCAAAAACTTGATCGTTTAAATATAAACCCTTGCAAGTGCACAAGGCAATTGTACTATGGCGAGTATTAAAGGGTTGTCGAACCTCAGGGATGGATTAATCTTTTACCAAATTCAAGAGAAGAAAGTTGCAGTTTTTTTTGTTTAATCTAAATAAAGCTATGAACTTTAACTACTAAGTTGAGTTTTAATCAATATGTGGAATACCAAGGCTTCGAATCCACCACAATAAACTAGTGTAAAGTCTCTCTCTCTCTTTTAAATAAAGATTTCCAATTGGCTGGTGTATTCCTCTCAGACATACACCTGTCAATTCAAATTATAGTGCTCTCCTCTTGGACGTAACACATAAATCAATTAAGCATATGGAATTGTGATCTATCTCTCTCAAGCATAAATCAATGAAACTTTATTAACATATGACAAATCAGAACACTCACATTCCTCTCAGACATGCAAGTAATCTTTCAGATTGAAATTCATAAAATCCACTCTTGTCTCTCTCAACCACAAAGAATAAACTCAATGAATTAACTTTAATTGCATAACAAAGGTTCATACACCAACTAGAGTAAAAATAATATGAGAGAAAAGAAACTACACAACCAGATTATTGGGCTTCATCTACGCCTTGGATAGGAGTTTAGCCAAGCATGGGAAGAGAATCCATCATCTTTATCTTCATCATCTTCTTCTTTCTTTGCTCTAGCCTCCAAGGTCTCAAATTGCTCTCTAGGTTGAATATGGGGTGCCCAAAACGTTCTCCCATAAGGCCTATTTATAATAGTGAAGAGAAGCCACGAAGTCCCCTTCCAAATCCAAGTCGAAATAGGTCTTAATTCCGGTTTGCCGCATACGGCGATCGATCGTACGTATTGACGATCGTTCGCTATCCGATCGATCGCAATTCCTTCGTTATTTTCCTCCGATCGATCGCCTTGCCGATCGACGCCGTATGATACCGATCGATCGTAGTTACTGTCTTGCACGATTGAAAAATTCCAGTAGATACGATCGATCGTTTTTATGGCGATCGATCATTTTCTTCAATATACTGCTTTTACGGCTCTAGCGATCGATCGCATTGATCGCCGATCGATCGTAGTTACTATTCATAAACTTCAAATGACTATAACTTTCTGTCCCGAACTTCGAATTGCACGTGGTTGGTGGCGTTGGAAAGCTGATTTTCTGACTTTAATATGAGACTTGAATCAATCCAATCCGATATTTGTAGACGAAGTTATGATAATTTAACCATTCGAGTTACTTTTCACCTCATTTCTGTGTATTACTCTTGTTTCCTACAAAAACCAAAAACTATATTAAAGTAGTAGTTATTCTAATCAAACACTAGCATAATCATAAGCTTAGGAGATAATAAAATGCATATTTCATGTATAGATCACAATCCCACCAAGACTTTAGTGTTATTTTAAAAAACAACTTGCAAAGTTCATGATGATATGGTGATGATCTTGAGATAATATCTAAAAACATACAGCAAAATCCACGATAAATAGCAAGCAGTGTCCCAACATAGTTAAGCTATTATCATGACAAGAAAGAGCACTAAAAGTAAAGAGGAATTAAAAAAAATTCGATAGCATTTTTTTTGGATAAGTTTTAACGATTCATCTCTCTCATTTCTTATTCGCTTTCACAAATTTTTTTCATTCTTTATTATTTTTAGTGCTCTTTCTTGTCATGATGATAACTTAACTATATTGGAACATTGTATATTATTTATCGTGGATTTTACTATTATTTTTAGATATTATCTAACGATCCTCATGATATTATTATGATAAGAATGTGCACTAAAAATATAGAAGAATTAAAAAATGGGCAAAACAAATTAAAAATGAAAGAGATATGAATCGTTAAAACTTGTATTCGAGTTCTGGCTATCGTGTATTCAAAGACATGATAATATCGTTTAATCGAATACCCGATAGTATTGTGTAATCGTAATCAAATACATGATATGCATAAAATATACACATTTATATGCCCTATTTACCTATTTGCTAGTGTAATTTTTATGATAAAACATGAATAAAATGGGTTATTTGTGATTAGGATAGTAATTAGGGGATTGATAATTAATTTACTCTAATTAACTATTTTAGATGCATTATTGAATTTAATGAATTATGTTTTTACTATGCATCTAATTTTGGTTTGGTTTTATTATTGTAGGTTCAAAAATGCGGATTGCAGATCGACAGCAGAAGAGCACATTAGACGTGTTTTGAAGTGCCAAAGTGACCCAAGAGCTGATATCACACACATCGAAGATCTGAACCGTTGATGAGTCACTTAAGAGAAGACAGGCGCGAAATTAAAATACGGACGTGCAGATTTGATCCGGCAGATACGATTAATACAACGGGTTTTATCAAAGCAAAAGAAAAAAAAAGAAAGGAAAAGAACCGGTTCAGTGGAAAGAAAAAAAAATAAAGAAACCAACCCGAGCCAGAGCTCGGGTGTTTCAGAAGAAAAGCAGAGCGCTCGAGCTCTCTGCTCGAGCGCTAATGGAGAAAGCCAGAAGCGGAAGAACAGAGTTTGAGGTCGGCAGCGATGACAATCCACGGCGACGATGGTCCGACGGTGATCGAGCAGTCGACAGAGACTGAGGAGAAACCAGAACGGTGGCGGGCAGATGAGCTCGACGGCATTCGAGCAGCAGAAGGGCTTGAGGTCAGTGGTCATGGCGGAAACGGTGACGACGGTGGATCTGAGTTCGATGGTATGGGTGAGGATGAAGAAATAGATTGGGAGAAAGAGGAGTTCACGGAAGAATTGTGCTCAATTTGGAAACCGAAACAGAATCGGAAAAACAGAGTCGTGCTAAAATTGGAGTTCGATTTGGGTTTATCTAAAACAAAGACAGATTGGTTTGGGCTCTCTCATCTCGAACTGCTATAAAAACAAAGGAGAAAACCGAGACCAGGGGGGATTTGGGAGAAGGCAGCACTGTTTTAGAGGACGGTTTTTTAAAAAAAAAACAGAACTTTGCAGAGCTGTTTTTGGGTGGTTTTGCTGGGATTTGGGTCGTGTTTTTGGCCGGGAAATCAAAGAGGAGGAATAGGAGTATCGACGGGAGCAAGAAGAGGAAGAAATCGAGAGGAAAAGGGGAAGATTTTGTGCTGATTTTGGTTTGCTACAGTACCGCGCATTTCTACAGTACCGCGGCTGATTGGGGAAGATGAACAGTGCTCATTGTGAATAGTGTTTTTGTTGCTACAGTGATCCTGCTATAGTAACTGTGAATAGTGTTCCAGCTACAGTGATTTCTCATATGCAATTTCTTCCAAAATCTAATTTTTCTCATGAATATGAATAGCTAAATCTTTTATCAAAGCTAGAGGTGATATTATTTGATTAGTATTTCTACGTATATAAAGAAGAGTTATTTATTGCTTATTTGGTTGAATGTGATATTTTGATAAAGTCATAATCTATATAATTATTTGATTTATCGTTAACGTAAGGTACAACGAATGCTTATAATTCCCTGTGATTATTTGATTGAGCTTGTTAATTATAAATATTCAATCGATATTTTTATGTTAATGATTACAATGAATTTGAATGCAATATCATCCGATTAGGTCAAATCAATATTTGAATCTAATTGTGTAATTAAATAGACATAAAGTATTAATTAAATAATTGATCCTTGAAGCTTTGATATCTCCCATCGATTATCTTTGCTATCTTTAGTTAATTTTAATTAAATTTTTAATCGTCATTTTAGTAGTTAATTGAATTACAATCTCTCTATAAAATTTCCTGATAAGAATCTTAATTTGTTAAGCTAAGTAGTATTTAGAATAATTTGGAGTAGAATAATCCTACATCATTCCCTGTGGTTCGACCTTGGACTTACCAAGAATATATTACAATTTGTCAACCTATTTTGGGGTTTGACCAATACACGATAGCATTTTTTGGGGACAAGCTTTAACGATTTATATCTCATTCATTGATGATCCATGTTCGCCCATTTTGTTCGTTCTTCCTTAGTTTTAATGTTATTTCTTATAATGATGATATCATAAGGATATTGAGACACCGTTTGCTATTTATCATAGATTTTTTTTGTTTTTTTGGATATTATCTCAAGATCATTAAGATATCATCATGATAAGAAAGAACACTAAAAATAATCAGAACAAAAAAAAAAGATAAAAACGAACTAAAAATGAAGGAGATATGATATGTTGAAGTATAAAACCTGGAAAAGGAGATAGAAAATGTTTAGGGTTAGGTTTCAGAAGTTAAAAATGGGAAGATCAGGTGCCGAAAACAGGTTATATGGCATGAGCTCGAAAAAACCAACTAATATGGCAATCCGTGCTCATTATCTAGGTAATATGGAAAAACCTCTTTAGAATTAGTATGATCAGGTACAAGTATTCAGATGTGGACTTGATGATCCTCATACTTTAGCCCAATAATGTAAGCTCAAATGGTTGCTATATTTACTTCAATGTGGGCGGAATAAGAATTTTGTTCGATAGAATTCAAATTTTTGGAATTGTGAGACCTCCAAGAGATTTGTTGGTCATGTGAATTAGAAGAATGAATTGGGGATTCGTGTGAATTGTTTATTCTTCTCTAATTCTATATCCTAAAATGTTTCTCTGGAATTCTTCATGAATTGATAGAGAATCCGTAGAATCAGTTCCCTAGTTACGTATCTACATGTCCCCTTAATATCTTTACTTTCACTATATATTGCTAGCATGGATCCTTGTTTCTAAAAGGTTGAGCTTTAAGACAAGACAAGTATAGGGGTTAAAATCCTATTATGTGGAAACCACACTTAATTTTCGGATAAATCTTGAGGGCAAAAATTGGATCAATGATGCTATGGACCACTTTCTTCTAAAGCTGTGTTTCGGTTAGGTAGTAATCATAATCACGACGAAGATACACCCTCAACCCGAATTTTCCATGGGACTTCCAAGTTCCATGGCTCAACCCTAGCTTCCTAGAAACAATCTATAATATAGAAGGTTTAGTATGCTATAACTTAATCAGGTTTGGAACGTTTCTCACATATTTTGGCTAAAAGAAAACTTTTCTTCCATTTTTATATTTCTAATAACCCTACATTCGAAATAAAGTTTCTTCTAAACAACACAGCCACATCATGAGCTTAAGTAACTAGAAATCAAAGTTTGAGATAGCAACATATACTTCATACTCCCTCCGTGCAGTGAACTCTGTCTGCATTTTGAAAAATTTCGGGTCCATCCTTACATGACTGACTTTTCTCCCTCATGTTCAAAATTGCACGGGCCTTAGAATGGAATAATTTAACTCATTTTCAGATATAAACTGGCTTCATCGCATGGATGAAGTAAAGTTTTGTAAGCTGTTTTAGTGCGCATTAGTGATCAGTTAGATTACTAACTTGACTAATGCTAAAGTGACTATCCGATAATAACTAATAGAAGATGTAATGATAATGTTTATAAAGCAGTCTCTTCATATATCAATTCCAATACGTAATGATGATGTAACAAAAGAAGAATATGATGGTAATTATACTATGATGCTGAAAGAAAAATAAAAGCTCACATGCTTTGCAGCCATCCTGCATCACTATAGAGTTTGGGACGTCCAAACAAAAGAATCTGATGGCCTAAATGTGATGGAACTAGTAATTCTTCAAAGAAGATAATCACTTCCTACTAGTGTATCATCCTGAGGCCTATTGGCATCACTCAGCGGAAAATAATCCGGTATTGATACTCTTGGCTTTTTTTTTGACATATAAGTGATAAAAAGTTTAATTTGGGAAAAAGTATCCATTTCTTTTTCTCGAGAAATTATGCAATAGCTGCAATACTCTTGTATAAAAAAAGAAATTATGCAATAGCAGCAATACTCTTGATTTAAAAAGAAATTATTCAATACTCCAGGCATGCCACTTGGATTTACTCCCACTTCACAGGAAGAACTGGGATCGATGACTCCTATACAGGAGTGAATCCCACACTGTATTCCGAGAGTACTAACTACTAAATCCAGGAGTACTGAATAATTTCTCCTTCTTGTGCCAACACCATTGAGAGAGTAGAGAGGCAGGACAGGCAAGTTGCGGAGAGTGGAGTGCCCGCTGTGACACAGGGACGAGCGAAATCTAGCTCTAGGTGGTGACTCAAACTGCAGGGAAGGCTATGTGGTTGCACCAAAAAAGGAAAATACATGCTGCCACACATCTCCTCTTGTTCTTGAACTCGGATACATGTTAACTTTTTGGCCGCCTATCCTGACACCCACCAAATTTGTAGGGCCCCCGTTTATGTTGGACATAAACCAAAAAGCCCATATGAGGGCCCAAACCCATAATAAACATTAGAAGCCTATATGAAGTTTATTAACTAAGAGGCTGAACTAGCATTGAAGATACAAGCCTAAAAATAAAGAATCTAGAAGCATGGAATATACTAGAAGAATGAAGTATGCAGTGTGTAGTGTAAAAATCTCTAGAAGACCTACTTAGAAGAATTGTCTAGATAAGTCCTTTGTAAAAATTTATAGAAGGATGTTGGACTCCTATAAATAGGGGATGGTAGATGGAGTTCTAACATATAAGTAAGTAAGAAAATCCAAGAGGTGAACTGAAAGTGTGAGGGAGTGCTCTTGTAAAAGGTAGCAACCTTGTCCCTTGAATTGTTCTTGAGATAGTGAAACTTGTGAGAATTTTTTTTTTCATACCATTGTCTTATTTTCTTCCCTTATACTCCCCTCATAGATCATAGTTGTAGGTTAAGGCTTAGCAAAGCCAGCATCCAACAAAGTGGTATAGAGAGCTAGGTTTAGTGGCCCTTGAGTTTCTTCCTCCCCTCATCCTACATAGAAGATGGCTTCCAATCTAGTCCAACCTCAAATTCCAAAGTTGGTGAAAGACAATTATGATAGTTGGCAGATTCAAATGAAGACATTGTTCGGGTTGCAAGATTTATGAGAAGTTGTTACTGATGGATACGAGGAGCCCACTACCGAGAAAGAAGCAGTGTATACTGCGGAGCAGAAGAACTTTCTTGAAAAGCAAAGAAAGAAAGATAAGAAAATATTGTTTTTACTCTATCAAGGAGTAGATGAATCAACATTTGAGAAGATCGCTAATGCAAAGACAAGCAAAGAAGCATGGGAGATTCTCAACACTTTCTTCAAGGGTGTTGATCGCGTGAAAAGAGTTCGTTTGCAAATTCTAAGGGTTGAATTTGAGGCTGCTCATATGAAGGAAGGTGAATCCATCTCCGATTACTTCTCAAGGTTACTAGTCTTAGTTAATCAACTAAAAAGAAATGGAGACAAAATTGAAGATGTTCTTATAGTGGAAAAAATATTGAGATCCCACATAACCAGATTTGAACATGTGGTTGTGGCCATTGAAGAATCAAAAGATTTGGACACTCTCATGGTTAAGGAGGTAATGGGATCACTCCAAGTGCATGAGCAGTGTATGTTAAAGAGCAGCAGCCCATCTATTGTGGAGCAGGCACTTGAGTCAAAGTTGACTTTAAAAGACCAGAAGATTGGTTGTTCTCAACGTGAAGGCTTCACTAACGGCAACCGTGGAAGAGGCCGTGGGAGAGGAAATTATCAAAATCAAGGTCAAAATCATTGGAAGTCCACCAATAGTGGAAGAGGCACGAGTAGCGGCAAATCTGCTCATGGTAGTGGACGTGGAAATAGAAGAAGTGTCCAGTGTTACAACTGCAATAAGACTAGGCATATGCATCTAAGTGCTGGGGCAACCGGTCTGTAAATCAGAAACAACAATCCAATTTTGCAAAAGCATCTGAGGACAAGAGAGAAGATGCTACATTCTTCATTGCACAGAATGAGGCGCGTGATAAACAAAATGTCTTGTATCTTGACTCTGGAGCGAGCAATCACATGTGTGGCAAGAAGGAGCTCTTTGAAGATTTGGTGGAAGACGTTCATGCCAACATCAGCCTTAGAGATTCATCCGAACTGCCCATAAAAGGTAAGGGTAAAATTAAGATTTATAAAAAAAAATGGCGCTCCACAGTATATCTCAAATATATATTTTGTACCAACATGAGAAACAACATTCTAAGCATTGGGCAACTCCTAGAGAAATGGTACAAAATACACATGGAAAATGGGTGTCTCTCTTTGATGAATGGTCAAGGGAGGATTATTGCAAAAGTTCAAATGACACCCACACCCAATAGAATGTTCCTCTCCACATCAACACAAGTTTGGATAAATGCTTCTATAGAAATATAAAGGATAAGTCATGGAAGTGGCACCTTCAATTTGGACATCTTAATTTCAGTGGCCTCAAGCTATTGTCTACATCAAACATGGTATGTGGATTGCTGACTATGTATGTGAGTCTTGCACACTTGGCAAGAAGCAAAGAGCTCCCTTTCAAAGTGGAAAATCTTGGAGAGCAGTAGATCCCTTACACTTGGTGCACACTGACATTTGTGGACCCATTGAACCTGCATCCTTTGGAGGTAATAGATACTTCATCACCTTCATTGATGAATTTAGTAGAAAACTTATGGTCTATTTCATCAAAGAAAAGTCTGTTGCCTTTACTATTTTCAAGAGTTTTAAGGCTCGTGCTAAAGTTGAAAACGGGTATAAGCTTTAGATACTCAGATCTAATCGAGGTGGAGAGTACACCTCGAATGAGTTCCGAAATTAATGCAAGGAGAATGACATCAAGCAACAATTTACAGCAGCATACACACCACAGAGTAATGGCATCACTGAGAGGAAGAATCAAACCATTCTTGACATGGCTAGAACCATGATTAAGGAGAAAGGATTGCCGAAGAATTTCTGGGCCGAAGTTGTTGCATGTACAACCTATCTTCTCAACCGTTGACCCACGAAGAGTGTGAAGAACATGACACCACAAGAAGCATGGAGTGGCTATAAACCCAATGTGACACATCTCAGGGTCTTCGGTTGCATAGCATTTTCCCAAGTTCTGTAACACCCAAAAAAAATTGGTATGCTTACTATAACTTTCCAACGACACCGACGGTGCTCAATTCGGAGTTCGAAGCAAAAAGTTATGCTAGTTTGAATTTTGTTATACAATCGATCGTCGGGGTACGCGATCGATTGGGCGGGGTACGCGATCGATCACCTTTGTCCCCGATCGATCATTTTTACTGAAAATTTGGTGATTTAAAGCAGCGATCGATTGCTATAGGCAATGATCTCACGGATTTGTTCTGCGATCGATTGCACCGGCAGAAACTGGATATGAAAATTGGGTTTTTGTTAGGATTTTCTTGAGAAAGGGATATCAAATCCTAACCAAACTTGGAGAGGGCGTCTATTTAAGGATTTTGGAGGATTCCTATTGGAAGAAAGAGATCATAATAAGGAAGGAATTGTATTAGAGAAGAAATCCTAGAAACTCTATATAAACACATGAGAGGGGATGGTTTGTGCTCTTCATATCGAAACCCTAGCTCTAGGAAGCTTATTCTTTTCTCCTTCTCACGTTCACCCTTTTCTCAAGCCTCTTTTTGACTTGAGTTTTCATCCAAAGCTTGGAGCGGAGGCATCGTTACGAAGCGAAGGAGGCAAACAAAACGAGTAAGGGTGAGACTTTGGTGAAATAAAGAGTAGGATGGTTTCTCCCTATTCTATTCCTTTTCTTCTCATATATGAATATTGATTCATTAATTCCTAATCACTAGTATATATATATGTGTGTATACTAATTTCAATAGAATTTGATATATAGTTGGTTGTACGATTCATATTGATGAGTATGTTCTTCAATATGTTCATGTTATGTTCTTGGATGAGAATACTATCCATGTTTGATATCTATTGATCATATTGAGGGATAATGTTCTAATCTTTATCTGTTAGTCCTTTGATTTCGTTGGTTCAAGCAGTCACAAGTGTTGTCCTGATTTAATTATCCTTATTCCAAATGGTAGTTATTTAAAACTGCTATGTATGGTAAAAGACATGATAATTTCATAATATTCTAGGATCTGTAATGAACCTAGGGGGAGTAATTACTTCTGCAATACCTTATTAACACTAATAAGGTTTGGTTATACAAAGTACTTAAGTATGATTATAATTTATCATCTCGAACAGAACTATTTTTGTGCCAACAGTCGGTAGTAATTAATTCATAACTAATTAAAAAAAAGAAATATATGAAGTCAGTAGGGTTAAAAATTAGACTCATAAGGCGTGTATCAGTTAAAATTTCGGAGCCTAAGTCCTAATGTACAGACTATGGGAGAAGTAAGAAGGGGACTGATATGCAGGAAATAGTGTGTTAGAATCAGAGTGAAAACACTAATACATAAGTAATACTACATGATATTGTATGAAATAAGTTAAAGTGTCAGTATTATTCATTACACTATTGTATCACAATAAAGTTGGATAAGTAAAAAGATTAATCATGTGGGATAAGTCCAAGTGAGCAAGTGAACCAAGATTTCTGTTTTCAGACAAGCATTTGTGTCGGTTTGAAATTCCACTTGGAAATCAAATCATCAAAGACCTATTCTTAAATCTTGACTTTGGATACATACATATATATTATAAACCCAATTGTTTTCCAGAATGTTCCTATCTAGGGCTATGCATGAACATATGTGTGTCAAAAGTATTGGATGTTTGATCTATACTCTTATGGTGAGCCTTGTTATCATCTGAGATATGTGAATCTTCTTGTTACTCCTTAGAGTGAGTTATGTCCTGATACGAGACTTCGATGTTCTATTCATACTCCATGAGTGAGTCATTGTGGTAAGAGTTACCCTTATTCTCAGAAAGTTGAGACCTCTGCTATTAGTGAAACATTGTCCAATATGACAATGACCTATTTCTCCACTAAGAGTTCTTTTTGAAGTTCTTTTCGAGGTGGAATCATAGTATGCTCACGAGCCATTGCTAGATCCATAATGATCTCCAATATGTATGGAATATGGTTTCCTTATTTCCCGAAGGGAGGCACATACGTACGTTGAGGTTGTATGATATTACAGAAGGTCTGCAGTCTCCGCCCATTGTGTCCGTAAGCACTGATGGGGCCAGCATCCTAGACGCATGGCGGGTTCCGAAGGGAGAACCTCTAGGGTGATTCTGGTAAGTAGCCACATGGTTAGTACTCAGCGAGCACAAATTGAATCTCTTTGCACTTTAGATGCCTGGAGGTATTATGATTGTTTATTTCTCCTTACACGTGTGATGTTCGGAGTCATGTTATTTCTTATTCTTTCCCTATACTTGTGAGTCGGGAACCGTTGTTGACTGATCTTTCTTTTCAGGTAAATAGACCTTAGGTTCAGTCTAGATGTCATTGAATATCAGTTGTTCATTTGTTATATTTCTCTTCATACTGCTTGATTCTTTTCAGTGGGTTTTTACATCCTACTAAGTGTTTCTATGAAATACTCATGCATCCTCTGATGTAGGCACGAAAGATAACTGAGATTGGACGGTTGCAGTAGCAGGAAGGTGTTGATGATGCCGAAAAGAGAATAGAGATTTCTTTCTTTTATTTAGTTGCTTGATTTGATAATTTATATTATTGGCCGATGTGTGCCATAAACTTGGATTTTATTCTATTGACCTTGTTAAAAATTTATTTGCTATAATAAAGATTAAGTTGGTGCATTTCATATTTTTAATAATGTTGAATGTTGTATTACACTAAAGTGCGGGATGACTGGTTACACATCCTTTCATGATGATGTAATTGGTTTTGTTGTCGACTGTTCTGTCGCGTGCCCTAGGTTTCAGCCTCGAGATGTTACTATTTTTTAACGCTTTCGCACTCCGATCGAGGTCTGTGATCCTAGGGCATGACAAGTTCCTAAAGCAAAGAGAAAGAAGTTGGATGACTGTGAAGAGAAGTGCATCTTCATTGGATACAGTGAGGAGTCAAAAGATTACAAGCTCTATAACCCACTTACACACAAGGTGGTGGTAAGTAGAGATGTGATTTTCAGTGAGGAAGAAGCATGGAGCAGGAATGATGTAAGCACAACAAAGGAGAATCATCTCAAGATGAAGGAACAAGGAGAAGCAAGGCATGTAGCTCCAGAAAAAGTAGTCTCAACACCGCTCCCTAAAGCATCAAATATAGATAAAAGGTCAGATATCTAAACTCCATCTTCTATACCTATTAAGATGAGAAGTCTTAGAGAAATATATGAGCAAACTAAAGACGTGAATATTCTTTCCCGATATGTTGATACTGAGCCTCTAACCTTCCAAGAGGTTGTTAAAGAAGATTGTTGTAAGAAAGCCATGGAAGAAGAGATTCATGCCATTGAGAAGAATGGCACATGGGAGCTAACTACATTGCCTAAAGGTCAAAGGGCGATTGGTGTCAAGTGGGTATACAAAACCAAGCGGTTGGCTGATGGACAAATTGAAAGGTATAAGGCCAGACTTGTTGTAGCTAAAAGGTACAAGCAAAAATATGACATAGACTATGAAGAACTGTTTGCACCGGTTACAAGACTTGACACCGTGAGGATGCTAATGTCTTGAAGCAGAATACGTCTTGAACCTCAGGTTATGTGTTCTATCTTGGATCAACTCCCTTTACATGGATGTCCAAGAAACAAGATATAGTAGCCTTATCATCTTGTGAAGCAGAATACGTGGCAACCTCATCCACTGTCTGTGAAGTTATATGGTTGAGAAATCTCCTAGAGCAGTTAAATCATCCTGATGAAGATTCAACCCTGATATGGATAATGAATCAGCAATTGAGCTTGCTAAAAATCCGGTGCAGCATGGAAGGAGCAAGCATATGGACATAAAGTATCACTTCTTGAGAGACCACATAAAACAAAGAACTGTGAAGCTAGAGTACTACAACACTAAACAGCAACTGGCTGACATCTTCACTAAAACTTTGCCCACTGATACATTCATCAAGTTGAGGACTATGCTTGGAATGAAGAAGTTTTGGTTTAAGGGTGGATATGTTGGACATAAACCAAAAAGCCCATATGAGGGCTCAAGCCCCTAATAAACATTAGAAGCACATATGAAGTTTATTAACTAAGAGGCCCAACTAGCATTAAAGATGCAAGACCAAAAATAAAGAATCTAGAAGCATGGAATATACTAGAAGAATGAAGCACATGGTGTGTAGTGTAGAAATCTCTAGAAGACCTACTTAAAAGAATTGTCTATATAAGTCCTTTGTAGAAACTTATAGAAGGATGTTGGACTCCTATAAATAGGGGATGGTAGATGAAGTTCTAACATACAAGTAAGTAAGAACACCCAAGAGGTGAAGTGAAAAGTGTGAGGGAGTGCTCTTGTAAATGTAGCATCCTTGTCCCTTGAATTGTTCTTGAGATAGTGAAAATTGTGAGAATTTTTTCTTTTCATACCATTGTCTCACTTTCTTCCCTTATACTTCCCTCATAGATCACAGTTGTGGGTGAAGGCTTAGCAAAGCTAATATCCAACTGTTTATGGTTACCGGGGCACCATAAATGATCTTGTTTAAGTAATTTCTGAGGCATCCATTGACACCTCTCTCTCTCTCTCTCTCTCTCCGAGTATGTGTTAATCGTATGACCAATCCTCATGAATTATGATTCATCCATAACTTTAGGAAAACTGATTCCCAAACATAAAAATGATCTCATGAAAAGGAATAAGTCCAGCCACCTGCTGGTGTTTGTAGGCTCATAAGACCAACCTCTGTTATGAAGCATGTTTAAGTTTTTATTTTTCTTTATAATTTTAAATTTCTCTGTTGAAGAAATAGATTTTGAATTATTTTATGACTCAAAGGGGAACCAATCAAGGGAGAAATTTCATTTTCCCTCTTTAGTCTTTCCTTTCCCATTCCTTGGAGTTCAAAGAAAAAGGTACTGCTTTTAGAGGCATGGGTGCCCCCATGAGAAGGTTCTTTTGCATGGGGGCCCTTGCAAAACATTACTTTAGAGCATGGGTGCCCCAGAAGAGAAAAAAATAACTTAATATTTTATATTGTCTTTGCATCTTGCTCATGTATACTCCCTCTAATCACTTTTAATTGAGACCGTCACATATTTGTTAATTTTATTGACATATGGGGTCCATATTAAAAGCCTCGACTTTCCTAGCAAGTGAGAGAGATACATTTCCCTGCGAGCGAGTGCCTTTCATTTCAGAGGCCTCTCGACCTTGACCTCGACCTAGGGTCACCGCTGAGCATTGGAGCTAAGAATAAGTAGGAAACAATGTCATCTAATTTCGGTACACATAGTTTTCTAATTGTCTCGATTAAAAGTGACAGGAGGGAGTATAATAGAAAGGAGAACAGGGGATGATAGTCGAACATGGGAGTGGACCACTCGAGGAAGACGACCGAGAGCATTGCAGATCGAGTTTTTTTTGTTTTTCTTGTTTTTTTTCATCTCGGCCATTGCGGTTGCAGTGTTTACAATTACAGTTCAAAAGGAAATAGCACGTCGTATTTCTCTTTAATCTCAAAAATTCTTCTAAGTCAATTTTTTTTAATTGAGATGAGTTTAATTATGAATTATGCATGTGTTTTTGTTAGTATGATTGGCTAAATTAGTTGCTAGGGCTAGGATGAGGTTGTAGTAAGAATAGAAAATACTTTACTTATGAAAGTAGAATTTTTCTCCTAGAATTGTGCGATAATGTTTCTGCGTTCTTCTGTTAATTGCTTAGTTAATTACTGATATATCATCAATCATGTTTTTGCTATGACTTGGGATTACTATTGCCAATGAATGTTTGTATTAATTGTTTATATAAAAAATTGGATACTAGTTGTGATTCTCTCGTAACTGGATGCATCTAGTGATTTGAATTGTTAATTTAAATAACATACAGGGCATGAATTTTGTATGAATATTTGTGCGTTAAAGTAAGATCTTTTGTAACAACGTTAATAGAATTCTAGTTTGTTATGAGTATTATTGAGAATGATCAATGATTGTAAGTTTAGGATTCACTATGAATTATTGCATGCTGATTCCAAAGTTTAGTAGTTTGTTAATTTGATAAAGTTCAGATTTTTATTTTGTTAAATAATTTAATTAGTCGTTAGTTAGTTAATCAATCTCTACAAATTCCATAATTAATTCAAGGGTTTAGTTAGGGTTCGATTAGATTTCCGCCATACAAGTCCCTGTGGGTTCGACCTCTTAATTATACGACTGTACTCAAATACAATTCGTACACTTCCGAGCAAAATTAAGAAGATTAATTAAAACAAGTTTTTGGCACCGCTGCTGGGGACTTGTTGGAAATTCAATTCTAAGACTAATTATTCCCTTGCAGTTAATTTTAGGTTATCAAAAAATAATAAAAAAAATTTTTAAAAATAAAAAATACACACGTGAGAGTTGATTGACAGTGTATGATCACGTGGATGCGTGACCACGCGTCTGGTTAGAAATAAATAATAAAAAAATAAAAAATAAAAAAGTAAAAATAAAAAATACACACGTGAGAGTTGATTGACGGTGTATGATCACATGGACATGTGACCACACACCGCATCTGGTTGGAAATAATTCCAATCCATTAGAGAATATTAAAACTGAAATTGATCTTTCATTCAAAATAGAAAACAAACCCGAGAAATCTCTTAGGGAGTTGTTTTCTTCATTCACAATCAACCCTCCATCTTGCATAGTGTTGCCTGCAACCTTTGCAAAATATTTTGAATTGAAACCTCAAATAATTCAACTCTTACCAAATTTTCATGGTTTTAACAGAGAGGATCCTTACATGCATGTAAAGGATTTTTTCAAAATTTGTGCAACTTTTAGATTCACAAACTTCTCAAACGAGTCTCTTCGCCTATGCCTTTTCCCCTTATCTTTGAAGGAAAAGGCCAAGGCATAGTTAGATCCTCTTTCCGCTGATTCTATCACAGCATGGGATATGTTGGATAGCAAATCTTTGTCCATTTCTTCCTAATGGCCAAAATTAATGAATTAAAAAGAGAAATCACTGATTTCATGGAAGATGAAAATAAAAAATTCTGTGAGAATTGGGAGAGATTAAAAGACTTGTTACTAAAATGTCCACATCATGGGTTTGAAACATGGAGGTTAATTCAGCACATTTACAATGGGTTACCTCAAACACACCGCAATATGATTGAATCAATGAATGACAGTGCTTTCTTAGACTAAGGAGGTAAAGCAGCGTATAATTTCTTAGAGTGATTATCTAAAAGGTCTCAACAGTAGGATTTTGTTAATCATAGGGAGAGACAACATCAAGCTCCTAAGAAGGGAGGTATCTACGAGATCAAATAGGACGTAGATGTTAAGGTCAAACTCGATGCGCTAACCAAGAAAATAGATGCCCTGAGTTTAACCGAAGTATCAATGCTCTCAACCTGAATGACGCATGCTCTGTGTGTGCTAGCCCTATACATACATCTCTGAACTGCCCCTCAATGAATATTTTTCCAGAGTATTATGCAGAACAAGTTAATGTCCTAAATAATTATGGGAAGCCGACAGGAAATCCCTTTTCTGAAACTCACAATTCAGGTTGGAGAAATCATCCAAATTTCTCTTCGATACAAAGTCAACCTCCTATGAATGTAGGAGTAGGATGGCAACCCATGCATAATCATTTTAGGCAGAATAACCCATCTTATCCAATTTTGCAACAACCTCCCACCCAATACCAACAAGCATCTACTCAATCTCAAATTTTTCCACAAAAACAATCATCATTAGAAGATACTTTCAAATCTTTCATCCAATCTACAAGCCAAGTTATTCAGTCAACCAACCAGACTATGCTTGAGATGAAAAACTCTAACACACATGAACACCAAAGCAATTGCTAAGTTAGAGGCTCTGGCTGGTCAGTTGACTACTCAATTAGCAGAAAGAGAGAGAGGGAAATTCCCTACTCAACTTGTGCCTAATCAGAAGGGCCAATGCTCCATTGGTAGCAACTCTAATTCTTAATAGAATGAGGAACATGTTCAATCAGTTATTACCCATAGGTCTCGAAAACAGGTTAATAATAAAATTAAAATGTCTGAAAAAGAATAAAGTGAGAACACTAAGCCTGAAATAGATACTAAAGAAGTTAATTCTATTCCAATTGTTGACAGTGATTCTCCACCTAGGAATTTTGTACCTAGGGCATTATATCCACAAAGACTAGACAATCTTAAAAAAAATGCATAATATGGAGATATTTTAGAAGTGTTTAAATAAGTGCAAATAAATATTCCTTGTCTAGATGCAATTCAACAAGTTCCCTCATATGCAAAATTTTTGAAAGATCTAGTCTCTGTCAAAAGGAAAAATAATGTTCCAAAAAAAACATTCCTAGCAGAATAAGTTAGCTCTGTCATTCAATCTAAATTTCTTATCAAATATAAAGACCTTGGTTGTCCCACAATTTTATGCATGATAGGGAAACATCAAATTGAGCGAGCCTTGTTAGATCTTGGGGCAAGTATGAATTTATTGCCCTACTCTGTGTATGTGCAATTAAGTCTAAGAGAGCTAAAACCCACTTCAATGTCACTTCAATTAGTTGACCGTTTGGTTAAAATTCCTCGAGGTGTTGTTGAGGATGTTTTGATTAAGGTTGATACATTTTATTTCCCTGTGGACTTTGTCGTCCTTAATACTCAACCTGTTCCGAACTTAAGTGGACAACTACCTGTCATTTTGGGTCGTCCATTTCTAGCTACATCTAATGATATCATTAATTGTAGAAGTGGAGTGATGCAAATTTCTTTTGGGAATATGAAGGTGGAATTAAACATCTTTAACATCAGTAAACAACCACCTGACATGGATGATGTGAATGAAATAAACCTGATTAAAACACTTGTCCATGAAACTTTTCTTCAACCACATTCCCAGGATCCCTTAGAGGCCTGCTTAACACACTTTAGTTGTGATTTTGATATTGATAAGTCAATTGAATAAGTTAACTCATTGCTTGAGTCTGTACCTTTGATGAGTACTGAACAGTGACAACCAAAAGCGGAGACTCTTGCCTTATCAGCATCCTAGTAATTCCATCCAGTGTTGAGCCATTCGACCTAAAACCATTGCCTGATACTCTAAAATATGCTTATTTAGGTCCTGCTGATTACTTGCCTGTTATTATTGCATCCGAGTTAGATTTGACTCAAGAGCATAAATTACTTGATGTTCTTGAAAAACACAAAGAGCCATAGGGTGGACCATTGCTGAGATTAAAGGCATTAATCCCTCTGTTGTTATGCATAGAATTCATTTTGAGGATGATGCAAAGCCTTCTCGTGAATCCCAAAGGTGTCTTAACCTTATAATGCAGGAAGTGGTTCGAGCTGAAATCCTTAAGCTTTTGGATGTAGGAGTCATTTACCCAATCTCTGATAGTAAATGGGTAAGTCCTGTTCAAGTTGTACCAAAAAAGTTTGGCATAACTGTTGTGAAGAATGATGCTGATGAGTTAGTGCCAACTCGAGTACAAATAGGATGGCGTGTCTGTATTGATTATCGGAAGTTTCCCCTTCCTTTCATTAACCAAATGCTGGAGAGGTTAGCGGGACATAAATATTATTGCTTTCTTGATGGTTATTTTGGTTATAATAAAATTTCCATAGCCCCTGAAGACCAAGAAAAGACCACTTTCCATAGCCTACCATCGCGTGCTATTTAGGCTATGTAATGCACCTGCTACCTTTCAAAGGTATATGTTGAGTATTTTCTCAGATATGGTAGAGCGATTTCTAGAGGTATTCATGGACGATTTTTTTGCCTTTGGGTCTAATTTTGATGAATGTTTGCACAACCTATCATTAATGTTGGTGCGGTGTAAAGAAAAGAATCTGGTACTTAATTGGGAAAAATGTCATTTTATGGTTTAAAAAGGAATTGTTCTTGGGCATATTATATCTCATAAAGGCATTGAGGTTGATAAAACAAAAATTGATTTGATTTCACATCTTCCACCACCACGAACTGTGAAAGAAAACAAATCATTCTTAGGCCATGATAGATTTCATAGAAGATTCATTTAAAAACTTTAGTAAAATTTTAAGACCTTTGTGTACTCTTCTTGCAAAGGATGCACTATTTGTCTTTGATGATGCTTGCAACCATGCCTTTAAGAAACTAAAATCAGAGTTAACATCTGCACCTATTATTCAGGCACCTGATTGGAGCCTAAATTTTGAGATAATGTGCGATGCCTCTGATCATGCTATTGGTGCTGTGTTGGGGCAGCACATTAATAAACTTCCCCATGTGATTTACTACGCCAGTAAAATATTAAATGATGCTCAACTTAATTATTCTACAACTGAAAAGGAGTTGCTGGCAGTAGTCTTTGCTCTAGATAAGTTTCAGTCTTATTTATTAGGATATAAGGTCTATATATATATTCGAATAATACTACATTGCAGTATCTTTTATCTAAAATAGATGCTAAACCTCATCTTCTCCTATGGATATTATTGCTACGGGAATTTGATATTGAAATTCGGGATAAGAAAGGCTCTGAAGATGTTGTAGTTGACCACTTGTCTAGGCTAACAATTGATTTCATTGATGATTCATTACCCAAAACTGAATTTTTTCCTGATGAGCAATTACTTGCAGTGTCCCAGTTGCCTGACAAAGATTAATAGTTGTGTCTGGCTCAAGACGTTAAACCTAGCGCTACTGGGAGGCAACCCAAGTTTTCATAGTTTTTTGTTGTGTTTATTTCTTCTTATGATATTATTGTGCTTCACGTGTTCTTTTTATTTTGATAGCTCATACAGTTTTTCAGTGGAGTCCAAGTACTATCTTTCCTTCCCTTATCTATTTATTTTTCTCAATACTTATTTCTTATTTTTTTTACATTGAGAACAATGTTTCATGCAGGTTTTGCTGTGTAGGAAGATATTTATTTAGGATAACTTAGTTATTTTCTTGCTTATTTTGAATCTTGTTCGAAATAATTGAAAAAACTTAAAAAAATAAAATAAAAAATTTAGTTTTTAGGTTGTTTGTTAGTATTTTTGTAGGTTTTGATAATTTATCCCTTCATGATAGATACTTTAAATTTTAAGAGGCTAATTTACATTGGATGTGTGAATAAGAATACTGGATGATAGAGGCACTTAAATGAGAAGTATCATTCTGTTACAGTCATCTTAGATCATATGCTTGAACTAATAAAACTCACTCGCACACACTTCAGGTAAATAAAGTAATATCTTCTAGAAGTTTGTTGAGTATAACTTTGGTCAAAGTCATCAGTTGCTACATAGTTATTGTTGAGCTTAAACGATCATGATAGACAATTTACTTGGCTTATGGCGGAGGAAAGGAAAGAAAGTAGGTTAAAAGTATAATGCACCAATGCTAAAAAAATTAAAAAAAAATGCAAAAATTGCAGATGACTGCTTTATTTGTTATATGATCAACATTAACTGATTCCCTGCCCGGAGGGGGAATTCAACCCAATGCCTTGAATATATTTCAGGAGTCATTGACCAGGGGATTGTTAAACCTAAGTGTTCATGACAATAAAACATTGCACAACCACACTAAAAAAGAGAAAAAATGAATGACAAAAAAGAGAGAAAAAAATATGGTGCATTACCCTTTTACATCCAAAATATATTGGATAGCTGGTTGAGGTGCGTAAGCATTTATTCTATCATGAACTTAGAGATTGGGATGCCATTGTGGATTCTGATGCACTTTGATTAATGTGCCACACTAGATACATATAAAACAGAGATTTAGAGTGTATTGCTAGAATGTTATGCACCATTACTATTTAAATTATGATGACATATCATATTGAGCAAAAATTTTCAAGATGAAGGTGTAGAATAAAATAACTTGTTTGAGGGCTTCTATATTCCAGTAGATTATAAATACAAGTACATGTGGTTAGTTTTCTTAAGTATTGTAGTGTGTATTTGAAGGGATAATAGGTTGTGTGTTTATAGTGTTTAGTTTGAGTTCTTTCTCACTTAGATAAATAATAATTTTATAAATACATGTTTGTGGGTAGCAAGGGAACAAACCCTCATGAGACTTCACTCGTCTAGCCAGGGACACCTAGGGGTTTAAAAGGCTTGTTGCATATGCTAAATGCAATTGTGATTCCCGACAACAGTGACATTTATTTTTAAATAGTTTTATTATTTTTGTTATTATTTTGTGTTTTGTTTGAGGACTAGCAAAATCTAGGTTTGGGCGTATTTGTTACACATGAAAAATATATATTTTTATATGTCTTTTTACCTATTTGTTAGTCATATTTTCTAGTTAAAATAAGGACTAAAGTGGGTTACTAGTAATTAGTTTAGCAATTAGGAATTAAATAATTAATGCGTTCTAAATTGGTCAATTTAAATGTGTTCTGTAATTTTTTTGAATTATTTGGTGCGTCTAATGTGAGGCATTTTATTTATGTAGGTTTAAGTGCTCGGACTGCAGAACGGCCAAAGTAAAAACATTAGGCGGGGTTTGAAGTACCGAAGTGACCCAAGAACTGAGGTCAAGTGCATAAAAAAATCTGAAATGTTGATGATTCACTAGAGAGAAGACGAGCGCGGAATTAAAGTATGGGCATTTAGATTTGATCCGATGGATGAGATTGCTACGGTGGGTTTTAACCAAGAAAAAGAAAAAAAATGAAAAGAAACTGAACCGGTTCAGTGGGCCGGTCGGGTTGAAAGTAAAAAAAAAAGGAAAAGATGAAAACCCGAGCCGATGGCTCAGGTGTTTACCAGAAGAGCAAGCTCTGCTCGAGCTCTGTTCGAGCGGCCGACAGAGAAAGAGGAAGGCGACCATGGGCTTGATGGCGAACTAAGGCCGACGGCGATGGCGATAGAAGAGAGATCGACAGCGAGGCCATGGGTTCCAGTGCTGTAGAGGAAGACGAAGGCTTGACTGGAGGAGCTAAGGGTGAATAGAAGTGCGGCGACTGTGGAGGACGATGGCGGGCTCACAGCGGAGGTTCTGAGGTCGATGGTGAGACGGCGGCGGTCACGGCAGGTTTGTGGAGAAGTGGCGGCGGACCATGAGTTCGCGAGCTCTGTTTGAGGCGAAGGTTCCGGCATGCATGGCTAGGAGGAAAAGCAGAACAAAAGGAAAAAAAATCTAAATTTGGAAAGACCGCGTGAAGGAATGCCGAATCAGGAATGATGAGTTCCAAATCTTTTCAGAATGGTAAGTGTTAATTTCGACTCGATTGAAGATTGCAAAGAGGGTCAGATTTTGGCTCAGATGGGGAAAGCTCCTGATTTTGGGAATTTTCGATCTGTTCAAAATATTAAAGATGGAATTTTTATTATAAATTGGACGAGATTCAAAGGGCAAATTGCTAGATTTAGAAGATTTAGAAGGCAACAAAAGGAAAAGACTGGATTTGGTGGGAGAAAAGGGACTGGCAGTTCATGTATAAAAACAGGAAAGGATAGTCGAGCATGGGAGTGGACCGCTCGAGGAAGACGACCAAGAGCATTACAGTTCGAGTTTTTTTTGTTTTTTCTTCTTTTATTTTCATCTCGGCCATTGCTGTTGTCGACAGAGTGAGCAATGTTTACAATTCCGGTTCAAAAGGAAGTAGTACGTTGTCTTTTTCTTTAATCTCAAAAATTTATGTAAGTGAATTTTTTTTAATTGAGATGAGTTTAATTATGAATTATTAATCTATACTTGAATTATGCATTTATTAGCTCATAAACTTATGTTTATGTTAGTGTTTTAGTTTAATTAGTGATGCTTTAATGTTGTTTTTTATCTTTTGTAGGAGAATAAGAGTTGCACTCCTTTTGGCATAAGAAGAGGGAAAGAAGTAAAGATTTTGGCAAAAATATAGTAGCCGATCGATCGCCATGCATACGCGATCAATCGCTAGAATCAGAATGAGCTGCGAACGAAGGAAGCGATCGATCATTGCCTACTCGATCGATCGTATCTATTGAAATTTTTGTTACGCTGTTGTGATTGATCGCGGCCAATCCGATCGATCGCCATATGAAGAAGAACTGTCGTACGATTGCAGGATACAGTGAAAATGCGATGGAAATATGAGATCAATCGGGCAGCGATTGATCGGTAAATGCAGCTATTGATCGCCGTATTCGGAAAACCTAAAAAGAATCCTTTCTCAAGTCAGTTTTGAAGAGGGGTTTCATGGCTTCTCTTGCCTCCTATATATACCTTAAGGAGGGCTAAGGTTAGGACGTCTAGATAGTCTTGAAGAATTATTTTGGGAGAGTTTGGTGATAGCTATTGCAAAGGAGAGAGACAAAAAAGCCCGAGTAGATTGGTTTTGTCGTTTCTTTCTCTAATCTTAATCTTATTTTAGTTATGTATGGATCTTTATTATATTATCATTGTTAATGCATTCAGATTTATTCTATGTGTTTGAAAGAGGCTAGAGTGATTCTTGTGAATTTCAATCAAAAGAATACTTGCGTGTCCGAGAGGAACGTAAGTAGACTAAGGTGTTAATTGTTAATAAAGTTTCATTGATTCTATACTCGAGAGAGATAGTGTCACAATTCTATGGTTTTGATTGTTTAAGTGTTATGTCTGAGAGGAGTTGCATGATATTTTGAATTGATAGCATATGTCCGAGAGGAATACGGTAATCTCATCACTATGAATCTATAAAAAAGAGAGAGATGATAAAACTAGTTTATTTCGTGGTGGATTCGAAGCATTGGTACTTCTCCATATAAGTACAACTTAGTTAATGTAGCTAAAGTTAATTGTTTTCTTTAGATTAAATAAAAAAAATAACTTTTCTCTTGAGTTTGGTAGATTAATCATCCGTCCTTGTGGTTCGACAACCCTAAATACTCATTGTAGTACAATTGCCTTGTGCACTTGTAAGGGTTTAATATTTAAACGATCATGTTTTTGGCGCCTCTGCCGGGGACGACACGAATAGTTTACCAAATTCTTAGCATAGTTAGATTAGTCTAGTTAATTTTAATTTAATTTCCATTTTAGTAGTTGATTGTGTTTGTTCTTTGTGTAGGACTAAGAGAAGACGTGAAATTTACGCCGACGTTGGAAGGGCCACCCCTTCTCCTCGTTTGCATTCTCTTACCATTTTCTCTTAATTTAATTTGGGTGCTTCATGTTTTCCCCTTTTTTTATGCGACTGCATACAGTGTTAGTTGTGGATAGCTAGGATTGATAGTTGTGGATATCTAGGGTTGTTCTTAATTGTTTAATTTATAATCCCTAGTTGTGGATAGTTACGGTTGCTTTTGTGTTCGTGGATGTTTGATGGTGTGGTTAAGGTGTTGATGTGACTGAGTCGTTCAAACAAATCTTTTCATCTTCTATTTCTGAGGAGCCACTGTCTACGACGATTTTAAATGAATCTTATGTCCCTGAAGCACCATTCATACAATGTCTAGACTGACCCTAACCTTTTCTTGTTGAAAGTGACTTGGGGGAGCTCTCCAAACTATATTACGAGAAGAGGCCACTATGGCCAAACTAGCTGATTTGGGGGAGGAGGATCCCTTTATTTTAAAATTCTCTAATGACCTTTTTCCGTGGACAATGAAGAGGCCCTTATTTCCAAAGCTTACTCACCCACCACTCCACCCCTTCATTCCACGGTGTGCTCCATACTTAGGCAACCAGGATAGAAGCGTGTAGGGCAATTATTTAATCGATTCAGGTTGACTTGATTATTGGATAAGTCTGGCTGAAGATGTTAACCTTAGCGCTTGGTGGGAGGCAACCCGCGTATTCGGGTGTATTCTTTCCTGTTCTTCCTTTCCATGTTATGTTCTCATTGTAGTTTTATATTTCTTGCACATTGAGGACAATGTTCATGATAGGTTCGGGGGAGAGGCTATTGCTTGATTGATTAAAAAAAATTGCAAAAGGAAAAGAAAATTTTGATTAGTTTTTAGGTTGTTTGCTAGTATTTTCATAGGTTCTGGTAGTTTATCCCATGATGATGCATACTTCAATTTTTAAGAGATTAATTTACATTGGAAGTGTGAGTAAGTATACTAGAGGATAGATACACTTAACTGAGAAGAATCTTTCTGTTACAGTCCTCTTGGATCAAATGCTTGAGCTAATAAAACTCATTCACTCACACATTAGTTACATAAAATAATACCCTTTAGAGATATGTTGAATACTAATCTACAGTGAAATAACTTTGGTCGAAGTCATTATTTGATACATGGTTATTATTGAGCTTAAAAGATCATGATAGACCATTTACTTGGCAATATGGCGGAGGCATGGACCGGAAATAGGTTTGAGAAAATAATAAAACCTGGATAAAATATTGCTCTGAAAAAATAAATAAAAATAAAAAAACAAATAAACTAGGGGCTGCTTGACTTTATCGGATTAACTTAGGTTTGATGCTCAAGTCCAAAGCGGTCCATACTTAAAACCTATTGCCCTAAGCGAACTGGCTTGGAGTCATTGGCCTGAGTTTTGTTAAACCTAAGCATCTTGAAGTTAGGCATTGCACAGTCCCATTAAAAAAAAGTCTATGTGTATTATCCTCTCAAATCTAGAATGTTGGACCCGAAGGAGGTGCGTAGGAATTTGTTCTATCATGAACATCCAGATTGGGATGACGATGTAGATTCTGATGTTCTTAGACTAATTGGTCACGCTGGATATGTTCAAAACAAAAATTTAGGGTGTATTGCTACAATGTTCTACACTTTTACTATTTACATATCATGCTATATCTTATTGAGCAAAAATTTCCATGATGGAACTATAGAATAAAACTGCTTACTTGAGGGCTTCTATTTTCCAATTGATTATAAATGCAAGTACGTGTGATTTTCTTAAGCATTGTGGGGTGTATTTGAAGGGATAATAGGATTATTTATTTTGTAGTGTTTATTTTGATTTCTTTTTTAACTTAGATGAATTAGGTTAAATTCATAAGTACATGTTTGTGGGTAGCATGGCTGCAAACCCTCATAAGACACAACCCGTCTGACTAGGGACACCTAGAGGTTTAATGGCTTGTTGCATATGCTCAATGCAATCGTGCTCCCTACGAAAGTGGCATTCCCTTTTCTCTTTTGTGTAGTTGTTATTTGTTTTCCCTTGTGTGATTTTGTCTTGCTAGGGAGTAGCAAAATGTAGGTTTGGGGGTGTGATATATAATTGAATTATGCATTTTATTAGCTCCTAAACTTATATTTATGTTAGTGTTTGAGTTTATTTAGTGATGTTTTAATGTTTTTTTATCTTTTATAGGAGAATAAGAGTTGCACTCCTTTTGGCATAAGAAGAGGGAAAAGAGTAAAGATTTTGGTGAAAATATAGTAGCCGATCGATCGCCAGACATATGCGATCGATCGCTGGAATCAGAATGAGCTGCGAACGAAGGAAGCGATCGATCATTACCTTCTCGACCGATCGTATCTACTAGAATTTTTTTTACGCGATCGGCAAATACAGCGATCGATCGTCGTATTCGAAAAGGCTAAAAAGAATCCTTTTTCATGTCAGTTTTGAAGAGGCGTTTCGTGGCTTCTCTTACCCCCTATATATACCTTAAGGAGGGCTAAAGTTGGGACGTCTAGAGAGTCTTGAAGAGTTCTTTTGGGAGAGTTTGGTGACTGATATATGCTTGAAATATACATTTTATTAGCTCTTAAACTTATGTTTATGTTAGTATTTGATTAGATTTAGTAATGCTTTAATGTTGTTTTTGATCTTTTGTAGGAAAATAAAGTTGTACTCCTTTTGGTATAAGAAGAGGAAAATAAACAGAAGATTTTGTCGAAGCTACAATGTCCAATCGATCACCAGACTTACGCGATCGATCGCCTGAACCAGAATGAGTGCGAACGAAGGAAGCGATCGATCATTGTTTTTTGATCGATAGTATCTACTGGAGTTTTTGTTGTGCAGTGTTCAATCGATCACACCCAAGATGATCGATCGGCATATGAAGAGTAGTCGCGAACGATCGCAGGAAACATTGAAAAGACGAAGGAAAGATGTGATCGATCGGGCAGCGATCAATCTGCAAATGAAAGAATCGATCGCCGTATTCGGGAAACCTAAAAAGTTTCCTTTTCAAGACGGATTTGGACAGGGGTTTCATGATTCCTCTTACTCCTATATATATGCCTTAAGGAGGAACATTTTGGGAGATCAGAGAGTCTAGAGAAGAGTTCTTTTGGGAGAAGTTTGTGACGGCTATTACAAAGGAGAGAAGAAAAAGAAGATGATGAAGAAGATGATTGGTGTTTCTCTTCCAATACTAGGCTAAATTATTTCCAAAGCGTAGATGAAGCCTGTGTATATTGGTTTTGTCGTTTCTTTCTTTATTCTTAATTTTATCTTAGTTGATGTATGGATTTTTATTATATTTTCATCGTTAATTCATTGAGATTTATTCTATGTGCTCGAGAGAGGGGAGAGTGATTCTTGTGAATTTCAATCCAAGGAATACTTGCATGTCCGAGAAGAACATACGTAGACTAAGGTGTTATATAGGAATAAAGTTTCATTGATTTATGCTCGAGAGAGATAGATCACAATTCCGTGATTTAATTGTTTTACATGTTACGTCCGAGAGGAGTTGCACAATATTTTAAATTGACGAGTATATGTTCGAGAGGAATATGCTAATCAACTATGAATCTATAAAAGTGAGAGAGACGATAAAGCTAGTTTATTTCGTGGTGGATTCGAAGCATTGGCACTTCTTCATAGTAGTACAACTCATTTAAAGTAGATAAATTTAATTGCTTTTCTTAGATTAAATCAAAACAACTTTTCTTTTGAATTTAGTAGGTTAATCATCCGTCCTTGATGTTCGACAACCCTAAATACTCATTGTAGTATAATTGCCTTGTGCACTTGCAAGGGTTTAATATTTAAATGATCAGTGATGGCTATTACAAAGGAGAGAGACGAAGAAGATGATGGAGAAGACGACTTGTGTTTCTCATCCAATGCTCGGCTAAACCACTTCCAAGGCATAGATGAAGCCCGAGTAGATTAGTTCTGTCATTTTTTCTCTAATTTTAATATTATTTTAGTTGATGTATGGATTTTTATTATATTATCATTGTTAATGCATTGAGATTATTCTAAGTGTTCGAGAGTGGCTAGAGTGCTGAATTTCAATCCAAGGAATACTTGCGTGTCCGAGAGGAATGTAAGTAGACTAAAGTGTTAGTTGTTAATAAAGTTTTATTAATTCTATGCTCTCGAGAGATAGTGTCACAATTCCATGGTTTTCATTGTTTAAGTGTTACGTCCGAGAGGAGTCGCATGCTATTTTGAATTGATAGCATATGTCCGAGAGGAATATGCTAATTAGTGTATGTCCGAGAGGAATAAGGTTATCTCATCACTATGAATCTATAAAAAAGATAGAGAGATGATAAAACTAGTTTATTTCGTGGTGGATTTGATGCCTTAGTACTTCTCTATATAAGTACAACTTAGTTAAAGTAGCTAAAGATAATTGCTTTCTTGAGATTAAATCAAAATAACAACTTTTCTCTTGAGTTTAGTATATTAACACTACAACAAATTTCGCTTTTAACGACAGCAAAAACTGTCGCTAAATGTCCTAGGAACGGACTTTCCGCCGCTAATGACTTTTCGACGGCAATCTGCCTCTAATGACCGTCTTTTTCGACGGATTTATTTCTATCGCAATTGTATTTTAGCGACGGATTTCTGCCGTCGGTAAAATATTTATCAAAGACAGACTTTAGACTCCGTTGGATACCTATTGTGACAGTCTTAGCTCATTTGTGGCTGATGTTATCTGTCGGTATAGACTTTGAAAAAATTTAAAAAAAAACGCAGCTTTATGCTGTTGTGCTAAATATGGATAACAAGCATTATTCATGAATGCAAAAAATATTCTCATATTCATATAATTACTACATTGTATACATAAATAACATATATATAATTGGCATTTTTGCCGCCAATTAAAGCTATTTCACTATAAAGAAACAGAACCATAATAAAAAAATTTGTATTGATAAATAATAACTTCACAAGGTAAAAGTACAATAAATGCATATAATAAAGTGGGAAGCTTGTTACAAGAGGCCAAATACATGAGTAAAAAGCGAAGTGCAAAAATAAAAGTAGAGAGACTTGTTTTCCTTGGTTCTTGATGGAGCCATCTGCATTAATCATATAGAACAACCTGTCCATAACATTCACAAATCAAACTATGAAATAACACAATATTACTCATCTTAAAAATTATAAAAGTATATGACATAGATGAACTAAAAATTTTGTATATGTGCATATGGAACTTCATGTAGAGTACCAAGAAGACCAACAATCAAATATACGACGATAAGTGGCAGCTGGTGGAGGTTGGAGGGGAGCTACTGATTGTCTATGGCATGAATGTGTTCTTTGACAAGCGTGAGATGCATGTGTTCAGGGCTGATTTGGAGGGTTTAAAGTGGGAAGAGTTGAAGAGTCTGGGTGATTATGTAGTTATGTGGTCTTTGTCGGCAGAAACACTCTACGGTCGATGAAGGCTAATGAAACGTTGGGCTTTAAAGGAGGTTGTATGCGGAGGCGGGTTTCTTAATGTGTTTCAAGTTTCTACAAGATCGATTGAGTATCATCCATTCGTATATGAGACAGATATTTGGCTTGAACCCAATCCATGGTGCTAAATTACTTCATTTCATACAACCAAATCAACCTATGAAAGTGGGATGGAATATATAAAAGAACTTGTGGCATCATAAATTGTTAATCAGCATGGAACCATATACAGGTTCATAGCAAAACAACATGAAAAAACATAAGAGAAGATGGCATTTTACGAGTGAAAATGCAACGCAGCCCCTGTCATCTAGCACAAACTGTTGTATGCTGATAAGAAGAACATATATGTATTTATCTTTGGTGTTCTGAGGACACATATTTTTGGATGGACAGAGTATTTATCTTTTTCTTATTAGGAACTCCTATACTACACATGTATGAAAATAAACATGATATTTTGCACCAAATAACATCTACACACACATGTGCATGCAGAGAGAGAGAGAGAGAGAGAATCACTCACATAGCAGTCCTTCCCCTCCGAGCGATATGGAGCCTCTCTCAGATCAGCAACACTGCGCCTACTTGTTCACCACAATATTCAAGAACCTATATGAACAGCAAGTTTCCCTTAGGCTTACTAGAATACAAATAGAACAGAAAAATTAAAAGATGCTATTTAGAGTAAAATATCATATGAGATTTACATTTCATCTATTTAAGCTTTTTTTATTATGAATAAGGTACTTGACTCAATTTTGACCAAATATGCCTAATCATAGGATGGCCACATTAAACTTCAATGATTCAACTGGCAAAAAATGACTCGAAGCAAACTACCAGTGTTACACCTGGTCCTGGGCAACCCACAGTTCACTAAACATAGTTAGTCGACAACCCAAGTACCTTTTTGTTTCCATATCCGCTTTACTTTCAGCCCATTCAATGACTGTGGAAGCATCTTCTTTATTAGGCAAATCATTGATATTAAGACCAAATGCTATACAAATTGAGTTGATGATGAAACCTTCTCCAGTATAGGCCCCTTCAACTTCACTGCCATTTCTGTCCTTTGGCATCACAACCTTACGAATGGGTATATCATAATTCAAAGCAAAATCATAATCTCGAGAATCATGTGCAGGCACAGCCATTATTGCTCTGGTGCCATAACTGTAGAAAAAGAATGAAGTGTCAAATGGTGTGCAAATAGACAGAAGTGACTGTTAAGACACATAAAATAGATGCATAAAAACCTTCCCAACACATAATCTGCAACCCATATTAGCTGGATTTCTTGCATATGAACCAGAAAAGACTTCAGGTTTTTCCTTCTGGAGTTCAGTTCTCTCTAGATCACTTATCCTTGATGCTTGCTCACTGTATTCTTCCACCTGATTGTAAAGATTAGTATTTTTCTAATTCCTGAGAATTGTTGGGATTACTTCAATGTTTGACCAATAGAATTGAAAATGAGAAAAGCGTGAGCGTACACTTTTGAGCTGGGCATTAGATATCAGAGATGGTAACAATGAATGCTCAGGAGCAACCACTAGATATCTGCCAGAGGAGTGGTGAAAAAGGTAATTTATGCACAAAAATGAGTCCTGGAACAAACTTTTCACATTCAATAAGAGAAAATTAAATTGAAAATTAAGACCATACGTTGCTCCAAAGACGGTATCTGGTCTGGTGGTAAAGATCGTCACCTTTCAACCATGTTCTTCTCCATCTGTTCTGAGAACTGGAAATTCCATCTCAGCCCCCTCTGCCTGACCTATCCAACTCCTCTGCATTTCTTTGATGCTCTCCGACCAGTCAAGTTCGTCCAAGTCCTGGAGAAGCTGATCAGCATATTCTGTAATTTTCAGCATCCATTGACACATTGGCTGATTATATAAAGGTAGGAGAGAAAACAAAGTAAGAGCCAAGTAAAGAGGAATACAGTGTCACTAAAATGGACATTATCATCTTTCTCATCATTAATATATGTAGAAAAAAGCTACAAGATTCAACAAGCCTGTTGTGATCCGTTAGGACCACAAGAACTGGCGTCAGCGAGAAGGGAAGAAGAAGAAGATCTAGGAGGGAATTGGAGTTGTTAATATTGCATAGCTTCAAAAGGGGAGGACGACCTCCATAAACTAGGAGGGAATTGGAGTTGTTAATATTGCATAGCTTCAAAAGGGGAGGACGACCTCCATAAAAAGGAGAGGATGGCGCGCTCCCAAGGGGGCTGCGCCATCTGTCTAAGCTGATGGGCCTCAAATTGGGCCTGATTATTCTCTACCAGTCCCGTCATCTAACCATTAGCCTAAACGGGCTGATTACAATCTGATACTTAATAAAAAGAAAATATCCTAATGACGGATGCTGCAGACGTGTTGTGTGGACTTGCACAACAAAGCCATATCACTCTTTACCTTTTTAATGACTAGATACCCACCTCGCTCGCTAACACCATTCACCACCTTCTCGTTTGCCAACACAGTTCCAACGGTAGGGCATCAATTAACTGGCACTTCAGCCTGAAAAGATCAACTAAAAAGAACCAAAAATATCAGTAAACAAAAATTCTACAACAGAGCTAAAAGTGCATCAAAAATTGAAGCTGACATAGCAGCAGGTTTTGTAAAGAAAGCAGCATTTAAAGGGCAGATGGTTGCCTGATAAGCAAGTCCTCTCTTCAGCAGCTGAAGAAAAATCCATTGAGTCCACTTATAATACTCAGGATCTGTCGTAGAGCGTTCTTGTTCCCAATCATATGAGAAACCCAAGGATTTTAGCTGTTCAAAGTAGCAACATATGACATCACCATTATACACAACCACATAGCTAAGATTGCTAATGAATTTAACCAAAAATAATTAAGAAGTCAGATAAAAGCTAAGAAAAGTAATATTCCAAACTAAAACACTTAATTACAAATAGTTCTCCAATTAAGAGGCATTACAGTGAATTCCACACAGTAAAACTAGCAATCAAACCAAACGAAAACATGGAAAGAGCTGAACCTGAGAACAAAACTGCGCAATATTCTTCAAGGTAGTAACTTTTGGATGAGTTCCCGTCTGTACGGAGCAATCAACTCTACTTCATGGGTGAAACGAGACAAGGAGTCACAAAAAAAGCAAGCCAAAGAAGAAGCTTTACCTATCAACGACCTCTATGGTAGAGGTTGAGCCAGAGGGCCCGGGCCACGTAAAAACAGGCCCAGACGAATCAAGCGAGGGAGGCGAAGAGGACGGTAAAGCCCACCACCAGGTGGAAGCTCTCACAGGTGGTGTTGCTCCTCGTCATCCACAGCCCTCCGCCGAGAAAATAAGGGAAATTGGGGGTGGGGAGCGTACCCGAGGAGGAGCGTCAGAGGAGGAGGAGCTACCAGAAACGATAGCGTACGCCGGAGAACGAATGGCGGAGAAGGGCCGGTGCTAGGGCAAGGGGGAGGGAGAAGGGATGGGCGGTGGGGGGGGGGGGGTTTGGGCTAAACGGACACGGGCGTTTCTTTCGACACAATCGAAATAAACATCTATATACCCACGAACAATTTTTCGTCGTAAATATCCATCGTAATAAATTTTAATACCTGCAGATACACATCTGCCAGAACAAATCCGCCGCTAATGGCATTTCTTTTATGACAGATTTAGTTTTGCCGCCAATGATAGCTATCAAAAAAATATCCGTCGTTAAAAACCGATTTTGTTGTAGTGTAATCATCCGTCCATGTGGTTCGACAACCCTAAATACTCACTGAAGTACAATTGCCTTATGCACTTGCAAGGGTTTAATATTTAAACGGACAAACACTAAATGAGAAATTATGAAATTGCATTAAGCATATATAAAGAAATCATATCAACTGTCATTAAATTAAACAATCAAGAGTAGCAATACAAATCTAGGGCTTTATCTAGCCTTGATAAGAGGTTTAGCTAGACATAGAGAAAGAGAAAATCAAAGCCTGTTTTGATATATTCATTGGCATGAATCAAATCTTATCCTTTTAGCCATCAAAAGACTCCTTCTCTAACTCTTCAAAGATCTCAAATCGTTTCTGTTTTTTAGCCCTCTCTAAACTTATATAGTAGGTTAAGATAAGCCAAGAAACCTCTCTCCAAATCCAACTTGAAAAGGACTCTATTTTAGGTTTTTCGAATACGGCAATCGATCGCTCAGTTTGCCAATCGATCGCTACCCGTTCGATCACTACTTTCATTAGTATTTTCACTGTGTCGCGCGATCGTGCATCTCAAATCTTCATATGTCAATCGATTGCAACCTTCAAAATAAAAATCACAGTAGATACGATCGATCGAGAAAAAGGTAATCGATCGCATCCATCATTTTCAGCTCATTCTGGTTCCGGCGATCAATTGCGATAATGTGCCAGTCAATCGCAAACAGTGTCACAAAAACTACAATAGATATGATCGATCGCAAAGGCTGTTGATCGATCACATAGTCATCTCGCAGCTTCTTCTTTGGGTCATGCGATCGATCGCGTATGCCTAGCGATTGATCAGACACTGTTTTGGGTAAAAATATTCCAATAGTCATAACTTTTCACTCCGAACTCCAAATTGCACACAGTTGGTGACGTTGGAAAGCTGACTTCTTGAAATTTAACATGAAGCTTGAATCAGTCCAATCAGAAATATGCAACCGAACTAATAAAGATTCAACCATTGGGTCACATTTCACCATATACGCAGCTTATTCTTATTTTCCTACAAAAATCAAAACCAACATTAGCAAACACCAAATATCTTCTAATACTAGCATAAACACAAGTTTTAGAGCTGATAAAAAATATAATTTGAGTATATATCACTAGAATTTCTGTTATGCATATGTTTTTGTTAGTATGATTGGCTAAATTTGTTGCTAGGGCTAGGATGAGTCTGTAGTAAGAATAAAAAATTCTTTACTTATGAAAGTTGAATTTTTCTCGTAGAATTGTGCCATAATGTTTGTGTGATCCTATGTTAATTGCTTAGTTAAGTACGGATATAGCCTCAATCATGTTTTTGCTATGATTTGGGATTACTATTGCCATTACATGTTTGTATTGATTGTTTAAATAACAAATTGGATACTAGTTGTGATTCTCTCATAAGTGAATGCATCTAGTGATTTGAATTGTTAATTTAAATAGTATACAGGGCTTGAATTTTGTAAGAATATTTGTGCATTAAAGTTAGATCTTCCGTAACAACATGAATAGGATTCTAGTTTGTTATGAGTATTATTGAGAATGATCAATGATTGTAAGTTTAGGATTCTCTATGAATTATTGCATGCTGATTCCAAAGTCTTTGTAGTTTGTTAATTTGATAAAGTTCAGATTTTTATTTCATTAATTAATTTAATTAGTCGTTAGTTAGTTAATCAATCTCTACAAATTCCATAATTAATTCAAGAATTTAGTTAGGGTTCGATTAGATTTCCGCCATACAAGTCCCTCTGGGTTCGACCTCGTAATCATACGACTGTACTCAAATACGATTCGTACACTTGAGAGTAAAATTAAGAAGATTAATTAAAACAATAGCATGAAGCTTCCAAAGGCAAGAGAGCTTTGAGAAACAAATGGGTATACCGGTTGAAGGCCAATGAGAGTAGTTCACATCAAAAGTATAAAGAAAGGTTGGTTGTGAAGGGCTTTGGGCAAAAGAAAAGTATTAATTTTGATGAGATATTCTCACTCACGGTGAAGATGTCATCCATTCAAGTTATATTGGGTCTAGCGGCTAGCATGAACCTTGAAGTTGAGCAACTTGATGTTAAAATCGCCTTCATGTCGATTTAGAGGAAGATATTTACATGGAAAAATCAGAGGGATTTAAAGTCAAAGGAAAGGAGCAAGTTGTATGCAAGCTAAAGTAGAGTTTGTATAGATTGAAGCAAGCGCCAATACATTGGTATAAGAAGTTTGATTCTTTCATGATGGGGCATGGATACAAGAAGACATCTTCAGATCATTGTGTATTCACTAAGAGGTTTGGTGATGATGATTTTATTATACTATTGATTTATGTTAATTATATGTTGATTGTTGGGCATGATACTAACATGATTGCTAGGTTGAAGCATGAGTTAAGAAAGTACTTTGGCATTAAGGACTTGAGACCTGCAAAATAAATATTTGGGACAACAATTAAGTGTGATAAGAAACTATTTCTATCACAAGAGAAGTACATTGAGAAGGTACTTGAGAAATTTAACATGAAGAATGCAAAACCCGTTATCACCCTACTTGGAAGTCATTTTAAATTACCAAAACTTACAAAGAGATGCTATGGATGAAGAGATTAATAGAGGAAGAAAAAGAACTATGTTATGCATTATGATAGACAAAGTGTCATCCATTTGAGCAATAATACAAGTTTCTTCTCTAGGAGAAAACATATTGATGTGAGGAATCATTGATATACAAAGAATATGCACTATTTATACACCTTTATACCTATTTGCTAGTGTAATTTCTTGTTAAAATAAGAATAAAGCCATGTGTTTTAGTGTTAGGTTGATAATTAATAGTTCAATAATTAATTTGATAGTTTAGATGTCTTACTCATTTTAATTGAATTATATTATAGTATGTGTCTAAGACTTAGCTTAATGCAAATCACCAAATTGAAGCATGCCATACGTCTATAGGAAGAGATCAAGATACGGAAGATCTGATGGTCACGAGGGCTTTGGCGGGTTATGGATACTCAATTGGGAAATATGAAAGTTAAAGTTCAAATAACATAATCTTAATCGTTGTCCCACATTGAAGGCAAAGACGGGTTTTGACTTAAGGTGAAGAACCATCCAGATGTGATTCGATGAAGGAGAGCAACACAATGGGTTTTGAATGAAACAAATAAAAAAAAGAAGAAAGCAAAAACAGAGCAGTCTCTTCAAGAGCTCGAGCGTTCAAATTAGAAGGCTAGAGGTTGGAAAGCTCGTTTGGGAAATCAAAAAGGAATCTAGCAGACTTGGGTCGATCTAAATCCGAAAAAGAATTGGCAGTTCAACTTGGATTTAAAAAAGAAGATTCACATTCGGATTTTGGGCAAGATTTGGGTCGATCCAAACTAGAAAAGAATCTGATTTGGGCACTGGTTTTGGACGTCTATATAAGAGATGAGAAAATAGAGTAGTTTGGGGGAGTCAGTGTAATACCCAAAAAATTCAAATTCTTAAGTGGGTGTTTTGATCGTTGTTGGCAGGAAATTTTGCCCAAAGTGAGTTTTCTTTTCGCCTTAAATTTATGAGTTTTGGATTTAATTAGAAATATTATTAAATTGAGAATTAGTTGGACGCGATCGATCGCGTTAAGAGACACGATCAATCGGATCAATTTTGTGATCGAGCTTAAGCCTAGTGCGATCGATCGGTGGTGTGACGATCAATCATATCTACTGTGATTTTTGAGTTTGGCTTTCGCGATCGATCACTTCACAAACGATCGATCGTATCTTCTATGAAACGCATTTTTGTGTGTGCGCCGATCGATCGCCAGAGAAGACGCGATCAATCGCACCGTTTCGCGCAATTACGGTTTTGATATTTGTGAAGTCCTTTTTAAGTGGGATTAGTGGGCACATGGGTGACGTGACCTAACTAATCTCTCCTTGATTAGGGAAATCAAATCGTGGGGAATTGAGATTGGCATTCCTATTTTGAAACCGATTTGAAATTGGAATTAAAGAAGGAAATTTACTTATAATAAATTTGATAAATTAAAGGGGATCCAATTAGGAGTTGATGGGTTGATTGTTATGATTTATTCCAAGAAAATTAAGGACGCCACTTGTCAAGGAGGGACGTTCAAATTTGAAGTGAATTGGGAAGTTACCATATTAGTTTTGGTAACCGATTGATTGATTTTAATTCCTACCTTTGTGGAATCCTAACTAAAATAGAAGGAGACATGGACCATGTTTTGACTGAGGAGATCTTTTGGATGGACTAATTTGTGACCGTGGGATGTGAATTGGATCTATGGTGGAGTTTGGCTGAGTAGAAAAGGAATTTACCTATTTAAGTCAAGGTGGTGGAGGGCCGGCAAATCCTTTTGGAAAATTCGAGTTGTGTGTGTGGTTGCCGGTGCTTTCTCCCTCCTTCTACTCATTCCAACCAGTAGCGTTCCACTCTTGTGCTAGTCGAGTTTCGTGGTGGATCGCAAGGCTTGGAAGGTGGTGCAAGGTAGAGTCGAAGCACACTTGAAGAACTTGTCGGTTTCGTCAATAAGAGGTAGAATGATGTTTCGTTTTTCCCTACAATCTTGTCTATCGAATTTTACATGAGTATAACCAGTATATTGTGACTAAATCATGGATTGATGTTGCTGTAATTTTTGATATTGGTATCGTTTCATGTGAGAAACATTATGATATGTTGCGTGCATGAACAATTGCATTTCTATGACTATCATATATCTATTCTTCACATCCTAGCATCTAGATGACATCCCCATTGTGTTTGATCCTTAAAGTTATGTTTTTTCCTACTGTTGAACGTCATGTTGCGACCTGTTCAAATCAGTTTGATACTTCTCTTGGTCAATTGATATCGAGTCTATGGCAAGCATGATCTATTTCAGGTTATTGATCCTAATCTAGTGTCACACATGAGATACTACTTCCAAAGTGATGAAAATTCCTATGACCATACTTCTGATGTTTCAATTTAACTTATGGATGTCATGTCAATTCGTGATGGGTTGTATCAGTGACTGCAAATACTTGTCTTCTTTGAGTTAATACTGGTAACATTAAGATAACATGTGTATAAGTTAATCAGTATGGAAGAACATACCTTAAGATGAAGGAAATTATATGAATTCAAGGCTAATAGGGTTCTGTAAAATGCTTAGGAGGTGAGTAATATGTCAGTAAGTAGAATTAATCATTTAAGTATGTACTTATCATTGTTTAATTAAAACAGATTAAGATAACAGCTCTCGGCCAGGACTGTTCCTGCGCGTACAAGCGGTAATAAAAAATTTATAACTAATTGTAAAAAAATCATAAAAATATGCCTCTTATTGGGTTAAAAACTAGACACCTAGGGATACTTACAATCAAAATTTCAGAATGTGATATGTACTATGTAGATTGTAGTGATCATCGAAAGTGGACCATTGTGCTTATAACAGTACACAGTGTTTAAGGACTAAAACCCTAATACAACTAAAACTAGAAGATATGGTCAATTATAGTATTAATAACCTTTTATCATACTGTAAGACCGGGATAGTAATGATTACAGTGATATTAATTCAAGAATCAGGGTCGTTAGAGCTGAGTTCTTCTAAATAGTGTAGAGTATCCCAAGTATTGAGCTTCTATGAGAAGTTTCAAGTTCATAGAGTTTTCGGTTAAGGTTTGAAACTTTGTATCATATTATTTGATTGGCATTATGACATGTGGATCGTGGTGTCAGTGATTATGGGGATTGTCTTATCTAGAGCTACGGTGAAGGTGTTCGGTGTGTCAATCGTTTGATGAGTCACCTTTATGAGTCTTCCGATGCTGGAACAATGAAGTTCTTTGATTACTCCTATAGGAGTCTACCCATATTAAGATAATGAAATTTCTATTGTACTCCTCTGTGAGTTAGTTACAGAAACATTGTTGTGTGAGTCTCTAGATAAGAGACCTCCTGTTATTTATAAGTTGATTTAGTTCGACGTAAACTATTTCTCTACTAAGAGTTATTGATGGAAACTCTCCGAGTGGAATCATAGTATGCTCACTAGCCATTGTTAGATCCTTTGTGATCTCGGGTTATTTATTGAACTTCTGTAGTTCAGCAGATAAAAACAATACGTACTTAGATTATAAGATATTACGGAAGGTCTGTCTCCTATATAGTTCGATTTCTTCATGAGCCCATTTTGATCAAGCTCTTCAAACCACTACACCTCTCTGATTCTCGGCTTTCAAGCCTGGTGCAGATCCTTCCTTTACCTTTGTAAGTCTCTCTCTCATTTCCACTCTTTGTGTGTCATAGGAGCCCTACATGTTACTCTTTGTCTACTATGAGATACGTTTACACAACTATAATAAAATAAAATAAAACAAAACAAAAGACAATTCAAACTATGGTCAGTATTTTTTTCATAATCCCTCCGCGCAGAATGAGTTCATTTCCAAGCACCAAAATTTTCTACTAACGCCGGAGGAGGGAGATGGAATTCACAACAAAATATAGGTTGTGCTGGCCAACAGAGATCCTTTGCGTTGTCGAAAACGTCTGACAACGAGTTGTGCTAAAAGCGGATATTAGAAAAGTTGTATAGGCCCACTATGTTGGGTAGAATCTAAATTAAAACATGCCCGTAATGGGTTGAGCCCATGACTTGTTCAAGTTTTAGAGATATGAATGGGAAATTGGCGGGAGGGTGGTAATAAGTAGTCCCACACCTTCCTTTATATAAATGAAAAAGCTAACCTGCAGCGTTGGTACGCTGTAGTGCTGCCAGCTGTTAGATCAACAGACCCCATCCTACAACATACTAACGCTACAGCGCAGGCCAGCCTGACTTTTATATAAAAGCCAGCCTAGTTTAATTTTTTGTGGGGGAAGGCACCGTATATCGTATATGTTTGGACCAGTGCACCGATGAGGCTATCGGCTGTTGGTACTGCCCGCCCGGTAGAGCCCAGTTCACGCGGGTCCAACCATCCAAGCCCATGTCCAGGATGTGGCATGATGGTAAGAGGAAAACCATGGCCGGGCTGGGCTTGGATGGAGGATCTGAGACTCTGAAAGTCGCGACCCTCTCCTCTCCTTCGCATGTGTTTCCCAAAGGAATAGGCCACTACGGCCAGGGAGAGGTGGCTCTGGCGAGTGCTAATGAGGTCTGAAAGCTGCATCATGAAGGAGAAAGGTGGATCTCACAATGGATACATCATCTATATGACAAGGATGAGTCATCCTTGTGACAATGCCAAGAAATAAGAATTACACACTTTATCTTGACCGTGTCTGGCTTACAAACAAGCCATCTTTAACTGCATAGATGCACACGTACACCTAGACATTTGCGGAGTAACGATGATTATTTTTACGAGCACATGAAGAAATATAAAGGTTGGTAAGATGGACTTGTCGAAAAATGTGAGTTGTGAAGCTTGCGAGGACTGAACTCTTTAAGAAGGACCCGGCAATTAAGAGGGGAGCAACCCGTGGCATGTGAACTTATTCACTACTCTTGGCAGACCACGTACTCTCCCCTCTTATCAAGCCGTCAATTTCCACACGGCACAATAGGAGGAGCTGTGCAAGCCAGCTAGCTCCTCTCTGCACTGTAGATCCTGGAGATCGCAACAATTAAGGGGTAGTAAATTCGATGTATGAAGGGAGTACTATGTAGGGGTGCAACTTTTGCGGGCCGGCCTGGAAGCCCGACCCGGCCCTGCCCGTAAAATTACGGGTATAGGCCAGAATTTTAAAGTATAAAGTCGGGCCGGGCCACAAAATTTTAAGCCCGCAAAATTTAAGGGTCGGACCGGGCTCAGATAAAAAAATTGGTTAAGCCCGGAAGTCCGTAGGCCCAGTGGTTAAGTAAAAATTGATCATTGAGTGGAGTGACTTTCGAGATGTTTTTACTTCATATGGTAAAGAGAATGTAATATGAACCACAACCCCCATATGACACCTCCAACCATCCACCACTACAATTTGCCACCACCTCATGTCTCATATCCAAACAAATTGTACTGAGCAATATTATGCCAACATTCAAGAAATCTAAGAAATTATTCCCACTGTGTTGTCCCCACACATCTGACCTACTCCAATCTTTTTGTGAAATGCCTAGTACATCTCAATAACTTTATGGCTTACCTTATTCTTAGATACAACCTAATCCTTATCGAGTTCAATTAATATTCTGTTTGTTCACAGAGTGTCTTTTATATGCATCTCCCGCGTTACGGCTGCATGATTTTGATTGCGGTGACAGGCTACGCTTGTGACATATGCCATGGTCGATAACCATGGCCTTTACACACCTTTTGTAAGTGTTTACCATAAAAATACTATACCGATTGAAAGGCCCGAAAGCCCGCAACTCGACCCTAAGCCCGCTTAGGGATAGAGCCGGGCCGGATTTTTGGAATTGACTTAGGGCTCGGGCCGGGCTCGGGCCGAGGTTCTAGCTGTTAGGCCTCGGGTCGGGCCAACCTCCGGCCCGCAATAGCCCGACCTGCTTGCACCCCTAGTACTATGTAAAATTATGGTGTGTTAAAAACTAGCCCACCCTAAACTCTGATCAACAAGTCTGCAAACTCGTAGTATGGGCTTAAATGGGGCCTTTTTTGTATAAATACCCACTATTCAGTTGATATACTTTTTGAGTTTCTTTATGGGGATTGATATTTGTATATCCAGATTTTTTACATATTTCCATACATTGCTGATGTGTATGGAAATGAGTGGTGAGTTCACCACTCATTTTCATGTGTATAGAAATGTGTAGAAATCTGATGTAGGGTTATCACTGCCCTTTCTTTATCATACGACGAGTCTAAATAGTAAACAGACTAGCAAAGAAATGCATTTAATAGAGCAGGAGTCCAAACACCGGCCAACCTAGCAATGCGCCGCCCCTAGTTGTCCATTGACTAATACAAAGGAAACACACGGCAAACTCATGGAAGCTCTCCTTTTCTGATGCTGAAATGTGTTCTTAGCCACACTCGTGGGTTCGACCTTGTCCATGAACTGTTTAGTCATGGTGAACGTGGCATGACAAGAAAACCCTAGAGACATCTTTCGTACAGCAGGCTCCACAGCATTAAGACCAAGAGGATATATTCAACTGTTCATTCATTGCCCAAGAGAAGATTTTGTACTACAAAAACAATGGAAACCAACATTTTCTACAAAAATTGTAAAGTTTATTTCCATCAATCATTAAAAAAATTCATATTGTAAACATCTCCTTTGTTCTTTTGAAGCATTGAAATAAAGACCAGCTCACAGCTCAGAGGTAAAAGCAGGATATTATTACTTATATTCATCTATGACCACAAACGGTGAAGGAACAAACAGATGAAGCCAAGTCCTTTGAGCATCTCATCACAAAGCAATTGCCCAAGTATTTTCATCATTTAGAAGTACCCCACAACGGAGGCCAACAGTAAGGTGAAGACTCCAATGAAGAGGCCAGAAGTCCATGATGCAGCTGCTGAGGTTGAAGAAGGTGGGGAAGGAGTTGTCTCATTTCCAGTGGACCCAGCTGATGGGGCCCCAGTAGGTGTTCCAATGGTGGGACCAGGAGGTGAAGGAGGTGACGGTGGCTCAGATGAAGGGGAGACAGATGGGGGTTGACTTGAAGGAGATGATGTCGGTGGAGAAGAAGTTGGAGATTGAAGAGGAGAGGAAGAAGGGGAAGGAAGTGGAGAGGATGATGGTGTAGGAAGAGATGAAGGAGGTGAAGGAAGAGGAGAAGAAGAAGAAGGTGAAGGAAGAGGAGAGGAAGAAGGTGAAGGAAGAGGAGAGGATGAAGAAGGGGAAGGAAGTGGAGAGGATGATGGTGTAGGAAGAGATGAAGGAGGTGAAGGAAGAGGAGAAGAAGAAGGGGAAGGAAGTGGAGAGGAAGAAGGTGAAGGAAGAGGAGAGGAAGAAGAAGGGGAAGGAAGTGGAGAGGATGATGGCGTAGAAAGAGGAGAAGGAGGTGAAGGAAGAGGAGAAGAAGAAGGGGACGGAAGTGGAGAGGCTGATGGTGTAGGAAGAGGAGAGGAAGAAGGTGAAGGAAGAGGAGAAGAAGAAGAAGGGGAAGGAAGTGGAGAGGATGATGGCGTAGAAAGAGGAGAAGGAGGTGAAGGAAGAGGAGAAGAAGAAGGGGACGGAAGTGGAGAGGCTGATGGTGTAGGAAGAGGAGAGGAAGAAGGTGTAGGAAGAGGAGAGGAAGAAGGTGAAGGTGGGGGCTGACCTCTACTGTGTCTCACTGCCAATACAACTACTATAAGCTTCTGGCCATTCTCACAGTGTCCTGAGGCTCCACTGATATAAAAGAAGGGGCCAGACCTATCGAATTTGAGGATAGTATTTCCATCATCATACTTTTGTATTGGGTTTGTGGTGTTGCATGTGTTGTAGTCATCCTTGGTCACAACTAGTACAGAGTCCTCCCCTTTCTTGTACTTGAAAACTGCAAATCCAATTTCACATACAAAACCAAGGATCAAAAACAGATAAAAGAAACAATGGTATACACATGTGAAATCAGAATAAATAAAGTGTTGATTGATTTGCTACCTATAGTGTCATTCACTTGGAATCTCATCCTCCCAGCCCAGTGATTGTACTCCTCTTTTGGGGTCTGCACCCACCCATCTCTCCCACCAACATAGAATTCATAAGCACTTGAATGGCCTATGATCAGACCCATGAGAGCAATAATCATGAAGCTGGCCATGATCATAGCTAGGTTGATGAAGCGTCCTCAATTGTGGTAATGAACTGTAGAGCACCAGGCTGAGAGGCTGGAGGAATTGGACAGATAATAGGACGGAAAAGAGACTTGTAGAAAGATTGAGGTCATGAGGATGCAAGTGTTAATATATATACTTATAGGATGCAAGTGTTTATCCTGGATTTTACCGTTGTGGAGGGCCATGGGCTTAATAATAATTTCAGCGGAGCATTAGATGGACAAGAAGAATTCATTATTTGCGTACTGAAGGCAATTTCAAATGTCAAAATTTAACGGTAAGAAAACAATTTCATAATTGTTATTGGACCCATTGATCGGTTCATAGTACGTTTATTTGATCAAATGGTGCAGATTAATCCAGGGCGTGCTGATGATCATTACCTTGCCCCATACATTAACGTACATTACCAGTACAAAATTCGACACAGGCTGGGCCGTGGACATATTGACAGATGTAAGCCATAGGCCATAGCACATACTAACGGAACTATTCCCTCTGTCCCATATGAATTGTCCTGACGATTACTGTAGGACAACGGGAGTATTATTTTTTCTGTGGTAATTCCTTAAAAACAATGCCCACGCATGAAAAGCACCAAATAAATCAAGAAAAGTATATGTTGGTAACCAAGAGAATAGGGATCCCAATTCTATATCCAAAATTGTTTATAAATGGAAAAATTTCGGGATCAATAAATGCAAAGAGATAATTCAGCAAAGCAGTAGCTATCTGATCGGTAATTTTGTATTTTATGACAGGGCTCTAATAATGTAGAATTAATTGTATGATAAAATAGAACTAATTTTTTGACATTGATAATATAGAATTATTGCATTGTACCTATATGTTAATATATTTGGTATTCTCTACCTTATCGCAGTGATTTACATTCTCTCTCCGCCTAATCGCAAAGTCTCCCTTATAATCACTATACTTATATCTAAGTGTATTCGGTCACTGTCATTTATTTGGATTGACTGGCTGTATATTACTCGTCGGCAGTGTGAGAAGCTTTATTTCCATGAAAGCCATCTACACGAGTCAGACACGCACTATGCGGGGCTGAGTTTTGATATTATGCACGGTGGCGGCTCTTGCGTCAGCTAATTTTGGCCTGTGGTGGGCCGTGGCGTCTCGTGGGGGCTCTGAGGCAACTGCTACAGTTGGATACGTTCAAGAAGTGCCTCCATTACAAGCTTCTTCCAAGAACCTTTATTCAAACCCCAAAAAAGACTTCCAAGAAAAGATGGGAAAAAATGCATCCAAAAAATGAAAGGAATGAAACGAAAAAAGATGCACATAGGCACAAAGGTTTTTAAAGAATTTCTTCTTTAACGTTCTTTAGACCTTTTTTATAAGAACGGTTTTACTTCATTTTCTGCTTAACCTTTCCCGATTTTGTTTTTAATCTTTATAATACTCCCTCCATCCATAATATTATTAACGTTTGGTTTTTTAAAATAAATTAATTTTAAATTAATCTTAAATACTAAAAAATACTCCTCAATCCTGTTTTAGATACCCCCATCGAATATTAGAAATCCTACTAATGGGGAAAGAAGAGGTTCAAAATCCACTTAAATGACTAGATGGAGTATCTAAAATAGGACTGGCCTCTTTTCTAGATGGATCAAGAGGGAATGGTACTCTTCGAATGCAGAATATATCGCGAAAATGAATTATGCCTAATTTTTTATATGCTTATGGGTTCTATTTTGGTAGCACTAATTGTTAAATGGCACATCAGTCATAATGTGGCACATGTATTGTCAATCTCCAATAAAGTAGGTTAGATTTCATTAGGAAATTCGGAATCCGGCAAAGTTCATAGCAATAATTAGTAAGATAATAGATAAATGATTGCCATTTTTGAATTATATGGTATTGATATAATAATGAGAGTATATTGTAAGAACAACATAGACCCACTATCTTTTAAATGCTAATACTTTTAAATTCTCGACCATATAGCTATGATCCGTACTTTGTAGAATAGCAAAGTTTTTATACATGAACGACCAGTCCCTTTTCTCCCCCCAAATCCAGTCTTTTCCTTTTCCTGCCTTCCAAATCTTCTAAATCCAGCAATTTGCCATTCGAATCTCGTCCAATTTATAATAAAAATTTAGTCTTTAATATTTTGAACAGATCGAAAATTCCCAAAACATGGAGCTTTCCCCATCTGAACCGAAATTTGACCCTCTTTGCAATCTTCGATCAAGTCGAAATTAACGCTTACCATTCTAAAAAGATTTGAAATTCATCTTTCCCGATTCAGTATCCCTTCACACAGTCTTTCCAAATTGAGATTTTTTTCCTTTTGTTATGCTTTTCCTCCTCGCCATGGCCGCCGGAACCTTCGCCTGCAACAGAGCTCCCGAACTCATGGTCCGTCGTCACTTCTCCACAAACCTGCCATGACCACCGCCGTCTCACTGTCGACCTCAAAACCTCCGCCGTGAGCCCTCCGTCGTCCTCCATTGTCGCCTCACTTCTGTTCATCCTTAGCTCCTCCAGTCGAGCCTTCATCTTCCACTATAGCGCCAGAACCCATGGCCTCGCCATCGATCTCTCTTCTATCACCGTCGGCCTCAGTCCGCCATTGAGTCCATGGTCGCCTTCCTCTTTCTCTGTCGGCAGCTCGAGCAGAGCTTGTTCTTTTGTTAGACACCCGAGCCATCGGCTTGGGTTTTCATCATTTTCTTTTCTTTTTTTACTTTCGACCCAACCGAACCACTGAACCGGTTCTCCTTCTTTACATTTTTTTTTCTTATTCTTGGTTAAAACCCATTGTAGTAATCTCATCCGCCGGATCAAATCTAAATACTCGTACTTTAATTTCGCGCCCGTCTTCTCTTAAGTGATGCATCAATAGTTCAGATTTTTTTTATGCACTTGATCTCAGCTCTTGGGTCACTTTGACACTTCAAAACACGCCTAATGGCTTTACATTGGCCATTCCGCAGTCCGAGCACTTGAACGTACATAAATAAAATATGTCTCACATTAGACGCACCAAATAATTCAAAAAATTACATAACACATTTAAATTGACTAATTTATAGCGCATTAATTATTTAATTCCTAATTTCCACTAAGTTTTGTGGTTCACCATACTCAGTGAGTGTGATATATATATATATATAGATGAGTTTACATGAGATCGTTCTCATATAAGGAGCATGAGGCGAATCTTTATTACCGTTAGATTCCAATCGGAGGGTGGATATCAAATCAGTGGGTAGGTGAGTGTGTCACATCAAGGAGTGGGTGAGATCATTATAGATATTTGTAGCTATCAGATCAATATCCAACGGCTATGATTCAAAGTGGCCTCATATAAGCAATATGAGAGCGATCTCATATAAACTTTTCCCATATATATATATATATATATATATATATATATATAAAGGATACCTTATAGATGGCTTCTTTTTTCTATCCGATCTCCTCAATGATCTTGCCTCCTCCTCTTGATGTGAAGACTTTCTCTCTTCCACATCACCATGAATAAAAGCGTCATCTTTATCTAAGTCACTTCCATTCTCAAGAAAATCATCAATATTCAAATCCACATCAACATCCTCCACCTCCTTCTCTACATGATGATCATCTCCATATGCAGATTCATCACTTTCACTATGTTCTTCCCTTTAACACCTTATAAAGCTTGTGGAACATTGAACTCATTATAAACTTCATGCACAACTTAGTTATGTGTTTCATCTTTGCCAAAGTCTTCAATTGTTTCATCTTATCTAAATATTATATCTCTAGATCCCACAACCTATAACTAAACTCATCATCATTATATCGCAAGAAGATACACTCAATAGTCTTGCCATAAAATTTTGTTCTTTGCTCATTTGGATCATGCACAAATATTTTGCAACCAAATAACTTCAAGTATAAGTAAGAAGGATCTCTACAACTCCACACTTTATTCAGTACATCACATTCCAATATATATGAAGGAGACCGATTAATCAAGTAACAAGCGGTGCTCATAGTTTAACTCCAATAACTCTTTGAAAGCTTTGCCAAATATAAAATTTCCCCACTATTGTCCGGTTCATCGTCTCCGTCACACAATTTTGTTGAGGGGTTTGAGGCATTGTTTTCTCATACTTTATACCATATTTGCTACAATAATCACTGAATTTTCTTAAAGTGTACTCTCTCCCATTGGTTGTAAGAAGATTCCTAATTTACCTTTCAACCATAGCATAAAACTTCTGAAATGTGTCAAACACTTTATCCTTAGTCTTTATATCATACCTCATACTTTCCTACATGAATCATCAATTAAAGTAACAAATTATCAAGAGCCACCGAAAGTTTTCTCTTCCATTGGTCCACAAACATCCAAATAAATAAGATAAAACACATTTGTGTTTTGGGTACTACTTATAGAAAATGAAGCTCTATATTGTTTTCAAACTGAACAATGATCAGAAGAAGTCAAAGAAGTATTTTTCCAATTTAGGAGTGCATTCTTCATCATCAAGGGTTCCAAAGTTCTCGCTTATGTAGCTAAGCTGCCAATGCCACAAGTTAGTGGATGAGTCCTCAAGAAAGGCATTCGCCTCACCTTTGGATAGTTGACCTTCATTTTGTAGAAAGTGTAACACTTATTCCACTTTGCTACAACAAGATACCCCCTTGTGAGCTTCCACACACATTTAACAAAGTGTGTTTCATAGCCTTCATCATCAAATTTTTTCCGTTGAAATGAAATTCAACCTCAAGTCTGGAATGCACCTTACATCCTTAATAATCAACTTATTAGCTACACTAATCACAAAGTGTACATCTCACTTTCCACACTAATCACAAAGTGCACATCTCTCTTTCCATAGTTTCCCGTCCTCACCACCCCTAAGTCGCCTGACTCATATGCAGTGAAGTACTCTCAATAAGAAGTTGCATAGAAAGTTGCATCGGAATCCACAATCCAACTAGTTGCACTTGTTGAACTAAACCAACTTTTATAAAAAATATAGACCATAACAAGATCTTTACCTTTCTCCATAGCATTAATTTCTTGAGATTTCTTGCCTTGCTCATTTGGTGAACCTTCCTTTTGTTCATTTAAGAATCATACACTCCTTTAAATGCCCAAATCCACTACAATGAAAATACTCCATACCCTTTTGATATTTTGACCTATTGCCATTTTTACCGTTATTTGGGCCTTTACTCTTTAACTTTCATCTTCTTTGTTTGAAAACCAATGCTTGAGATTGTTGTGTTCCGATAGCAATACCAATCTTCACATGAGGGAAATGGAAGGAAAAGATGAAGGAAGAAGAAGAGAAGATAGTTTCTTATTGCATAAGGGAGGGTGTGGCTCCCTAGGAAGCCATGCCAGCTGATGGTCCATGTGCCACAGGCTATCCATCAATTGGTCTGTTACAATCAAATCGCATTCCCTCCCATATTACAACTTATTGAATCGCAAAAGGAGAATACTGAAAAGTAAAGTAAACCTTAACATAGTAAGTCCTAAAAATGGAAAGTAATGCAAGTCAGGATAGACCATATCCCTGAGCTGGCGTACACAACACTCCACCATGCTCCTTTTGCCTTGTCCTCAAGGCGACTAAGTAGAGAAATGCCCTATAAACTCATCTTCAAACATCCAAGTGGCATCCTCAAGAGATCAACCCTACCAAGCCATGAATATCTCAGTGACAATACGGCCAGAACGACGCACCCGTCACTTATCAACCACAAAGGTGGGCGTGAGTACATCGAAATCCGATGGGCCCATCATTGGCGGAGGTGGGGTGCAATAGACAAGGGACGGATCCCCAACAAAGTGACAGAGGCAAGAGACATGAAAAACCAGATGAACCAATGAGCCAGCGAACAATGCCAAGCGATAAGCCACTGATCTAATGTGCTCTATAATGTAATAGGGCCCGTGATAACGGGGAGCTAACTTTGTACGATCAGCCTGAAATAAAATGGTTTGGTGCTGAGGAATCACTGAACCATAAACAAGGTCACCCACCTGAAACTCCCGATTGAAATGCTTCTTGTCATACACTTGCTTCATGCGATTTTGCGCGGAGGCCAAATTAAGTTTACGCTGCCTAATATCATCATCTTGAGTCTGTAACATATAATCAACCTCAGCCACGGAAGAGCGGTGGGCACATATGACAACACAATAGGGGGAGGATGGCCATATACTACTTCAAATGGAGTGAACTCAGCCCTAGTATGATAGGCCATGTTATATGACCATTCCGCCAAAGGAAGGTGCTGAAGCCGCCGACGGGGCTGATCCCCTACAAAGCACCGCAAGTACTGCTCCAGACAATGGTTAACCACCTCAGTTTGACCATCGGATTGTAGGTGATACGCGGTGCTCATATGAAGCTCAGTGCATTGGAGTGCAAAGAACACTCGCCAAAACTGAGAGATAAAGACCCAATCCCTATCGGAGACAATGGTGCGAGGCATGCCATGCAACTTGGCTATCTCACAAACATAGAGCTCAGCTGCAGTTTTGGCGGTGAACGGATGACCCAGAGCACAAAAATGTGCATACTTGGACAAACGATCCACTACCACCAATATTACCGATTTGCCATGCACCACTAGTAAGACCTCCACAAAATCCATAGACACATCTTCCCAAATCTGGCCAGGAATAGGAAAGGGCTGAAGTAACCATGCGGGTGATGTGGTGGCCGCCTTCGCACGCTGACAGATGTCACAAGCAGCAACATAGTCCAGAATCGCCCTCCGAAGTCCCTGCCATAAAAAACTCTGACTCACCCGCTTATATGTTCGGAAAGAACCCTCGTGGCCAGTAAATCATGTATTATGGAAGTGACAGAGAATGCACAGTCGAAGGTCGAAGGCATCCGGCACCCAAAGTCACCCTTTCCAGAAGAGAAGTTCATCTTGCCACACAAAGAAGTGTGCGGCAGTAGGATCCGAGTGTAGATGAGCAACCAAATCACGGGTGGATGAATCCTCTAAATAAGCTCGATGCATATCTGGAATGAACAGGCAAGAGGGTATAGAGAGCGCTAAGCAAGAACCCTCAGAAAAGCGGCAAGAGAGAGCATCTGCCACAGTGTTTTTCGCCCACTTCTTGTACACCACCTCGTAATAATACCCCAAGAGCTTGCTGACCCACCACTGCTAAGCCGGAATTGAAACCCTCTGCTCGAGGAAATATTTCAAAGGCTTATAGTCTGTGCGGATGAGGAAATGGCAGCCGAGCAAGTAAGGGCGCCATTTGGTGATAACATGCACTATGGCGAGCATCTCCTTCTCATAGGTTGACAGAGTTAATGAATGTCCAGAAAGCGCTTTGCTAAAGAAGGCAATAGGGCAGTCCTTCTGAAGTAAGATGGTGCCAAGACGGGCATCTGACGCATCTCTCTCGACGACAAAGGAGAGACCCAAATCTGGAAGCACCAACACAAGAGCGGTAGCCATGGCCCACTTCAACCTCTCGAACGCTTCTTGGGCCGCCTCTGTAAATGTAAATGCCCCTTTCTTGATAAGTGCAGTAAGGGGACTAGCAATCAAGCCATACTGATTAATGAAGCTCCAATAATACCCTGTGAGTCCCATAAATCCGTGAGGTGCCTGTATACAAGTGAGGGTTGGCCATGAAAGCATAGTAGTCACCTTCGAAGGGTCGGTAGCAACCTCCTCGCGAGAGATAATAAATGGACCTGAGATACTCTAAGTGGTTCACCCATGTTGTCCTTGTAGATCAAGATGTCATCAAAGAAGACCAGGATGAATCAGCAGAGGAAAGGGCGAAAGAGATCATTCATGAGGCTTTGGAAGGTGGCAGGTGCGTTGGTCAACCCAAACGGCATGACCAAGAACTCAAAATATCCATCATGAGTGCGGAATGTCATCTTATGAATGTCGGTGGGATGCATGCATATTTGATGATACCCCGATCGAAGATCAAGTTTGTTGAAGATGGTAGCTCCGACCAATTCGTCAAGTAACTCCTCAATCACTGGAATAGGATACCTATCTCGGTGCACATCCACTGTTGTATGCTGTCGGAGGAAAAATCCTTGAGGTGTAAATCTAAAGAGTGAGCTCACCAATTGGGTGGTGAACCCTGGATGCACATCCACTGCCCAAGCACCTCAAAGTCACTGCAACAAAATCGGACATTAGCGACGGTTTTATTTCTATCGCTACAAGAACTGTGGATAAAGATACTTTTTTACGACAGAATATGATCCGTGAATAAAGGTATATCATTAGCGACAGATATTTACGACAGGAACAAAAGCTATTCTTCATGGTTTATTATCCGTGGTTAAAAACACTGTGGGTAATATATATTATCGACGGTTTATTATCTGTGGTTAAAAAATCTGTTACCCATAAAAAAATCAGCGCCAGTGTGCACACCACCCAACCCTTCTCCCTCCCCCATGCCCTAACACCACCACCGGCCCTTCTCCGTCATGGTCCCCTTCTCCGGCGTGCTCTATCGTCTCCGGAAGCTCCTCTGACAATGGCACTTCTCCTCAGGTACGCCCCACTACCCCCACTTTCTTCTTTTTTTCTCGGCCGCCTGACCGTCGTCTTCCTCCTCGTCAGTGCCGTCTTCTTCTGCATCTCTCTCATCTCCATCGAGTCCTCCTTGTTCCGGCACCCCCCTAAAATATCCCGATTTCTCCTTTGTCTATTATGCTGTTTCCATCCTTATATGGTCTCCCTTTTCTCATCCTTTCTCCGCCTCCCGCCCAACTCCTCTTTCCTTGGCTCCGTCCTCGGTGGTGCTCCCTCCTCCCAAGGTCTCTCCTTTCTCATCCCTCAACTGTGCCTCCACCTTCCGGCGGACCGTCCCCTCCCTCGATCCGATATGCACCTCCAACCCTTGTCGCCTCCACCATCTCCGAGCCCCGCAGGGAACAGAGAGGAGATGGCTCCCCGATCGACGCTGTCATCACCGGAGAGGAGAGGGCTTCCCGTACCTGTTGACACCTAATGCCTGCCCATCTGGGACATTAGTTGTTTCATTGCATAGGCTGTGAGTTTTATGGGGGAGGGAGATAATATGATCTTTTGGTATGTGTATTCCCACACTTGGAGCCATAAATTTTACCTGTCATTGTATCAGAAAGATGACAGAAATCAGCTTAAATAACTTAGATAGCAGATGAAAGAAGTATGAAGGAGCTTTACTATATACAAACTAGAGTTACATGGATATCAGTATTGGAAATAGAGTAGAAAAATACTGGATTGTTTAGCCATTTAAACTCAGCTCTGTAAGTGTTTGTTTTTTAATGCAAACAGTGTTGGATACTAATCTAAGAGGATTTGCCACGCAGCAAATTAGCTAGTTAGAAAGTCAAATTTATTGAACCATTAAGGATTGAGGTAAAACCAACTTTAAAATATAAATTTTTTAAGCTGGCCGGAATTATCAGAGATCATCAGTCTGAGACTTGCATAATTTGTCAGCTGTCTTTTGCTGTTATTTATAAATTGTGCTTTCATGGATAATAAGGGTTCTCAGTTATGGCATTGATATCATATTCAAGCATACTTTCAGAGAGAGCTGCTGATTTTGCATCATAATAAGAGTTCAAGGTGCTTTATACCATTTCCAAACAATAGAAGTTTCCAACATTTGGTTGGTACTTGCAAAACTGATAGGTTTGAAATCTCATAACTCGGTGATATATTCTTTATCTTGTTCCAGATTCTTACTCTGCTTTCTTATTGTTTTGTAATTGCAATTATCGAAGATGTATTTATGTTAATTTTTATGTCAGTTTGAAAGAAAGTTTACAATTATTCTCATTACTATCATAGGTGCTATTCAAATATTTAAAAAGATGGATATTGGCCCCCCTTGATATTGGAGATTATCTAGGTATGACTATTTAAATAGTTCTCTTTTGTCCTTAATCTCATTGCTCTTGTCATCATTATATGGCTTTGAATTTATGTTCAGTTTTCGTTCTACATTAACCTCTTATTCTTGCAGCAAGTGGAGCGAGATTTTCACCAAGACAGCAACCTGCAGGTTAAATACTTGCTCTAATACTTAACCATCGTTATTGTGTTTATAAAATTGCTCTGACAGAGTGTCTGTGTTTGCAGATGCTTAATCAGGATGAGACACCTTTTCTCTATAGTCTTGTCTTTGGAGAAGGTGTTGTGAACGATGCGACTTCAATAGTGCTCTTCAATGCGATACAAAATTTTGACCTTAGTCACATCGACACCAAAATAGGATTGCAGTTTGTTGGAAACTTCTTGTACTTATTTGTCGCAAGCACCGTGCTTGTCGTATTTGTAAGTTTTTGTAAATTTCTCTTTCTTTTCTGTGTCTCTCTCTCTCTCTCTTATACACTTTCTTTTTCTTTTCTCAGGCTGGACTTCTTAGTGCATATATTATTGTGTTGCAGTTGTTGCATTTGAGTGCAATCTTGACTGTGTTCTTTTGTGGTATTGTGATGTCTCACTACACCTGGCATAATGTGACTGAGAGTTCTAGAATTACTACCAAGTACGGTAAATGGTGATATTACAATATTAAATTGTAGGGAGCATAAATCATTCACTTTTTCGATGTTGGTTGGATATTATAGCTAATTCCTTGTGGTTAATCATTGTTTGCTTTAGGCATGCATTTGCAACACTCTCATTCATTGCTGAGATATTTATTTTCCTTTACGTCGGTATGGATGCAATGGACATAGAAAAGTGGAAGTTTGTCAGAACCAGGTATGTGAATCACTTATCCATATTCGGATTATTGTAGTGAAATCATCTTTTTTTATGATTAAAATTATCTACTTCCAGGTTGCATTTGCGAGTTTGGTTGTAAAATTACTTGTATGCCTCATTTTTTTCTGCAGTCCTGGTAAATCAGTTGGGGTGAGCTCAATATTGGTCGGGTTGGTTCTGGTTGGGAGAGCAGCATTGCCTTTTCCTCTGTCTTTCTTGTCCAACTTAACTAAAAAAGTTTCACATGAAAAGATTGACATTAAGCAGCAGGTGAGTTTTTATATTTGATTAATTGACATATTGATATGCATAAAATATATACATTTATATACCCTATTTGCTTATTTGCTAGTATAGTTTTAATGATAAAATATGAATAAAATGGGTTATTTGTGATTAGGATAGTAAATAGGGATTAATAATTAATTTACTCTAATTAACTATTTTAGATATATTAATGAATTTAAGGCATTATATTTTTATTATGCGTCTAATTTTGATTTAGTTTTATCATTGCAGGTTTAAAAATGCGGATTGCAGATCAGCAGTAGAAGAGCGCTCAGGCGGGTTTTGAATTGTCAGAGTAAACCAAGATCGAAGATTAAGTGCAGAAAAAGTCTAAACCGTTGATGATCCATTTAATGGAAGACGGGCGCAAATTTAAAGCACAGGGCATTCAGATGAGATTCGGCGGTGGAGATCGCTACAACGGGTTTTAGTCAATTGAAATAAACAAAAAAGGATCTGAACCGACCGGTTCAGTGGTCGGTTCGGGTTTTGAAGAAAAGGAAAAAAAAAATGAAATTTGACCCGAGCCAAAGCTCGGGCCTTTCGTTCCAGACAGAGCACTCACGGCGGTCGGCAGCGGAGCTCGAGGCCGTGGGTCGATGGTGATGCTGATCGGTGGCCACCTGAAGGGCCGTTTGACGGTGGTTGAGTGTTCGGCGGCGAGGCTGCAGTGTGGCGAAGGAGACGAAGAGGTTCGAGCAGAAGCTTTGCTCGAGTGGGCGATCGACAGAGAATGCCTAAGCTGGATTCGGGCTTGACAACGACGTATGTGGTCGACGACGACGGTGAAACAGACGGCGGCTGGGAGGAGCAGCTCTCAAAGGATCGTGCACGATTTGGAAAGCACTGATTTGGAAGGTTTGATTTGGACTCAATCGGGAAAGGAGAGGCGTGCTGAATATGGGATCAGATTTGGAGTTAATCCTAAAGGAGGATTCAGATTGAAAAAAGGCTCTTCTTTGGCATTCTATAAAAAACAGGCCGGAGGAGAACTAAAGGAGGACTTTTGGGCTGAAACAGGGACGGTTTTCTGAGAAAAAAACATAGCTTTATTTGAGAAGTTGGGTCGTGTTTTGTTGGTGATTGGGTGGTGATTTTGGCCGGAAAACTAGAAGGAAGAAGAAGGAGTCGATTGGGAGAAGAAAGGGGAAGAGAAAGAGAGGAAAAAGCATCGATTTTGGGCTGTTTTTGCATCTGCTACAGTACCCGTGAAGTGCTACCGTGATTTGGCTGATTGTGGAAGACGATGAACAGTGCTCGCGGGGTGAACAATGATTTGCTACAGTGGTCCTGCTACAGTAAACCGTGAATAGTAAACTGTGAACAGTGTTCCTGCAACAGTATTATTAATGCAAATCTTTTCAAAATTTGATTTCTTTTCTCATGAATATACATAGCTAAATCTTTTGTCAAAGCTAGAGGTGACATTATTTAGTTAGTATTTTTATGTCTATGAAAGAAGTGTTTTTATAGTTTATTTGATTGAATAACGGTATTTTTGATAAAGTCATAATCTATATAATTATTTGATTCGTCGTGAATGTAAGGTACATCGAATGCTTATAATTCCCTGTGATTAGTAGACTATTCTCGTTAATGATGAATGTTCAATCAAATATTTATGAGAATTATTATGATGAGTTTGAATGTAATATCTTCCGATTAGGTCAAATCATCATTTGAATCTGATTGAGAAATTAAATAGACATAGGAGTATTAATTAATTAATTAATCCTTGAAGCTTTGATATCTCTCATCGATTATCTTTGCTATCTTTAGTTAGTTTTAATTGAATCTTTAATCATCATTTTAGAAGTTAATTAAATTATAATTTCTCTACATAATTTCTTGACAAAAAATTTAATTTGTTGAGTTAAATAATAGTTTTTTAGATTAGTTTGGAATATATTAATTCTACATCATTCTCTGTGGTTCGACCTTGAACTTGCCAAGTATATATTATAATTTGTCAACCTATTTTGGGGTTTGATCAAATTTTGGCGCCGTTGCCGGGGAGTTAAGTTTAGGATTAATCTTCCAATTAGTTTATTTCTCTCTACTATAGTTTAGTTAATTTTAGTTATTCTTAGTTTAATTTAGCTTGTCATTATAAGATTTAGCAGGAGGAATTATCTGTTACTGCATGAGTCTTGTGAGAGCACGTAATTTCACTTTCTTATGAGAGTCTCACATAAGAAAGTGTCATTTCTTGCCTTTGTATGTTTTCAATTGCATTTTTTACACTGAGGCTTTTACACTGAGGCCTTGGCGTCTATTCACTTATAGTAAACAATTTTTCTTGGTACTGGAACTGGTTTTTAATGATGTTGAGACAGCTAGTTTGAGCCTTGTGCATCCTAGTTTGTTGACTGAATAACTTCTTTTATATTTGAGGGGTTGTGGACAGCTATGCTCTCTAGGATTCAGTTTTATCTTTGCATTTATTATCGTTGTAACCTCAGTTTGATGTGCTCTTCATACTCTCAGGCTGCCTACACTGGTTATTCTGAGGACCTTTTCATCTTGCCTCAAAAGAAGATTCTATTGTTAACAAACAAGCGTGTGATCAAGATATGAGAATCTATATGCACCCAAGAGTGCGTCATCGCTTATCATTACTGATAGGGTGGCATGATTTGTATTCAACAAAGTGGACTACTTAGCTCATACGTGAGTTCTATGCATAAACTTGTTACTGATCAATGAAAGACAATTTTTTTGCATATTAGGTGCATCATATTGTTGTAAGATGACAATATATACATATATGTTGTTTATGTATACAATGTGGTATTAATTATATGAATAATATATGAGAATATCTTTTGCATTTATAAATAATACTTGTTATCCATACTTAGCAGCATAAAGCTGTTGTTTTTTTAAAAAAAATTTCGAAGTCTTTACCGACAGATAAAATCTGTCACAAATGAGTTAAAACTGTCGAAATAGGTATCTAACGGAGTCTAAAGTCCGTCTTTAAAACTGTCGCTAACATTTATAACGATGGATAAAAACAGTCGATACAAATCATTCTCGGCAGAAAAAATACCTTTTGCGACGGCAATATACGTTGAAAAAACATATTTTCAGCGGAATTTATCCGTCACTAAAGATTCTTTTTCGGCACAAAATCTACCGTAGCAAAAATGAATTAGCAACAGTTTAAAATCCGTCAAGCAATACCGGCGGGTATTATTGAGAGATTTTGCGACAGAATTTTGTCATCGCTAAAGGCCATTTTTGTTGTAATTTGATCATGTCACGGAAGTTCCACACCACGTCGCCAAGTTCCTGTAGCCACTGGACTCCCAACATCACGTCCACCCCCTTCGTGGGTAGCAAGAATAAGTCAGTGATGAAGGTATGATCCTGAATAGATAATGTAGCCTGTGCGCACATCCCAGAGCTCCGAAGATGCTTACCATTGCCAATTAAGACATCAAACGGCTTGGAATCTGACACATAACATTCCAATTGTTGTGCCACCCTATCATTGATGAAATTATGGACGGATCCACTGTCGATTACAATGGCCACCTATTACCACTTGAGGTAACCTTGAGCGCGCATGGTACGAGGGGCAAAGATTTCGGAGCACGTTGTCATAAGGGGGTGGCGCATCCAAGGAAGAGGAAAGATCCTCTCATTGGCCTCCTCGACGAGCAAGCTGCCTCGAATGGAGCAACGGTGGCTGGGCACGAACTTCTCATCACATTTAAAGCACAAGCCCTCAGAGCACCTCTCATCTATTTGGGTAGGGGTGAGGCGGCGAATTGGAGGGGTAGCAAGGGCAGAGGGCTGGTTGGTTCGGCTGGTGGTAAGGCTTGGCGGTGAGAGAGAGGATGGTTTCGAGCTGGTCAAATGTCGTGGAGAAGGGCCAAATTTTTCCTCTTCAATTCATGCATGACGCACTACTTCTCGCATCGAAATGCAATGGAAGTGGCGCATCTCATCTGAAATTTCAGGTTTGAGCCCCCTCTTGAAGGTCCCCACTAATGCTGCCATCGGCCAATCGGGAAGACGGGGTTGGCAATCTTCATGAATTCGGAATAGTTTTGTACAGGGTGGAGAGCATCTCGTTAAAGTCCTAGAACTCATTGGGACTAAACCGGATGCAAAGTTCGTCGGTGAAAGAGGTCCAAGTCGGGAAGCGGACCTCCTTCTTAATGCTCTAGAACCATATGGAGGCAACGCCATCTAAGTGAAAGGCGGCTATGCACAACTGTTCAGCCTCGGAGTGTGTTCCCTGGTTGGCAAAGAACTTCTCTGTCTTGTAAAGCCATTCCACAGGATCTTCGTCTCCATTATAGTGTGGGAACTGAAGGTGAGCCAAACGTGGCTCGGCCCCACCCCGAGGTGTTAATGTCATAGTTATTTTTCCTAATTATGTTTGTCAATTTGATGACCCATTTGTAAGAGTCTTAGAGTGGTAGGCTAGTTTAAGGAGAGCTCACTCTAAAAGAGGAAGAAGCTTACTCAAGATAAGAGCTACTTCAAAAAGCCCACAACAAGAAGAAAACCCCACTTCAAAGAAGACATATATCGATTGACAAGACTCAAAGATGTGTGCTCAAGGCAAATCATTTGGAATGATAAGAGCTACTTCAAAAAGTCCACTACAAGAAGAAAAACCCACTACAAGAATGAAGAAGACACATATCAATGGACAAAACTCAAATATGGGTATTCAAGGCAAAACTGTTGGAATGAAGACAACAAGGGTCAAGCTCAAAGGTTCAAGACTTATGGTGACGCATCATCAAGCTCTCTCCCCTTGGTTTGCAAGATCTATTACTTGAGAACCCACATGTGAATGGGTGCATATAGAGAATCTACTCATGGGTGTGTTTATTTAAAGGAACCACCCACAAATGAGTTAATATGACCCAACCCATATAAGGGAACCACTCATGGGTGGGTGGATATGATGTATCCACCCGTGGGTGGTTGGATTGGGTGGGTGGATACGAGGAATCTACCCAAAATGGGTTGATACACACCTCCCTCTCCCTCTATAAATACCCATCTCTTGGAGAGAAAATGGTGGAAGTTATCCCCAAAAACCTCTTGGCCTTATTCTTCTTGTAAATCATAAGAGAGCCTTGAGTGTTCTTGATTATTCTTCTTTTTTTTCTTTGAAAGGGGTTCAAGATCTTGTTATGGGATTTCAGGAAGGGATTCAAGTCCTCTAGAGCCTTGATGTTCTTTTTTATTCTTCCTCTCCTTTCTTTGAAGGGGTTCAAAATCTTGTTATAAGATCTTAGGAAGAGATTCAAGTAATCTTGGATCATGTTTTCTTAGAGCATCTAGAATCATCTTTTTAAAACCAACACCCCCACTTGACCTTGAACCAAATACTTCCAAATCCTCTCAATGGTCTTGGTTACTTTGATCTACTCTCCGGTCCCTCATTAATGATTTGATGGGTTCATACTCTTGACACTTGAGAGTAGTTCAAAATATCTTTGGCCATGGTTTCACTTAATCCTATAGAAAAATTCTAAGAGAAACCAATCCCTTGTTCAAAAAGCCTCTAAAATTTCGGAGCATCATTAATTGAATCCAAGGGTGGACAATGGAAGGCCATTAGCTCAATACTAGTTGAGCAAACTAGGTAGGATATCTAACATCCTCTCGACAAGAGTACGTACTCTAACTTATCTAATACTCTTACCCTCTCTCTATGCTTGGTTGAGTGTAGTAAACCGTAGGGTTTAGACACATGTGTGAGAGAGACGGGTTCTTATAACCCGTAGTGAGTGGGAGTACACTCACTGTGAGTGGTTTGGGGTTAGCCTTTGCATAAAACCCTTAGTTCAGGATAAACCATAAAATCCGGTGGTTTGGGGTTAGCCTTTGCATAAAACCCTTAGTTCAGGATAAACCATAAAATCCGGTGGTTTGGGGTTAGCCTCTGCGTAAAACCCTTGGTCGGGACATACCATTAAGTCCTTGGTTTGGGGTGAGCCTCTTAGTAAAACCCTTGGTTTGAGATTAACCATGAAAATCTCTAGTTAGAGGTGAACCAAGAAAACCTTTGTAAGAAGTTGTGGGTGAAAAAAAACCCTTACTTAGTGGATGTCAGAGGTTCCTTGGATTAGGTACTCTGAGAGTGGACATACCCATTGAAGTGAGTTGCTTGGCGGCGAACCACTATAAATCTTTGTGTGATTGCTTATGTTTGCTCGTCTTGCATAATGTTACACACACACACACACTCCACACCTCTTAAGTCTCTCTCACTTATGTGCTTACTTGCTAATAAGAGAATGTTGCATTGAATGATTATTTAAATTAACATTATCTGTTAGTAAAATAGAGTGAAAGCTTTTAAGTACTTGTCCTATTCACCCCCCCTCTAGAACTAAAGAGCACTTTCACGAGGTCCTCCACGCGACCTAGAGTACTCCTCCCAACCTTCCTCAAACTCATGGGACAGGGTTCAGAGATTCATTGTCATTGAGGCATTTAACCGAACACCTGGGAGACCTAGTGTGTCCATGCCTGTACAGCCCCTTTCCTTGGGCTGATCAAAGGTGTCAAAGCGAACATAATAAGGAGGAGGGTGCACATCTTTCTCCAACGATGCTTGAAAGAAGGAAACGCGAGAGCCAAGGGGCTGGAAGGGCTTGCCCATCTCAGCCAGGGCTATCTGCGGTTTGGGCAATAGGGGCGTTGCAGGGGCTGCCTGAAGCTTTGCGACCACCTTGGTGAGTTGCTGAATTTTGGTGGTCATTGCTTCGAACATGGAGATCACAACGGCACTAACCAAGTCGGCCACTGGTTTGGGGCTGTCATCCACATTCTCCTTCTCCCTCTTGGGCTGCATCTCTGGGACCATGATCGGCTGCTTGCGAGGTGCCATGGCAGATCATTGAGGCTCTGATACCAAGAGGTACCAAGCTTCAAGCAAGGGAAATGGAAGGAAAAGACGAAGGAAGAAGAAGCGAAGATAATTTCTTATTGCATAATCTCCAAAGGAGGGAGGAGACTCCCTTATAAGGGAGGGCATGTCTCCTTAGGAAGCCATGCCAGCTGATGGGCCACGTGCCACTGGCTGGCCATCAGCTGGTCCGTTACAACCATATCCCATTCCCTCCCATATTACAACTTATTGAATGATAAAAAGAAAATACTAAAAAGTAAAGTAAACCCTAACATAGTAAGTCCTAAGAATGGAAAGTAATGCAAGTCAGAATAGACCCTGCGCCTGAGCTAGTGTACACAACATCAGCAATATGAAGATGAGTACAATCAATTGAGTTATCAAGAGAAACTAAAGGATATGCAAGATCATTATGGTTAGAAAAACTTGTTTCAATCTCTTTTCCTTTTCCTTTCAAGGAAGCTTGATATAAGTCTGCCAAATGTTTATGCATTTTATATATTTGTTCTTTGAATTAATTCATGCATGGTCATAACTTATTTCATTATGTGTGGTTTCTAATTGCTGTAAGAGATGCTTTTCTAATCATTGACCTTGACCTGAGTACAAATAACTAATAAACTCTAAATCTCTTCACGGGTCCTCCAACCGCATTTCTTCCACCGCAACTTTCTGATCTTAACATTCTTTTGCGCCTGCATCAGAGGATGCATGAGTATTTCATAGAAACACTCAGTAGGATGTAAAAACTTACTGATAAAGAAACAAGCAGTGAAGAGAAATAAATACAACAAAGAATTATGGATAATCAACAACATCTGGACTAAACCAAAGGTCTATACACCTGAAAAGAAAGGTCAGTCAACACAAAAGGATTCCTGGCTCTCAAGTATAGAGAAAGGATAGCAACATATACCACTCCAAATAAGTCAACGGTGTAAGGAGAAGAATCAACAATCATAATACCTCTTGACATCGAAACTGCAAAGAGATTTAATTTCTGCTCGCTGTTTACCAACCATGTGGATACTTACCAGAACATCCTAGAGGTTCTCCCTTCGGAACCCGGCCACGCGTCTAGGCATGCTAGCCCCATCTGTGCTTACGGGCACAATGAGCGGAGACTGCAGACCTTCCGTAATGTCATACAGCCTAAACGTACGTATTTGCCTCCCTTCGGGCAATAAGGAATCAAAATTCCATAAATATCGAAGGTCACGCTGGACCTAGTAATGGCTCGTGAGCATACTATGATTCCACCGAACAAGTAGTGGAGAAATAGGTCAATGTCAAACCAGATAATGATACAACCAATCGCATGGGTTTCAACTTTATGAGAATACAGTAACTCTTATCATAATGACTCACTCACGGAGTTTGAACAGAACATCAAGGTCTTACTGGAGTAGAATAGAACAACAAAGCTTTTCAAGACATATATCTCTGTCTTTGAAATAACAAGGAAACTCAAACACCTTGGAAAGTGACAACTCATCATGGAATATAAATACAATCAATGCATACTTTTCATGCTCAGCCCTAGATCGGAATTCCCCATACTCATTAAAATTTTATAATACAAATATCAGATATAAGAATACCAAAAAGTCTTAGATGATTTAAATTCCAAGTGGAACCTCAAACCGACATCAACGCTTTAAAATAGATGGTTACGATTCTCTTAATCAAAGGATTGTCCCACCTAATTGGATTAATTCTAACCCAACCTTACTGTGATATTCCATAAACATATAGTCTAAATAATGATGTTGACACATTAATTATTCACATACCAAATTACATAATGTTATTTAGGTACATAGTATTTTTCTCTCACATTTGACTCACTGTTTCCGATGGCTTCCCAACTCCGTACAGTAATATATAACCTCTTAAATTTTTACTGCTAATACCCTTACGAGTCTAGTTTCTAACCCCACTGATTTTATATTTTTCTGATTTTTTGTGAATTAGTTATGATTTAATTACTACGGACTGTCAGCACAAAAACAGTTCTAGCCGAGATTAAGATTCTTAATTAAACATGATTATCTCACTTAATAACACATTATATAAAATAATATATTATTAACAGACAACAACACTCCCCGCCTAGGTCAATTACACATCCTAAGATTGTCTAGAATTACCAAAGTACACCCTTTTATCATGTTGCATAGCATATATCCCAATATTAGATGTTAATACATCACAAATAAGATAATTAATACAAGACAATCAATATGACACAAGAATCAACGTGGATTAAGGTCAACAATATAAGATTAGGACTTCTGGACTCTGAATAATGAATAAAGCAACCAACTTTGGGTATGAATCCCATCTAGACACTTAGCATGAAAGCATACATGATCATATCACAAGATGAATGAAAAATAGAGTCATAATTTAAATAATTTCACATGTATCAAAGCAATACATCATAGTACTGAATAAGAACACTTATAAACATCATATAGATGAAGAAAAAAAAAGGAAAAAACCATCATACTCTTATCTCGCAAAGATCCTTCTTCTATGGGTGTCGTAAGCCTTCCTCGCTTGCAACCAAGCTCTCGCTCCAAGCTCTCGCGAACCTCCCACCAAGAAGAAGCCTTTAGGAGAATGATGAATGTGGGAAGGAGAAGAATAAGGCTCTGGATGTTCTAAGGCTAGGGTTACAATAGCACAAGCCAACTCCTCAAGGGTTTAAATAGAGTTTGGAAAGATCTCTTCTTAAAATAATCCTCCCATATCATGGACTCTTTCCACCAATAAGAGGGCTCCAAGATCCCTCTGGGAACGTGCAATCCAAGTCTAGTTAGGATATGGCATCTTTCCCAAACAAATCCAAGCCAAAAATGTCAAGAAAAATGCAAAACTGCACTAGGCGATCGATTGGCGACACGGCGTTCGATCGTCGCATGCCCTTCGCAAGCTACCGCGTTACAGCCAATCGATCGCAAATGTTATCGATCGATCGGTTGCTCTGAAAACAAAATAGTCAAAAATCACAGTAACTACGATCAATCATTTCTCGAGGCGATCGATCGTTTCAATCTGCTGATAGATCGTAAGTCCTGGCAATCGATCGCAACTATGGCAATTAAAAATTCAATCTCTAATATCTTTTTCCTCCGAACTCCAAATCGCGCACAGTCAGTGGTGTTGGAAAGCTCTTTTCACCCTTTTAAACACTATGAAGCAAAACAGAACAAAAACAAGCATCAAGAAGATCTAATTTCGGTTTTAATAAACTTACTAATTTTTTGGGTGTTACATCCTCCCCTCCTAAAAAAAATATTTCGTCCTCGAAATGCCGTTATTAAGTTCTGGTTTCGAAGAAGACTTGACTCAAACAGACTCAATAACAGGTCAACTGAAGTTTCTCAAACGAATGGAAATGCATTGATCAAGTACCTGATGACAAGACTTCAAGGTTTTAAACTTTGGTCAAAGAGAAATAGATGGTTCGGTTTCTAATTGGAAACATGAATCGAGTCAATATCACCAGTGGAACACATAAAACTTGATGAACATCAAACCACTCACCATTAGCCCATGATACTATAGTATTATACTTAATCCATCCTACTATAATACTTACTTAAAGTCTTATATAATACATATAAAGTTCTTAGTATACTTATTGTAGCATAGGCTATTGTTTTGATAAAGTTTTCCCAACCTTTACCATAATTACAGTGTTCTATTTTTACATATTGGTCAACTTCCGACCCTTACCAACGTCAAAAAAGAAGGTATTAAACTCTGAACATTTCATTGTGATTACTCCTATGTGTCTAGTTTACAACCCAACAAACGACATATTTTTAGGATTTTTGTATAATTAGTTACAAATATTTTAATGAAGGTCGTCAGTGCAGAAACAGTTCTGGCCGAGACCCTTAATCATAGTTCTAATCAAATTGTGAGTGTGTTTACCCCATAATCTATTCAATAATACATAGTATACTTGAATATCTTCTATATCTTACTTATTCCAGAACTTTATTAGGTATGATATGTCATAATATTTACAAGGATTGAGGTGTACTTTCATTATCTTAATTCATCTCATACACATACCCCTTTTTTTAGTTGAATTTGGCAAACTAGACAACTAATTAAGGACATATAAACACACAAGGTCACAGAATTGACTTGACACAAACGCTCCATTGAACAACTAGTAGGTTCATTACACCAATTTATAAAGTATATTCTAGTTATAATCCCCTTTAGTTCCCATTAATAAACATCATCAACTATTGAAGACTTATATTGAGGAAGTTGCCATAATTTCATGATGAACTAGGACAATGAAATTTGGACAGCAATGTCAGAGACCAAAAAAGACACAAGGAAGCTTCAAAGAGGACTCCAAACAATTCAAACTTCCCATCATTGGGCTAGCATGTGTAATAATTAGGAATTGAAACATCAAGGTTCACACGATTGAGCAACAACACGTAATAACTGGATAATTTAAAAGATTGGTACTTAGCGATTGACTCTCATGAAGATTCACAATCATAAATCAATATATTGACACAAGAAGCACTTGAAGAAGGTATAAAATTCAGATCCAAGAGTGTGGAAAAAATCATCCTACCTAGTCCAAACGTAGTATCTTCTTGCTTCCTCGCGAAGGCTTTTGATTCCTCTACACGATGCCGCCCTTTGGCGCTTCGATCGTTGACTCTTGAAATGAAGAAAAAAGTGTAAAACTTACTGGAACAAAGGAGAAGGAGAAGGAGAAAGTCTTGGGACGTTCACAAAGGATTTGGCTTGAAAAATACGAAGCAGCCCTCTCTCTTGTGCTTATATAGAACCAAAACCTACTACAACTAGGATATCTCCAAATCAAGACTCTTTCCCAATCCAAACTCTCACTACCAATTAAAAGCTCTCCATCATTAGTAAGGGACGTTCAGCCATGTTAATCCATTAGGTTGTTAAGATTTTGTGGTATTTTATTAAGATACTAATCATATTCAAGTCTATCTCCTACCATAACTAGGAAATTGTCAACTCTTTCCTTGCTTCACTTGTACGTCCCAAAATAATTGCTTGCCTACTTTTAATTGGCTGATGCTGATCTCCAATTTTGTATGGACGTCCAACACATAGGTTTCCTCATTTAATTAGGATTTCAAATCTCTAATAAGATTCGTTCACTATCTTAATCCTAATTAAAGCACACTGTTATATGCATAACAATCCATTTCTGACTCTTTCCACGGTCAGTACAGTTGGAATTAGACTCTGAAAGTTTTATTGGAGTTAGCCCTATGAGTTTAGTTTCTAACCCCACTGATTTTATATTTTTCCGATTTTTCTTGAATTAGTTATGATTTATTTACTACAGACTATTGACACAAAGATAGTACTGGCCGAGCTTACAATCTTAATCATACTTTACATATCTCGTTCCAAACTAGGAAACTACCATATCTAGGCCAACCAAATAGACGTCCCCTTCCTATTGGTTGATTAAAAAGTGAAATATTTATCTCTTTTTAATTAAGATTTATCTTCCCTAATTATCTCAACCGAACTGATACTTCCTGATCCTCCGCGATACTTACCATATTTACCGCTATTAGGTCAAATCGTAGATTTTACTCCAAGATTTACTCCCACCATCCAAAGATCATATAATGGCAAGGTTACCCACGTTTATAAATCTCCACTGGGCCAATGCCACGTGGTTCAGTGCCCAGGTCCTACGTCTTGGCTTGAGTCCTACGCGCACAGGTCTCTGACGTCCCGCGGTGGCACTACTCGTCATACTAACACGCGTGCATTACTAACCACACATCAAAACCAAATTCACTTTACTAATTAAGAGTAATCCACTGAACACATGCCCTGGCGCCTGGCCCCACTCTTGGCGTCAGGTGTTCTTAGACCCTGGCGCCATGTGGCCTCAGCGCCAGGTTGTGCCCAGCGCGAGGACCAACCCTCGCGTCCTGGTTTTCTACTACTATTAGCCATGTGATTAACAAATTTTATCACATCATTAAATCAAATAACACATCAAAGCACATCGCAAAACCAGAAATCAAATCAGGAAATGAAACTTTCCTATTTTAGACCAGTTTCCTAAAATAGATACCTTTGGTTAATGTACTGATATATGCAAAATATACACATTTTTATATACCTTTCTACCTATTTGTTAGTCGTATTTTTAGTTAAAATAATGATAATTAATGTTTATCTGTGTTAGGTGATTAATTAGGAGATTAATAAACAAATGTGCTTAATTGATTAATTTAGATGCGTTAATTGGGTTTAATGGATTTATAATTTATGATGTGTCTAAATTATATTTAATTATATTTATGCAGGTTGTAAAAGTCCTAAATCGCCAAAGAGAATGCACTTCAAATGGGCTCATATGAAGAGATCGAAGATTGGACGCGCGAGATTGATACAGCGGGTTTTAATTAAGAAAAAGAAAAAAAAAAGGAAATGAATTGAAAAAAACCGGTTTCGGTCTGGTTCTGGTCCGGTTCAAGTAAAAATAAAAAAAAAGAAAGCGACCCGAGCCCGATGGCTCGGGCGCTGGGAGCCTGGAACAGAACAGAGCACGAGGCTCTGTTCTGCCGGAGAGTGAAGATGAGTGGAATTCCGACGACCGCCGGCGGTGGGTCTTGCTCCGGCGACGATGGCGGTCTGTTTGTGACGGCGGGACGACGACGGTGGAGGAAATTCCGGCGAAGTGAGGCTGCAGTCAGGCGACAGAAAAACGAAGAGGCTTGAGCAGGGGATCGACATAAATCCGGCGAGTTGACGGCGTTTCCGGCGGTGGGTCTCATTTCCGGTGATGCGGCGGTGACGATCTTGCCTCGACTTGGAAGGGAGGAAAGACGGCAAGCTCTGATTTGGCCGATGTCTGTAAAATGGAAAAAATTCCTTTTTGAAAGTTTGAGGTCGCGCCCGGAAAGGAAGGTGCTGGGTAGCCGTCGACTCGATTCTTTGGACTATAAATGGAGGTGCTGAAGAGGGGGAACGGTGGAGGCGGCTGGGTTGAGGGAGAGAACTGGTTTTTGCCGTGCCGTGGTGGATCGAAGAGGGAACTGTTTTGAAAGAAATTCTGCTGTTCTGTCTGTTTTGAGGGGTTCTGTCGAGGCTGCCGGCGGGAATCGGGAGAGATAGAAGACCGACTGTGGAGGAAGGAGAAGTGAGCGGGCTGTGATTCATTTTTGTGGTTGTGCTTTGTGGTGAACCAAAGGTGGTGGCGGAGTTTCTGTCGAGAAGTAGAGGTGGTGAAGGGGGGTTGTTCGTGCTGAGGGGAAGGTTCGGGCTGGGCTGCTCGAGAGGGGGACGGCCGTGGTATTGGAGGGGGGATTCTGGACGGCTGAGGAGACTGGAGAAGCCGTGCTGTTGGAGGTTCTGTCTGCTGGAAAGGAGGGAGGTCGTGCTGTGGTCAGAGAAGAGGTTGGCCGGAACGGAAGAGAAGAGGACTGTACTGAGGGGCTCTGGTTGGTTTTGGACGGCTGTGCAGACGGGAGAGGAAAAGGCAGAGAAGGGAAGAAAGGGGCTTTATTCTGGCGTGGGATTTGGGAAGAACTGTTGCTGGAGAGAGTGAGGACGAGAGGAGTTCTCGAAGGCACAGTTTGTCTGTGGAGAAAAGACTGAACTAGAAAAAAAAGGGCTGCTTTGCTTTGGCTGGAATTGGGGACTGTCTACTCTGTTCGAGAGAAAGAGTAGAACGGTTGAGGCGTGCAGTTGAGAGACTGTTGCTGAAGGTGGAGGAAAGAGGAAAGCAGGACGGGATTACAAACAGGCTGAAAGCAGCAGAACATAGGATTTTTCTTTATTATTTTATCTTCTGTTTAGTTAATTTCTGTGCTTTTAGTTTAGTTGAACAATTGATTGCTTAAAAAGAAAATAAAAATTAGAACTTTACATTTCATTACTACTTGCTACGTACTCTAGAATTAGGTTGAATATCTTACTAAGTCTCTGAGGGATCGACCTCGTAGCCACTATTCTGCTATAGATTCGTGCGCTTGCGAGTATTATATTAAAATTTACATCAAGTTTTTGGCGCCGCTGCCGGGGACTGCGTAGGATAATTTACCAAATTCTTAGAGTAGTTTAGTTTAGTTTAATTTAGTTAATTTTTGTTGCTTATCAGTGTTTTGTCTTTTTTGTAGGAGTAAGAGAAAACGCGGAATTCTCGCCAACGTTGGAAGGGCCACCCCTTCCCCTCGTTTGCATTCTTTTACCTTCTCTTTTAATTTTTTTAGGTGCTTAGTATTTTTATATTTCTTTCTGTGATTGCTTGCTTGTGTTAGTTGCAATTTTTAGGTTTGTTCTAGATATTTGATTTTTAGTGTCGTTAATTAGTGTATGCTTGGTCGTCGGTCACTGGGTGAAAAGCTTGCACCTCTTGACCTAGAAATTGAAAGAACTTTCAAAGCAAGATTAAAACATACAATGGATGTCACACATCAATTAGGTAACATGGAAAATGAGAATGTGAGGAAGACACTAAAAGATTATTCATCCCCCATTCAATTCAACTCACCTTCCTGCATAGTGTTGCCGCTCACCACGGCACACCACTTTGAGTTGAAACCAGGGGTGATGCAACTCTTGCCCACATTCTATGGTTCCAATAAAGAAGATCCCTATAATCATGTTAAAGAGTTCCTTGACATTTGTGCTACATTTAAATTCCAAAATTTCTCTGATGAATCTGTTAGGTTGCGCCTCTTTCCCTTTTCTTTGAAAGAAAAAGCGAAAGCTTGGTTGAACTCTTTAGAAGTTGGAACAATTAGGAGTTGGGATCAATTAGCTGAAAAATTTTTGAACAAATTCTTCCCTGTTCATAAAACTCATGCCCTTCGTAGAGAAATTACAAATTTCATGCAGAAGGAGGGTGAACACTTTTATGAGTGTTGGGAAAGATGGAAGAATTTGCTCCTTAAGTGTCCACACCATGGCTTTTTAAAGTGGCAACAAGTTCAATTCTTCTATGACGGTTTAACACCTCAGAACCGTCAAATGGTTGATGCCGCTAGTGGTGGGTCAGTGATGATGAAGAGTGCCGAAGAAGCATGGGATTTTATTGAGACTCTATGCGAGAACTCTCAGCAATGGGATTGCTCAAGTAGAGTTGACAGAACGTTTCCTTTTCAAAAGAAAGGAGGCGTATATGAGGTAGACAATAATGCACATTTAATCTCCAAGATAGACAGCCTGACACAACGTTTTGATGCGTTGATGTCTGCTGGTGGGCCCCAAATGCAATCACATGTCAATGTGTGTGCTATTTGCTCTAACCCCTCCCATGTCACACAAAACTGTCCTTCTAACACCTCTAGAGTGGAATACAATAGTGATCAGGCTAATGCTATAAATGCCTTTCCTCGACCTGGCAATAACCCATATTCGGAAACTTATAACCCAGGTTGGGCAAGGCATCCCAATTTTTCATGGTCTAAAGGACCACATCAAGGAGGACCACCAGGGTACCCTCCCAATCAATCTTACCCTCAACAAGTTCAAACATTCCCTACACAACCCAAGAAACCATCTCTTGAGGATACTTTGAATTTGTTCATGCAAAGCTCTTTACAATTTCAAAAAGATACCCAACATTCTTTACATGCCAACTCGCAAGCTATTGCGAAGCTGGAACTTCAAATGGGTCAATTGGCTTCTGCATTAAATGAGAGGGAAAAAGGTAGGTTCCCTAGTCAACCTGTAGCAAATCCCAAAGGACAATTTGAAGTGGGATCTAATTCGTGTCAAGAACACCCTCCAGCGCAAGTTAAAGCCATAACTACACTTAGGAGTGGAAAACAAATTGACAATAATGTTGAACTACCTAAGACTGCCATAGACACAACTGTTAGAAAGGGTGAGGACCAAGAGAGCACCACTAGACCAGACGTGAGTCCTAATACATCGAAGAAGAGCCTAGAAGCTTCTTCGTGTCCTGAGTCTAGTCATATGCCACCCTATATACCCAAGGCACCTTTTCCTCAAAGACTTGCAAAAACATCTCAAGGGAACAAACTTGATGAGACAATGGAAATTTTTAAGAAAGTACAAATCAATATTCCATTGCTCGATGCTATTAAGCAAGTTCCCGCTTATGCAAGATTCTTAAAAGACATGTGCACCCAGAAAAGAAAACTGAATGCACACAAGAAAGTGTTTCACTGAACAAGTTAGCTCAATTCTTAAGTATAACACTCCTCCTAAGTTTAAAGATCCAGGATGCCCCACAATTTCATGCGTTATAGGAAACCATACTGTGGAGAGGGCATTGTTGGACTTAGGGGCTAGTGTCAATTTGCTGCCATTCTCTGTTTATGAGCAACTTGGATTAGGAGAGCTGAAACCGACTACCATAACACTGCAACTTGCAGACAGATCAGTTAAAGTCCCACGCGGTGTTATTGAGGATGTTCTGGTTCAGGTGGATAAATTTTACTTCCCAGTAGACTTTATTGTCTTAGATACCCAACCTGTACAGAATCCTGGTAGTCAGATTCCTGTGATTTTGGGAAGGCCATTTTTAGCCACATCCAATGCCATAATAAATTGTAGAAATGGGGTTATGAAGTTGTCTTTTGGCAATTTAAAAGTCAAACTCAATGTCTTTAATGTTAGACAACAACCCCCAGAGACGGATGATTCTTTTGCAGTGAATATGATTGAAAGTTTGGTAGAGGAATCCCTGCAAACTGTTTTAAATGATGATCCCCTCCAGACATGTTTAACTCATTTTGGCTTAGACTTTGACATCGAAGGGTCCATTAGAGACGTCAATGCATTACTTGACTCTACCCCTATTTTGGACCCGACCAAATGGACAGCCAGGGTGGAACCTCTTCCAGTTCCCGAGTCTAAACTTGTCCCATCTATTGAAAAACCACCCCAACTTGACCTAAAACCATTACCTGATACACTTAAATATGCGTTTTTAGGTTCTTCTGATACCTTGCCTGTTATCATCTCTTCAGACCTTGATTCAGAACAGGAAGGCAAGTTACTTGATGTTCTTCGCGAACATAAGACAGCTTTGGGGTGGACAATAGCAGACATTAAGGGTATAAGTCCTGCTCTGTGTATGCATCACATTTACCTTGAGGAGCATGCGAAATCTTCCCGTGAAATGCAACGCAGACTTAACCCTAATATGAAGGATGTCGTCAGAACCGAGGTGCTAAAATTGTTAGATGTTGGCATCATTTACCCCATATCAGATAGTACTTGGGTCAGCCCCGTTCAGGTTGTTCCTAAGAAGTCAGGAATCACAGTAGTCAAAAATGATAATAATGAATTAGTCCCCACCCGAATGACCACTGGGTGGCGGGTTTGTATTGACTACAGAAAATTGAACTCAGTCACAAGGAAAGATCACTTTCCTTTGCCATTCATTGATCAGATGCTTGAGAGACTTGCTGGGCATAGCTACTATTGCTTTTTAGATGGCTATTCAGGCTACAATCAAATTCCTATTGCTCCAGAGGATCAAGAAAAGACCACATTCACTTGTCCTTTTGGAACATATGCATATCGTCGCATGCCATTTGGGTTATGTAATGCACCCGCCACATTCCAGCGGTGCATGATGAGCATTTTTTCAGATATGGTTGAGCGATTTCTGGAAATTTTCATGGATGACTTCTCGGTGTTTGGATCCTCTTTCGATGAATGTTTACACCACTTGTCTCTTGTCTTGGCAAGGTGTAAAGAAACAAATCTTGTGCTAAATTGGGAGAAATGTCACTTTATGGTTCGTCAAGGGATAGTTCTGGGGCATGTTATTTCTAATAAAGGAATTGCAGTTGATAAGGCCAAAGTTGACTTAATTTCAAGTCTGCCTCCACCAAAATCAGTAAAGGAGGTTCGATCTTTTCTTGGCCATGCTGGGTTTTACAGAAGATTCATCAAAGACTTTAGCAAAATTTCAAGACCTTTGTGCAATTTGCTTGCTAAAGAAACTCCTTTTGTCTTTGATGATGATTGCTCTAAAGCGTTTGATCAACTCAAGCAATTTCTCACATCTGCACCCATCATCCAACCACCGGACTGGAATTTACCTTTTGAGCTTATGTGTGATGCATCCGATTATGCGGTTGGAGCTGTCTTGGGGCAGCGGGTGAATAAGATACCCCATGTCATCTACTATGCAAGTAGAACTCTCAATGAAGCTCAGCTCAATTATTCTACTACAGAAAAAGAGTTGTTGGCTGTAGTTTTTGCTCTAGACAAGTTCCGATCATATCTCTTGGGATCCAAGGTCATAGTGATTTCAGATCATGCAGCTTTGAAATATCTTCTTTCAAAGAAAGACACTAAACCTCGTTTAATTCGTTGGGTCCTATTACTTCAAGAATTTGATATTGAGATAAGAGATAAGAAAGGGTCTGAAAATGTTGTTGCTGATCACTTGTCTAGACTTATTGACGAGTCTGCTGAGGAACCCTTACCTTTGAATGAGTCATTCCCTGATGAACAACTTTTTGCTGTCTCTCAATTGCCTTGGTATGCTGATATTGTTAATTATCTTGTCACAACTCAACTTCCTGAACATTGGACAAAACAAGATAAATCCAAATTCTTCGCCGAGGTTAAGCATTTCTTCTGGGATGATCCATACCTGTTCAAGTATTGCCCAGATCAAATCATTAGGAGATGTGTGCCGGAGCATGAAGTTCATAGTATCATTTCTTTTTGCCATGCTCATGCATGTGGTGGCCATTTCGGTGCGAAAAAGACTGCTGCAAAAATTTTGCAGAGTGGTTTCTATTGGCCTACTTTATTCAAAGATACTCATGAATTTTGCACGAAATGTGACAGATGCCAACGTATGGGTACATTATCACGTAGGTCCATGATGCCCCTTACTAACATCCTGATTGTTGAACTTTTTGATGTTTGGGGTATTGACTTCATGGGCCCATTTCCTCCATCGTTTGGTTATCTCTATATCCATGTTGCTGTAGATTATGTTTCCAAATGGGTAGAGGCCATTTCCTGCAAAACAAATGATCACAAAGTGGTGGTTCGGTTCTTGAAAGAAAACATATTTTCTCGTTTTGGAACCCCTCGAGCAATTATAAGTGATGGAGGTACACATTTTTGCAATAGAGCTTTTGAATCACTTCTGAAAAAGTACTCCATTACTCATAAAATTGCAACTCCATATCATCCGCAGACTTGTGGACAAGTAGAAGTTTCAAATAGGGAAATTAAACGCATTCTTGAGAAAACGGTTCGTCCCGATCGAAAGGATTGGTCTGACAGATTAAATGATGCATTGTGGGCTTACCGTACTGCTTTTAAGACACCAATTGGAATGTCTCCCTATAGACTTGTATTTGGAAAACCATGTCATTTGCCTGTGGAATTAGAACATCGTGCTTATTGGGCCATCAAAACTTTTAATTTTGATATGGACAAGGCTGGAACACTTCGCAAATTGCAACTCAATGAACTAGATGAAATTCGTAATGAGGCTTATGAGAATGCGAAGATTTACAAAGCAAGGACCAAAGTTTTTCATGATCAGTCAATCCTGAGAAAGTCATTTGAGCCCGGTCAAAAAGTTTTGCTCTATAACTCCAGGTTACATCTCTTCCCAGGAAAACTCCGTTCCCGATGGTCTGGACCTTTCATTGTGCACAAAGTATTTTCCCATGGAGCGGTTGACATTCAAAACCCTAAAGATGGAACTATTTTCAAAGTGAATGGGCAAAGATTAAAACCATATTTAGAGGGTCTTACTGAAAGAGAGGAGATTGTTCTAGATTTGGATGAACCTAATGCTCCTACATGATTTTTGGTTACGTCTGGCTGAAGACGTAAAACTTAGCGCTCTTGGGAGGCAACCCAAAAAAAAAAAAATTTTGGTTTTTGATAGCTATTTATTTGTTTAAAATTTAGGTTGTTGATTCATGTGTGGGGATGCTACAATTTAGGTTTGGGGGTGTATTTTATTTTTCCATATTTTGTACTTACTCCTCATTCTTAGTTTGTGTGTTTCAATGTTCTACATCTACCATGAGGCATCTCCATTCAGGTGACTTCTTTCCTTACACTCCTTTTCTTTTATTCGTCATTGTGATATTTATTTTGGTAAACATTGAGGGCAATGTTTCATTTAGGTTTGGGGGTGTAGAAAAGAAAAGTAGTATTGGTTTTTATTTAAAAAAAAAATAAATTGAAAAAAAATTTGAAAAAAAAAAAAAAAACATAAAAATTTACTTAGTTTTAGGTTGTTTGTTAGTATTTTTCTTAGGTTTTGATAGTTTATCCCTTTATGATGCATACTTCAATTTTTATGAGATTAATTTGCATTGGAAGTGTGAGTAAGTATACTGGAGGATAGAGAACTTAACTGAGCAGTATCTTTCTGTTACAGTCCTCTTGGAACATGTGCTTGAGCTAATAAAACTCACTCACACACACTAGTTACATAAAGTAATACAGTCTAGAGATTTGTTGAATGCTAATTCACAGTGGGATATCTTTAGTCAGAGTCATTGGTTGATATGTGGTTGTCTGTTGAGCTTAAAAGATCATGATAGACCATTTACTTGGCTATGGCAAGGGATTGGAACCGGAAATAGGTTGAGAGTATAATACAGCCTGGACGGAATAAAGATGTGCTTGAAAATATGAATGCTGAAAAAAAAAATGCAAAAAATGAAAACAAAATGAATAAAAGAAAAGGGGCTGCTTGACTTTATAGGATTAACTTAGGCTGATGCTCGGGCCCGAAGCGGTCTTCTTAAAACCTAATGCCCTAAGCCAACTGGCTGGGAGTTATTGGCCTGAGTCATTGCTAAACCTAAGCATCTTGGAGTCAGGCCTTACACAGTCCTAGCGAAAAACAGAAAAGAAAAAAAAAAGGTCTGTGGTGTATTATCCTCTCAAATCTAGAATGTTGGACCCGAAGGAGGCGCGCAGATTTGTGCTATCATGAACCTAAAGATTACGATGACTGTGTTGATTCTGATGTTCTTTGGTTAATGGGTAACACTGGATCTGTATAAAACAGAGATTTAGAATGTATCGCTACAATGTTCTACACTCTTACTATATAAAGTATCATGCTATATTCTATTGAGCAGAAATTTCCAAGATGAAGGTGTAGAATAAAACCACTTACTTGAGGGCTTCTATATTCCAGTTGATTATAAATCCGAGTACATGTGGTTGATTTTCTTAAACATTGCAGTTTGCATTTGAAGGGATATTAGGATTGTTTATTTTGTAGTGATTTTCTATTTCTTTGTACACTTAGATTAAATAGATTGATTTCATAAATACATGTTTGTGGGTAGCATGGCTGCAAACCCTCACGAGACTTCACTCGTTCAGCCAGGGACACCTGGGGGTTTAAAAGGCTTGTTGCATGCGCTAAATGCAATCGCGATTTCCTGCGAAAGTGGATTAATTAGATTTCTTTTCTTTGTTTTATTTTGTTTTGTTTTGTTTTGCTCGAGGACTAGCAAAATGTAGGTTTGGGGGTATTTGATATATGCAAAATATACACATTTTTATATACCTTTCTACCTATTTGTTAGTCGTATTTTTAGTTAAAATAATGATAATTAATGTTTATCTGTGTTAGGTGATTAATTAGGAGATTAATAAACAAATGTGCTTAATTGATTAATTTAGATGCGTTAATTGGGTTTAATGGATTTATAATTTATGATGTGTCTAAATTATATTTAATTATATTTATGCAGGTTGTAAAAGTCCTAAATCGCCAAAGAGAATGCACTTCAAATGGGCTCATATGAAGAGATCGAAGATTGGACGCGCGAGATTGATACAGCGGGTTTTAATTAAGAAAAAAAAAAAAAAAGGAAATGAATTGAAAAAAACCGGTTTCGGTCTGGTTCTGGTCCGGTTCAAGTAAAAATAAAAAAAAAGAAAGCGACCCGAGCCCGATGGCTCGGGCGCTGGGAGCCTGGAACAGAACAGAGCACGAGGCTCTGTTCTGCCGGAGAGTGAAGATGAGTGGAATTCCGACGACCGCCGGCGGTGGGTCTTGCTCCGGCGACGATGGCGGTCTGTTTGTGACGGCGGGACGACGACGGTGGAGGAAATTCCGGCGAAGTGAGGCTGCAGTCAGGCGACAGAAAAACGAAGAGGCTTGAGCAGGGGATCGACATAAATCCGGCGAGTTGACGGCGTTTCCGGCGGTGGGTCTCATTTCCGGTGATGCGGCGGTGACGATCTTGCCTCGACTTGGAAGGGAGGAAAGACGGCAAGCTCTGATTTGGCCGATGTCTGTAAAATGGAAAAAATTCCTTTTTGAAAGTTTGAGGTCGCGCCCGGAAAGGAAGGTGCTGGGTAGCCGTCGACTCGATTCTTTGGACTATAAATGGAGGTGCTGAAGAGGGGGAACGGTGGAGGCGGCTGGGTTGAGGGAGAGAACTGGTTTTTGCCGTGCCGTGGTGGATCGAAGAGGGAACTGTTTTGAAAGAAATTCTGCTGTTCTGTCTGTTTTGAGGGGTTCTGTCGAGGCTGCCGGCGGGAATCGGGAGAGATAGAAGACCGACTGTGGAGGAAGGAGAAGTGAGCGGGCTGTGATTCATTTTTGCGGTTGTGCTTTGTGGTGAACCAAAGGTGGTGGCGGAGTTTCTGTCGAGAAGTAGAGGTGGTGAAGGGGGGTTGTTCGTGCTGAGGGGAAGGTTCGGGCTGGGCTGCTCGAGAGGGGGACGGCCGTGGTATTGGAGGGGGGATTCTGGACGGCTGAGGAGACTGGAGAAGCCGTGCTGTTGGAGGTTCTGTCTGCTGGAAAGGAGGGAGGTCGTGCTGTGGTCAGAGAAGAGGTTGGCCGGAACGGAAGAGAAGAGGACTGTACTGAGGGGCTCTGGTTGGTTTTGGACGGCTGTGCAGACGGGAGAGGAAAAGGCAGAGAAGGGAAGAAAGGGGCTTTATTCTGGCGTGGGATTTGGGAAGAACTGTTGCTGGAGAGAGTGAGGACGAGAGGAGTTCTCGAAGGCACAGTTTGTCTGTGGAGAAAAGACTGAACTAGAAAAAAAAGGGCTGCTTTGCTTTGGCTGGAATTGGGGACTGTCTACTCTGTTCGAGAGAAAGAGTAGAACGGTTGAGGCGTGCAGTTGAGAGACTGTTGCTGAAGGTGGAGGAAAGAGGAAAGCAGGACGGGATTACAAACAGGCTGAAAGCAGCAGAACATAGGATTTTTCTTTATTATTTTATCTTCTGTTTAGTTAATTTCTGTGCTTTTAGTTTAGTTGAACAATTGATTGCTTAAAAAGAAAATAAAAATTAGAACTTTACATTTCATTACTACTTGCTACGTACTCTAGAATTAGGTTGAATATCTTACTAAGTCTCTGAGGGATCGACCTCGTAGCCACTATTCTGCTATAGATTCGTGCGCTTGCGAGTATTATATTAAAATTTACATCAAGTTTTTGGCGCCGCTGCCGGGGACTGCGTAGGATAATTTACCAAATTCTTAGAGTAGTTTAGTTTAGTTTAATTTAGTTAATTTTTGTTGCTTATCAGTGTTTTGTCTTTTTTGTAGGAGTAAGAGAAAACGCGGAATTCTCGCCAACGTTGGAAGGGCCACCCCTTCCCCTCGTTTGCATTCTTTTACCTTCTCTTTTAATTTTTCTAGGTGCTTAGTATTTTTATATTTCTTTCTGTGATTGCTTGCTTGTGTTAGTTGCAATTTTTAGGTTTGTTCTAGATATTTGATTTTTAGTGTCGTTAATTAGTGTATGCTTGGTCGTCGGTCACTGGGTGAAAAGCTTGCACCTCTTGACCTAGAAATTGAAAGAACTTTCAAAGCAAGATTAAAACATACAATGGATGTCACACATCAATTAGGTAACATGGAAAATGAGAATGTGAGGAAGACACTAAAAGATTATTCATCCCCCATTCAATTCAACTCACCTTCCTGCATAGTGTTGCCGCTCACCACGGCACACCACTTTGAGTTGAAACCAGGGGTGATGCAACTCTTGCCCACATTCTATGGTTCCAATAAAGAAGATCCCTATAATCATGTTAAAGAGTTCCTTGACATTTGTGCTACATTTAAATTCCAAAATTTCTCTGATGAATCTGTTAGGTTGCGCCTCTTTCCCTTTTCTTTGAAAGAAAAAGCGAAAGCTTGGTTGAACTCTTTAGAAGTTGGAACAATTAGGAGTTGGGATCAATTAGCTGAAAAATTTTTGAACAAATTCTTCCCTGTTCATAAAACTCATGCCCTTCGTAGAGAAATTACAAATTTCATGCAGAAGGAGGGTGAACACTTTTATGAGTGTTGGGAAAGATGGAAGAATTTGCTCCTTAAGTGTCCACACCATGGCTTTTTAAAGTGGCAACAAGTTCAATTCTTCTATGACGGTTTAACACCTCAGAACCGTCAAATGGTTGATGCCGCTAGTGGTGGGTCAGTGATGATGAAGAGTGCCGAAGAAGCATGGGATTTTATTGAGACTCTATGCGAGAACTCTCAGCAATGGGATTGCTCAAGTAGAGTTGACAGAACGTTTCCTTTTCAAAAGAAAGGAGGCGTATATGAGGTAGACAATAATGCACATTTAATCTCCAAGATAGACAGCCTGACACAACGTTTTGATGCGTTGATGTCTGCTGGTGGGCCCCAAATGCAATCACATGTCAATGTGTGTGCTATTTGCTCTAACCCCTCCCATGTCACACAAAACTGTCCTTCTAACACCTCTAGAGTGGAATACAATAGTGATCAGGCTAATGCTATAAATGCCTTTCCTCGACCTGGCAATAACCCATATTCGGAAACTTATAACCCAGGTTGGGCAAGGCATCCCAATTTTTCATGGTCTAAAGGACCACATCAAGGAGGACCACCAGGGTACCCTCCCAATCAATCTTACCCTCAACAAGTTCAAACATTCCCTACACAACCCAAGAAACCATCTCTTGAGGATACTTTGAATTTGTTCATGCAAAGCTCTTTACAATTTCAAAAAGATACCCAACATTCTTTACATGCCAACTCGCAAGCTATTGCGAAGCTGGAACTTCAAATGGGTCAATTGGCTTCTGCATTAAATGAGAGGGAAAAAGGTAGGTTCCCTAGTCAACCTGTAGCAAATCCCAAAGGACAATTTGAAGTGGGATCTAATTCGTGTCAAGAACACCCTCCAGCGCAAGTTAAAGCCATAACTACACTTAGGAGTGGAAAACAAATTGACAATAATGTTGAACTACCTAAGACTGCCATAGACACAACTGTTAGAAAGGGTGAGGACCAAGAGAGCACCACTAGACCAGACGTGAGTCCTAATACATCGAAGAAGAGCCTAGAAGCTTCTTCGTGTCCTGAGTCTAGTCATATGCCACCCTATATACCCAAGGCACCTTTTCCTCAAAGACTTGCAAAAACATCTCAAGGGAACAAACTTGATGAGACAATGGAAATTTTTAAGAAAGTACAAATCAATATTCCATTGCTCGATGCTATTAAGCAAGTTCCCGCTTATGCAAGATTCTTAAAAGACATGTGCACCCAGAAAAGAAAACTGAATGCACACAAGAAAGTGTTTCTCACTGAACAAGTTAGCTCAATTCTTAAGTATAACACTCCTCCTAAGTTTAAAGATCCAGGATGCCCCACAATTTCATGCGTTATAGGAAACCATACTGTGGAGAGGGCATTGTTGGACTTAGGGGCTAGTGTCAATTTGCTGCCATTCTCTGTTTATGAGCAACTTGGATTAGGAGAGCTGAAACCGACTACCATAACACTGCAACTTGCAGACAGATCAGTTAAAGTCCCACGCGGTGTTATTGAGGATGTTCTGGTTCAGGTGGATAAATTTTACTTCCCAGTAGACTTTATTGTCTTAGATACCCAACCTGTACAGAATCCTGGTAGTCAGATTCCTGTGATTTTGGGAAGGCCATTTTTAGCCACATCCAATGCCATAATAAATTGTAGAAATGGGGTTATGAAGTTGTCTTTTGGCAATTTAAAAGTCAAACTCAATGTCTTTAATGTTAGACAACAACCCCCAGAGACGGATGATTCTTTTGCAGTGAATATGATTGAAAGTTTGGTAGAGGAATCCCTGCAAACTGTTTTAAATGATGATCCCCTCCAGACATGTTTAACTCATTTTGGCTTAGACTTTGACATCGAAGGGTCCATTAGAGACGTCAATGCATTACTTGACTCTACCCCTATTTTGGACCCGACCAAATGGACAGCCAGGGTGGAACCTCTTCCAGTTCCCGAGTCTAAACTTGTCCCATCTATTGAAAAACCACCCCAACTTGACCTAAAACCATTACCTGATACACTTAAATATGCGTTTTTAGGTTCTTCTGATACCTTGCCTGTTATCATCTCTTCAGACCTTGATTCAGAACAGGAAGGCAAGTTACTTGATGTTCTTCGCGAACATAAGACAGCTTTGGGGTGGACAATAGCAGACATTAAGGGTATAAGTCCTGCTCTGTGTCTGCATTTGAGGGTTCTTCTTTTGTGCTTTTAGGATTTCATCAAACACCACTGATCTTATAGAAAGATTTCTAAGAAATGATATTCTCTTTGAAGTCTGCCATTCCAAATGACATTCTCCCATTTTTTGCATCAGTTTCCACTCTTGCACTAACATGTGAGCAATTATCCGAGTCTTTCTGCTTAATGCATCAGCTACCACATTCGCCTTGCCTGGGTGGCAGTGAATAGAAAAATCATAGTCCTTCAAGTACTCTAGCCATCTTCTCTGTCTCATATTCAGATCCTTCTGAGAAAAGATATACTTCAAACTTTTGTGATCCATATATACTTTAAAAGTTTCTCCGTACAAATAGTGTCTCCAAATCTTTAGAGCAAAAACTACTGCTGCAAGTTCCAAGTCATGTGTTGGGTAATTCTGCTCATGGATTTTCAATTGTCTTGATGCATATACCACAACATGTCCATGTTGCATTAGTACACATCCAAGTCCACTCTTCGAAGCATCACTGTCTATGACAAATCCTCCAATTCCTGATGGCAAAGTCAAGATCGGTGCTGATGTCATTCTCTTCTTCAATTCCTTGAAACTTTTATCACATTCATCATTCCATATGAACTTCACTCCCTTCCTGGTCAACTTCGTCATTGGCTAAGCTAGACTTGAGAATCCTTCAATGAATCTTCGATAGTAACCTATTAATCCCAAGAAACTTCGAATTTCTGTTACATTCTTTGACTGTTCCCATTTCAACACTGCATCTACCTTTGTTGGATCCACTGATACACCATTCTCCGAAATAACATGTCTACGAAAATTCACCTTATCCAACCAAAACTCACACTTATTTAGCTTAGCATATAATTGATTATCCTTCAAAATCTGTAGCACAAGAGTCAAGTGAGTTCTGTGTTCCTCCCAACTTGCCGAATACACCAAGATATCATCCACAAAGACTATCATGACCCGATCCAATAGATTCACAAAGATTCTGTTCATCATATCCATAAATGCTACTGGTGCGTTAGTCAAACCAAAAGGCATCACCAAGAATTCGTAGTGTCCATACCTGGTTCTGAAAGCTGTCTTGGATATATCCTCCTCCTTGATCCTTAACTGATGGTATCCGGATCTCAAATCAATCCTTAAAAATACTTTTGCTGACTGCAACTGATCAAACAAGTCATATATTCTAGGTAATGGATATTTGTTCTTTATTGTGACTTGATTCAACATTCGGTAATCAATACATAACCTCATCGATCCATCCTTCTTCTTCACAAATAATACTGGTGCACCCCATGGGGAAACACTAGGCCGTATAAATCTCTTATCCAACAACTCTTGTAACTGCACTTTCAATTCTTTCAACTCAGCTGGGGCCATTCTATATGGTGCTTTCGAAATAGGTGCTGTTCCTAGTATCAATTCAATCGTAAAGTCAATCTCTCTCTTTGGTGGCAAACCAGGTAACTCATCCGGAAACACTTCGGGAAAATCCTGCACTACCTCTATATCCTCAACTCTCAGGGTATGCATCTCAACAGGTGTCACATTAGCTAAATAGGCCCTACAGCCTTTAGCCATCAATTTCTGAGCTTTCAGAGCAGATATCACACAATCTCCTTTTCTATATCGAATTCCCTGAAACACTAAATCTTTCACTTCAGGAATTTTAAAATGAACTCTCTTCTTAGTATAGTCCACATGGGCACTATATTTCGCTCACCAATCCATTCCCAAAATCACATCAAAATCACACATATCAATCAGCACAAGATTAGCAAGCAAAACACTATCCCCTACAAGCACAGGAGAGTTTTCAAGACATTCGATTGCTACCACCGAATCTCCCATAGGAGTAGAAATCACCAAATCATCATTCAGTCTAGACAATGTCTTATCTAGACTTAAAGCAAACACCGAAGAAATAAAAGATCATGAAGCTCCCGGGTCTATTAACACTCTAGCAAAACGATTGAGGATAAGAAGAGTACCTTCAATAACCTCATCAGAACCACGCACATCTTCTGATGATAGAGCAAAGATTCTCGCGTGAGTCTTCTACTCGTCTCGGCTCCGGTCTTCTTCTCGTGATGAGGGCAATAAGTAGAGATATGACCAACCTCATTGCACGAGTAGCACCTCCGTGTATCTTGAGGACACTTCTTTCCTGCATGCGTATTCTTCCCACAAATCCTGCAACGACCTCTAGCCCCATTACCGTTGCCATTGCCTCGAAACTGCTGACGATGTGCACCATTCACCCGGTTCTGCTGCTGCTGCCTTTGCTGTTTAAAAGGACGTTGATTCCCACGATTGTTGTAGTTGAAACGTTTATCTCTCAGACGTTTCAGCTTGTTCTCCAGAGTCTTGACCTGATTGCTCTTTCTTTCTAAGGTCCTCTTAAAATCATCCTCCAGAATGGAAGCTAACTCGACCGCTTTTGCTACCGTCGCTGGTTGAGAAGCCAACACCTTCGACCTTAAGCCGTCCTTCAGTCCATCCACAAAATGTTGCGCCTTAATCAAGTCGTTAGGACAAGCATTCGTAGTTAACCTTTGAAGTTGTTCGAACTTCATCTCATATTGAAGCACAGTCATTGATCCTTGCACCAGCTCCAAGAATTCTTTCTCCTTGCGTCGCTGAAGATGAGGGGGAAAGTACTTATTATTAAACACCTCCCTGAATTCTTCCCAAGTAATCTCCTGGTCAGAGGTAAAATTGTTGCACTCGGCGGACTCCCACCAGAATACCGCCTCACCAACAAATAGGAAAGTAGCGTAGATCACCTGATCAGCCACGGGTACCTTCATGCCTTTGAATAGCCGCTCCACTTCAACTAGCCAACGCTCTGCTTTTTCTGGGTTATCCTCACCAGAAAATTGAGGCCCAGCCCTCTTGAACCTCTCAAGTGTCGGCGCCTTCGCTCCATTATTACTACTTCCACCATTTCGCAATTCAGCTGCCAACTGTCTGACCATATCAGACATATTCTGACTGGCTCCCTCATCCTGCGAAGGATTAGGGATCGCATTGGGTTGACGTCCACGAATTACAGAGTTCACCATTCTCGCGTGCCTACAGTCAAAGAAAGGAGATGAATTAGAAATCTTACTTAAAGTTTCAATTTGTAATTCACCTCTCATTCCTTTGACTTCTAGCATCAAGCACTGCAATACACACGAAATAGAAGAAACACAAGCAAGCAATCAAACAATTCTTTTTATTCAATAATAAAAAAGATTCCTACAATAAGACCCTGGGGTATAGATCAGGGCTTTATTACAAAGCTTGCAACTAAGGCTTTCCTAATATTGTTCTAAACTTCATCTTCAAAGATACTCATCTAAAATTCTTAGAGCTGTCTGAGTTGGAGCTACACTCAACCACGGATTATTCAAAATCTCCCATCTGGTCATGTAAGGCCACCAATAATCCATGGACTTGAACTCCTTGTACAAGCCATAGGAGAATGTCGCGTCCGTCTCAGCCCTTACATAAACAGGATGCTCTCTCACAATTTTTTCTTCTAAGACAATATGTCACGCCCCAAATTTTCAAGACCCAATTTACGCGGAAGTGTCAATCCTCACATTATCAATGCATAGTTCACAAGATAGGCACATAGCCCCCACGAGAATGCAATCAGCTGCGGAGCCGGTGCAGAAGCGTCAACGGTGGCAATCAACAGGGCACATTCTAGCATAGGGGCCGTTTGGGGTGTGAAAAAATTAAAATATCTACAGGGAATTTTCTATGTCTACTGTAGTATTCCGGTTTTTTCACTATCGAGCGGGAAATACGACCTGAAATGTTTCAGCTGAAAATGAAAAAAATATGAATGCTAATCTCGCCCCAAACGGCCCCTAAAAACAAAACATCCAGGCTGGATGTTTTGGCTTTTTCACGCCCCAAACGGCTCTTAAATCGCAGCAATTTTCTGTGCCACAGTGCGCTAGCATGTGTGCCATTCATCTCCCATGGTCGAGGGTCAATGCAACTTTACATGTGGTCTCCGAAGCTGATACTTTCTGATCACAATCTTTCAAAACAAAGATCCCAACAAAGATGAAAGTGGTCTGGCCTTCCCTTCCTCTGCAAACAAAAATGGTTGGCCGATCTTACAAATGTAACATGTATACTAACAATAGCTTAATTAGTTTTATTTCCGTCATAAAATAAAACTAGCATCAAGCTTTATAAGCAGATGGGTCTAAGATGAAAAAAAAAACCGGATTTTATGTTTAATACGCGTATTTTGTCACATAAAATGTATTAAGTAGGTCTAAGACTAGGTTCTCTCTTTCTAAGGTTTCAAATTCTTACACAAAGTTATCCTAATCTTTGTACAGTAAACAATTATTTAAGTCATTATGAAGCTCCGATACCAAGCTGTCACGCCCCAAATTTCCAAGACCCAATTTACGCGGAAGCGTCAATCCAATGACGGTTATAGAGTAGGAAACCTGAGACGGACTGAATACTCGAGTCTACGCTTATCCCATTTAAGTATTATGGGACTTGCAGGATCGTCATGACTTAAACAATATTTACTTACAAAAGGTAGAATAACTGAAAGAAAATCTAATTATCTATTACAAAATCCGAAACACACTTAAATTGTTCAACAAAAAGCAATTGGCACGCAGGCCGCAAGTTCAAATATCAAAATATAGCAAAACAAAAGAGACGAGTCTTCTAAGCTCCAACATCAAATCACGCCGCTGGATGCTATTACTTCAGCTCCGCTTTAATTCCTGCATCAGAGGATGCGTGAGTATTTCATAGGAAATACCCAGTAGGATACAGAAAACCCACACTGGAATAATAAGAGAAGACTCCAATAGGTAAAGATTAACAGACTCAGATTTAGCAAGGACTGAGTTCACTTACCAGAAACCATCTATCATCCGAGACACATCAAGGTCAAGGAAAAATAACTCAAAGACTCCAAACTTTCATAGTGTAGTGAAGGTAATAAGCATCGGATATCTAAAGTGTCAAAGTACAATTTCTGCTCTCAAATCTTCATCAATACCAGAACATCCTAGAGGTTCTTCAGAGGAACCTGGCCATGCGTCTAGGGATGCTGGCCCCATCGGTGCTTACGGGCACAATGGGCGGAGATTGCAGACCTTCCGTAATGTCATACAATCTAAGCGCACGCGGTTGCCGTCATCGGCTGAACTACAGAGGTTCATAAAATCTGAGATCTCGCAAGATCTAGCAATGGCTCGTGAGCATACTATGATTCCGGCTAAGAGCTCTCATAAATGCTACTTAGCGGAGAAACAATTCTTGGAAACGATTAGCCCTATTGTCAAAAGGCTTAGAACAGGACTTTCTAAATTTCGACTCTTCATACGAGTGAAAAGCAAATGGCAGACTATATCCGAAACGACTCACTAAGAGTGTTAATATGAAATAGTCTGGAATCTCAAATGAGACCCGACTATAAAGAGACACATCACAAGGTTTTTCAAAAGTTCATATCTGCCGTCATCAAAGTCGTACCTAACCCTAGAATTGATAATTCCCAACTCAGAATAATTTGAATGACGTGTCTAAGATAGACCACGTCAGAGACATCGAATACAGCTTCAAGTTTGAATACTCTTGAGTCATGAATAGACCAAGAGAAGAACACAAAGGACGATTATTATGAGACACTTCATTTGACTCTAAGACCCTTAATATACATTTAGGGTTACTGCTCTCAGTATCTAATAAATCATTTTATATATGATTTAAGTCTTAAATATCAACTTTAATTCAAACTCCTTAAGTTTATTTAGATTTTAAGTCTTTTAAATTCAGAAACTGTGTTCTGTCCAAAACAGAACAGCTCTCTTTATCTGGTTACTGCGTTCTTTCCAAATTGATTCAATCTATGAAATTTTTACCTTGAATAGCCTCAGATGTCTATTTTTCAGATTGATAAACAACTTAATTTTCTGATTTCTGTATAATTAGTTATCATTTTTCGAATGAGGTCTGTCTGCGCAGGATTTCTCCTGGCCGAGACCAATTAACTTATGTTATACTTAATTTACTAATGCATAAACTTTAGTAACTCCTTATTAGCCTTTTTTTGACTTTAATTTACTATTACTTAAGATTTTTACAGAGCCCTATTGGTTCTGAAAACTCAGCTTATGATTCAGCTTTTTCATAAACTTTACAACCCGATTACTAAGTTACTTTCTTATCTCATTATTGAAGTGATACTAGCATATAATCCCGGACAACATTAGAATTCGAGACATACTGACATTAAGTTGAACCATAACTGAAAACACAGAGAAAAGATCTTACAAGGAATAATCTCGTAGTTACATTATTCGATTACCTATTTAGTTGATATTTTTCAAGTAGTAATAGCTATAACAACTCATGTATAGATCATGAAATATAAGACACGGAAATGCACTGAAGTGCCCAAAGATCAAATCTTTATTCAAGAAAGAGCATGAGTATGCATTGAATAGCATCATCACATGCGAATGGAATACGAGCATGATTTAACATAGAAATCTAAAACTAACTTTCGTTGGACAACATACGTAGAAATAATTGAGATGAAACACTAACGCTATTGAGTCATGAAACAAGAGGAAAATATCAATCTAGGTTCGGCATTACAAATTCTAGGTAAACACAACTTCAAGGCATCAACATTCAATCATACATTTCAACAATATCTTTATCAAAGAAGAAAAGTAGTGGAAAAAAGGCATCCTAATTATTATTTCAGCAATAATCCTTTAAGAAAAACAAATAAAATAAACTTATGAGTCTATGTCACACAACGGCGAATAATGTCAAAAGCATCAAAATAAACAAAACAAATAACTAAGTAAATTCTAAATCTCTTCAGGGGTCCTCCAACCGCATTTCTTCCACCGCAACTTCCTAATCTCAACTTTCTTTTGCGCCTGCATCAGAGGATGCATGAGTATTTCATAGAAACACTCAATAGGATGTAAAAACCTTCTAATAAAGAAACAAGCAGTGAAGAGAAATAAAGACAACAAAGGATTATGGATAATCAACAATATCTGGACTGAACCAAAGGTCTATACACCTGAAAAGAAAGGTCAGTCAACAGAAAAGGATTCCTAGCTCTCAAGTATAGAGAAAGGATAGCAACATATACCACTCCAAACAAGCCAACAATGTAAGGAGAAGAATCAACAATCATAATACCTCTCAACATCGAAAGTGCAAAGAGATTCAATTTCTGCTCGCTGTTTACCAACTATGTAGATACTTACCAGAACATCCTAGAGGTTCTCCCTTTAGAACTCGGCCACGCGTCTAGGCATGCTGGCCCCATCTGTGCTGACGGGCACAATGAGCGGAGACTGCAGACCTTCCGTAATATTATATAGCCTAAACGTACGTATTTGCCTCCCTTCGGAGAATAAAGAATCAAAATTCCATAAATATCGGATGTCACGCTAGACCTAGCAATGGCTCGTGAGCATACTATGATTCCACCGAACAAGTAGTGGAGAAATAGGTTAATGTCAAATCGGACAATGATACAACCAATTGCATGGGTCTCAACTTTATGAGAATAGAGTAACTCTTACCATAATGACTCACTCACGGAATTTGAATAGAACATCAAGGTCTTGCACAACATATGATTCACTTACTAGAGTAGAATAGAACAACCAAGTTTTTCAAGACATATAACTCTCTCTTCGGAATAACAAAGAAACTCAAACACCTTGGATAGTGACAACTCATCATGAAATATAAATACAATCAATGCATACTTTTCATGCTCAGCCCTAGATCAGAATTCTCCATACTCATTAAAATTTTATAATACAAATATCAGAGATAAGAATACCAAAAAGTTTTAGATGATTTGAATTCCAAGTGGAACCTCAAACCGACATCAACGCTTTAAAATAGATGGTTACGATTCTCTTGATCAAAGGATTGTCCCACCTAATTGGATTAATTCCAACCCAACCTTACTATGATATTCCATAAACATATAGTCTAAATAATGATGTTGACACGTTAATTATTCACATAATAAATTACATAATGTTATTTAGGTACTTAGTATTTTTCTCTCACATTCAACTCACTGTCTTCTGCACAATAGTCCTCTTCCGACGGCTGCCGGACTCTGCACAGTAAGACTTAACCTCTGAAATTTTTTCTGTTAATACCCTTACGAGTCTAGTTTCTAACCCCACTAATTTTATATTTTTCCGATTTTTTTTTAATTTGTTATTATTTAATTAGTACGGACTGTCAGCATAGAAACAGTTCTAGCCGAGATTAAGATTCTTAATTAAACTTGATTATCTCACTTAATAACACATTATATATGATAATATATTATTAATAGACAACAACACTCCCCTCCTAGGTCAATTACACATCCTAGGATTGTCTAGAATTACCAAAGTACACCGTTTTATCATGTTATATAGCATATATCCCAATCTTAGATGTTAATACATCACAAATAGGATAATTAATACAAGAAAATCAATATGACACAAGAATCAACATGGATTAAGGTCAACAATATAAGATTAGGACTTCTGGACTCTGAATAATGAATAAAGTAACCAACTTTGGGTATGAATCCCATCTAGACACTTAGCATGAAAGCATACATGATCATATCACAAGATGAATGAAAAATAGAGTCATAATACAAATAATTTCACATGTATCAAAGCAATACATCATAGTACTGAATAAGAACACTTATAAACATCATATAGATGAAGAAAAAAAAAGGAAAAAACCATCCTACTCTTAAGTCGCGAAGATCCTTCTTCTATGCATGTCGTAAGCCTTCCTTGCTTGCAACCAAGTGATTGATTGAATTTTTAACTATTTTACTCGCAATCGCACGAGACTACGTATAGACTAGTGGTAACGAGGTCGAACCCAAAGGACTTGGTTGATTAATCTAATTCTAATGAAAAATTGAATTTTAATGATTTAATTATCTAAAGAAAATAAACTTTAATAAGAAATCAGATGAATAAGAATATCAAAGCGTCGAATCCACCACTAAACATGCAATTACTACTCTCAATTATTATTTTCACAAATTGATATGATATAGTAATTTATGTTCTTGGCCGGACACACAAATTACCAGTGAATGAACTACACGTTCTTATCCAAACACGAAAAATTCATCCACTATAAATTAATGCAATTAACTCTATCCTTGGCCGGGCATAGAATCAATTATAATCCTGTTATTATCTAGACACAAGAAATATCAATATCAAATTTCAGTCATAATCTTACCAGTCTATGGTCAAGCACTAGATCGAATTATGAAACATGAAATCGCATTAAGAACAATCATATCAACTCTAATTTCATTAAACAATCAAGAGTAATAATACATATTTAGGGCTTCATCTAGCCTTGATAAGAAAATTAGCCAGACATAGAATAAGAGAAAGAAATAGCCTGATTTGTCGGATTCATCGAAACACTGCTCACAAAATCACTATTCACAGTACTGTTCACAAAATACTGTTCACGGCACTATTCATCGTCTCTCCCAAAAATCCGTGTTACTGTAGCACGAAGAACAGCACTGTAGCAGTTGCTATTTTTGCCCAAAATCCGGCCTTTTCTCCTTCTGCTCCAGCCTTCTTCTTCCTTCTCTACTTCCGGCCAAAGGCCCGCCGTGAATCCGGCGAAGAATCCCCTCCAGAGACTTTGTTTCTCCGGCCACCACAGTCCTCTGTTATTCTCTGTGTAAAGCTCTGTTCTCGTCCAACTCTTCTGTCGGTTTTTATAGATTTCGATATCAGAGTCCTCTTCCCGTCAATTTATCTTCGAGATAAGCCCAAATCCGCCATGAAATCGAAGCACGACTCTGTTTTTTTAATGAATCCCGATTGAGCACGATTCTGATTTTAGTTTCCGAATTGAATATGCCCTCCAAATCCGCCGTCATTCTGCAGTCGCCGTCGAAACCCATCTCTCCGTCGTCATGCCGGAACCCATCGCCATGGCTAGAACCGTCGAGACCCCAGCCGCTGTCAACACAAGACCCATCGCCGTTATTTGCCGGCGCTCGAGCTCGAGCGCTGCTCTGTTTCTGCAACAGACCGCCCGAGCAGAGATCGGGTCGTCTTTTTTTTTATTTTTTTTCTTTTAAAACCGAACCGACCCGAACCATTCTAATTCGGGCCGGTCTGGTTTTCTCTTCTTCTTTTTTCTTTTTCTTCTTTATAACCCGTTATACTGATCTCGTTCATCGGATCTCATCTTGACGGTTCTTCTCTTTAATCGTGTCTCTTTCGCGTGCAATATTTCAAATGATCATAACTTTTTGTTCAGAACTCCGAATTGCGAACAGTCAGTGGCGTTGGAAAGCTGACTTCGTGTACTTTAACATGAAGCTTAAATAAGTTCCATCAGAGATATGCAATCAAAGTTATTAATATTCAATCATTAGAGTCGCGTTTCACCCCATTTTTGCATTTTACTCTTATTTCCTACAAAAACCAAAAACTATATTAAAGTAGTAGTTATTCTAACCAAACACTAGCAGAAACATAAGTTGAAGAGATAATAAAATGTATATTTCATGTATAGATCACACCCCCAAACCTCGATTTTGCTAGTCCGTAGCAAAACAAAACAAAATAAAATCAAACAAACTAAGGAAACTAATGCGTAAAAGTAAACACCACTTTCGTATGGAACACAATTGCATTGAGCGTATGCAACAAGCCGTTAAACCTCTAGGTGTCCCTAGTAGGACGAGTGTTGTCTCGTGAGGGTTTGTAGCCATGCTACCCACAAACATGTATTTATGAAATTAACCTAATTAACCTAAATGTAAACACAAATCAAAACATTGCAAAACAAACAAACCTATTATCCCTTCAAATGCAAACTACAATGCTTAAGAGAATTAACCACATGTACTTGGTTCATAATCAACAGGAATATAGAAGCCCTCAAGTAAGTGGTTTTATTCCACACTTTCATCTTGGAAATTTCTGCTCAATATGATATAGCATTATACTTTAAATATTAAAAGTGTAGAACATTGTAGCAATACATTCTAAATTTCTGTTTTACACATATCCAGTATTACCCATTAACCAAAGAACATCAGAACCTACGTAGTCATCCCAATCTTTAGGTTCATGATAGCACAGATCTGCGCGCCTCATTCGGGTTCAACATTCTAGATTTGAGAGGATAATACACCATAGACTTTTTTTTTTCCGCTAGGACTGTGTAAGGCCTGACTTCAAGATGCTTAGGTTTAGCAATGACTCGGGCCAATGACTCCCAGCCAATTGACTTAGGGCATTAGGTTTTAAGAGACCACTTCGGGCCCGAGCATCAGCCTAAGTTAATCCTATAAAGTCAAGCAGCCTCTTTCTTTCATTTTATTTTCATCATTTTTTTTTCATTTTTTTTTCACATTTTCATTTTCAGCATTCATATTTTCAGCACATCTTTATTCTGTCCAGGTTGCATTATACTCTCAACCTATTTCCGGCTCCCGCCCTTGCCATAGCCAAGTAAATGGTCTATCATGATCTTTTAAGCTCAAAGAACAACTACATATCACCCAATGACTCTGACTAAAGACATCCCACTGAAGATTAGTATTCAACAAATCTCTAGAGGGTATTACTTTATGTACTAGTGTGTGGAGTGAGTTTTATTAGTTCAAGCACCTGATCCAAGAGGACTGTAACAGAAAGATACTGCTTAGTTAAGTTCTCTATCCTCCAGTATACTTACTCACACTTCCAATGTAAATTAATCTTTTAAGAATTGTAAAATGCATCATCACGGGATAAACTATCAAAACCTAAGAAAAATACTAACAAACAACCTAAAAACTATCTTTTTTTTTCGTTTTTTTTTTCAAATTTTTTTTAACAAAAATAGATAATAATGAAACAAAATAACACTTCTTCTTTTCTACACCCCCAAACCTAAACTAAACATTGCCCTCATTGTTTACCAAAATAATACTACAATGAATAGTAAAAGAAAAGAAGTGAGGAAAGAAGTCACCTGAATGGAGAGCCTCATGGTAGATGTAAAGCATGAAACACAAAATCGAAGAATGAAGAGAGAATATAAATATGGAAAAATTAAATACACCCCCAAACCTCGACTGTAGCATCCCCACATATGTAAGAAATAACCTACAATAAAAATCAACAAAAATAGAAAAGAAACAAGAAAAGAAAAGTTTGGGTTGCCTCCCAAGAGCGCTAAGTTTTACGTCTTCAGCCAGACGTAGTCCTTCAATAAGTCAACCTGGATCAATTAAATGATTACCCCACACACTCCTATCCTTATTACCGAAGTACGGATCATATCGTGGAATGAAAGGGTAGGGTGGTGGGCGGGTAAGCTTAGGGAATAGAGGCCTGTTCATTGGCCATTGAAAGAGGTCATGAGAGAATTTCAAAATGAATGGCTCCTCTTCCACATCACATAATTTGGCCTTAGTGGCCTCCTCTCGTAACACATTTTGGGGAGGACTCTCAAATAATGGATTGACTGGGCAATCGATAGAACACTCTAAGTCACGTTCAACAATCAAAGGGGAAGGTTGGTCTAGACATTGTATGGGTGGTGCTTCAGGAACAGAAGGTTCCATTAATATTGTCGTAGACGGTGACTCCCCAGAGATAGAAGATTTAAAAATTGGTTCTAATGACTCATTAACTTTTTTAATTTCCACCCATTCTTACTCATTTCCTGCACTACATCCAACCTCATTTTCAAATTTATGTGCACTCCGAAGGGTTGTAACATTTTGAACATGGTCAGGGGAAAAATATGTCCCCTCTTCAACAAATTGGCCCATAGGGTATTGTGGTTGGATAGGTAAAGTGTTTACTTCATTAATATCGCCCCATGCACTACTATTGATCTCAATTAGATTATCCAACATAGACAAGACCTTATCTTCAAAGCTAGGATTCCATGTGGGTTGGGCATTTTGGGGTTGGGGTTGTGGTGGTGGTGGAATAGGGCATGACATTCCTTGTAAGGGTGGATTAGTGGTTGGTTCAAACATGACCCTTTTGTTGATAGTATGCCAAGAAAAATTAGATTGATCCTCCCACCTATGAAGACCTTGGGCCGCATTTACATGATCGTGCACCAATTCCGGATACTCATGGGCCGAAGGACACCCCATTAAGGTATGGGTAGGGCTTAAGCAAATGACACATGGTTCCAAAATAAAAGGGGTCGTGGGTTGTAGGGAAGATATACTACTCCCAAAGTTTGATTGATTTTCCCACCCATGGTTATAAGTATCAAGATATGAGTGACATGGAGGGAATGACACTTTAAAGGGAGTGGAAGTAGGTGTGTGTGAGGAATAATAATCATTAAAGTACATGTATAGGTTCTTATGGCTAAATTCATAGGAAGGTGAAAACATTTTTTTTTCTTTCACCACACAATCACCAACACTATAACCACACCATCACACATCCACAACACAAAACAACCCTAGATATTCACGACTAGCAATCAACAGTCCTAAATATCAACAACTAGCAAACCTAGCTATTGAGAACTAGCACTGCATGTATTCACAGAAATAAAAAGAAAAATATTAAAAATACTTAAATCTACTTAAAAAGAAAGGTTGATAGATTGCAAACGAGGGGAAGGAGTGTCCTTTCCAACGTCGGCGAGTTCCAAGTGTCACTATCTGCCTCTCCAAATTGACTCCTACAAAGACAAGAAAATCAAGTATCAAAATCCTACAAGAAAAATCTGAAACTAATTAGAATTAAATTAAACCGTTACCAAGTCCCCGGCAATGGCGCCAATTAATTGATTGAATTTTTAACTATTTTACTCGCAATCGCACGAGACTACGTATAGACTAGTGGTAACGAGGTCGAACCCAAAGGACTTGGTTGATTAATCTAATTCTAATGAAAAATTGAATTTTGATGATTTAATTAACTAAATAAAATAAACTTTAACAAGAAATCAGATGAATAAGAATATCAAAGCGTCGAATCCACCAATAAACATGCAATTACTACTCTCAATTATTATTTTCACAAATTGATATGATATAGTAATTTATGTTCTTGGCCGGACACACAAATTACCAGTGAATGAACTACACGTTCTTGTCCAGACACGAAAAATTCATCCACTATAAATTAATACAATTAACTCTATCCTTGGCCGGGCATAGAATCAATCATAATCCTGTTATTATCTAGACACAGGAAATATCAATATCAAATTTTAGTCATAATCTTACCAGTCTATGGTCAAGCACTAGATCGAATTATGAAACATGAAATCGCAATAAGAACAATCATCTCAACTCTAATTTCATTAAACAATCAAGAGTAATAATACATATTTAGGGCTTCATCTAGCCTTGATAAGAAAATTAGCCAGACATAGAATAAGAGAAAGAAATAGCCTGATTTGTCGGATTCATCGAAACACTGCTCACAAAATCACTATTCATAGTACTGTTCACAAAATACTGTTAACGGCACTATTCATCGTCTCTCCCAAAAATCCGTGTTACTGTAGCACGAAGAACAGCACTGTAGCAGTTGCTATTTTTGCCCAAAATCCGCCTTTTCTCCTTCTGCTCCAGCCTTCTTCTTCCTTCTCTACTTCCGGCCAAAGGCCCGCCGTGAATCCGGCGAAGAATCCCCTCCAGAGACTTTGTTTCTCCGGCCACCACAGTCCTCTGTTATTCTCTGTGTAAAGCTCTGTTCTCGTCCAACTCTTCTGTCGGTTTTTATAGATTTCGATATCAGAGTCCTCTTCCCGTCAATTTCTCTTCGAGATAAGCCCAAATCCGTCGTGAAATCGAAGCACGACTCTGTTTTTTTAAAGAATCCCGATTGAGCACGATTCTGATTTTAGTTTCCGAATTGAATATGCCCTCCAAATCAGCCGTCATTCTGCAGTCGCCGTCAAAAACCCATCTCTCTGTCGTCATGCCGGAACCCATCGCCATGGCTAGAACCATCGAGACCCCACCCACTGTCAACACAAGACCCATCGTCGTTCTTTGCCGGCGCTCAAGCTCGAGCTCGAGCGCTTCTCTGTTTCTGCAACAGACCGCCTGAGCAGAGCTCGGGTCGTCTTTTTTTTTTATTTTTTTTCTTTTAAAATCGAACCGACCCGAACCATTCTAATTCGGGCCGGTCTGGTTTTCTCTTCTTTTTCTTTTTTTTTTCCTTTTTCTTCTTTATAACCCGTTGTACTGCTCTCGTTCATCGGATCTCATCTTGACGGTTCTTCTCTTTAATCGTGTCTCTTTCGCGTGCAATATTTCAAATGATCATAACTTTTTGCTCAGAACTTCGAATTGTGAAAGGTCAGTGGCGTTGGAAAGCTGACTTTGTGTACTTTAACATGAAGCTTAAATCAGTTCCATCAGAGATATGCAATCGAAGTTATTAATATTCAATCATTAGAGTCGCGTTTCACCCCATTTCTGCATTTTACTCTTATTTCCTACAAAAATCAAAAACTATATTAAAGTAGTAGTTATTCTAACCAAACACTAGCAGAAACATAAGTTGAAGAGATAATAAAATGTATATTTCATGTATAGATCACCAAGCTCTCGCGAACCTCCCACCAAGAAGAAGCCTTTAGGAGAAGGATGAATGTTGGAAGGAGAAGAATAAGGCTCTGGACGTTCTAAGGCTAGGGTTACATAGCACAAGCCAACTCCCTAAGGGTTTAAATAGAGTTTGGGAAGATCTCTTCTTAAAATAATCCTTCCATATCATGGACTCTTTCCACCAATAATAGGGCTCTAAGATCCCTCTAGGAACGTGCAATCCAAGTCTAGTTAGGATATGGCATCTTTCCCAAACAAATCCAAGCCAAAAACGCCAAGAAAATTGCAAAACCACACTAGGTGATCAATCGGCGACACGACCGCATTACAGCCGATCGATCGTAAATATTGTCGATCGATCGGTTGCTCCGAAAACAAAACAGTAAAAAACCACAGTAACTACGATCGATCGTTTCTCAAGGCGATCGATCTTTTCAATCTGCCGATTGATCGTAAGTCCTGGCGATCGATCGCAACCACGGCAATTCAAAATTCAATTTCTCATATCTTTTTACTCCAAACTCCAAATCGCTCACAGTCGGTGGTGTTGGAAAGCTCATTTCACCCTCTTTAACATTATGAAGCAAAACAGAACAAAAACAAGCATCAAGAATATCTAATTTTGGTTTTAATAAACTTACTAATTTTTTGGGTGTTACATGCAGAATGCTGAACTTGAAATATAAAATTGTAAAATATACAATAAATTCCTAAGTTGCAGCTACCAGATTCTAAAATTTTTAAAATTCAAAATTTCATATCGACATAATCCTAGGATATGAGTAACTAGATTTCATAATAAGTAAGTATTTGCCTTAGGTTTTATCTTTAATACTATCACGCCCCAAATTTTCCCGGTCTTATCGGAGTGTGAAAGACTTATAATAGTGATACCATAATCATTGGGACACAATGTGGTAATCATGGCATCAATTACACAATTATTAAAAGATGAGTAATTAAATAATAATTTGATAATGAAACTATCAATTAAATGAAAAGTTAATATTGTACCTTTAACAATTGTACTAATCAATCCTTGGCACGCAGGCCATTAATTCAAAGTTTATGCAATAACTTATTAAATAAATCTTCTAGTTTCCATCTTCTTGATCCTTGCTTCCAACTTAATCTCTGTCTTCACCTACATCATAGGACGCATGAGTACTCCAAAGAAATACTGAGTAGGATGCAAAAACCACAATAGAATATGAATGAGCTAAAGGAGATGATAAAGAATAGACTCAATATAACAAGAGACAGGATATCAAAAATCCAATTGTCGGCAACACAAGAATTTTTACCAAAAGGGAAACATCAATATTCACCAAGACTCCAAAACAACCAAAGTGTATGGAGATAATCAATTTCTACTCTCAGATGTTGGCAAGCATTCCATTCTTGCTATGCCCTAAATCCCAGGGGTTTTCTCTTTGAAACCTTGCCATGTGTATATGATAAAGGCCCCATTGGTGTTCACAGACACAATGGGTGGAGACCATCAGACCTTCTATGATGTCTGACTAGCCTAAAAACGTACGTATATGCCTCTCTTTAGGCAGAATCCTTTCTAGGTTCCAAACATAATCTCTAACATAGGGACTTTTGAGTATATAAAACCTCTCACCTTTGCAGAGTCTATCATGGCTTTATAAGTATACTAAGAAAGTCTCCACAAAGTACTTTTGAGCAAACAAGTATTTCAACCTACGAAACTTAATCGACTACATCTAATGGGAAAAAACTCCTAAGGTACTTGTAGAGAATTACTGAGAAAATGATACTCAAGACAAAGATATAAGAATATCCTATGTAAAATAACATCCTTACTTTCAATCGACTCGCAAATGGTAGCACAAATGGAAATAATCGATAACTCAGACATGTTACACGTGACTGACTTTAGATAAGAACTCATGAAAATGAACTAATAAGGAACTGCCCTCCGAGACTAAGAATCCAGAGTTTGATTTTGAAGAAATATTATGTTCAAGTTTCAAATGAAGAATTAAAACTGAATTATAGAAGAACAGGACAACCAAAGGTTATAAAACGGACAAAAACAGATGACCCAGAAAAATATTTGAGACCTTACGACTATATGAAATTTAGTAATATTCATTAGATAAGTTATAGTCATAATTATAGTATAAAGGTCTATATGGTTTAACTATTACTCACTTTATTGATAAAAGTATAAGTGTGTTGTCCAAACAGAAGAGTTGGAAACAAATGATTGCCATGCTCAATACAGGTAGAACTAGGATAGGAGACTTATACAGTAGATGCTCCCATGAGTCTAATTTCTTTCAAAATTTAAGACATATTTTTAGGATTTTCTAGAATTCTTTATGACACTTTTCGCATAGGTCATTGGCGGAGAATTAGTTCTGGCCGAGAGGACTGTTTTAATCCGACTTTTATTAGTAGATATGATTATTGTCTATTATGCTTAATTCTTGACACTTAATGACTTCGGATGCTTGTTGGCATGACATCTTCCCATTATTGATGGGCCATATTACTTATTAGTTTAGTCATCTAGGAAGAATCCGGTTTACTTCCCAACCTATACATGATTGTACAGTTATAACAATTAGAATGAGCCCAATGGATAAATTGGACAGTTAATTCTGGACAACTATGGACTCATCTATAATGTATTAATAACAAACATGATGAGTAACCGAATGACCCGTAAGGTGTTGGATCAACCAGAGAACAAGTAGTTTGATTTGGGATGCAAAACAGGATATTCAAGTTATACACATTGGCTCATAAAGGACAAAAGCATAAAAGGTCATAAAGAACGAAAATGATCAATTTGGCGATACAGTCTGACCTTAGAGACTCAGTCAATCCCTCGAAGACTCTTAGTTTAATTATGAAAATGTTCAATAGGTTAGGTGTAGGTACTTTGTTACACATGAAAAATACGCATTTATATACTCCTAATTACTTGTTTGTTAGTTAATTTTCAAGTTAAAATAAAGAATACAATGGGTTACTAGTAATTAGTTTAGTAATTAGGAATTAAATAATTAATGTGCTCTAAATTGCTCAATTTAAATGTGTTCCGTAATTTTATGAACTATTTGGTGCGTCTAATGTGGGACAAATTTAAATATGTAGGTTCAAGTGCTCGGATTGCGGAACGGTCAAAGTAAAGTCATTAGGCAAGTTTTGAAGTGCCAAAGTGACCGAAGAGCTGAGATTAAGTGCGTCAAAAATCTGAACCATTGATGTTCACTCAAGAAGAAGACGGGCGTTGATTTAAAGCACGAGCCATTTAGATTCGATCCGGTGAATGAGATTTTACAACGGGTTTTAACCCAAGTGAAAGAAAAAAAAAGAAATTGAACCGAACCGGTTCGGTCAAAAGAAAGAAATTAAAAGAAAAAGGAACCCGAGTTACGATCGGGTGTTCCAGCAGAACAGAGGCTCTAGCTTTCGCTCTTGGCAAGACCAGATCAGGGGCAGTTTGACGGCGGCCTGGGCTTGAGCTCGATAGCAAGGCTGATGATGATCGGCGGAGGGGTCTCGGGGATGGCAACCACAGGCAGAAGAGGCTTGATTACGAAGAGCTCGACCGCGAACAATAGAAGCGAAGAAAAAAATTTGATTTTTGGAAAGTCGTGTTTGGAGAGCTGAATCTGGAAAGACGAGTTGCAGTCCTGTTTTAAAATGGTACCAATTTGCACAAGAGTTGAAGTGCAAATTGCCAGATTTAGAAGACTTGGAAGGCAGAAAAAGGAAAGGACTGGATTTGGGGGGAGATGAATTTTATTAATTTTGCATGTGTTCTAAGTAGTATGATTGGGTAAATTAGTTATTAAGGCTAGGATAAGGCTGTAGTAAGAATAGAGAATTCCTTATGAAAGTTGATTTTTCTCTTAGAATTGTGCGGTAATGTTATTGATGAGTACTGCCAATGCATGCTTGTATTAATTGTTTAAATAACTAATTTGATGCTAGTTGTGATTTTCTCTTAAGTGGATACATCTAGTGATTTGAGTTGTTAATTTAAATATCATAAAGGGTGTGAATTTTGTATGAATAATTGTGCGTTGAAGTAAAATCTTCTATAACAACGTGAATAGGATTCTAAATTGTTATGAGTATTATTGAGAATGTTCAATGATTGTAAGTTTAGGATTCTCTATAAATTACTGCATACTGATTCCAAAGCCTTAGTAGTTTGTTACTCTAATAAAGTTCATATTTTTATCTTGTTAATTAATTTAATTAGTCGTTAGTTAGTTAATCAATCTCTAAAAATTTCATAATTAATTCAAGGGTTTAGTTAGAGCTTGATTAGATTTCCACCATACATGTCCTTGTGGGTTCGACCTCATAAATAGTACGATTATACTCCAATACGATTCGTACGCGAGTAAAATTAAGGAGATTAATTAAAACAAGTTTTTTACTCAGCTGCTGGGGACTTATGGAAATCCAATTCTAAGACTAATTTTACCCGTGCACTTAATTTTAGGTCATTAAAAACAAAATAAAAAATAAAAAAATACACACATTAGGGTTGATTGACAGTGTATGATCTCATGGGCACGTGACCATAAATTGCATCTGGTTAGACGTAATTCCAATCAATTAGATAATAGCAAAACTGAAATTAATCTTTCATTCAAAATGAAAGACCAACCCGAGAAATCTATCAGGGAGTTGTTTTCTCCATTCACATTCAACCCTCCATCCTGCATAGTGTTGCCTGCAACCTCTGCAAAATATTTTGAATTAAACATCAAATAATTCAACTCTTACCAAATTATCATGGTTTTAACAGAGAGGATCCTTACATGCATATAAAGTATTTTTTCGAAATTTGTGCAACTTATAGATTCACAAATTTCTCAAATGAGTTTGTTCACCTGCGCCTTTTCCCCTTCTCTTTGAAGGACAAAGCCAAGGTATGGTTAAATTTTCTTCCCATCGACTCTTTCACAACATGAGATATATTGGTGAACTTTTTTTTGTCAAAATTCTTTCCAATGGCTAAAACTAATGAATTAAAAAGAGAAATCACAGATTTCATGGAAGGTGAAAATAAAAAATTCTATGAGAGTTGGGAGAGATTCAATGACCTGCTAGTAAAATGTCCACATCATGGGTTTGAAACATGGAGGTTAATATAGCACTTCTACAATTATTAACCTCAAACACACCGTAATATGATTGAATCAATGAATGACGATACTTTCTTAGACTTAGGAGGAGAAGCAGCGTATAATTTTTTAGAGAGATTAGCTGAAAGGTCCCAACAGTGGGATTTTGTAAGTCATAGGGAGAGACAACCTCAAGCTTCTAAGAAGGGAGGTCTCTACGAGATCAAAGAGAACATAGATGTTAAGGTCAAACTCAATGCGCTAACTAAGAAAATAGATGCACTAAGTTTGAACCGGAGTATCAATGCTCTAAACCTGAATGAAGCATGATCTGTGTGTGTTAGCCAGATGCATACATCTCTGAACTGCCCTTCAATGAATACTTATCCAGAGTGTTATGCAGAACAAGTTAATGTCCTAAATAATTATGGGAGGCCAACAGGAAATCCTTTCGCTAAAACCTACAATTTAGGTAGGAGAAATCATCCAAATTTCTCTTGAGATAGAGTCAACCACCTATGAATGTAGGTGGGCAGCCCATGCAACCCATGCATAATCAGTTTAGGCAGAATAATCTTATTCAGTTTTGTCTGAACCTCCCTCCCAATATCAACAACCCGCCACTGAATCTCAAAATCTTACACAAAAACAATCATCATTAGAAGACACTCCTAAATCTTTCATCCAATCTGCAAGCCATGTTATTCAGTCAACCAACTAAGTTATGGTTGAGATGAAAAACTCTTCACACATGAACACTCAAGCAATTACTAAGTTAGAGACTCAGGTTGGTCAGTTGGCCACTCAATTAGCAAAAAGAGAGAGAGAGTGGGAGATTCCCTAGTCAACCTGTGCCTAACTAGAAGGGCCAATTCTGCACGGCCCATATTTTAAAAACCAATTTTTTTAAATCAGAGTAGTAGCGAAAAACCAGAGGATTATTCCTCTATGCGATAAATCATTAGTTGAAAAATTGTCGACTAAGCATCTAGGCCGTGATAACTGAGGTTCACAAATATCTTGAAAGATAATTATTACAGAAGCAAAGTCAATTAAACTCATACAAGTCCTTCATGTACAAGTTTGTCATCCATCTCAAAATACACTAGAAATGAAAGGAGACTGATGCCTACTTTGAAGCCATCAAGTCATCCTCACTCTCGATAGTCTACCATCATGAGCTACGTGAAGAAAGACAGTCTTCTACTAAAAAACCTGCATCACGAGCGGATGTTGAGTATAAAAATACTCAGTGGGAGATATCGTAATACAATCATCAGTAATAAAAAGTCAATAGATAGTACCAATCAAATCTTTGCACTATAATAGCTGATCCACATATGATCATCATAGCCATGTCACATGGTTTCCAGTGCCGGAGCTAACTGGTCCCAACAACATTCAAGATAACCATTACCCCTTCCAGCCGCGTGGAACAAAGGCCCTCTATGGTCGTGGGAATATGCTCATGTGGCAACCCACTCACACCCTCACGCCGAAGCATTGTAGCTTACCCTTATTTGCCTTCAGACCCAACATGCTCCGACTATGGAACTCATGGCCATAGTTCTGAGTCACTGCCACTTCTCGCCTCCATCGGTGGAAAATACGCACCGTCATCGCCTCCATCGGCGGAAAGTATGCGTCATCGTCGCCTCCATCGGCGAAAAGAAATAAAGCACAAATACACAAATAAAATGATGAAACGGGTACGAGATCCAACATCTACGCGTGTTGGGGCTCTATCCTCCATCGGCGGAAAATATGCGCCGTCGTCGCCTCCATCGGTGCAAAATACGTATCGTCGTCACCTCTATCGGTAGAAAGTAATAAAGCACAAAAACACAAATAAAATGACGAAACGGGTACGAGATCCGACATCTATGCGCGTTGGGGCTCAATCCTCCATTGGCAGAAAATACGCGCCGTCGTCACCTCCATCGACGGAAAATACGCGTCGTCGTCGCCTCCATCGGCAAAAAGTAATAAAGCACAAAAACACAAATAAAACGACAAAATGGGTACGAGATCCGACCTTTACACGCATTTGGGCTCGATTAGCCGCTCACCGGAGGTCATCGGAATGTCGTCGGAGTGTCGCCAGACGCAACTTCTTCCTCCAGTGCGTCAACGCCGTCGTCGTCGCCCGTTGTTATCGCCATCGTTGCAGCTAGTCGACGACAGTGACTCGGCCGTCCCGGCTGCTGTTCATATCCTTCCTCTATCTCTCCTTGCTCCCTCTATTTCTCTCTGTTTTAAAACCCAGAAGATGGGCTGATGTTTCACCTCCTTTTGTCGTCCCTCTCTTTTATAACCATCGCAGGGCAGCTGACTCACCACAGCTTTTGACGAATGTCATTTCTTCTACCAGGTGTTACACCCCTTTGTCACAGGTGCCTCTCTCCTTATAACAGGTGCTACACTTAACCTCAGTAATCAGCAGGTGTCCCTTCGGACTGTCAGGTTAGGGTCGTTACAAATTCTCCATTGGTAGTAGCTCTAATTCTTCACAGAATGAGGAACATGCTCAATCAATTATCTCCCTTAGGTCAGGAAAATAAATTAATAATAAAATTGAACTGTCTGAAAAAGAAGAAAGTGAGAACACTTAGCCTGAAATAGAAACTAAAAAAGTTAATTCTTCTCCAATTATTGGCAGTGATTCTCTACCTAGGAATTTTGTCCCTAAAGCGCCATATCAGCAAAGACTAGTCAATCCTAAAAAAAGTGTACAATATGGAGATATTTTAGAAGTGTTTAAACAAGTATAAAAAAATATTCATTTTCTAGATGCAATTCAACAAGTGCCCTCATATGCAAAATTTTTGAAAGATTTAGTCTCTGTCAAAAGGAAAAATAATATTCCTAAAACAATATTCCTAGCAAAACAAGTCAGCTCTGTGATTCAATATAAATTTCCTATCAAATATAAGGGCACTGGTTGTCCCATAATTTCATGCATGATAGGGAAGCATCAAATTGAGGGAGCCTTGTTAGATCTGGGGGCAAGGGTGAAGTTATTGCCCTACTCTGTGTATATGCAATTAGGACTGGTAGAACTAAAACCCACTTCAATGACTCTTCAATTAGCTGACCGTTCAGTTAAATTCCTCGAGGAGTTGTTGAGGATGTTTTGATTAAGATTGATACATTTTATTTCCCTGTGGACTTTGTTGTATTTGATATTCAACTTGTTCCAAACATAAGTGGGCAAATACCTATCATTTTGGGTCATCAATTTCTAGCTACATCTAATGCTATCATTAATTGTAGAAATGGAGTGATGCAAATTTCTTTTGGGAATATGAAGGTAGAACTAAACATCTTTGACATCAGTAAACAACAACCTGACATGGATGATGTGAATAAAATAAACCTGATTGAAACACTTGTTCATGAAACATTTCTTCAAACACATTATCAAAATCCCTTATAAGCCTGCTTAACACACTTTGGTTGTGAATTTGATATTGATCAGTCAATTGAACAAGTTAACTCATTGCTTGAGTATGTACCATTGATGAGTACTGAACGGTGGCAACCAAAAATGGAGCCTCTTGCATTATTAGCGTCACCAGTAATTCCATCCAGTGTTGACCCACATAAGTTGGACCTGAAACCATTGCCTGATACTCTAAAATATGGTTATTTAGGTCATGTTGGTTCCTTGCCTGTTATTATTGCATCTGACTTAGATGTTGCTCAAGAGCATAAATTACTTAATATTCTTGAAACACAAAGAAGCCATAGGGTGGACCATTACTGACATTAAAGGCATCAGTCCCTCTGTTGTTATGTATAGAATTCATTTGGAGGATGATGTCAAGCCTTCTCGTGAATCCCAAAGGCATCTTAATCCTGTCATGTAGGAAGTGGTTCGAGCTGAAATCCTTAAGCTTTTGGATGTAGGAGTCATCTACCCAATCTCCGACAATAAATGGGTAAGTCCTATTCAAGTTGTTCCAATAAAATCTGGCATAACTGTTGTGAAAAATGACACTAATGAGTTAGTCCTAACTCGAGTTCAAATAGGATGGATTGATTATCGAAAGTTGAATGCTCTGACAAGAAAATATCATTTTTCCCTTCCTTTCATTGACCAAATGCTAGAGAGGTTAGCGGGACATGAATATTATTGCTTTCTTAATAGTTATTCTGGTTATAAACCAAATTCCCAAAGCCCATGAAGACCAAGAAAATACCACTTTCACATGTCCTTTTGGTACCTTTGCATACCGCCGCATGTCCTTTGGGCTATGCAATGCACTTGCTACTTTTCAAAGGTATATGCTGAGTATTTTGTCTGATATGGTAGAGCGGTTTCTAGAGGTATTCATGGACGATTTTTCTATCTTTGGGTCTAGTTTTTATGAATGTTTGCACCACCTATCATTAGTGTTGGTGCGGTGTAAAGAAAAGAATTTGGTACTTAACTGGGAGAAATGTCATTTTATGGTTCAAAAGGAATTGCTCCTGGGCATATTATATCTCATAAAGGCATTGAGGTTGATAATGCCAAAATTGATTTGATTTCCCATCTTCCACCACCGCAAACAGTGAAAGAAATTAGATCATTTTTAGGCTATGCTAGATTTTATAGAAGAATCATTAAAGACTTTACTAAAATTTCAAGACTTTTGTGTAATCTTCTTGCAAATGATGCACTATTTGTCTTTGATGATGCTTGTAACGATGCCTTTAAGAAACTAAAATCAAACTTAACATCTGCACCTATTATTCGGCCACCTGATTGGAGACTACATTTTGAGATCATGTGTGATGCCTCTAATTATCCTATTGGTGCTGTGTTGGGAGAGCGCATTAATAAACTTCCCCATGTGATTTACTACGGCAGTAAAATATTGGATGATGCTCAACTTAATTATTCTACAATTGAAAAGCAGTTGTTGGCAGTAGTTTTTCTCTAGATAAGTTTCAGTCTTATTTATTAGGATCTAAGGTCTATATCTATTCGGATCATGTCGCATTGAAGTATCTTTTATCTAAAAAGGATGCTAAACCTCGTCTTCTCCAATGGATATTGTTGCTACAGGAATTTGAAATTGAAATTCGAGATAAGAAAAGCTCTTAAAATGTTGTAGCTAACCACTTGTCTAGGTTGACAGTTGATTTCATTGATGATTCATTACCTATAATTGAATATTTTCTAGATGAGCAATTACTTGCAATGTCTCAGTTGCCTTGGTTTTCTGACATAGTTAACTATCTGGTAATTGAACACATTCCATCTCATTGGTCTTCCCAAAATAGGTTTAAATTTTTGTCCAAGGTTACGTTTTTCTTTTGGGATGATCCATACATGTTTAAGTATTGTCCCGATCAGACTATTAGGAGAAGTATTCCTGAACATGATCAACAAAGCATCATCTCTTTTTGTCGTGATCAAGTTTGTGGCGGCCATTTTACTGTTGCAAAGATTTTGCAGTGTGGATTTTATTGACCTACTATTTTTAAAGATTGTCATGCTTACTGTTCAGCATGTGAAAGATGTCAGAAGTTAGGAGCACTTTCATGCCGCAACATGCTGCCTTTAACCCCATTCCTTATTGTAGACCTTTTTGATGTATGGGGTATTGACTTCATGGGCTATTTTCCTAACTCTTTGGGCAATCTTTATATTCTTGTGGGGGTAGATTATGTCTCTAAATGGGTAGTGACTATAGCATGCAAGAGTAATGACTGCAAAGTGGTGGTCCAATTTTTGAAAGACAATATTTTTGCACGTTTTGGTTCTCCCCGTGCTATCATAAGTGATGGGGGAAAATATTTATGTAATCGGATTTTTGAATAGTTAATGAAGAAATATGGCATAACCCACAAAATTACTCCCCCATATCATCCCCAGACAAGCGGTCAAGTTGAGATATCTAATAAGGAGATTAAGCATATTTTAGAGAAGACAGTCAATCCTAATCGCAAAGATTAGTCCCTGAGACTCACCGATGCTTTGTGGGCTTACCTTACTGCATTTAAAACTCTCATTGAAATGTCTCCATACCATATTGTTTACGGGAAAACTTGTCATCTTCATGTTGAAATTGAGCATAAAGTTTCTTGGGCTATTAAGCACTTGAACTTCAATAGCAAAGCATGAATTCAAAAAAAACTTCAGTTGAATGAATTGGATGAGCTTTGTAATGATTATGAGTGTGTGAAATCCTACAAGGACCGCATGAAAAAAGTTCATGATCAAAATATTCTACAAAAATCTTTTACGCCGGGGCAGAAAGTTCTTTTATACAATTCTCATTTGCAGCCGTTCTCAGGTAAGTTGAAGTTTTGATGGACAGGACCTTTTATAGTTTAAGTTGTTTATTCTCATGGTGCGATTGAAATAGAAAACCCCAAAAATGGTGATATATTCAAAGTTAATGGTCATCGTCTTAAACCATTCTTGGAACTGCATAAACCCCAAATCGATGAATTGAGTCTGGAACATCCGACTTATCATGACTAAAGAGTTAATAGTTGTGTCTGGCTGAAGACGTTAAACATAGAGCTAATGGGAGGCAACCCACATTTTTTAAAATTTTTAGTTTTGTGTTTATTTCTTTTTATGATATTATTATGCTTCACTTATTTTTTTTAATTATTTTAATAGCTCATACAGTTTTTCTGTGGAGTACAGATACTATCTTTCCATCCCTTATCTATTTATTTCCCTCAGTACTTATTCCATATGTGTTTACATTGAGGACAACGTTTCATGCAGGTTTGGGGGTGTAGGAAGAAATTTGCTTTGGATAGCTTAGTTATTTTCTTGCTTATTTTGAATTTTGCTAAAAATTAAAAAAACTTCAAAAAATAAAATAGAATAAACTTAGTTTTTAGGTTGTTTGCTAGTATTTTTATAGGTTTTGGTAGTTTATCCCTTCATGATGCATACTTCAATTTTTAAGAGGCAAATTTACATTGCAAGTGTGAGTAAGAATACTCGATGATAGAGATACTTAAATTAGAAGTATCATTCTGTTACAGTCCTCTTGGATCAGATGTATTAACTAATAAAACTCACTCACACTGTTGTGAACGTCAGGCCCAGGACGTCAGCACGCACACGTCATATGAACGGAAATCATGCTAGATAACTGATTGGGTTTCGTTAGGATATTAGATTTGCTTTGAGTATCGGTTTAATTGAATAATGAATGTATTCCAGGCCCGTTAGAGGCCCAATTAGTGGCACATCCCTCTAAGGCACCGTGCCACCTCTCTCCCTATATAAGGAGGTCGTCCTCCTCAGTTTAGGTTATGCAATATGAATTGATTTCTCTCTACTATTTCTTCCTTGTCTTCCTCCCTTTCTCCGGCCATGATACCTGGCCCTGTTCATGGCCCATGCCGGGACACAACATTGGTATCAGAGCAGTTCGATCTATGGGCTGATGCTGATGCTGAGACCGTGCAGACGGCTCTAATTTCTGTGCTGACTGCTCAACAAGAACTCAAGGAGATGCAACTTGAACGGCGCACCGCGGGCCGAAGGGCTGCCGCCACTGTCGCCGCCGTGCGACCGCCGGCATCGCGGCCTGGCCCTGCCGCCTGGTATTCCGGCCAGCCATAGCGGAACCCACGTTATTGTCACCTTCATATTCACGAGCAAGCCCCTCTCATGGCCGTCTTGCCCACTTCCCATCCAGCCACCGCCATGATCGAGTGCCTCGGTGTTATGCATGAAAAATACACATTTTTATATGCCTTTTTATCTGTTTATTAGTCATAATTTTTAGTTAAAATAAGGATTACAGTGAGTTTTTAGTAATTAGTTTAATAATTAAGAATTAAATAAATAATGCTCTTTAAATGGCTCAAATTTCGATATGTTCAGTAATTTTATGAATATCTGGTGCGTCTAATGTGGGATATATCTTATTTATGCAGGTTTAAATCCTCTTACTGCTGAACGTCCAAAAGTGAAGCCAATAGACGGGTTTTGAAATGCCAAAGTGACCCAAGAGCTGATATCATGCGCATTGAAGATCTGAACCATTGATGAGTCACTTAAGAGAAGACGGGCGCTGAGTTAAGATAAAGAGCCATTCAGATTCGATCCAGTGGATGACAATGCTACATCGGGTTTTAATCAAGTAAAAGAAAAAAAAGAAAATAGAATTGAAGAGAACCGGATCAGCGGTTCGTTGGGCCGATTCACTGAAAGAAAAAAAAAGAAAGAAGAACCCGAGCTTCTGCTCGGGTGTCTAACAGAGGAACAGAGAGCGCTCGAACTCTCTGCTCGAGCGCGATGAGTCCGACCGATGGGCGAGGCTCTGGGTTTTGGCAGCCTGAGATTGAGCTCAACGGTGCCCGATGGCGGAGAGAGGGACTGCTCGAGCGACGGCAGACGATGCAGAGGTTGGAGTGACGCATGGGTTCCGGCAAGACCGTAGAGGAAATCGAAGACGCCGAGAGAGATGATGGGCGGCGGCCTTGGGTTGCGGCAGCCATGGGTAGAGCTCGACGGTGGAGGTCGAAGCCGACGACGGTCACGGCAACGAGGAGGAGCAAAACAGCAGAAGGAAAAAATTTCAATTTGGTAAGTTACGTGCGGGGGAGCCGAATGGGGAAAGACAAGCTTCAGATTTGGATCAGAACGGTAAGCTCCCATTTTCAGTTCAATCAACGATTTTAAAGAGGGCGATTTTGGCTTTGAGTTGGAAAGAATAACATTTGGGTGATTTCGGCCCTGTTTTGACGAGGAAAGATCGGATTTTTCTTACAAATTTGGACGAAATTCGAATGGAAAACTGGCCAGATTTAGAAGACTTAATAGCAGCAATTGGAAATTTCACTTTCTACACGAGATTAATTTTGGAAAAAGTTATGATTTTAGAAGAACAGAAGACGGTCATGCAGTCGATATAAACAGAAAATAGAGCCATAAACAGGGAGGTCGACCATTGGAGGAGACGACTAGAGAGTTTTATTTTTTTATTCAGTTTCAAATTTTGGTTTTAGTTATTTGTTCTCATTTTCATTTCGGTTTTTCAAATTGGCTGTTGCTGTGGCTTCATTGGATCTGAAATTCTTGAACGAGCTGTGCTGGTAACTCTTGATCGAGAACAGAGAAGAGGAACAGTACCCTTTTTCTTAATTTTCTATTATTCCACAATTTCTGTAAGTTATTTTAATCTTGAATTCAAATAAATTCCATTATTTTTGCAGTTAAATTCCTTAGTATGAGTAGCTAAATTTCTGTCTAGGGCTGAGATGAAGCCATGAATAGTTGTAGGAGTATTGTTTATATGATGCAATTGCTATCTCAAATAACTATGCTTTAACGATTGTTATTCTCGAATCAAGTGCATTGAATCATAAATTTAGTATGTTGTTTGGATATTAGTTGTAATTTATTAAATGATGGATACAACTAATGATTTGAATTTCACCTTTTGATATGCAAGAGAAGACAAATTCTAATCCGAAATTTGTATGCTTTAATGCTGAAATCTTCCATAGGAGAATAGATTGAATTCAAATTCTCTACGAGATAACAATGAGAACAATTGAGGATTTTAAATAATTGCTCCTAGAATTGTCATGTGCTGATTCTTATGCCCTAGTGTTTTAAATTCCTGATTAAAGTTCCAATTTTTATTTGTCAATTAGTTTCTTTTTCATAGATTACTTAATTACTTTTAGATTAATTTGTTAGTTAAAGTTGTTTAATTGCATTGAGACTTCAATTAGTCGTAGTTGTAGTGAATCAAATCAATTTAATTCTTCAACAAGGGTAATAATCTGATCTTCGAATTAGAATTCTAAAAACACAAGTCCCTGTGGGTTCGACCTCGTAAGAATTGTGCGACTATACTCCAAACACGATTCGTACACTTGCGAGTAAAATTAAGAAGATTAATTAAAACAACAACAAGTGTTTGGCGATGTTGCCGGGGACTTGTGGGAAATCAAATTCTAAGGCTAATTTTACCCTTGCAGTTAATTTTAGGTAAAAAAATCAAAACAAATTTAAAAAAAATTAAAAAAAATTAAAAATTTAAAAATTTAAACACGTGAGAGTTGATTGATGGTGTATGACCACGTGGACACGTGATCACACACTGCGTCAGGTTAGCAATAATTCCAATCCTTTAGAGAATAGTGAAACTAAAATTGATCTTTCATTCAAAATGGAAGATCAACCTGAGAAATCTCTGAGGGAGTTATTTTCTCCAATCTCAATCAACCCTCCATCTTGCATAGTGTTGCCTGCAACCTCTGCAATGCATTTTGAACTAAACCCTCAGATAATTCAACTTTTGCCCAATTATCATGGTCTTAACAGAGAGGATCCTTACATGCATGTAAAGGATTTTCTAGAAATTTGTCAACTTTTAGGTTCACAGACTTCTCAGATGAGTCTGTTCGTCTGCACCTTTTCCCCTTCTCTTTGAAGGACAAGGCTAAGGCATGGTTAAACTCACTTTCCGCTGATTCTATCACAACATGGGATATGTTAGTGAGTAAATTTTTGTCAAAATTCTTTCCAATGGCCAAAACCAATGAATTAAAAAGAGAAATCACTGATTTCATGGAAGATGATAATGAAAAATTTTATGAGAGTTGGGAGAGATTTAAAGATCACATCATGGGTTTGAAACATGAAGGTTAATTTAACACTTCTACAATGGTTTAACTCAAACACACCGCAACATGATTGAATCAATGAATGGCGGTGTTTTCTTAGACTTAGGAGGTGAAGCAGCTTATAACTTCTTAGAGCAATTAGCTGAAAGGTCCCAACAGTGGGATTTTGTAAGTCATAGGGAGAGACAATATCAAGCTCCTAAGAAGGGAGGTCTCTACGAAATCAAAGAGGACGTAGAAGTTAAGGTCAAACTCGATGCGCTAACCAAGAAATAGATGCCCTGAGTTTGCACCGAAGCATCAATGCCCTCAACATGAATGAAGCATGCTCTGTGTGTGCTAGACCGATGCATACATCTCTGAACTGCCCTTCAATGAATACGTATCCAGAGGGTTATGCAGAACAAGTCAATGTCCTGAATAATTATGGGAAGCCGACAGGCAATCCTTTCTCTGAAACCTACAATTCAGGATGGAGAAATCATCCAAATTTCTCTTGGAGATAGAATCAACCACCTATGAATGTTGGTGGGCAGCCCATGCAACCCATGCATAATCAGTTTAGGCAGAACAACCCACCTTATCCAGTTGTGTCTTAACCTCCCACCCAATATCAACAACCTGTCACTCAATCTCAAGGTCTTACACAAAAACAATCATCATTAGAAGACACTCTAAAATCGTTCATGCAATCTACAAGCCAAGTTATTCAGTCAACTAACCAAGCTATGCTTGAAATGAAAAACTCTACACACATGAACACTCAAGCAATTGCTAAGTTAGAGACTCAGGTTGGTCAATTGGCTACTCAATTAGCAGAAAGAGAGAGAGGGAGATTCCCTAGTCAACCTGTGCCTAACCAGAAGGGCCAATTCTCCATTGGTAATAGCTCTAATTCTTCACAGAATGAGGAACATGTTCAATCAGTTATTACCCTTAGGTCTGGAAAACAAGTTGATAATAAAATTGAAATGTCTAAAAAAGAAAGTGAGAACACTAAGACTGAAATAGAGACTAAAGAAATTAATTCTTCACCAACTGTTGACAGTGATTCTCCACCTAGGAATTTTGTACCGAGGGCACCATATCCGCAAAGACTAGTAAATCCTAAAAAAGGTGCACAATATGGAGATATTCTAGAAGTGTTTAAACAAGTACAAATAAATATTCATTTTCTAGATGCAATCCAACAAGTACCTTCATATGCAAAAATTTTGAAAGATCTAGTCTCTGTCAAAAAGAAAAATAATGTTCCTAAAAAGGCATTCCTAGCAGAACAAGTTAGCTCTGTCATTCAATGTAAATTTCCTATCAAATATAAGGACCCTGGTTGTCCCACAATTTCATGCATGATAGGGAAGCATCAAATTGAGCGAGCTTTGTTAGATTTGGGGGCGAGTGTGAATTTATTGCCATATTCTGTGTATGTGCAATTAGGCCTGGGAGAGCTAAAACCCACGTCAATGACACTTCAATTAGCTGAGCGTTCGGTTAAAATCCCTCAAGGTGTTGTTGAGGATGTTCTGATTAAGGTTGATACATTTTATTTCCCTGTAGACTTTGCTGTCCTTGATACTTAACCTATTCCAAACATAAGTGGGCAAATACCTGTCGTTTTGGGTCGTCCATTTCTAGCTACATTTATTGCTATCATTAATTGTAGAAATGGAGTGAGGCAAATTTCTTTTGGGAATATGGTGGAATTGAACATTTTTGACATCAGTAAACAACCACCTGACATGGATGATGTGAATGAAATAAGCCTGATTGAAACACTTGTCCATGAAACATTTCTTCAAACACATTCCCAAGATCCCTTAGAGGCCTGCTTAACACATTTTTGTTGTGAAGTTGATATCGATCAGTCAATTGAATAAGTGAACTCATTGCTTGAGTCTGTACCTCTGATGAGTACTGAACGGTGGCAACCAAAAGTGGAGCCTCTTGCCTTATCATCATCACCAGTAGTTCCATCTAGTGTTGAGCTACCTAAATTAGACCTGAAACCATTGCCTGATACTCTGAAATATGCTTATTTAGGCCCTGGTGAGTCCTTACCTGTCATTATTGTATCAGACCTAGATGTTCTTGGGCATATTATATCTAATAAAGGCATTGAAGTTGATAAAGCTAAAGTTGATTTGATTTCACATCTTCCACCACCACGAACTGTGAAAGAAATCAAATCAGTTTTAGGCCATGCTGGATTTTACAGAAGATTCATTAAGACTTTAGTAAAATTTCAAGACCTTTGTGTAATCTTCTTGCAAAAGATACACCATTTGTCTTTGATGATGCTTGCAATAATGCCTTTCAGAATTTCAAATCAGAGTTAACATCTGCACCTATTATTCGGCCGCCTGATTGGAGCCTACTTTTGAAATCATGTGCGATGCCTCTGATTATGCTATTGGTGCTGTGTTGGGGCAGCGAATTATTTAACTTCCCCATGTGATTTACTATGCCAGTAAAACATTGAATGATGCTCAACTTAATTATTCTACAACTGAAAAAGAGTTGCTGGCAGTAGTCTTTGCTCTAGATAAGTTTCGGTCTTATTTATTAGGATCGAAGGTCTATATCTATTCGGATCATGCTGCATTGAAGTATCTTTTATCTAAAAAAGATGCTAAACCTCGTCTTCTCCGATGGATATTGTTGCTACAAGAATTTGATATAGAAATTCGGGATAAGAAAGGTTCCGAAAATGTTGTAGCCGACCACTTATCTAGGTTGATAATTGATTTTACTGATGAATCATTGCCCAAAACTGAATCTTTCCATGATGAGCAATTACTTGCAGTATCCCAATTGCCTTGGTTTGCTGACATAGGAATTATTTGGTAACTGAACAAATTCCATCTCATTGGTCTTCCCAAGATAGGTCCCAATTTTTGTCCAGGGTTAAGTATTTCTTTTGGGATGATCCATACTTGTTCAAGTATTGTCCTGATCAGATTATTAGGAGATGTATTCCTGAACATGATCAACAAAGCATCATTTCTTTTTGTCATGATCAAGCATGTGGGGGCCATTTTAGTTCTAAAAAGACTGCTGCAAAGATTTTGCAGTCTGGATTTTATTGGCCTGCTGTTTTTAAAGACTGACATACTTATTGTTCAGCATGTGAAAGATGTCAGAAGTTAGGCGCACTTTCACATCGTAACATGATGCCTTTAACCCCAATCCTTATTATAGACCTTTTTGATGTATGGGGTATTGACTTCATGGGACTTTTTCCTAACTCTTTTGGCAATCTTTATATCCTTGTGAGGGTAGACTATGTCTCTAAATGGGTTGAAGCTCTAGCATGCAAGACCAATGATCACAAAGTGGTGGTCCAATTCTTAAAAGACAATATTTTTGCACGTTTTGGTTCTCCTCGTGCTATCATAAGTGATGGGGGTAAACATTTCTGTAATAGGGTTTTTGAACAGTTAATGAAGAAATATGGCATAACCCACAAAATTGCTACCCCATACCATCCTCAAACAAGCGGTTAAGTTGAGATATCTAATAGGGAGATTAAGCATATTTTAGAAAAGTCAGTCAATCCTAATCGCAAAGATTGGTCACTGAGACTCACCGATGCTTTGTGGGCTTACCGTACTGCATTTAAAACTCCCATTGGAATGTCTCCATACCGTATTATTTACGGGAAAACTTGTCATCTTTCTGTTGAAATTGAGCATAAAGCTTATTGGGCAATTAAGCACCTGAATTTTGATCTGAATAGAGCAGGAATTCAAAGAAACTGCAGTTGAATGAGTTAGATGAGCTTCGTAATGATGCTTATGAGTGTGCAAAATCATACAAGGATCGCATGAAAAAGGTTCATGATCAAAATATTCTGCGAAAATCTTTTACACCGGAGCAGAAAGTTCTTTTATACAATTCTCGTTTACATCTGTTTCCGGGTAAATTGAAGTCTCGATGGACATGACCTTTTATAGTTCGTGTTGTTTATTCTCATGGGGCGGTTGAAATAGAAAACCCCAAGAATGGTGATATATTCAAAGTTAATGGTCATCGTCTTAAACCATTCTTGGAATTACAGCAACCTCAGATTGATGAATTGAGTCTGGGAGACCCGACTTATCATGACTAAAGATTAATTGCTGTGTCTGGCTGAAGACGTTAAACTTAGCGCTACTGGGAGGGAACCCAAGTTTTTAGAATTTTTATTTTTGTGCTTATTTCTTCTTATGCTTTTCTTGTGCTTCACTTGTTCTTTTCATTTAGATAGATAATATAGCGTTTCAGTGGAGTCTAGGTACTATCTTTCCTTCCCTCTTTTATTTATTTTCCTCATTACTTATTTAATATCTTTTTACATTGAGGACAATGTTTCATGCAGGTTTGGGGGTATAGGAAGATATGTGTTTAGGATATCTTAGTTATTTTCTTGCTTATTTTGAATTTTATTAAAAAAAAATTATAGTTTTTAGGTTGTTTGTTAGTATTTTTATAGGTTTTGGTAGTTTATCCCTTCGTGATGTATACTTCAATTTTTAAGAGATTAATTTACATTGGAAGTGTGAGTAAGTATACTGGAAGATAGAGTCACTTAACTGAGAAATAGCATTCTATTACAATCCTCTTGGATCAAGTGCTTGAGCTAATAATAAAACTCACTCACACACACTAGTTACATAAAGTAATACCTTCTAGAGATTTGTTGAATACTAATCTTCAGTGGGATGTCTTTAGTCAGAGTCATTAGTTGATATGTGGTTGTCAGTTGAGCTTAAAAGATCATGATAGCCCATTTACTTGGCCATGGCAAGGGCTTGGAACCGGAAATAGGTTGAGAGTATAATACAGCCTGGACATAATAAGATGCTTGAAAATATATGCACTGAAAATGAAAAAAAAATAGAAACGAAAATAAAGAAAAGGGTTGCTTGACTATTATAGGATTAACTTAGGCTGATGCTCAGGTCCGAAGCGGTCCATCTTAAAACCTAATGCCCTAAGCCAACTATGCTGGGAGTCATTGGCCTGAGTCATTGCTAAACCTAAGCATCGTGAAGTCAAGCCTTACATAGTCCTATTGAAAAAAAAAGTCTATGGTGTATTATCCTCTCAAATCTAGAATGTTGGACCCGAAGGAGGCGTGCAGGCATTTGTGCTATCATGAATATAAAGATTACGATGACTATGTAGATTCTGATGTTCTTTGGTTAATGGGTAACACTGGATCTGTGTGAAACAGAGATTTAGAGTGTATTGCTACAATGTTCTACACCATTATTATTTAAATTATCATGCTATATCATATTGAGCATAAATTTCCAAGATGAAGGTGTAGAATAAAACCACTTGCTTGAGCGCTTCTATATTCCAGTTGATTATAAATGCAAGTACGTGTGGTTAGTTTTCTTAAGTATTGCAGTGTGTATTTGAAGGGATAATAGGTTCTGTGTTTTGAAGTGTTTAGTTGATTTTTTTTCATTTAGATTAATAATGTTAATTTTATAAATACATGTTTGTGGGTAGCATGGCTGCAAACCCTCACGAGACTTCACTCGTCCATCCAGGGACACCTGGGGGTTTAAAAGACTTGTTGCATATGCTAAATGCAATCATGATTCCCTACGACAGTGGCATTTATTTTTGAGTAGTTTTATTATTTTTCTTTTGTGTTTTGCTTGAGGACTAGCAAAATCTAGGTTTGGGGGTATTTGTTATGCATGAAAAATACACATTTTTATATGCCTTTTTATTTGTTTGTTAGTCATAATTTTTAGTTAAAATAAGGATTACAGTGAGTTTTAGTAATTAGTTTAAGAATTAAGAATTAAATAAATAATGCTCTTTAAATGGCTCAAATTTCGATATGTTCTGTAATTTTATGAATATCTGGTGCGTCTAATGTGGGATATATCTTATTTATGTAGGTTTAAATCCTCTTACTGCGGAACGTCCAAAAGTGAAGCCATTAGACGGGTTTTGAAATGCCAAAGTGGCCCAAGAGCTGATATCACGCGCATTGAAGATTTGAACCGTTGATGAGTCACTTAAGAGAAGACGGACGCTGAGTTAAGATAAAGAGCCATTCAGATTCGATCCAGTGGACAACATTGCTACATCGGGTTTTAATCAAGTAAAAGCAAAAAAAAAAAGAAAATAGAATTGAAGAGAACCGGATCAGCGGTTCGTTGGGCAGGTTCAGTGAAAGAAAAAAAAGAAAGAAGAACCCGAGCTTCTGCTCGGGTGTCTAACAGAGGAACAGAGAGCGCTCGAACTCTCTGCTCGAGCGCGATGAGTCCGACCGATGGGCGAGGCTCTGGGTTCTGGCGGCCTGAGATTGAGCTCAACGGTGGCCGATGGCGGAGAGAGGGACTGCTCGAGCGACGGTAGACGATGCAGAGGCTGGAGTGACGCATGGGTTCCGGCAAGACCGTAGAGGAAGTCAAAGAGGCCGACAGAGATGATGGGCGGCGGCCTTGGGTTGCGGCGGCCATGGGTAGAGCTCGACGGTGGAGGTCGAAGCCGACGACGGTCACGGCGACGAGGAGGAGCAAAACAGCAAAAGGAAAAAAATCTCAATTTGGTAAGTTACGTGCGGGGGAGCCGAATGGGGAAAGACAAGCTTCAGATTTGGATCAGAACGGTAAGCTCCCATTTTCAGTTCAATCAACGATTTCAAATAGGGCGATTTTGGCTTTGAATTGGAAAGAATAACATTTGGGTGATTTCGGCCCTATTTTGACGAGGAAAGATCAGATTTTTCTTACAAATTTGGACGAAATTCGAATGGAAAACTGGCCAGATTTAGAAGACTTAATGGCAGCAATTGGAAATTTCACTTTCTACACGAGATTAATTTTGGAAAAAGTTCTAATTTTAGAAGAACAGAAGATGGTCATGCAGTCGATATAAACAGAAAACAGAGCCATAAACAGGGAGGTCGACCATTGGAGGAGACAACCAGAGAGTTTTATTTTTTTATTCAGTTTCAAATTTTGGTTTCAGTTATTTGTTCTCATTTTTATTTCGGTTTTTCAAATTGGTTGTTGCTGTGGCTTCATTGGATCTGAAATTCTTGAACGAGCTGTGCTGGGAACTCTTGATCGAGAACAGAGAAGAGGAACAGTACCTTTTTTCTTAATTTTCTATTATTTCACAATTTCTGTAAGTTATTTTAATCTTGAATTCAAATGAATTCCATTATTTTTGCAGTTAAATTCCTTAGTATGAGTAGCTAAATTCCTGTCTAGGGCTGAGATGAAGCCATGAATAGTTGTAGGAGTATTGTTTATATGATGCAATTGCTATCTCAAATAACTATGCTTTAACGATTGTTATTCTCGAATCAAGTGCATTGAATCATAAATTTAGTATGTTGTTTGGATATTAGTTGTAATTTATTAAATGATGGATACAACTAATGATTTGAATTTCATCTTTTGATATGCAAGGGAAGACAAATTCTAATCCGAAATTTGTATGCTTTAATGCTGAAATCTTCCGTAGGAGAATGGATTGAATTCAAATTCTCTACGAGATAACAATGAGAACAATTGAGGATTTTAAATAATTGCTCCTAGAATTGTCATGTGCTGATTCTTATGCCCTAGTGTTTTAAATTCCTGATTAAAGTTCCAATTTTTATTTGTCAATTAGTTTCTTTTTCATAGATTACTTAATTGCTTTTAGATTAATTTGTTAGTTAAAGTTGTTTAATTGCATTGAGTCTTCGATTAGTCGTAGTTGCACTGAATCAAATCAATTTAATTCTTCAACAAGGGTAATAATCTGATCTTCGAATTAGAATTCCAAAAACACAAGTCCCTGTGGGTTCGACCTCGTAAGAATTGTGCGACTATACTCCAAACACGATTCGTACACTTGCGAGTAAAATTAAGAAGATTAATTAAAACAACAACACTCGGTCGCACCTCGCCGCCGGCCGCAGTTCCACCACCCCACCCGTGCTGGTCCACGCGAACCACTGCTACAAACGATGTCTACTCCACCGCGATGGGGCCTAGGGCATTCACAGATCTGAACGACTCCATTGCTAGCCGACGAGAAAACTCACGGGAGGTGCAGACGGTAGCGGCAGCCACTTCGCCGGCCAGGGTACCCACTGGCTGATCCTCGTTCTCAGCCCTCAACTCTGCCACCCCGATGACCAAGGATACAGCTTGGGATCATCCCTCTCCAAGGTCGAGCGTATCGACCGCCGCCGCCACGACTGGGCTTCCGATGTCAGCCAAGGACTCCCAGCCTAACGACCCCCACGGGAGCGGCCAACACCGCCGGGACAGAGAAAAGCAGAGCCACGGCAACAGCACCGTCCCTTGCGACAGCATATTGGGGATCAGCAACGAGGGCCACGATGCCGTGAATTGCCACATCAGCGACTGCTGCCACCGAACTACCGGCGAGGAGGTCTGGTCTCTTCCGGCCTACGCCGTCGATGTCGGTTCCACCGCCGTCAAATGGACGCAAAACACCTTCATCTTCAGGTGGCCACCAGATGTTCGATGAAATACCTGAATAGCGAACAGATAATTTTTAGCCGCCTCTTTCGACCAAGATCTCTGATTATACGCAACAGGTTTGCAAATTCTTTGTGGATCAGTATTATTATATGCTTTACACCAATCCGAAGGAAGTTTTCAGGTTCTACCATGATTCAAGCTGGCTCAGCCGACCTGCGCCCAACGGTACTATGCATTCCGTCACGACTTTACAAAGGAAAGAAAATTTTGTCTTTCCACCATGAATGCATGAGCCCAGAAACAGAGATTGAAGATGTTCAGGAGTTACCTGAGGGTGAAATCCGTATTCAGGTGACTAGATGTCTCGTTCGCTATGACTATTCGACGAGGCACTTTGCTCAATCCTTCATGCTCGCTCCACAAGTGGGCGGTGGCTACTTTGTTTCACGCAATGTGTTCTGCTACCACGCCATGCTTAAGGGTTATTCGAAAATGGGTGCCTTGGAGAAGTGGAAGAGGCTGTCTCCGCCCTTCAACAAACAAATCCAACTGTACAGAGGACGATGGTTTCTCTATCATCTGATAAGGTAGTCGGGGATGCAATTGTGCAGAATGAGGCTATTAAAGAACTAAAGGTGGATCTCGACTTTCTCGAGGCTGCTGAGGACTTGCAGGAGAAGGAATTGGGTGATGATCATCATATGGATGACGATGGAGACTACCATATGGAGGAGGAGAAGGCTCCTTGGTCAAATGAAGTACCAACTGATAGCATGAAAGAGGTTCAATCACACCTCAAGAAGAGGTGCCTGCTCCTCAAGAAATTGAAGAACCAGTTGCTGATACAGAACATAAGAAATGCCACTTGACTGATGTCTTTCTTGGCCATGTTGATGCTGGCAAATCTATATCTAGCGGACAAATCATATTCCTTCGTCATCAGGTTGATGCTCGGGTAATCCAACAGTACGAGACATAAGCTACGGAGAAGAATCGTGCAAGATGGTACCTGGCATATATTATGGACATTAATAAGGAGAAGCGTGTTCAGGGTAAGACGGTGGAGGTTGGAAGAGCTAATGTTGAAACAGCTCAAAAAGGGGAGTTTGAATTGCGAGAGGTGGACAGACGTGTGAACATGTTCAACTTGCAACAACGTTGGGTGTGTCAAAGTTGATTGTAGTTGTCATCAACATGGATGATCCTACCAAGGCTAAGGCAAGGTATGACGCAATAGTCTTGAAGATGGTTCCGCTTCTTAAAATATCCGTTTATAACATGGAGAAAGCTGTTCAGTTTCTTCCAATCTCTGCGCTGTTGGGTACTATCATGAAAAGTAGGATGGACAAGATTTCTTATTGCTGAAGGTATCTCTAATCCTGAATTGGTCAGATTATTCATGATGGAATTAACTAATTGGAAAACTTCGTGGGACTGTGAGATTTTGATTGCTATATATTTTGCATCACTGCTTCCAAGTGCTTTGGTCACTTTATGGGGGCATGCTTATGGAGCTCAACAGCATCCAAAAGTGGGATTTCCAATGCTCAGGGCAATTGTCTCCCTGGTATGGGTCTGCCTCCCACTCTCTCTTATTTGGGTCTCGGTGGGAAGCCTTCTCTTTTTTATAGGTCAAGCTTCAGAAATCTTAATGGATGCATGGAAATTTGCTGTCGGGCTGCTCCTTGTCCTATTTGCTTATGCTGTCTTGGTGTCTCTAATGAAATTCCTCCTATCTCAAAGCTTCATCAGGACCATGCTCTTAAGTCCCTTGGTTATTCTCTGGGTTCATATTCCATTGTGCTGGCCTTTGGTGTACAAATCCGGACTTGGAAATATAGGAGCACCTATGTCCATCAGTTTTTCAAATTGGTTGAAGGTGCTGATCATTGAATTTCCTGTGTGGTGCTCACCATCTTGTCAAAGAACACGAGTGCTATTTTTCAAAGAGGTGGGTTATGGGATGGGTGACTTTTTTCAACTAGCCATTCCAACAGCCGTATGGATATGTCTCAAGTGGTGGTCGATTGCGCTGCTCATCCGGCTATCTGGACTTCTCTCAAATCCAAAACTAGAAGCATCATTACTTTCAGTATGCCTCCCAACTATTTCTTTGCTTTCCACTCTTCCATCCAGTTTTGCTACTACCGCAAGGATCAGATTTGCAAATGAGTTAGGAGCTAGCAACCTGCATGCGGCACGGACAGTTGTTTCTATATTAGTGTTCCTTGCTGATTTGGCCCTTAAATGTCATCAAAGGGAAACCGACATACTTGAAAAGCAGTTACAGCTAATCATTATATGCTGGAGTGAGGCAATATATGGTGTTGATGGGTTCCAGAATACACATCACCGGCAACAGTACGCATCTGCTACGTTTCGCATTGCTCAGGTTGTGGAGTGTTTCGTTCCTTGGCCTCCTTGAGGACAAGGCGGGAGCGGAAGCGTGGTGGAATAATTGTTGTGAACATCAGGCCCAGGACATCAGCACACACACGTCATATGAACGGACATCAAGCTAGATAACTGATTGGGTTTCGTTAGGATATTAGATTTGCTTTGAGTATCTGTTTAATTGAATAATGAATGTATTCCAGGCCCGTTAGAGGCCCAATTAGTGGCGCATCCCTCTGGGGCACCACGCCACCTCTCTTCCTATATAAGGAGGTCATCCTCCTCAGTTTAGGTTATGCAATATGAATTGATTTCTCTCTACTATTTCTTCCTTGTCTTCCTCCCTTTCTCAGGCCATGATACCTGGCCCTGTTCGTGTCCCATGCCGGGACACAACACACACACTTCAGTTACATAAAGTAATACCCTCTAGAAATTTGTTGAGTATTAATCTGTAGTGGGATAACTTTGGTCAAAGTTATTTGTTGATACATGGTTCTTGTTGAGCTTAAACGATCATGATAGACATTTGTTTGGCTTATGCTGAGGAAATAAAAGGAAGTAGGTTAAAAGTATAATACACCCATGCTGAAAAAAAAATTTGAAAAAAAAATGCAAAAATAGCAAATGGATGCTTTATTCGTTATATGATCAACATTAGCTGATTCCCGGCCCGGAGGGACAATAACAAATTTGATTTTACTCTTAAGATAAGTCTTTTGTAGAAACTTGTAGAAGGATGTTGGACTCCTATAAATAAGGAATAGTAGATGGAGTTCTAACACACAATTGGGTAAGAAAACCCAAGAGGTGAAGTGAAGGTGTGAGGGAGTGTTCTTGTATAAGGTAGCAACCTTGTCCCTTGAATTGTTCTTGAGATAATGAAACTTGTCAGAATTTTTCCTTTCTTACCATTGTCTCATTTTCTTCCCATACACTTCCCTCATTAATCATAGTTGTGCATGAAGGCTTAGCAAAACCAACATCCAACACGATTATGGCTATTTAGGGTTGGTGATGGACGGAACAGAGGTGGGCTACTCTGCCCCCATTGATGAGATGATGGATGACTTATCTTTGCTTCTTGACGATTCATTCATGCATGGTGGTGGTTCTTGAAGATGTATTTTAAGTTATTTTTCAAGAAATAGATTAGTTATTGAAATATGTTGTTAATTCATCATACTGGCTTGCCCTGCTGAAGTTTTTCTTTTGCTAATGGGTTTTGAGTGTGTACTTGAGTCAAATTTTAACTGTATGGTAAATTTGATCTTATTAATCGAATTTCATTGTCAATAAAATCAGATTCACTGTTTCTTTTCTTGTATGTAAGTTGCTTGAATTTTTGGATTTTGGTGAAGAGATTTTTTATTTTTGGGCGGGTAACTCAAATCTAATAGAGTTGAATCATTGGAATAATGGATGGTTTCAGGAAGGAATCCTTATTGTATTTAACCTTCACAACTCACAACTCCTAGCTCTTTGGAGTATAGAGAGAGAGAGAGGAGTTGGTCTTCAGTGTTTGTGGACAAGAACTGCAGTTGCTCTAGGAAGGGGATGGATGGGATGTCTTAATCAGAAGGGAATGCACACATCTGTGTCACTCGATCTTAATCGATTTGCTTAGAAGTTGTAACACCCAAAAAATTGGTACGTTAACTAAAGGTTTCTATTTTAGGAAACTATTCCAAAATAGGAAAGTGTTGTTGCCTGATTTGATTTCTGGTTGTGCAATGTGCTTTGATGTGTTATTTGATGTTATAATGCAGTAGAATCGCATGACTAATTGTGGTAGAACACCAGGACACATGGTTGATCCGGGCGCTGGGCACAACCTGGCGTTGAGACTAGCCTGGCGCCAGGGTGTGAGAACACCTGACGCCAGGAGTGGGACCAGGCGCTGGGGTATGTGTCTAGTGATTTTGACTAACATGAATTTCATAAGTAGTAAGTTGATTTTTTGTTTTAATACGTGGTTCGTGGTCTACGCGAGATAGTGTAACGAGTAGTGCTACCGCAGGACACCAGAGTCATGTGCGCGCAGGACTCTAGCTTTAGACGCACAGACCTGGGCACAGGGCCACCGCGATGGTATCATGTGAACGTGGGTGACTAGCCATAAGAAGATCTTCAAAGGATTGTAGCGACTATTGGTGCAAATCTACAGTTTGAACTAATCGCGATGGATAAGGTAAGTACTGCGGTAAATCGGAAAGTTATCGTTTGAGCTTAGATAATTATGAAGATAAATATGAATTAAAAAGAAGAAAAAAAGGAAGTAATTAGAGTATCTTCTACCCAGCCAATAGGAGGAGACGCCACGTAAGGAAGAGAGAGAGAGGGGCGTCCTATTGGATGGCTCATATTTGGAAGTTTCCTAGTTGAGTAGGGATCTAGACTTGATAAGGTAATATCCTAACTAAGACGATTACAACCTAGCTAACTATGGAGTTAAATTGCTGGGCGCCCTAATCTTATTTGAGGAAGGGATTCTAATTGGTTAATTAGGATTTGAGATTAGGAAGGTGCTAGATTTGGAGTAATCCTAGTTGGGAAAGACATGGGCTATATAAACCAAGAAGGAGGTCGTCCATATGCTTCACACGCCAAGGCTTGGATGACTTGAGCAAAGCCCTAGCCCTTCTCCCTTGCCTTGCCACTAATTCCAGCAACCTTCTACCTCTTCCCTCAACCTCTTTTCTCGTGCGATCGAAGGTGTGGAGGCGTCATTGCGAAGGAGAAGTGACGAGCTACGCGTGGAGGTGTATTTCACATACATCTAAGTGGTAGGATGGTTTTTCCTAACCGCTCTGGTTTGCAATCCTTTGCTTCATTTATATTATGACTAATTGATGATCCTATTGATGTTTTCTCAGAGATTTGAGTGTGTAATGTGATTCATGAGAGATTTCTTGTTATTTGTCAAATAAGAGTGTTCATAATGACATATCTTGTTTTAATTCTTCATGTTGATGCATATATGCCTACTTTTGATGGGATTATCTATATCTCATGTCTCTTGAACGTGGAAGGTCCTGAAAGTTCTCTTCTTTATTCTGTTATGTCCTGATTTAATAGTTCAATATGGTTAAGAGATGTATTAATAAGGATAAAAGCTTAATTAGGTCAAGGTTGATGCCTTAAATCTAGTTTGAGGTATTATCATCAAATAAAATTAGGAAATCATTAAGTACAGAAGGTACCAAAGTCTGAAACTACTCTAGGAGGGGAGTAATTAAGGGTATTAATGTTATATTATCATGGTTAATCGGTATTAGTACGTGATTACCTATTATAAGTAAGTAATGTGCTCTCGGCCAGAACCGTTTCTGCGCCGACAATGCTCAGTATAAAAATCATAATTAAATGTATCAAAGTCATAAAAATATGCATCAGTGGGGTTATAAACTAGAATCATAGGGCTATCTTCTGTTAAAATTTTAGAGTCAGAGTCCTTCTGTCTTGGCGGTGAGGTCAGTCGTAAGTGGGCTGTACCGTATAAGACAATTTACTAGAATTAGGGTTTTAAAGCACTAATAAGCACTATTACTCATAATATGATATAATCTAATTAAAATAATATTAATACAGTACGATAAAACTACTTATGAGTCACTGTAATAAGTGAAGAAGTTTAAAAGATTAAGACTTTGGGATGAGTCAGCGTGCACAAGAGTCAATTTGGTCTTGTTTCTATGGTTCATGGTAGTGTCGGTTTAAGTATCCAATTAGAGATCAAACTTTCCTAGAAAGGTATTTTGAGATTAAAAGTAATACAATTCCATACTTAGAGATATCCCTATCAAAGGTAAGACATGATGCATGATGTGTAATCTAAGAGTGAAATTCATTGCCCCTTAGATCGTGAGTCTTCATTATTCTCTTCACTATGCGAGATATGTGAATCTTCTTGTTACTCCCTGAGAGAGAGCCATATATTGTTGATAAATCTTGATTATGTATTTCATACTCCATGAGTGAGTCATTGCGGTAAGAGTTACCCTATTCTCATAAAGGTAAGACTTGTGCTTTTGTTGAATCATTGTCCAGTTTGACATTGACCTATTTCTCCACTTATTAAAAGGTGGAATCATAGTATGCTCACGAGCCATTGCTAGATCCGTGGCGATCTCTGATATTTATGGAACATGGTTTCCCTATTGCCCAAAAGGAGGCAAATACGTACGTCTTAGACTGGTTGACATTACGGAAGGTCTTCAGTCTCCGCTCATCATGCCTGTAAGCACTGATGGGGCCAGCATGCCCAGACGAGTGGCCGGGTTCCAAAAAGAGAACCTCTAGGATGTTCTGGTATATATCTTACCTCATGCGTATTGGTAAGTTCAGCGAGCGGAAATTATAACTCCTTGCACTATAAATTCTTTTTGATGGAATTTGACCATTATCTCCCTACACTGGTAATTGTTTGGAGTCATATGGAGATTATCCTTTCCTATACATGTACATTGGAAATGTTATCATTTGACCTTGCTTTTCAGGCAACATAAACCTATGAGTGGTCTTTCAGAGAGTGTCTATTCCTGTTTATCTGAGTGATCTTTTCTTCATAACCTATTTTATCTTCTGGGTAGGTTTTTACATCCTACTGGGTATTTCTACAAAATACTCACGCATCCTCTGATGCAGGCTTCAAAGATCAGTAAGTCATGACTTTGCAGTTCAGAAAGGCATAGCAGATGCATGGGAGATGTCTTAAAGAATTGCTCTATTTACTCTATTGCATTTTGTTAGAACTTCTTTAGTGTTGGCCAGTGTGTGCCTGGATTTGATGCTTGCTTTATTTGACAGTTTTTATTTAACCTGCTGTAATGATTTTAGTAGGAATCATTTGCTACAATGACAATGTTATTTAAAATTTGATGAAGAATTTCTTAGTTCTCAATTTCTAAGTTTCGTTATGAGTTCCTAGTGATGTCGGTTACACGTTCTTTTGTAACGATGTAATTGACCTGAGTGATCGAGTATTCGGTTGCGTCCCAAGGTTCCTATATCGGCTTTTAATTAGTTTACTTAAAGGCTTCCACACTCCGATCGAGGTCAGGAATTTTGGGGCGTGACAGCGTGGTATCGGAGCTCTGAAACTCTTTAATTGGAACTTTTAGAATTTTAGGTCATCAATTTTAAAAAAAAAATATTGTAATGTAAGAAATGTTGTAGATCGTGGGTGAGATTAGAAAGACTTTAGGAGATAGAGTGGAACCTGTAGATGAACCATATCCTATGAATAATCCTAACGACGTTTCTTGTATAGGTTTAAATGGCTAGGACAAGAAGCGGCAGGATCTATGAGAAAGGCAAACAAGAAGCTGTTAGGCAGTGGCTTGAAGAATAGAAGAAAATGGACATAGGTAGTGGAACAGAAGATGACCCGTTAAAGATTGATATAGAAGAAGTTCAGGACCCAGTTGCTGAAGTAGAACCCTTACCCAAAGATGACCCAGAGTGGGATCCCTACTTAGATTATGTGCCAGATATGGAGGACGAAGGATATCAGGCAGAGGAGATCCGAGTGGAGTTTACAGATGGATCTTCTCCCATACTTGTTGTCGTAGAGGCCCAAATTGTGAGGAATCACCCGGTGTATGTTCGGGCTAGAGATGATGCAACACTGTTTAACGTCTTGTATCATAGGTTTAAATCTATGGGTTACAGGTGGCCGCAAATGTCGATGGGGGAAATTTTGTGGCATTCGGAGTTGATGCTTGCACCAACCTGAGCAGCTTTAGATATACTGGATGATTATCTCTGAAGGCAAAGAGCTTAAAAAGAATTTGAAGGAGAGTTAGGATAGATTTTAGTTTTATAACTTTTTTGTAATAAAACCCTGGTGTATGGGGCATCAGTATAGAGAATCGTTGTAGGATTTCTTCAGAATTAATAAAAAGTTCTTTGATTAAATGATTTATCTTTTTGCTTGTTTGTTGTGCTTTGTTTTGTGGGTGTGTTTATCGCCTAGGAGTCAAAGGAATGAGGGATGAATTAAAATTGAACCAGAGTGAGATTCTAATTCATCTTCTTTCTTTGACTATAGATTATCGAAAATGGTGAACTCTAGAGCACGTGGTAGACGACCGAACGCAACAATGAATCTTTCACAGGAAGAACTAGGTAGCCAGAATATGACAGAAATGATGAGACAGTTGGCTGCTGAAATTCGGAATGGAGGGGGAACCGGAGGAAGTGAGAAAGCACCTACACTTGAGCGATTTAAGAGAGCCAGACTTGAGTTCTCGGGTGAGGACAATCCGGAGAAAGCTGAACGTTGGATGGTGGAGGTAGAAAGACTCTTTAAGGGAATGAAGGTGCCTGCTACTGATCGTGTCATTTTCGCGACTTATCTGTTTGTTGGTGAAGCAGTATTCTGGTGGGAATCTGCTAAGCCCAACAGCTTTGCGGACAGCCAAGATATTTTGTCGGATGAGTTCAGGAAGGTCTTCAATAAGAAGTACTTTCCACCATATATCCAGCGCAGGAAGGAGAAGGAATTTCTGGAGCTTGTTCAAGGTTCAATGACAGTACTTTAGTGCGAGACAAAATTTGAACAGCTTCAGCGTTTTGCAACCGATGCGTGTCCGAATGAGTTAGTCAATGCGCAGCGTTTCATTGACGGTTTGAAAGATGGACTGAGGTCAAGGTTGTTAGTTTCTCAGCCGACTACTGTTGCTAAGGCGGTGGAACTAGCTTCTATTCTAAAGGATGACTTCAAGCGAACTATGGAGAGGAAGAACGGCCAAAACAAAAGTCAGGAGAATAAGTTGAAGCATCCTACTGATAAGCGTTTCGGAAACAACAATCGTGGAAGTAATCGGCCTTACAAGCAGCAGAAGTATCAGCCTCAGCAGAATCGGACGAATTTCCAGAATCGACAGCCAGTTCGAGGTATTGGCAGCAGCAACGGTAATGGCACAGGAAATCATTGTAGAATTTGCTGTCAGAATTCGCATGCTGGAAAATTGTGTCCTCAAGATATGAGAAGATGTTTCACTTGCAATGAGGTTGGTCACATCTCACCTTATTGCCCTAATCGTGAGAAGAAGGCCAGAGCTGAGACAAATAAGAAGACGCAGGCAAGGAACTTTGCGATGACATCGGAAGACGCGCGGGCTTCGAATGAGGTTATTGAAGGTAATCTTCTAGTCTTCAATAGTCTTGCTCGAGTTTTAATCGATCCAGGAGCGTCGAGATCATTTATTTCTTCTGTTTTTGCCTTAAGTCTAGAGAAGTCATTGTCTAGACTGAGTTATGATTTGTTGATCTCTACACCTGTTGGGAACTCAGTTGTTGCAACTGAGTATCTTGAGCAATCTCCTGTGATAGTAGGGGATAAGGTGTTGAGTGCTGATTTGATTGTAATTGATATGTTTGATTTTGATGTTATCTTGGGAATGGACTGGTTAGCCATGTATGGGGCAAATGTAGATTGTATTAAGAAGAAGGTCTACCTTAGAATTCCCGGAGAGAAAGAGCTTGTTTTCCAGGGGATACAAACGAGAAAGGAGAATTTGATCATATCAGCATTAAAAGCTCGAAAACTTATAGGTAAAGGAGGTAGTGCCTTTTTAGCAAGTGTGTTACCCTTAGAAACGCCTACCCCAAAGATTGAAGAAATTGAGGTAGTGCGGGATTTCCCAGATGTCTTTCCTGAGGAGTTGTCTGGTTTGCCACCAAAGAGAGAAATTGAATTTACTATTGATTTGATACCGGAGACAACACCTATATCAAAAGCGCCATACCGAATGGCACCTGCAGAGTTAAAAGAGCAGTTGCAGGAACTGTTGGATAAACGGCTTATTCGACCTAGTGTTTTGCCATGGGGAGCACCAGTACTGTTTGTGAAAAATAAGGATGGATCAATGAGGTTGTGTATTGACTATCGCATGTTGAATCAAGTTACTGTGAAGAACAGGTATCCATTGCCCAGGATCGATGATCTTTTTGATCAATTGCAATCTGCAAAAGTTTTCTCAAGGATAGATCTGAGATCGGGTTATCATCAATTGTGGATTAAGGAGGAGGATATATCCAAGACTGCATTCAGGACCAAATATGGACACTACAAATTTTAGGTGATGCCTTTTGGATTGACGAATGCACCAGCAGCATTCATGGATATGCAGGATTTTTGTTGACCTGTTGGATCGGTTTGTAATAGTGTTTGTGGATGACATCTTGGTGTATTCAGCAAGCGGAGAAGAACACAAAGAACACTTAGCTCAGGTGTTGCAGATATTTAAGGATAATCAGTTATATGCCAAGTGCAGCAAATGCGAGTTCTGGTTGGACAGAGTAAATTTTCTTGGACATGTGATATCGAAAAATGGAGTATCAGTGGATCCAGCGAAGGTGGAGGCAGTATTGAATTGGGAACAACCGAGGAACATTACAGAAATTCGGATTTTCTTGGGATTGGCAGGATACTATCGAAGGTTTATAGAAGGATTTTCAAGTTTGGCGTTGCCAATGACTAAACTGACACGGAAAGGAGTGAAGTTCTTGTGGGATGATGCGTGTGATAAAAGTTTCACGGAGTTGAAGAGAAGGTTGACTACGGCACCGATATTAACTTTACCAGCAGGATCAAGAGGTTTTGTCATCTATAGTGATGCCTCTAAGTGTGGATTAGGATGTGTACTGATGCAGCACGGACGTGTAGTGGCGTACGCATCTCGACAATTGAAGATCCATGAGCAAAATTATCCGACACATGATGTAGAGTTAGCAACATTGGTGTTTTCATTAAAGATCTGGAGACACTACTTGTATGGAGAAACTTTTGAAGTATTCACGGATCACAAGAGTTTGAAGTATATCTTTTCTCAAAAGGATTTGAATATTAGACAGAGATGATGGTTGGAATATCTGAAGGATTATGATTTTTCAATCCACTATCATCCAAGAAAAGCAAATGTGGTAGCAGACGCACTAAGCAGAAAGACCGGAATGGTAGCGAGCATGATGGTTCATGAATGGAAGTTAATACAAAGATTGGGGGAATGTCATTTCGAATTACCGATATCTCAAAGGACATCATTACTCGGTAATATTTCGATAAGATCAGCTATATATGAGAAGGTGCTTGAGGAACAGAAGGTGAATCCACAATTGCAGAAATTATTGGACAAACCGAATTTTGGGAAAGGTACGGATGGCAGTATTTGTTTCAAGGGAAGATTGGTTGTACCTAAAGACGCAGATTTGAGGCAAGAGATTCTTCGAGAAGCTCATCATTCTCGATACACTATTCATCCGGGAGGTACGAAGCTGTATCAAGATCTTAAGAGAAATTTTTGGTGGAACGGAATGAAAAAGGATATTGGAAAATTTGTGTCGAAATGTTTAACTTGTCAGCAAGTGAAAGCAGAACACCAGAGACCGGCTGGATTATTGCAACCGTTGGAAACTCCACAGTGGAAATGGGATCACATCACGATGGATTTCGTGGTAGCTTTGCCAAAGACACAGAAACAGAAGGATGCTATTTGGGTTATTGTGGATCGTTTGATAAAAGCAGCTCATTTTCTTCCAATCCGATGGAAGCAAAATCCTGAACGTTTAGCAGAACTGTACATAAGGGAGATTGTCAGGCTACATGGGACACCATTGTCAATTGTATCAGATAGAGATACAAGGTTTACATCGAGAACGTGGAAGAGTATTTAGGATGCTTTGGGAACGAAGCTTAACTTTAGTACAGCTTTTCATCCTCAAAGTGATGGGCAGTCAGAGCGAACGATTCAGACACTGGAAGACATGCTTAGGGCATGTGCAATAGATTGGAAAGGTAATTGGGATGACCATTTGCCATTAATTGAGTTTGCATATAACAACAGCTGTTGAGAAACCTTGATTATCTGTTTCATACTCTATGAGTGAGTCATTGCGGTAAGAGTTACCCTATTCTCATAAAGGTAAGACTTGTGCATTTGTTGAATCATTATCCAGTTTGACATTGACCTATTTCTCCACTTATTAAAAAGTGGAATCATAGTATGCTCACAAGCCATTGCTAAACCGTGGCGATCTCCAATATTTATGGAACATGGTTTCCATATTGCCTGAAAGGAGGCAAATACGTACGTCTTAGGCTGGTTGACATTACGGAAGGTCTTCAGTCTCCGCTCATCATGCCTGTAAGCATTGATGGGGCCAGCATGCCTAGACGCGTGGCCGGGTTCTAAAAAGAGAACCTCTAGGATATTCTGGTATATATCTCACCTCTTGCGTATTGGCAAGTTCAGCGAGCAGAAATTGTAACTCCTTGCACTATAAATTCCTTTTGATGGAATTTGACCTTTATCTCCCTACACTGGTAATTGTTTGGAGTCATATGGAGATTATTCTTTCCTATATATGTACATTGGAACTGTTATCATTTGACCTTGCTTTTCAGGCAACATAAACCTATGACAGGTCTTTCAAAGAGTTTCTATTCGTGTTTATCTGAGTGATCTATTCTTCATAACCTATTTTATCTTCCTGGTGGGTTTTTACATCCTACTGGGTATTTCTACAAAATACTCACGCATCCTCTGATGCAGGCTTCAAAGATCAGTAAGTCAGAACTTTGCAGTTTAGAAAGGCGTAGCGGATGCGTGGGAGATGTCTTCTAGAATTGCTTTATTTACTCTATTGCATTTTGTTAGAACTTCTTTAGTGTTGTCCAGTGTGTACCTGGATTTGATGCTTGCTTTATTTGACAGTTTTTATTTAACCTGCTGTAATGATTTTAGTAGGAATCATTTGCTACATTGGCAATGTTATTTAAAATTTGATGAAGAATTTCTTAGTTCTCAATTTCTAAGTTTCGTTATGAGTTCCTAGTGATGTCGGTTATACGTTCTTTTGTAACGATGTAATTGACCCGAGTGATCGAGTATTCGGTCACATCCCAAGGTTCCTATCTCGGCTTTTAATTGGTTTACTTAAAGGCTTCCGCACTCCGATCGAGGTCAGGAATTTTGGGGCGTGACAGAAGCATTTGAAGTTCCTGCTTGCCCCAACCCTAAAGATTTTAATGTGGTGGAATTAGCATTTTTCTTTCTTTTTTTATTACTGAGTATTGGCTTTTTTCCTTTTTTTTTCTTACTTCTTATTATTGGGTATTTAGTGTATAACGATAATATACCGTAAATATCTGAGGATGGATCATCATCATTAGTGTAGTGGGATGGGGTATGAGTTTTTTCCTTTTTTGATTTAATGGGTACTAGGGTTTGAGCATATTTGTATCAGATTGTTTAACTGTAATGTTAAATAACATCAATCGATTATCTAATTGGATAATCTTTCTCTTTTCTTTTCTTATCGACAATATCGACTTCATTTTTCTTTTCTTTTCTTTTCGTGTATCCCTTTAATTTCCGAAAGATTTGTATTTCTAAATAAATTTTTTGAAGAGTTTGGTTATTATTGTTGGTGTAAATCTATAATACACTTAAGGATTGAAATGATGGAAGAAAATGGATGGATTTGGGAAGGAACTCTCTAAATGGTATAACATTTTAGTAAGCATGTTTTTTATACATTTTTAATAAGAGATGTAGGAACTCTGCTGTTATAAATGTACTATAAAAAAACCCTGCTGTTTTGAGTCTTTTGACTGATGTTTCTCTGTATGTGGACTAGGATTGTCAGTGTTCCTCTAATTTAGGAAGGGATCTTTTTATTATTAAAAAGGGAAGGCATTTCATGGCATCTCTCAGCTAAATTCTACTTGTTACTGCCAATTTATCTAATGATTTTTTTGTACTTCTTTTAATTTGTTTAGGGAAGGGGAGATCATGAAATCTGAGTGTTTTCCATATTACCTGGCGCCACTACCCAGTTTCTCATATTACCTGGAATCTTTCCGTTCCTTCCATATTTCCTGTAAACTACCCAAAATACCCACTGGAGTAGGTATAAGCTTGAATACATGACCTGAGTCCTCATTTTAGAGCTTTGGGGGAGCATCCAGTTGGGGAAGATGGCATTCCGGCGAATCTCCATCCAACATCGCGGTCCATATCACCGCCAATGCCGTCCAACCCGGAAAAGAAGATTTCACGCCGGAAAGCAGCAAAACCACTTGGAAAGAGCCATGTATGCAAAAACAACTGCAACAGATGCATCGTACAATAAAAATGGTACATCAAGTTTAAATACAACGATTTTTACATTGAAAATTGGTTTCAAAGAAGAAAGTTCAAAATTTGGCAAGTTTTCAACTTTGTATGTTATCGTGTGTGCATGCACACGACTGTAATGAAAGTCATGTGCCCGTACACACGACTCATACACGCCCTGTTTTCACTCAATTACGGTTTAAAACTTTATGGGTTAGGGAAGAAAATCATACATGTGACACAAAGATAAGTTCAAAATATCATCCTTTAGCTTCACACCTGGGGATTGCAAGGAAGTGTCATGACCTCCATAAGGATTCAAATTCCATCAAAACCAAAAATCTACAACAGCATATTAAGATACATTAGGGCGTCAAGGTCAACTATAAAAGAGCATGGAGGGCGAAAGAGGAATTTATCCGATTGATCGATGGCAACCCTGAAGATACATATCGCATTTTGCCACATTACGGAAGGGAGTTAGAGCGGTCTAATCCAGGTACATATGTGGTGATAGAAAGATCTTGTGATATACCTGAAATTGAGTTAGGTGGATACGACTTAAGACATGTGTTTTGGATGTTCGGCCCGATCGCAAGAGCATTCTGAAGATCACTTAGGTCACCGCTCATTGTTGATGGAACATTCCTAAAAGGAAAGTATTTGTTCGGCCCGGTCGCAAGAGCATTCCAAAGGTCCCAAATTTTGTTTTTTTTATTGTTTTATATTTGTTTGATATTTAGGGTGTTTAATCTCTCTGTGGGGATACTAGAGTCTAGGTTTGGGGGCATCTTCCATTTTTCCATATTTTGGTACTAACTCCTCATTCTTAATTTGTGTGTTTCAATGCTCTACATCTACCATGAGGTTTCTCCATTCAAGTGATTTCTTTCTTTATACTTCTTTTCTTTTACTAGTCATTGTAGTATAATTCTTAACATTGAGGACAATTTAGTTTTCAGGTTAGTTTTGGTTATATATTCCTTCTATTCATATTTTAATTTTTAGGGAGACTAATTTACATAGAAAGGGTGAGTAATCAATTTGAGGATGGAGATAATTAGATATGAGGTTGTGATTCTGTTACTATCCTCTTGGATATATGTGCTCATATTTTTTAAAAATCACTCACACACCTCAGTACATATAGAAATACCATCTAGAAATTTGTTCACTACCATTTTTAGTGGGATATCTTTAGTCAAGTCTATTTTTGAAAACGTGGTATTCTGAGGGCTTTTATGATCATGATAGACCATTTTCTTGGCTTATGGCTGAGGAAAGGAAATGAAGTAGGTTAAAAGTATATAATACAACCCATGCTGAAAAAAATGAAAAAAATATAAAAAAATGCAAAAATAGCATATGGTTGCTTTATCTATTATATGATCAACATTAGCTGATTCTCGGCCCAGAGGGGGAATTCAACCCAATGCCTTGAACATATTTCACGACTCATTGGCCATGGAATTGTTAAACCTAAGTGTTCATGGCAATAAAGCATTGCGGAGCCACAAAAAAATAATGAGTGAAAAGAGAGAGAGAGACAGAGAGAGAGAGAGAATGTATGTGGTGTACTATCATTTTACATCCGAAATATATTGGATATTGGTTGAGGTACATAAGCATTTATTCTATCATGATACTTCAAGAACAAAGTTACCATAGAATTATAATGGGTTATTGAGCTCGACTATAACTTGACTAATGGGTCACACTAGAATGTGTGGATGACATAAATTTAGATTGTATTCCTATTTGTTCTGCACTTTTGCTTTTTCAAAAGTAATTATATATCTATCCTAAGCAAATACTTTCAATATGAAGGTGTGAAACATAACCACTAATTTGAGAGTCTCTGTGCTTCAAATTGTTTATTTATTCAAGTAGTAGTGGTTAGTCTTTTTAAACGTTGTTGTATGTATGTGAAGGGACATATAAGATTTTATTACTTTAGGTTACATGTTTGTGGGTAGCATGGTTGTAAACTCTCACGAGACAGAACTCGTCCTACTAGGGACACCTAGGGGTTTAAATGGCTTGTTGCATATGTTGAATGCAATTGTGTTCCCTACGAAAGTGGTATTTTATTTTAATAGATATATGATTTTTTGTTTTTCTTTGCTTTGCTCGAGGACTAGCAAAATATAGGTTTGATGGTATTTGATACACCTAAAATATACACATTTATGTACCCCATTTACCTATTTGCTAGTGAAGTTTTAATGATAGAATACGAATAAAATGGGTTATTAGTGATTAGGACATTAATTAATGGATTAATAATTAATTTCCTCTAATTAACTAATTTAGATGCATTAATGAATTGAAGGAATTATATTTTTATTATGCGTCTAATTTTGGTTTGATTTTATTATTGTAGCTTTAAAGTGCGGATTGTAGAATGGCGGAAGAATAGCACGCTAAGTGGGTTTTTAAAGCTCGAATTAATTTAAAAAGAAAATCAAGTGTAGAGATGATCCTGACCGTTGATTGCTATCTAAGGAGAAGATGGGTGTAAGTTTTAAGTGAAAGAAAATAAGATAACCGTTCATATTTGATCTGATGAAGGAGAGACCCGAGACGAGTTTTTAACCCAACTAAAATAAAAAAAAAGGAAAAAACAGCTCAAGCTTGCTCGACTGAATAGAGAGATCTAGGTTTGCTTAGGTGCTTGAACATGGGATTTCGATTGGGAAAGAACACAGCCCGACAAATTGAAGAGTCATGCTTGTGAAGGGAAATATGTCACCTTCAATATGGAAACCTGCTGAGAAGAGTTTGGCTCAGATTGGAAGATTCGGATAGACTCAGATTTTGACTTTGATTGGAAAGTATGGGATTTGGGCTCAACCCTAACTAGGAAAGGAGTTGAAGGTCAGGCTCTCTTGGGACGTCTATATAAGAAGGAGTTTGGTTTCGCCAGAGAAGGGGGACGGTTTTTGAAAAAAAAAACAGAGAGCTCGGTTTTGAAGAAAAGTGGGCTGTGTTCTGGTGGGTTTTTGGCTGGAAAACAAGAAGGAAGAAGAAGGAATCGACTGGGAGAAGAAAGAGGAAGAAAACGAAGAGAAAAGGGAAGATTTTGGACTGATTTTCGAAGTGCTATAGTACTGTTATAGTAATTGTAGATTTGCTACAGTAACTACGATCTCCTGAGGAAGACGATGAACAACAACACTGCTACAGTGTTCCTGTGAATAGTGATTCTTTGAATAGTATTTCTGCTATAGTACCGACAATGCAATTTTTCCCGAATTTGATTTCTTTTATTATGATAATGCATAGCTAAATCTTTTGTCAAAGCTAGGGGTGAAATTATTTGATTAATATTTTTATGTCTATGAAAAAGATGGTTTATTGTTTATTTGATTGAATAGAGATATTTAAAAATAGTCATAATCTATATAATTATTTGATTTGTTGTGAACGAAAGGTCCGGCGAATGCTTATAATTCCTTATGATTAGTATACTATGGTTGTTAATGATAAATATTCAATTGAAATCTTTATATTAATTGTTATAATGGATTTGAATGCAATATCCTCCGATGAGGTCAAATATCATTTGAACCTAATTGCGAAATTAAATAGACATATATATATATATTAATTAAATAGTTGATCCTTGAAGCTTTGATATTTCTCACTTATTATCTTTGTCAATCCTTAGTTTAAATTGAATTTTTAATCATCATTTAATTCAGTAGTTAATTCAATTACGATAATTCTACAACAATAGTTTTTAGATTAGTTTATAGTAGAATAATCCTGCATCCACTCCCTATGGTTCGACCTTGGACTTATCAAGTATATATTATAATTGTCAACCTTCTCTTGGGTTTGATCAATACACGATTTTATATTATATCGTGAACACACAAACACGAAGACAGTAAAATCGTGTATGCGCGTACACGACTTAATATTATAGCGTGTACACATACACACATTAGCATAAAGGCGTGTTTTCATGTACAAACTATAAAGTAATGTCGTGTATGCGCACACACGCCCTGGGATACAGTCGTGTACCCGCATACACGACTTGGGAAAAACTCATGTATCCGCTTGTACGCCCTTATCCAAATACAAAAATCGAAAATTTGGAGCTTCTTAGAGAAAAATCAGTAAAGATTGTACCTTGTCGGTGATTTTATATTATTCTCCGGGTGTATTTCACTTCCGATGAGGCGTCGTTGCCAGGGAAACTCTTCACGCTGATTTTCGTCTTTGCTCGTCGGCGATATAAGGACATTTTCCACTGGCCAGCCGAAACCCTATGTCTTTCTCACTGTTCCTCACCGCCAAATTACTCTTTCACCTTCTGTCCACCGGAAACTATAGCCGGAAATCGCTCACTATCTTAGGTGTCAATTCCAAGGTATATGGGATTTCACTGAAAAAATCAGGTAATATGGAAAACTGGGAGTGGCACCAGGTAATGTGGAAAAACTCCATGAAATCTTCATATTGAGAACGGAACCTTTCCGTTTCCCTGCCTCCCAAAGGACCATAAATACAGGGCCCAAGGCCCCAAACACATATAAATGGTTGCAATCTCTGCTTCACGTGCCTAGTCTGGGCCCGTTAAGAAAATGTGCACCTGGGTTCAGAGCCCACCACGTCCCCTAACTTTTTGATTTCCTTATAGCTAACAGATAAAGCTAGAAAAATTATCAAAAAAATAAAACTAAAAAAAATAAATTAACAATAAAAACTCAAAAAAGGTAAAAAAATAAGAAAATACAAAACAATAAAGGATCTCTGCCCACCAGCCCATTGAAATCAGAGACAGAGCCAGGGGGTTAGCAGGGGCATGGCCCTCCTGTTTTGATTAACATTAGTGCATTACAAGATCCTTTAGCCACCGTGGAAGGAGCGGGAAAATTTCTTAGAAGGGGAGGAGAATATCAAAATTAGGAAAACTGTAAGAGGCCACAAAAAATTAAGTTAGTAAATTAAGCAAACAAAAACTTGTTTGAAATATTCGTACTATAAAACTTTCAGGGTCACACCTTGGCTCTGTCGCTTCTTGGCTGGCCTCTAACTTAGCTAATTGAATGAATTCTTATAATGGAAAAAGAGATAAAATAAACTAGCTTAACTTTTGCTAATGTTGAAGAACAGCAAAACAAGCTCAAACCAATGTGTGTCTATAAGTTTGTCAACAAAAAAGTTGTAATATGGCTGTCAAATGCACAAGTATAACACGATGTTACAAACATATGGTGTTAGCTATGTTACTATGTCAAGTGTAGTTTGTTAGGAGATACAAAATCTGTTTTACTAATCCTATCAAACTGTATCATCCGAGGGTTCACAATGGCTTATAACATTCAATTTTCCACACTGTACCTATTTTTTTGGATGGAGTATTATTGGTGACAGATGTCCAATTCGACTAAAAAAGATGAGGCATTTCCAACTTGTGTTTACAATGAATCTAATCTCATAACAAAGGACACAATTTGCAGAATTAGGTACAAATCTGTTTTTCTACTGACTTTTCGTCCAAAATAGTTTCGTCGCAAAAGACTATGTTGTAGTGATGATAGGTTTTCTTCTGCACATACTTGTCATCAGCATGTAAACAACCAGACATACAGATGCTGGCCAAGTAGAATTACAAATCCAATTGCGTTTTTTTTAATTATACATAACTGTGTCCTTTTTATCTAAAATACGCCCATTTAGCCATTAGAATAGATAATAATACTTCTTGGCAAGCATATTAAATGAAATTAGCGTTCACGCCACAAGATAAAGAGTCGAATTGAAGATCAAATTTCTTCTAATTGTTCAAGCCAATTCGGACTTTGACAATCACGTCTACCTCCTTATCGGCTCTCTTTTGCAAGATGTTCAAGGGCTGGGATAAGTGACTCCAAGACTTGGAGTCTTAATTATCTTGAGAGGCTTGTAATGAACTCCAATTCCAGATATTCTCCAGACTTGCCATAGAAATCGGTAATCTTTCCTTCCATTGCCGGAAATTTAAACTGCATCCCTCGCTCCTCACCGAAAGGTCCATACATTCTCATGTTGGTCTCGAATGTAAGTGAGCGGATGATTGTAGGATACTGATAATCCCCCACGTATCCACTTATGGAAGTGAGAACCGCATTTGGATAGCTAAAGTTAATCTAGAAGCAGTAAATTAGCACATTTGTATAGATAATATAATTCTTGTCTAAGAGTAGCATGTATCCCATGTTATTGCTAGCAAGAGGAAGAAGAAGAAGAAGAAATAATTCCATCTTAACGTACTTCTTTTTTGGGGTGGGGTGGGGTGGGGGGGGTTTGCAGAACCCAATTAGAAGGGAGACCGGATCCGCTGGTGAAGTTTCACCATCTGTCGATAAGTACACATCGATGTAGAAGGGAGACCGGATCCTCTGGTGAAGTTTCACCAGCCGTCGATAAGTACACATCGACGGCGCACACGAAAAACGTGTGCGCACAGTTTTGACCGAGTGCACACGTTTTCCGTATGTGCCGTCGATTTCGTATGATCGACGGCTGATTAAACTTCACCCGTGGATCCGGACTCATTAGAAGGGGCAGAGCAACCGGCCTCTTAGCACACGTTGGGAGTTGGGACACGTACAAGGCCCACATCTCATAAGCTCCACGTAAATCAACATATAATTAATCCCGTGTGGGTGGGCAACATATTGAAAAAGTTCAAACTCAAAACCTCTGTGAGACGTGCATGGTCCCAGCCATCCTGTTAATGCCCTATTGGTTCGCATAAGTACACATCGACGGCGCACACGAAAAACGTGTGCGCACAGCTTTGACCGAGTGCACACGTTTTTCGTATGTGCCGTCGATTTTGTATGATTGATGGCTGATGAAACTTCACCCACGGATCCGGACTCATTAGAAGGGGCAGAGCAACTGGCCTCTTGGCACACCTTGGGAGTTGGGACACAAGGCCCACATCTCACAGGCTCCATGTAAATCAAGATATAATTAATCGGTGTGGGTGGGAAACATATTGAAAAGTTTCAAACTCAAGACCTCTGTTAGACGTGCATGGTCCTAGCCATCCTGTTAATGCTCTATTGGTTCGCATAAGTACACATCGATGGCGCACACGAAAAACTTGTGCGCACAGCTTTGACCGAGTGCACACGTTTTCCGTATATGCTGTCGATTTCGTATGATCGACGGCCGATGAAACTTCACCCGCGAATCCGGACTCATTAGAAGGGACAGAGCAACCGGCCTCTTGGCACACCTTGGGAGTTGGGACACGTACAAGGCCCACATCTCATAGGCTCCAGGTAAATCAAAATATAATTAATCCGGTGTGGGTGGGCAACATACTGAAAAAGTTCAAACTCAAGACCTCTGTGAGACGTGCATGGTCTTAGCCATCCTGTTAATGCCCTATTGGTTCGCATATTTCTTTTTTTGTCTAATAAATCTTCTTTTTTACATCAAGTCCCATTTGTATGAGACAAGGCTAAAGGGTGGCTGCGTGAGCCGAGGCACCTAAAGCCGTCGGAGCACGCCCCCAAGGTTCGTACACGATGGCAGACGTCAAATCAGGGGGCAGGAAGGTTTCAATCACCCACACGCCGGCCATCCGACTAAAATCCCATGGCTCCCTGAATCAGCTCGCACAGATTGCATGTGACCGTGACCCGTATCTCATATAAACTTTTTCCTTCACCTATAACTCTCTACTTCCTCTGGACAGTTTTAAAAGAGCAATTGATTTCCAATTTTTTTAAAATGAACGAAAATCACACCAGCATAGGTAGACTAGTGATCACACCAGCATAACTAGTGCTTACCATAACAATTCTGCCACCTCTGCCCCCAAGTTTTGCACCCATAACTGAACGTCCATCTACATCATACTCAATTTGAATTGAGTCAATTGTACCTCCATGGCCTACAACTATCTGCCTGATGGCCCCAAAATGTCCATCGTCCCATGCATGCCCACCTTTGCCTCCCCATTGACCTACTGTCACCGGGGTCTCCCAATATAGCTCCAATCCCTATTTCAAGAAAAAGAAACAATAAGAAACCCAATTTAGGATAGAGTAGATACAAGAAGAAACTGAAATGTTATAGGCAGAGCCTGGTGGATTTGATGGCGAGGTCTTACCATAAGTTTTTTGGGGGGGGAAATCAAGAGTGAAACTAGAAGTTGTTAGAGAAGTTTGGGGTGAGGAGGTAGGCCTTAAGGTACTTATAGAGGAGTTGGAAGATGAAAAGATTCCGTATAGAATGTGTGTAGTACGAATACTTCCCCCACATGTTCCAAGTTTTCATAAAAGTCCTAGTTGAAAATATATATATATATATATATATATATATATATATATATATATATATATATATATATATAAATTGACTTCTTTTGTACTCCATCCCATATCAATTGAAAAGAGGTATGTCTCATAGTAATAGCTCCATTTGGCTCAATCTAAGTGCCTGTGTACTTACAACACATTACGCAATGTAAATTTTCCATTGGGTTTCATCTTTCAATGGAAATTACTTATTTTCCAAGTGATGCTATTAATATGGGATGGAGGGAGTATATAATGTGAAGATACGAGTGAAAAGTTTGTCCATCCGTAGGATTAATTATTATTAATTGTAAAAAACATTTGGGTACTTAACAAAAAAAAAAACGTTTGCGTGAATTAATTTAGCTGACCATTCCATGTTTCCTTCCAAAGTCTACAAACTAGGGAGAAAGTTTTCCAGCCACCATTTGGAATACATCCCATGTTTCTTTCTGAAGCCTACATGAGCCCCCCCCAAAACAAACTAAAATAACATCTGAACCCACTCACACACACATCCCATATCTAAGATGGTCCTTTACATAAATGCCTGGGTCCGGATTCTAACTCAGGACGTCTCCACCAAACGTGGGGCGAGTCGGTAATGAACACGGTAATCGACATATATATCTACTCACAAAAGGCATTGATATTTTGGAGGGCACAATCGTGGCTCACTAGCTCTGATCTTCATGTTTTTTATGCGTTGAATTCGTCTTTGAAGTACTATAACATGGTAAAAATTTAGCATCATTTTCAATGACGCGCGCGGCTATTTGGACCCCAAGAAAGAAACTCCTAGTGTCCCCCGCTTCTTGTGCACTCCGGCGCAAAATTTTAAAATTTCTCATCTAAACCCCACCTACAAAATAATCAGGGAATATTTCTCCCCCACTTTCCCCTTCTCCGTCTCCGCGTATAGCACTTCCCCTCTCTAGGTAAAACTATTTCACCGAATTGGCAATTCAGAGAAAACTCTGAAATCAAGCACCCATATCGAGACCCAAGGATGGCTTCAGAGGTGGAGATCGGCGGGCAGATATCATATTTCACAGTGCAACCGAGCCCCAGCCGGAGTTAACCAGACAGCGTGCCACCATTAAGGCAGAGCGAAGGAGAGATGAAAATGAAGCCACAAAATGCGACGAGTTACAACTACGTTGAAGCAAAAAAATGTGAGGAATTACAATTATGTTCACTCATCCAGGGAATGAACCCATGGGCAGATTGACAACAATCGATTGCTGGGGCATACATTTACTAGAGCTTTTTATATATGACCTGGCACCAACTCTCATTTTCTCATATTACCTGGGTTTTCCCTTGAATATGACCTAGAATCGGCACCTAGAGTATCGAAAATGCCCTTCTTTTATATTTTTTGTGCCTTTTATATCCGAAATCCTTCATTCTTCCCAAAATTAGCAATTTATGGGAGTATCAAGTTGGGGAAGAAGACATTCTGGCAA